>OY747705.1:46927797-47527797 GCA_963556495.2 Valencia hispanica | reverse complement strand
AGCTTGTGTTTTGAGATGTTAAGGATGCACTTTCAAAGTACACGTTTTTCATTTCCATTTCTGTGTAGACTCAACTGTTAATTTACTCCTAACATCTGTTTACCTATGAACAAAAAGGCTAATGCTTGTAGCATTTTTTATGCTAATCTAACCTAATGTATACTTAAGTTGGATCCAGAAGTGAGTAAACAATGCATAAAGTCTTTTCTTTTATCATTCAAATTCTCCTATATTAACTCTTTATCTAATTATACATTTGTTCTTTAAACCACATATTGTGTCCTCCTGGTCTGACAAAAATAAACTGATGTGGCCAATTTTTGTCCTTGCAAGATGAAATGGAGGGCTTGGATCTGGAGGGTAAGACAGAAGCAGTTTGTGGATCTGTTAGAGGAAACACACAGTGGCCATAGTTAACGAGAGCTTGGTTCAATTCAATCCCACTCACTCTAGTAGTTGATTAAAATATTGACACATACCTTTTTTGTTAATGGAAACTCTGTTTGGCTCTTTACCTTCATGATCTGCATTGATTGAATTGAAATTAAGCCCATGTTGGTATGAAGTAATATCTCACTTTGGTAGAAATGTTCAGCCCCCTTGGGATTTAAATAGATAATGAGCATCAGTAAATCCCAGTAAAACCAGTCGGATGAAAGCAGACAGTATTAAAGCCTGTATCCTAAGTCAGAAACCCTCAAACTTAATACACTCTCTCAAAAAGTGTCCTATGAAAACTAAAACCCTGTTTATAACATTCTACCAAGGTGAAATATTGCTCTTGGTTTACACTAGCTCAGGTTAACCAAATGCCCCAATCCCAGCTTAAAGCATATAGATTTGGTAAATTTAATTATTCCAAAGAAAAACATTTCCTCTTCTCTGATTCCCTTAATATGTCCCCTTCTTTCTGCTTATCAGAGTATTTTACTTTAGTTGTAACAGGTCCATGATAAAGACATGGATGACCCTCTCTCCAGCTCATTCTGGGTATCACAAAATGTTCCCTGGACACACACACTGTAGTACCTCCAGGATGTTTAAGGTTTGCCTCTAGGTTTCCTACCAGTGGGACCAGGACACCTCCTCTAGGAGGCAAATTAATCAAGTGCCTGAACCACCTCTGTTGACTGGTTTCAATGGGGAGGAGCTGTTACTCTACTCTAAACAAAAGATAAAGCTCCTCATTTTATCTCCAGGACTGAAATCTGCCACCCTGTTCTCCCGCAGCTTAATTCTATGGCATAGAGGAAACCTCAAGGTTCCTAAACCAGAATCCCCCCTCTACACAACACCACCTTCTGAACCACAAACACTATCACTAACAAGGGGCAAACCTGGTGGACTCCAAACAGCACTTGGAACAACCTCGTCTTTCTGCCGAGAAGGTGGACATAGCTCGTGATGTGGTTATACCAGAACTACATAGCCCATAAAAAGCTTGCCTGGAACCTGGTATACTTTTGCAGGAAAACCCACAAACTAGATTGGGGGACTCTGCTGAAAACCATCTTCATCCACAAAACTGATAGTTAGACTGTTATGTCAGGTCTTATTGTGCAAGTGTTCAAGTGCACTGTAGAATAGTGGTGCTCGTAGCAATCATAACCTTTGTAAACTCCAATTGTTCTCCAGTTTATTTCTGCCTCAGTTCCTTTTAGTCTGCTTTTTGTCACCGTCTGCTTTTTGTGGCGCTATTGTCCGTATACCTGCTTCCATCTTGTCCACGTGCTGCATTGTCTAATTTGAACGTGTTTGTCTTTGGACTTCTTACCTAAAGCAATTTGTTTCTGTCATACCCCACTTAAGAACCAAGCCGATCACATGGAGAAGGTCGGGGCCACGGTGAGGAGAGCGAGCCCTCTGATGATGAAATGTTGTCACTCTCGAGTCAGCGAAGCAGCATCAGTGCCCCCTCGCAGAAACCAGAACCTGCAACTCCAGTGCCTGCTGCACCGGCACCCGCTGAGGAGGTGGACCTTCTCGGTCTGGGTGGGGAAGACATCAACCGTCCGTGTCCCTCATCTCAACCTGCAGCAGCTGCAGCCACTGACCTCCTGGGAGATTTGTTCGGGGCTTCGTCCCAGCCAGCCAGTGGGCCTTCATCCACTCAGTCCACTCCGCACAAAGTAGCTCCCAACACTGCCTCGCCGAGCCCATCTCCTGCTTCCCCAGGTGAAACAACTTTTAACTTTAATACAGACTTCTAATTTTTGGGAAGAGAATAAGGAAAGACAACAGGTTTACAGAAAATTTTGGAATTTGATTTAATCATTCTCAAAGTGTGAATTAGTATGAATGAAAAATGATTTTGTTTCCAGACATTTTAAAATCGCTTCCTTTAAATTTTTTACATTTTGCCTAGTTTAATATTTTGAACATTTTAATTTTTGGCTTGATTAAAAAAGTTTTTTAATTAATAAATTTTTTGGCCCAAAGCTCCTCTTGGATGAGTATTTCAAGCTGAATCTATTAAACTGTTTAAAATATAAACATTTTGGTTGATTTTACATTTATTTAGTTTATTCAGTTTAGATCAGTCATTCTAACTATCCTTGATAACCCCCCCCAAAAATTAAGCATAGTGTTTATAAAATTTTGTGTGTTTTTTAAATTAGTCTTCTTTTACAGCCCCTTGTCCTTCAACATGGGTTGTATCTGTCTCCTGCAGCATTTCATCCATTTGGAACAGCTCCTATGTCTAAGCCTCAGGAGATGATGGGCTCATTCCTCGGACCAGGTAATGTGGGGCAGCCAGACCCTTTTGTGCATGCTGCTCGTTCTCCATCACCCACCCTGCAGCCTACAAGCCTGGGTAAGGCATGCTTCTGATGCTCTGCTGCCTTTGCTCCCAGACAATCTTCTGCTATTTAACAAAAGCATTGCAAGTCAGGTTTGGCATGCTTTATAGGACTGCTGTGCTGTTTGTTTTCATCCATTTGCTGTAAAACTAAAATAATCAAGAGTTGTTAGACTGCAACACATTTTTTTTGTTTGTTTTCAGCACGAAACTTGTTTTCATTAGTTACGCAATGTATGTTCTGCACTAAATTAAGTTTGCATGATTATTTACAGCTCATACAGATGTGACTATTTTTTTTCCAGTACAACCCATTTGGCATAACAACACTGAACCTATGTTTATTTACATTTTGTGTGATATTATCAACTAATCATTTAGATTTAAAAACACAAACATTAGGTGCAGAAGCCTTATAGCAGCACACCTCATTCAAATCTTCTTTGCATTGTGGGTTTACTGTTTGCTCTCTCTATGACCAACCTTGATGTGATTGAATAGGTAGAAGTTCCCCTGTCCCACCCTCTACACCTTCCGTAAACATTCAGCAGCAAAATCCCATGGGAGGTTGGGACTGGAACAGACCTGCCACCACAAGCCCAGGTACACAGACAATGGTGTACACAAACACTCAAAACACTGACGGACAAATTTACCCATTCATGGCATCGTTTGCTTGTGCTAAATGTGCGCAAACCTGTGTTGTTTTGCATCCCTCTAATTCTTGGCGCAGTTCTAGAGCTACTCTAATATTAGAGTAGCTAAGCAACTAGCAAAACTCGTTCACCCACATTTCAATGAGGCATTATGTGGAATTAGCTAAAAGTCTCCCTTTAATATATGTGGATTAAAGCAGGAGCAAATGAGCTCTCATTCTCAAAGAGCAGCGCTGTTTGGATTATGAAAATATACCCCCTGCTGAAAACCTATGGTAATTGTGGTGTAGAAGAATGAAAACAGTCTGCCAAAAACATAGTTCTGGGACATCAATTATACTTTTTTCTTGAGAATTTCTTATCTGTCTGATATTTTTGCAAATATTTAATCTAATCAAATAAATAGTCTAAAATGTATTAAAAATTTCAAAAACAGAACTCAGATTTTATATTTGTGACATGCACCAACAGCTGGTTCACATGTAGAGGTTAATAAACATAACTAAACTAAGTTAACTGTAGAAAGGGGAGAACTGTCTGTTTTGCTAACCTTAAAGCATTCTTGGGAATCTTTACTCTGTTCAGCTGTTGTGAGACAAGGAATCAAATTCAGCTGTGTTAAATTCAGGATAACTGGATGTAAATAATTACACAAAACTTGTTCATTTTTCAATGGATATAATTACAAGGTAGTGCAGTATATTTGTATAGACACCTTGTAATACGTTCATCATCAGATATATTTTTAACTTCAGTCACTATGTTAGACATTCTTACAGTTTTGAGAAATATCTCTTCAGGTCCAGGGCTGTGGTTCTCTGTTAAAGCAATTTTTTTTTCTTTGATTTCTTCCACATCTTCTGTATTTTTGGCTGAGAAGAAGAAATCTGTGAGCTGAGGAAAAAAAACATGTGCAAAATATTCCCAACTGCTGGATTTAATTGGCGGGTTAAAATCTGCATCTTTTCAGTGCAACCTGGTTTTTGGATCTAGTGTGAAAGTAAAGCCATTATATTTCGAAAAACAGTTACAAAAAGTTATTAAGATAACTTAAGATAACACAGCTTTATGAATTCACTCCTGATTTTTTTTTTCCCATTCCTGATTTAGGAGGAGGTTTTGGTGTTGGCAGTCGGTCAGCCACTACCAGTCCCACAGGATCAGTCCACAGCACCCCCACCCACCAAACTAAGCCAAACACGTTGGATCCATTCGCCGACATCGGAAACCTGTCCGGAAGCCTTGGAGGTCTGACTCTAAAGATTTGCCTTTAACTTTCTGTTACATTTACCACTAGCCAATTTACTACAATTTCTGTCTTTATATTCAGGTGCTTCTGGATTCTCCAGCAAACCCACCACTCCTACAGGAACAACCCCATCCTTCCCACCGATGGGTTCTCCATCACGGCCCCAGCCATCCCCCCAGCACACAGGAGGGTGGCAGCCCCACACGGGAGCCAACTTCTCCTCCTGGCAGCCCGGCACCGGAGGCAGTGGAGGATGGCAAGCCCAAGGACAGGGTCCAACTAACCAACCAAAGCCCAGCCCCAGCCACACCTCCATTCCTCACACGTCGCCTCAGAATCGACCCAACTACAATGTTAGCTTCTCAGCAATGGGAGGAGGCTCTCCAAGTGCGGGTGGCAAACCACAGGCGGGACTGGGTAAATAAAACTTGGAGATGATGAAACATGTTTACTCTTGGGTTGTTTATGTTGTGGTCAGGGTGTGAGTTGTAATTAAAGCTTTATTTCTAGAGCACTTTCAAAATATACAGTGGGTTTTATTCGAAACACAAAACAAGCTAACAAAGATAACTTTTTATAAGTGGACATTTAAGGAAAATTTGACTGCACTGTATTATAACTAGAATAACACTTGTATGTGTGTTGGACAAGACACTATTGTAAGTTGCCTACCAATCTGCATATCAGCGTATGAATACATGTGCTTTGAGTGCGGCTTGGCAATTGAGACTTGTGCAAAAGTGATTTGAGTGATCGGTATGGCTAGAAAAGTTCTTCACATTTTCCATCCATTCACCATTTTAACCAATTTGAATATCAGGCTCTATGGCTAAACATCGCTGAGTAATATCAGCATAATGTTGAGGAATAACAGACTAGGAAATTTAGATCTGACATTTTGAAGTTAAACCATATATGTTCAAAAAGAATTAGCTAAAAAACTAAGCCCTGTGGAACTCACAAATCAACTATAGTTTGAGAGGAAGATTTATATTTACCATAACTATTTTAAAGTCTGTTATGAAATTCTAAGAATTTCAATAAATTGTTAGAACAGCCAACATGTCTAACTTAGATATGTTAGCTAATCTTTGTCTATGTGATGTTGTTATAACATTTAGATTTGAGAGTTTTAATAATGTAAAATTCTGATTTTAGATTGTGTTACATATTCCAGGTCCTAAGCCCAAAGCCTCGGTTGCCAACTTTGATGACCTGCTATCTGGTCAGGGATTTGCAGGGGCCAAAGAGAAAAAATGCCCCAGGACAATAGCAGAGATGAGGAAGGAGGAAATGGCCAAAGAGATGGACCCAGAGAAAATAAAGGTATGAACACTAATGAACATAAAGCATATTTTTACTGCAATCTGATTTGCTTCAAGGTCTGATATTTTTTAAACACACTGTCTGTAGAAGTGCGATGGTGGGTTTAAAAAGCATTTGGTTGTCAGAACCTCTAAGTTTATTCCAGGATTAATGAAGCAAGCAATATTGGCCTGCTGCTGCCAAACTTTGGTGCATCCAATTACTCCTTTTGAGTTTCCCCAGAGCCAGCATTGCTAAAGTAGGTTTTGTTTGTAATTGTTTCAAATCTGGTTCTCGCCCCCCCAAATTGTGACCCAGATTCTGGACTGGATCGAGGGGAAGGAACGCAACATCCGCGCCCTGCTGTCCACCATGCACACTGTGCTTTGGGAGGGAGAGACACGCTGGAAGCCAGTGGGAATGGCTGACTTGGTTACACCAGAACAGGTCAAGAAGGTTTACCGGAAAGCAGTTCTTGTTGTTCACCCTGATAAGGTGAGGCCCGTTATTACATGAAGGACCTCGTTTGTATGCTTGCCACCGCTTGTACATGTAAACCTGTAAAAATTTAGCTTAGACCAACTGATTTCATGTTCAAATGCTTTACCTTAAAGGTCTTGTTACTGAGAAACCATGTAATGCCTGTTCTTTTTGAAATACAATTGGTCACCCTGGTTAGCATATGCATGTTGCAGGTGAAAGGTTTCTCCAACTTCATTGCCTGCATTAGGCACAGAAAGGAAATAGACGGCAAAAATGAAAGAATCAGAAAAGGCCAGTGTCTTCTACATCACAGATAAAATTAGTATTCATGGTCTTGCCACCTTGGCTTGCGCCCGCCCACGGATAGGCTGTTTTGATTTTGCAGCCAGGAGAGAGCAGAGCATGTCTATGCTAGTAGAAGTTAATAGTGCGTTCAATTTGTAGTCAGAACTCGGAATTTCCAACTTCCGAGTGGGAAAAATCAATAGGAACGCCTCTGCCCCTGAAGCTGGACTTCCCGAGATTTTTTTCTTGCTCCGACTTTGACTTTTAGTATGGCCGCTCATTGCGACAACAACAGTAAGCTGTGGTGGAAACATGTGTATTTTATAAGACACACTTGTAAGAGTCCATGTAAAATCAATGTTACATGTGGAGCCTGCAACTCTAAACTTAACAAAATCAAAGTGATGCTTAAATATGGAAATTACAGCTTAAAACGATGTTTGTAAGAGGTACTACCAACAACAGCTACCTGGACGTCGCCATTCTGGAATCCCGACTTATCAGACTATGTTAACTTAACGATTTACTCGGGTGTGACGTCAAACCCAGCTTCGAGTTCCGACATCCGAGGTAAATGGAACACAACATAACCCTTAGCACCTCCACAACACATTCGGGCTGGTTGTATTTGTAGAAATAACACATCAACATTGCATTTTTTTTTACCTAAGAAATAAAGCTGAGGAAGAAACAGTTGGAATTTGTCTTTGGAACACCACCAGCAAAGTATAATGCTAAAATAGTAATTTGTGCAAAGCCAGCATAAAAGTCACTTTGCCGTTAGCCAATCAGAGACGAGGTATTTGCATATCATGAATATTAATGAGTAAGACTCATAATTCTGACGCCCCCCCCCCCCCTCCTTAGACATGCTTCAGCCTCCTCAAACAGGAGTGTGAGAGCATTTTTTCCACAAAAGCCAATAACAAGGCATTAATTCATATTAGAGACCACAGAAAATTCATTGAAAAAATTAGTGAATGAGATTTTTTATGTCTTTGTTTTGGGCTTATTAAAAGAATATTCTACTAATTGAATTACATTTTTAGTTTAATTCAAGAAGATATTGCAAAGTTTGCATATTTTACCCAAAAACTTTTAATGGACATTGAATTCAAAGTAGTTTTTTATTTTTTGCAAATCAAAACACAAAATCTCAAATTTTCTTACACAAACAGGCAATTTTGTTAACAACCCCATATATCACGTATTAGGGTTATTGTGATTTTTATTAAACGTTTTAACTCAGTTTTTCAAGATGATACATTTCTGAACTACAGAAGCAGAGGCCACATTACACTTTGATGCAAAATTGCAACAAAAAGGGCTTCTTTTAACAACACAGAATTAAACATTCAGTTGGTGCTGAGACAAAATGCAATTTATATTTCTTTAGTTTTTCTTCTGAACTTAGGAGAAAAAGACGAAAAAAAACTGCATATCTACTTTTTTTTCCTAGGACAGTGACTATTTTCTTGTGCTTTACCTCTAACCGCACAAGAATCTTTTTATACATGAAACAAAGAGCGACAACACGACAATGAAAACAACCACAACAATCAGCACTTGAATGACGTGATGGCTGAGGGATCCCAAAGCTGGTTTTAAAAAGTCAAACAAGGAGCTTCCATCCTGGTGAACGGATTTAGCTGTCTCATGAAGGTGGCTGACTATTTCATGGATGGTGACGTTATAATCAGGAACGTAAGTGCAGCATTCAGAGCCAATGACGGCACATGTTCCTCCCTGAGCAGCTAAAAGAAAGTCCAGGGCGGCTCGGTTTTGCAAAGCTAGGAGTCTAACAGATGCGAGCTCATTCGACATCAGTGCGAGAGCCTTACCCGTTTCGTTAGCTATCACTTCTATAGAATGAGATAGATCAGCAATCTGATCTAACGCAGACATTACTCCGTAAAAAGGAAGAAGAGGACCAAGTGCATTTTTAAAAGGGGACTGATGGTGCGTTCCGAGAAAATCTGAACTTCCACGTCGTACTCGTTTGGGAAAGTTTTTCTTCGGCAGGGAGCGCGTCACTCTCATTGCTGGGACCACGTATCCCAACCCGCACCGTCCCTTGTAGTCCACCGGAAGGTAGGGGTAAGCGAGGCTCCCACAGACCCAGTACATCCCGATAGGAGAGGAGATGGAGCAGGTGGCTGTGCGGTGGGCTAAAGCATTCAGACGAGTCTCTCCTGCTGCATCCAGACACTGGTGAGGAGCAGCATTAAAAGCTTTCCAGTCAGTTTCCCTCCGTCCTGGGCCCCACTTAAACGTACGAAGGCAGTCCGAATGTCCCACTGGGACGTAGCCGTCATTCTCCAGGCACCACGTGAACTTCTGAGGGAGCACAAGAATGGGAACCGGTTTGGGGATTTGGAGACATCTGTTGCAGTTTCCTGCTTCTTTTGTGCAGTCCAGTGGTCTCATTTTTAAACTCGGGCAGTCGGGGTGAGAATAAGAACTGGGCAGGTTAATGTGCATCAGGTGGCACGTGTCGCAGTCTGAGGCAGGCAAGACCATGAGAGGTAAACCTTCCCCTGCTGTGTAGGGCATCAGACCGCAGACGTAGCAGCTGGAGTTAGGATGGAGGTAGTTGGCCACTTGCCAGGCCATTGTCAGGAAAATGTTGCTGTCGTCTCTTTTTATCTCTGGGATTTTTATGTGCTGCACAGCTCCTGTGGTGGATACCATCAGGATCAGTATCTGAAGCTCAAAGAAAAAAGACATTTTTGTTGTGGAAGTAAAATTCCCCCTCTGGGTCTTGAAGATTTTCATGTGAAAGTAATCATCGGGAGAAAGCTGAACTTTAGTGCCACCAAAAAAAGCTGATACCTGTGAGTGGAAGAATAATAAGTCACAGCTGGAGACGTCCTCTCTAAGACTTGGAATATATTGACTTATGTCTTAGGAATAAATCTAATAAATTTCCAGAAAATATTCTTTACCTGTGAAGTCAGTCAGGATGTCTGTTTATGTTTCCCAAGCAACTGTTCCAGCATGCATGCAAGGAGAAAATGCAATACCTGCCTTTATCTTATCTGTTCGCCTTTTTAAATGGACAAAAGCAGGGTCAAAAGACTAAGTGTTCGCAATCAGAAGGGGGTAGCTAAACAGTCACAAGACCCCTGATTGATCACTGGAGGAAAGCAGGATATCAGTCGTTCTAAGGGGTTAGTGGCAGCTTTAGGCCTGATGATAAAAATATTTTTGACCTTAAAAATAGTGGTTTAAAAACTCTCTACAGCAAGTACACCCACAGGAAATGTCAAGTTTTGATCTGTTTTTCACTTTTGTTCTAAAAAAAACAGAAATGTCCCTGGAAGCCAGAATTCCCAGGGGATAAACCAGGGACTGACTGACTTCCTTCCCACCCACTCTCCCTCTGTAAAATCACCTTCTAACTCATAGTGATCTTTTTATTTATATTTTAAGTGGATTAAAAGGCTGTCAATTTCAGTAATATATAGAATTTGGAGAAAGGTAGTGAATCAAGAAACATTACAAAAGGTGTTGCCCTTTTTGTTGACTTTTTAGGTTTATTTCACCTGTCCAAACGTTCATATCTAAAATTCAAAAACCCTATTCTTGACCTGAAAAAAACAAAACACGATTTACTTATTTAAATTTGTAAAAACAAGTTCTTGGTGTCTGATGATCATTTTGATGCAACAGTTGTGTTCCTTTGCTCCTGTTTCACAGGCAACGGGACAACCATATGAACAATATGCCAAGATGATTTTCATGGAACTGAACGACGCCTGGTCAGAATTTGACAGCCAAGGACAAAAGCCTCTCTACTCCTAAAAAAAAAAAAAAAAAAAAAAAAAAAAAAAAAAGAAGTGAGCAATGCCAGGATGTTCCTTCTAATTCTGTGTTCTACCCCTTAAAAGTGTCACCACTTCTGAAATGACTCATCATGCAACATCATCCTCCTTTATACCTGCGCTTTCACTCAGATTGCTCCTTTTGCCCAAAACTCCTAACATCGGCGATGGCAAAAGATGACCAAACAGATAATAAAAGCGCAGCTGAACACAGACCTATACCCTCTGTATGTACAGTGTGTGGTGCAACAGCAACGGTCATTGACCCCTTGTCTGACCCTGAAATCAGCTCAATCAAACCAACAGAGACGCCTGGGAGATGGATGGAGCTGTCTGAAAACAGAAAACCGCAGGATTAGAGAATAACAAATCAGGGAGCACATTCAGCAAACGTTTCACCGATTGCTCCTTGTCAGAGCTCCAGAGATAACGGATACTCTTACTGTAAGGCACAACTAGCATTTACCTGCATTTATGTTAGCTGGAATGTAGAGTTTGCTTTTTGATCTGTGTGATAATGCATTCAGGGTCTGTTCTGTGATATTAAAAGCATATGAACAGTAAATTAAAAGGCAGCAGCATCAAGTTACTGTAATCTGAAGATAGGTTTTTACTCCACTAAAAGTGGAAACATAAGACAATGAGACATACATCAGGTCTAGGCAAACCATCAATATGTTTCCAGTGGGATTAGGATCTGAGAAGTTTTCTGTGACTTTTTGATCACTTTTGATTTGTCACATGGTTTAAAGACATTCCTGGAGGACGTATTGCCATTGGCATTCTTTACTCATGACAGTGTTTCTAGGCAAAATTGCATGCATGATTGGTCTCATGATGCTTTACTGTCAGCATGTCGGGGCTTATTATAGCTACCATCCTTTTTTCTTGGAAAAGTTATTTTTCCTGATGTCTCAAGCTATTTAAAGGGGGCTTTTTCCACTAAAATAACTTCCTCCAGTCCATTCCTGGTACTCCCTTGATGTTTGTATCAGACAGAAGTGAGCTCTTCTCTGAACTTTTTGACAGCAGGTCAGCATTCAAAAGTGTTCTCATGTGCAAAAACACCCACACATACCTGCTGCCATTCCTGAGCAAGCTTTGCACTGGTGGCAAGTTGACCCCTTAATCAAATCTGCGTTGAGAGACGGTTCTGATACTTTTTTCCCATAAATACATTTCTCTCTATTTGTCAAGCTGTGATGACTTGACAAATGGCTTATTTGTGTGCATTCTTACTATGTGAAGCAAATCAATGATGACTGTTTCTTGTGACAAGTTTGAAAGCAACACTCACTTTTAAAGCAACCATTGTGCTTTTCTAATTTAATCAGTGATATCAGCTGCCCTGTTTTTGTCAACCCTTTCATCTGAGCTAATGATAAAATCATTGAATCATGTTTGTGGCATAACTAAAACAAAACGTGCTCTCTTTTTCATCAACTTTTGTTAAATTTGCAGGTAATTGCATTTAATCTAATAAAAAGCACGATAAAGACTGTAGCTGTTAACTTAGTTAAAAACAAGATTTCTGTCAGTCTCAGAGCCTTTGGCTACCTCTGTGTGATTCCAGGTGGGCTTTCATTTCTGCTAATTACAAGATAATCAGTTTGTAGATTTAAAATAATTGGTTCTTAGTTTTTTTTAAAAAAAGGAAAAAAATAAAACTTTCTGACTCAATATTACAGTGATTATTTCTGTAAACTGGGAATTGTATATTTTAGGACTGTAAAGCACCTGGAGGCCTCATGCATATCCTCATAAAGTAACGGCAGTTTGCAAAAGAAAACCTGTGAAAGCACAAAATTTTTTTATGTACTCAAAAAAGCAGCTTATGTACCGGTACATGTTTGCTCAGCTTACATAGCAATATGCCTGAATGATATAAATACATGTGTATGTTTGCTATATGATAGGTCATGTAACAGGTAATCTCAAATTTCTTACTTTAATCATATCAACCGTGCTGTTTGAATTCATTTTGTCAATTTATCAACAGGACTGATAGAAGTAACAAAAATAATTCATATGTTCAACAACAAACACATTTATTTTTACTAAACTGATAATCCAACATAGAGAAAATTCAAACCCAAACATGACTGCAAAAGAAAAGCATTTATTTAGAAAAATCTATTTGAGCAACAAGACTGAAGTAAATCTGGAGAAAGAATCAATCCTCAAAAGATATCGGATGCAGCTTGACATATTACACCATAATTGTGCTGTCATTCCTTTAATGCACTAGTATAATAGTAAAGATGTATGCTGTTTTTACACATTTTTACTGATTTGATTTGTATTGTTCATTGTTTTAATATTACTCAACCACCTCTTCCAATCGGATTTTACCCATAATACCGTGGATATCTGAAACATAACAAGTAACTGAACTTGTTTAGAATTTCATCTTTTAACTTGTTTAGAATTGTATCTTTTGGTTTTTGCTTAATTTGTGTTGTTTACTTTGATTAGACATGTCTTTCCCATGTGCACAGTTTCATATCAACACTAAGGTGCAGGAGGCTTAACTTAATGACATTTGTACTGACTTGAAATGGCTTTGTTCCATTAATATCAACTGCAATTGTTTTCAATGTGTTTTTGAGGTTTTTTTTTTACTTATGAAACTGTTTTCTCATGTAAAGAAAGTGTTTAATAATTCTGGGATAATGTCCATGAAAACTTTAAATCCTATCAGGGTTCCCACACAAACTTAAAAAGAAGTGGAAAAGAATTGGATTTGATTCAAGGACACACCTCAAAAACTCCAAAGCATCGGATCTCAATGGGAAAAATCCCTCTATGCTGTACATACGTAATAAAATAGATTGGGTAATAATTTAGGAATGAAAGAATGGCACATATATATAGTATATTTAGTACATTCAGAGGGCTGAATTTAAACACATCCCAAAAATCAAAGAGAATAAAATATCCTGCAAGCAAGGCATTTTTTTAATTTCATTGTTGCCGCTTAAAATGATGCTCTGTACTTTATAGAGCTAACATTTATTTTTCTGCATGACTGACAACATTGTGTTTTCTTAATGAGAAGATGGCTGGTCTGCTGGGTAATCTAGTGCCAGACTTAGTCTAGATCTTGGACAAACTGAGATGTGAACCAGTGGTGTCAGATGGACACAATGCCCCAGAGGTCTTCAGTTGGATTTTGGTCAGGTGCATTTGGGCTCTGGGAACTGCCCGAATACTCTTGGCATTATCACAAACCTGCAGAGAAAACCAGGACCCAATGGAGCAGCATACGGTCTTCATCTGATACCCAATGGTGGTTAGGGTGCCATTGCTTAGTTGATAGAGGTCCGTTTACAATCAGTGGATTTACCTCCCCAGACCACCACTGACTAAACAAACCAATCAGTGTGATGTTCTGCAGACTTTTTCATGTGTGCTTCTATGTGAAAAGCAAAGCTGTGCCAGTGTTGCTGGCCATTCAATTCTGGTATTCTACAGCAAATACCAATTGGGCTTTGTGATACTGGGTCTTCTGTCATCAGGCCACCATCAGAACCTCTGTCTCTGATTGTTTGGTCAGAGTGCCCTGCTGGAGCTTATTTTGGCAGAGCACTGGCAGAGTTCATGTTGTTCCTCCTTGCGCTAATCAGCAGATAGGCTACCAGTCCCTCCATTGGGTTAAGGACCTGTTCAGCTCTCTAGTGAGTAGACTGACTGGCTGTCTCCTGGAATCACCTCCTTGCTTCTGAGACTGTGCTGAGAGACACAACAAACCTTTTATGCCACCCTGGATGAGTTGTATCATCTTTGCAACCTCTCTAGTTGCAGCTGATAAATAACTTCCTTTGCTTAACTAATAAAATCAATATCAAAGACGTTTAACTGGCTGGATGCTACACTCTGGGTAAAATGTATTATTGTACTTAGGATATGGGTTAGGGTTTCTTTTTTTGTATTTTCCAGGTATAAATAACA
Organism: Valencia hispanica; assembly: GCA_963556495.2. Taxonomy (NCBI): domain Eukaryota; kingdom Metazoa; phylum Chordata; class Actinopteri; order Cyprinodontiformes; family Valenciidae; genus Valencia; species Valencia hispanica. Next base: position 47,513,244 of record OY747705.1, on the reverse strand, counting down.
ATGAAAGAAGGAAATGTCTATTCTGATCCCAGACTGAATTTCCTTCTGTGGGTTTGACAGTTTACATTTACAACCTGACCATTACAGAACAGTTCTCCAATGAGTTCACAGTAAAGTTTTTCTTATTTGTTATTCCTAGTTTAACAATCGGATAATCAGAAGTCATTCAACAGTTTTACTCTGCTCAGCAATATCTTGAAAAACATCAACAGATGAACCCAAATTATGTAGAATGTTTGCCTTCATGTCATTGTAAACAGATTCTTCTTCTTCCTTCTTGACACTCTGTCTTGATGCAATTGAGTGGTTAGATTAAGGTGACACTTCACTCTGTGCTTTCCAGTTTCAAATCATTCTGGATTTTGACTGCAGAATGAAAAGCAACTGCGGGGAAGGTTTGTTTCACCCATAAAGGACCTTACAACAGGAGGAAAAGTTTTGTTTGGACTGCCTGAAAAGAGAGCAAGTCTCAGACTGAAACTAAACTTGAAGCTGATGTTTTGTGTTTTATTTTCTTTGAGCATTGCAGAACAAGAGAGCTGTCTTTTAACTATTTACACTGAGGACCTAAATGTGAAATGACCCTCGTTAACCCCAAGCTGACTGAAACTGCAGTCTTACAGTTAACCTCTGTACTGTAATCAGTCGATGTGTGTGCTGTTTGAAGCTGTGGTATGTATGAGTTGGATTTGACTGCTTTATGTCATGTGTTTGCCTGTCTGCTGTTCAAGTATTACTTGTGTAAAATTTCTGTTCATGTGTTTTCTTTTTATGTTCTGTTTACTGTTACAGGATGTATATAATGAACATGTGCAGTGCACAAAAATAAACAGTAAACTGAGTGAAACAGAAGTACTTGCCTCATTGTTTTTTCCCTTGATGACAATTCCCATTTTAAACGCAAGATGGCAGAAATTGCAAAAACAAAAACTGTTCTTTGTGCTGCTGTGTATTGTATATCCTAGTGAAAATTAGACTAAAAAAAACACTTATTAAAAAGATTTTAAATCAACGAGAAAATCGGTATTATAGGATCTTTTTATTGCTCTTGTTTCCTATTTTTGCAAAGCATGTAAAATTGTTAAAATATAAAACAAATCAAAATCCTTATCTTAAATAAATCTCAAGCTCAGCTTTAAAAAAAGAATCTATTTGAGAAATTTTCTGTAGAAACTAGGACTCATTTGATTTGAGTAATTTATTCAAAGAAGGACAACTCAAATTTAATGAACATGAATAAAACAAGTCAATATTTTGAATTTAGCCATTAGGCTAACTGTCATCTGTAGTCCCAGGCAGTTTGAACATTTATAAAAAAAAATAGGAGTTTTAGATGAGATGGACTAAAAAAATCAAAAACCAATTCAACAGATTGAGCAGATGGGGTTTGGAGTGAGCTGTGCAAAAGCAACAGGAAGACAACTGTTTTAAAGCTGGTGGTACATTCTTCCTATATTCACAAACTTTTCCCGGCAGCCCAATTTGTCCAAATGTTTTCAGTCAATGCGGTACTGCACAGTCACCTCTAGAGGTAGCCCTTGTGCCAATAGTGCCTCGAGTGTTCTTTTTGAAAAACTCCGGGAGGTTGAGCAGGTCAATCAAAAAACATATATATAAATGTAGTTGAAGTTCATATAAATGTTCAAAAATCAATAAATAGTGTTTAAAAAAAATATGTATAGCACATTTCCATAGCAGGGGAATTCACAATGCTTTTCATGATTCAAAAAGTAAATAAAGTGGCAGGCAGTGGCAAAATATAGGAAAACAATGACAGGTTGAAAAACAGAACAACTTATGATGTTCCAGTTGATATTAATCGAAGGGACCTCTAAACAAATGAGCATAAAAACTGAATGTTGCTTCTCCATGTTTGGTTCTGATTCTGGGGATGCAGAGTAAATGTGGACCAGAAGACCTGAGTGGTCTGAAAGGTTGATACAAAAGATCTTTAATATATTTTGGTAGGAAGCCATTCAGTGATTTATAAACTAGTAAAAGTATTTTAAAGTCTATTCTCTGAGCTACAGGAAGCCAGTGTAAGGACTTTAGAACTGGGGTGATGTGCTCTACTTTCCTGGTTCTAGTGAGGATGTGAGCATCAGCGTTTTGGAGCTGAAGCTGTGTGCTGACTCTTGATCATTCTTTTTTGGTCCAAAAATATTTCCTTCAGTTTTGTTTCTATTCAGCTAAAAAAAGTTATGGCACCTTCATGCATTTATTTGTACATGCATCTGCTCAACGTTTGAATGGGTTCATCACCCGGTGACATTGTCCAGAACGCTGCCGCTCGCGTCCTCACTAGAACCAGGAAAGTAGAGCACATCACCCCAGTTCTAAAGTCCTTACACTGGCTCCCTGTGGCTCAGAATAGACTTTAAAATACTTTTACTAGTTTATAAATCATTACATGGCTTAGCACCAAAATATGTTGAAGACCTGTTGTCATGGTACCAACCACCAAGACCACTCAGGTCCTCCAACTCTAGCCTACTAAACATCCCTAGACTCAGAACTAAACATGGAGAAGCAGCTTTCAGTTTCTATGCTCCCCTTATCTGGAACAGACTTCCTGACGAGTGTAGAGCTGCTGAAACTCTGAACTGCTTTAAATCGAGACTAAAAACCCATCTGTTTAGAATTGCCTTTGAGTAAATGCTTGATGTTATATGTATGAAATGTGTTCATGCTCTCTTGCTTTTTTTTATTTTTCTCTTGCTTTATTGTGTATCATGTGTAATGTGTGTTTCTTTTATGTGTTTCTTTTAAATCACCAAATCATGTAAAGCACCTTGAATTACCCTGCTGTTGAAAGTGTGCTATACAAATAAAATTGCCTTGCCTTGCCTAGAGCTATTTATCATCTGCATAGCTATGGTAATTTATCTTAGTACTTGTAATAATCTGAGCTAGCTGTTGCAATAAGATATTAAATAAGAGGAGCACCAAGATGGAACTTTGGGGTACCTTGCACGTGATTTTTTCTCATCCCAGATGAAAGGTTACCTATTGACACAAAGAAGTCTGTGTTCTTCAGGTAAGACTCGAAAAAGTTGAGTACTATACTAAAGATTCTGATCCAGCTCTCCAGTTCCTTCAATAATGTCATGGTCAATGCCGCACTGAGGTCCAGCAGTACCAGCGCTGTTGTTCTTCCACAGTCCACATTTAATGGCATTGTCAACACTTTAACAAGAAAGGACTTAGTAACGTGGTGAGCACAGAAACCAGACTGAAATACATCAAAGTAGTTAAGTCCTTGTTAAGCTATTTTACTGTTGAAGCACAGCTTTTTCAATAACTTTGCTGATAAACGGAAGTTTGGAGATTGAAGAATTGATGTATAATGTCTAAGATTTTGTGGCTGAGTTTGCAACATTTTTCTCCAGATCATTAATGATTAGGTATAACGTTGGTAATGGGCTTAATATTGATGTACAGATTGACCCTCTAATTTTCAGAATTTTCTCAACACAGAAGTTGGCAAATTCAATGCAGCCCCTGGTGTTGTGGAGTTTGGATGCTACAGCCACACGGGGGTTGTGGTGTGAATTATGTTCTCATCTTTACAGGCTCATTCGTGTTATCAGTAGTCTGAATTAAAACATGTATTTTAATTGTTAGTGGAGTCCAGAAGAAAGCTAAGATGCTGAAATCCACTTACATTATCAAGTCCTTCAACAAAATAAATGAATGATATGCATCTTCTGGTTGTTTAGAAAACAGCAAACACATATCTGTAATATTCAGTAAAAGGCAAGATTTGAAAAGCTAAAACCTGCCATGTCTTTTGTAAATGAGGACCCAAATGCAGGAAAAAAACCATAGAATTTAATTAGACAAGGAACTAAAAACTTACAAACTCAGGAGGATCAAAAAATGCAGCAACGGGGGGAAAAAAACAGGAACAACAAGGAAGGCAGGAACCAGGCAGGGAAATACGACAACGAACCAGGGAGTTGTGACTGAGTGAGGACTGTATATATACTGAGGAGAGAGTGAGGATGTGAACAGAGAAAGAGCTGAGAACTAATTAAGAGAAGCGGTTGCAGCTGAGAGGGAGTGAACAGGTGAAAACAAGCAGTGGCTGGGACAGAAGGCAGAATGGCTAGGGAAACTGGGAGGAAGACCAGGAGCAAAACATAAGGACTAGACAGAAAATTATACTAAAGAGGAAATAAATACATAAAAAACTATCTGGGAATAATAAAGTATAAGTATTAATAGGAACTTGGGAAAATAAAGAGATGAACACAGACAAGGGCAACCAAACACAAGAGCACTAGAGGGAGACAAAAACTCAAACCCAAAGCCCAAACACCTAAGGATCCCAACAAAACCTATACTTGATTTAGAGCTGATGTAAGAATTAAAGATGTTTTTTGGACGTTTTTTATTTTGCATTTCTAAAAAGCACGGTATTGTCTGCATACATATAAACATTGGCATTTGTTCATAGTATATTATATTGATGTATTACAAACTGAGGTATGTATAAAAACATGTGAACATAGAATACTGTATGTCAGACCAGAAAATCAGGTATTTTAAATACAGAAATTGTGGGAAGATGGTTGACTTACCACCATACAATCAAACTAAACCAACCTGCTGCACTTCAGTGCTGCTGCTTCCCATTTGTGCGTCATATATGATGAGTAACAGGTGGAAAGGTTTCTCCTTGGGGCATCATCTGGAAGACACAGGCTTTTGGTGCTGCTGTCTGACTGCCCAGAAAGAAATTGGGGATAATTGGAAAATGACCGCATTAGTGATTCACTGTAATAACTGGATCAATGCAGAACAGCTCAGTTCAGTTTTTCTTTCTTTTTTTCATCTTATTCGTTCTCCTGACAGCACTGACGCACATCTTGTACACGGCTAAGTGCTTAAGGATGTTAACCATCAGCAAAGGCTGATGTTTTATGTCTAGTATCTCACATCATTAGGTAGAAGATGTGAGGGTAATACCTAAACACAAGAATTTAAATGTTCCCCTTGGTTCCTCTGAAGTCATTAGATGAGGTTCAACACACAGTTACACTTCCACGATCTTGCTATGAATAGTAAAAAAAAACTGAGTATTTCATTATTAAATAGTACAACATATAAAACTAAAATGACCTATGTAATGTCAATGTGTGCAACAGCAAAATATAGAGCAGAATTATTGATTCGCCTTTTTTTTTTACATCGTTTGTGGTAAATTATATCTGACGGAGATTGTTATAGAATAAACTGTCATCTATCCATCCATCGACCAACCGACTGACCAGACTGTACTGAAAGATTCGAGACTTTACAATATCTTAGGTGCCCAGGATTGCCTGCATACAGCCAGTTCAATGGACTGCGATAGGTGTCCATAAGTGATTGCGTGCTTTCTTTATTTCCTTCTTTTTCCTTTTTTATGCATTTTCTTAATATGGTGCAGCCCTAGAAATTAGTAAAAATTATTTTTTCTATATTTGTGTAGAAGAGAGGACAATAAAATCAGAAATCAAATACATGTTTAGTTGGTTCCATTATTTACTTTTCTTTACGAAGGAGCTTGACATTTCTAAGTTATTTACCATGGGGATCTTGTTGAAGTTAATATTGTATCTATACATAGCACAGCATACATTGTGCTTTTTGGAGGATTCTTTCCAGGTCTGGGCCATATTAGGGCATTAAAACGATGCCAGCTTAAAATGAAACTGAAAAGAAATATTGGCACTGAAAATATTAATTTGAATCTGACATAATTTTCAGTATTGAAAGTGAAATGAAAATTGAAAGTGAAAAAAGTTTAAATGGGATTCAAAATAAATACATTGAAACAAATAACTCACAATCAAGTTTTCATGCTTTCGTCTGTCTTTTTTTTTTTTACAATGCTTATCTTTTTTTCAATGCCACAGTTTTTTCAGTGCTGCTGCTTTTTTCGCTGTATTCCTTTGTCACTATTGACGTCATACACGCGCATGAGGGGCGGGGCTTCAGAGCCGTACTTGCTTTCAGTTGTCAGTCAGTCGGGCCATTTCAAGACTCGTTTTCTAACCCAGTGAACAAAGGTCCCTTGTAGTTCTTGAATTGTGTGAATGCTGTAGGCATGCCTACAGCATTCACACAATTGAGATCCTTCTTTTGGATGCTTCCATATGTTTTTTGAATTTTACCTAATTCTGCATATTCTAACCATTCAACTTTTCAACTATTTTGTTTATTCTGCTCTTTTCAGCTATACTTATGGTATTCATAACTTTCAAACTTTTTATAATAATCAATCTTTTCTGAATTTTTTGCTCCCATTAAAATGAATGGAAAACCTAAAAAATTCAGCCAAATCTTGCCTGCTTTGCAAACAAAACTACTTCCACATACTTCCACTTAGAAACACCACTCAAAACCTAAAATGTAGTCCTTCAGCTATTACTTACTTGTATCATTTTCATACAATCCTTCCTCAGGTTTTTGTTCTCATTGGGATCAGATTTCTGAAAATTCATGTGTTGCTATGGTCGCTAGGCAAATAAGCTAGAGTGCCACACCCTAGGTGAATTACAATTTTCCATCCACTTTTCACAAGTTCCACGAACAACTTCCGCTCACTCGCTTCACTCTTTCTGCACATATTATATATCATAACGTAGGTTTCTAATTTTGGATTCAGGAACTGTGACCAAAATTGATGGTGCACTGGTGTGATTATCTGCGGGACTCGGCGTATGGCCTTGTAGCTACAACCGAATCACACCAGTGCTGATATTCAATTCAATTCAATTCAATTTCGGCACAACAGCACTCCCTCTCGTGTGATATTGCTTAATTAACTTGCTGTTGTTATCCATTATACTAATGCAGTTCACACCGCACGCTTTGTCACCTTCAAAAAACGCTCACAAAGTGACTAGTTTGAAGCCTATACATCTTTAAGCCAGAAGCTTGCAAAGCCAGCCACGTGCTGAGCAAAAAAAGAGCACTTCTGTGGGGCTTCCTTTGTTGCCAGATGTTTTAAACAATGGTGGATCATATCGAGAGAGTGGCTTGGCTTTATTTGCTCAGGCTAGACAACGTCGTCGTCGGACGCATCAGTGCCGTTTGTGGATACACTCTATTCTTGAGAGACGTTCTGAGTTTGGAGAGTTTAACCATTTGCTCCAGGAGCTGCGTATGGATGAAGTTCTACTTTAAATGTGTAGATGACGTACAGTGAGTACACTCTGATTGGTTGACGTTAAGGCGACGGTGCTAAAAGTTCAGCTAGCTAGACTTCTACGTTGCGACAAAGATTTCAAAAATTGCCGGAAACTCTGACGGCCCTCTGACGGCCTCAAGCATAGACTTAACATGTAATCTTGCCGTTCTGGGCGTTAACGTTTTGGGTAGGCCATAAACCATAAAACTAGCCCTTAAGCTAACATTAGCATTTTAGCTAATTTTGACTTAATTGGTAAAGTTAACATACTGAATGGATTAAGATACAGTTAACCAACATGTTAGTGTTTGCCAACATGCTATCTGTAGCATTTAAGGTAACATTAGCAATGCACCTATCATTTCCATTTATCAAATTTTAGCTATCATTTGGTTTTTAGGTAGATTTTAACATACTGAATGGATTGAGTTATTGTTAACCAATATGTTAATGTTTGCCAACATGCTACCAATAGCCTTTTAACTAACCATAGCAATTTAGCTGATTCAAACTAATATTGGAATTTTAGTTCATTTTGACTTAACAGCTAAAATTGACATAATGAATGGATTGAGTTACTGTTAACCAACATGTTAGTGTTTGCAAACATGCTATCTCTAGCATGTAAGCTATCATTAACATTTAAGGTAACATTAGCATTAAGATAATTTTAGCTAACATTTGCATTGTAGGAAGATTGTAACATCCTGAATGGATTGAGCTACTGTTAAAGGGGGGTTATGCTTCTTCCAGGCACATATTACCCTTCTATAGCACACTCCAATAAAATTGTCACCTTAAATCTTTTAAAAGTCCGTCATATATCCAAATCCACCTTAAAGAAATTTACTTCCATATTGGACGCCTTGATTTTCGCCTGTGCCTCTCTAAGACCCTCCTACTCTTTCTGACACTCCCTCTTCAGTTTGTCACATACCATGCATCATTGCAGCATGCACGGAGTCGGACGCACGAACCCCGAGAACTACCAGCAGAGACTCAAAGATTACTCTAACATGAGTGAATGGGTCAGAGCAACACTTCAGGTATGTTTTTAATGAGGTAAAGACAGCTTCTCAGGATATTACGCTTCAGAAAGTCCGTTTTGCATAATACCCCCCCTTTAACTAACATGTTAGTGTTTGCCAACTTGTTACCACTAGCATTTTAGCTAACATTAGCATTTCAGCTATGCAACGGGCCTTGTCGGTGAAAACACCCGGCTTTTTTGATAGCAATTTGCATACGAACCTCTGCAAATCATGCCTAAAAGTTGTTGTGCGGTTCGTTGTTCCAACCATAATTTGCTGGAGCGGAAATTATCTTTCTTTACTTTCCCCACGGACCCTGTATGATGGAAACGCGGTCAAGAGAGTGAAACCGGACGGTTTGGAATGGAGGCCAAGCAGGACTGCAGTCCTATGTAGTGAACATTAAAGTGGTAAGAATCGTTTTGACTCATGATGAAATCAGCATTATTTTGGATTTCGGAATACTTAATATGTTTAGCTTCAACCATTGTCAATATAAATCCCATTAATTGACAATGTGACCAAAAGCCATGGGCTAGCACCAAGGGCATAGGTTTGTCAATTAATAATATGTTCGCCCCGAAGAAGAATGCACAAACAAACAAAACAAACGCATTTCCTTTACAACCCTTGCCGTTCTGTGCACTGTGGGCAGAAACTTCACTACAGTTCTGCTTAAAATAAATATCAGCTGTAACCTGTTACATTCCTGCAATCTAAAGCAACCAGCTGCATTTTGTACCAAGTCTACCGTGAGTTATTCAATTCAATTCAGTTTATTTATATAGCGCCAATTCACAACAGATGTCATCTCAAGGCACTTAACAAGAAGTCATTTCAATACAATTATACAAACATTCCAATCAGTTAAAAAGTTTCCTATTTAAGGAATCCCAGCAGATTGCATCAGTCATTGGCGTGAGATTGGGCCCCGTTGATGCAGATTTTCCAACCACAGCAATCCTTCAGCAATCCCTCTTACTGAGCAAGCATGTAGCGACAGTGGAGAGGAAAAACTCCCCTTTAACAGGAAGAAACCTCCAACAGAACCAGGCTCAGTAGGAGCGGCCATCTGCCACGACCGTCTGGGGGTTTGAGAAGACAGAGCAGAACACAGAAGGAACAGAAGATCCGATATAAGAGAACTTTCTATGTTACAGAAAGTAAAAAGTTGATAACAGGACACAGTGGATGTTCAGTTACTGAGAGGATCATCCCAGTCGATGCCCCCCGTCCAACAGGGCATTGCAGCCAAGCAGGATACCAGACCAGGTATATCTTCGATGGGGAGAAAAACACTGAGAGAAAACAAAGTTACAGTCGAAATAACAGAATGTACTGTAATACAACTGGAGAGTCGTAGGAGAAAAGGAAGTAGCAGAGTGAAGAAAATTGGTAAGTCTGTCCTCCAGCAGTCTAAGCCTATAGCAGCATAACTACAGAGATAGCTCAGGATGACCTTAGCCACTCTAACTATGAGCTTTATCAAAAAGGAAAGTTTTAAGCCTGGCCTTAAAAGTAAACAGAGTGTCTGCCTCACGGACTAAAGCTGGGAGCTGGTTCCACAGGAGAGGAGCCTGATAACTAAAAGATCTGCCTCCTATTCTACTTTTAGAGATCCTAGGAACTACAAGTAAACCTGCAGTCTGAGAGCGAAGTGCTCTTTTAGGAACATATGGAACAATTAGATCTCTGATGTATGATGGAGCTTGATTATTAAGGGCTTTGTATGTAAGAAGAAGGATCTTAAATTCTATTCTGGATTTAACAGGGAGCCAATGAAGGGAAGCTAAAACAGGAGAAATGTTATCTCTCTTTTTAATATTCATCAGAACTCTTGCTGCCGCATTTTGGATCAACTGAAGGCTTTTAATGGCATTTTGTGGACTTCCTGATAGTAAAGAATTACAGTAGTCCAGCCTTGAGGTAACAAATGCATGGACTAGTTTCTCAGCATCACTCCTGGACAGGATGTTTCTAATTTTAGCAATATTCCGGAGGTGAAAGAAAGAAATCCTAGAAACCTGTTTAATATGGGATTTAAATGTCAAGTCTTGGTCAAAAATAACGCCGAGGTTCTTTACGTTATTACCGGGGGCCAATTTAATGCCATCCAGATGAAGTGATTGACTAATCAGTTTCTGTTTAAGAACTTCTGGTCCAAAGACAGCAACTTCTGTCTTGTCAGAATTTAAAAGCAAAAAGTTTAGGGTCATCCATGCTTTTATGTCTTCCAGACATGCCTGTAATCTACCTAACTGACTGGGTTCATCAGGATTTATGGATAAATATAGTTGTATATCATCGGCATAGCTGTGGAAATTTATCCCATGCTGTCTAATGATTCTACCAATTGGAAGCATATATATGGTGAAAAGAATTGGTCCAAGGACAGAACCCTGTGGAACTCCACAAGTAACCTTTGAGTGTGAAGAAGATTTATCATTTAACATCATTTAACATTGAACAAACTGGAATCTATCAGACAAATATGATTTAAACCAGCCTAGTGCTGTTCCTTTGATCCCTGCAACATTTTCAAGCCTTTCTAAGAGAATATTATGATTGACTGTGTCAAAAGCAGCACTGAGATCTAACAAAACCAGAACAGACACCAGTCCATTATCTGAGGCCATGAGAATATAATTAGTAACCTTCACCAGTGCTGTTTCAGTGCTATGATGAGCTCTAAAACCTGACTGAAACTCTTCAAACAGCTCGTTACTGTTTAGATGTTCACAGACTTGATTAGCAACTGTTTTCTCAAGGACTTTGGATAAGAAAGGAAGGTTAGATATAGGTCTGTAATTCACTAAGTCATCTTGATCAAAGGAAGGTTTCTTGAGTAAAGGTTTAATTACAGCTATTTTAAATTCCTGTGGTACGTATCCGTTTACTAAGGATAGATTCATCATATCCAAAATGGGGCCAGGAACCAAATGGAACACTTCTTTAAATAATTTGGTTGGAATTGGGTCCAACATACAAGTTGAAGGTTTAGATGAGGCTAATATTTTTGATAATTCTGAAAGCTCGACTGAATCAAAACAGCCTAAGCACAACTGAGGTTCTACAGTTCTTTCATTTACTGAGGAAGAAGTAATCATGTTTGGGAGGGTGCCAATGATTTTATTTTTAATAAAATTTATTTTATTTATGAAGAATCTCATAAAATCATCACTGCTAAGAGCTGGGGGAATAGTTTGCTCAACAGAGCTATGACTCTGTGTAAGTTTGGCAACTGTACTAAAAAGAAACCTGGGATTGTTTTTATTTGCCTCTATTAATGATGAAAAATATGCTGTTCTAGCTTGTCGAAGGGTCTTTTTATACAGCAGTAGACTGTTATTCCAGGTTAAATAGGAATCCTCTAGATGTGTAGAGCGCCATTTTCTCTCCAACTTCCTAGTATTCTGCTTTAAAGTACGCAACTCTGCGTTAAACCAAGGAGTCAGCCTCCTATGGCTAGCCACTTTCTTTTTTAATGGGGCTACACTATCTAATGCCAAACGCAATGAGGACGTAACGCTGTTATTAACAGGAATAAACCATGAAAGGAGAAAAACAATATTATTAACTGCATTGAACAGTATTATAAACAAGATTTACACAAATCTAACTCCAAAACCAACACATGTTAACCAATGAATATTTACAGAAATACAAATCATTATAACTAATCAAAACTAAAGTCAATCAAAAGAACATATCAAATTTAACTACCCTTCTAATCTCCTTGATTTGCTTTTGGGCAGCACATGGAAAATGTCTCACCCTGTTTTGCTGCCTGCCCTGGTGAGGAGATGAGTTGTAATCTAAATAGTACTGCCCAGATGTTACATGGTACCTTTTCTGGAACTTTCAGGATACATTTCTTTGAATACATGGTACTTTTCTTGGAGTTGGGTTGCATTAAAAGATGACCAAGAAACTTGTAATTTTCCTAAGTTTACAGGCCACGTTACACGTGTCTTTTCCAGAATTTACGGGGTATTTCAGTAAATTGACTAAATTATAGGGTAAACTAAAACTTAGTACTTTCCAGAACTTATACAGAGTATAATGTAACTTTCTCAGCATTTACAGGATATTTTCCATACACTTTACATGGTACATTTCCTGAAACATATATGGTGTGGCAGACCACCAAAGGGCTCTACTCACACCCAGGCAACAGAATATTTAGATTTAAAAAGATATGTTTTTTGTTGCCATTATTGAATGCGTTCTGGCTAACAGTTAGATTGGCAGTTATTCTGTTCGCGAGTTGGAGTTGAGTAAAAGAGGTGATCAAACACAAACTCCTGTGTATTGTCCACTTATCCCTCCACAATGGTACATTTCTCAGAATACCTGAATTTGAAAGGAAGTTTTCCTATTTGAGGGCCTTTTTGGGAAGCGGGCTAAATTAAGAGATTAATTGTCCTATGGTACTTTCTCTGAACTTACAAGGCATTTCTATTTTCACTAATAAATGCTCTTCTTTGTTCAGTTGGGTTTAAAATGGCTTGCCAGATAGAAGTTCTTTAAAAAAAAATAACACACAAGTTAAAAACTGCAGATGTAAATTACATTTGAGAAAACTAACATTTTCCTTTGAGATTAATGTATGTTCCCCGTTCTTTAAACTAAACAATCAAACACACACCCCAAATTACAAAGAAAATAAAAAAATTGTACAGTTAAACTAAGTCTATGAACATGTAAAACTGCTAGTTAACCAAGTGTCCTCATAAAATTCCCAAGACACGTCAAACCTTAGAACAGATGTTCCACTTAAAAAAAAAAGATGTACTAATAATGATATGAAATAATTCACTAATTACTTGTCAAGGGTGCAGTTGACTTTGGTTTTAGTTTGTATGTAAAAAGTGTATCAACAGATAAATGTTTTTGTTTTCACGTATCTGAGAAACAAAGCGTTGCTTTGCTTCATTATTTTAACAGAAGATATAAATCTAAAAGCAGCTGCAGCATGCAGACTGCATTTACTGTTACAATGCTCTCAGCTGGGAAATGTTCAACTCTTGAGATGCTTCTGGTTCTGTCTGGGAACTCATTAGGAGCTCAGGAAGAATGTTTTCACATGCTCTCTTGACAAAATGGTCATTAAAATATATATCAGCAGATTTCTAATGAAAAAGTTTTGGTCACATTAGGAATAATTGGTGGATATAGATTCATAACTCTTTACATGTAATGTGTATTGACATTTGCATATAAATGTGGAGCAGAAACTGAAAGGAACATCATTAAACATGTTTTTATTCCTATCTGTTATGGGTGTATGAAAATAATTCTGGCTTGAGTTTAAAACCTAAGTCTTGTCAATGTTATTTTTAGCCAGTCAAATTTGAAGCTGTTTCTGGAAATGGTCTGTGTAGTTCTTATCATTCAGGGAAAAGTGCTGGAACATGAAGGAAAATGCCAGGACATGAGGGCATAAACTTATACATTTTAAAAAGCATTAATTAGTGTGCAAAGTTTGGATTGGAGTTAAAGCTTGAGCTTCAGATTTTAGCCTCTTTTCATTTTTACAACAAACACAATACAAGAAGTAATTAGAGTGATTAAAATTCAGACATCACAGATCCAAAATATTAAACTTAATCTATTGATTTAATACCCATTTGTTACCTCCACCAAAGAAGTTATGTTTTTGCCAAGGTTTGTTTATTAGTTAATTTGTTTGTCTGTCTGTTAGCAACATAACTCAAAAAGTTATAGATTGATTTTGATCACATTTTCAGGAAATATCCGCAGTGGGACCAGGAACGAGGGAATAGCTGCCTTGATGGAGGTCTGCCTTTTTCGGAGTGCTTTTCTAGTTATCATTTGTCATTGGGTTTTTGTAGAACAGTTGCCAAATCAAATGTGTGACAATCCTTGAAAAGTGGCTGTGTGGTGTTATATCTGACTACGTTAAAAATGTGCCTGTGTATATTGTTATAAAGTTGGATACACTGCATTTCTTATAATTTTTGATACATGTATGTTTGTGTATTAAAAACCTAATGTAATAAACAAGTGACAGAATATAATACTTTTCCAATTTGCCAGTGATATTGCCCTTTGTCTGTTTTTTGCGGATGATAGATTTTTACCTTCCTTTTATATAGCATCAGCTTATCTGATCATGCGATCACAGCTCCAATTACACCAGTGGGATTGTTTGCCCCAGATCTTAATTTTAAATTCAAGAAACATTGGCAACATTGGCAATAGTGCTACTATATACGCCACAGTTCAGTCATGAAACACCAAACATATCTACAGGGGTGGTCAGTAGTTAGCTTACCCTCACCATGCACATGAACATATATTTGGGGTCTTTAATGGTTCATTCAAACCATTGCTTTGGAATGGTGTAATGAGTATTACCGACAAACTTTAACACATTTTTAAAAGAATAGGGGTACCAAGTTTGAATTGACAAAACTGACTTATTTGATCTAAACTGGATCATTGTTTTAGAATGGACAAATCATAGCCTTCAAAAAACCAAAACCTTTAGCCCTTTGAAAATTTGTGGACTTCAGTTGAAGTTCTGTACCAGAAAAAAAAAACACACACACACACAAAAAAACTGTTGTGCTCAATAAATTCTGATAAGAGTGTTCAAATATTCAAAAAGGACCTTGAAATCGTGTGCAACAATTTCACCCTAAATTCAGTGTTGCACCTATTTTTTGTGTCGTCCCAGGTAATGTTCTCTAGATTACTTGTTAATTTTCACAAATTAGGCATTTATGGCTTTCTTTGGTTAGGAGTCACCCAAAGCACCAGATTAAATTTAGTGACACTTAATGAAAATGGGGTCATGATGTCTATGACAGATGGATCTTCAGAAATAAAATCATAAAAACTTTCTGATGAGATGATATATAATGATATATATATAACAACAGACTGTGCAATATGTCTAAAACAAACATGTCTTTTAAAGCATGAGTAGTTTAACACTATTTGATGAGCTGATCAATTTATAATAGAAGCAATGTGGTTCTGAAGGTGGTGTACACCTTGTAGAAAGGTTGAAAAAATACGTCCCAAATTTGTCTCCGTTTTTTCAGAGATTCCATTTAGAAAGATGGTATTGCTGGCCAGGGACCCCTCACAGGGTGATAAAGTCTTTCCATTGGCCCCCTTATAATGCTCATCCTGATAACATATTTTCGAAACGGCCTTTAATACTCCTAGATACTGTGGGAATTATTAATATTTTAACATTTCTAATCTGAATCCTCAATGCAATCTGTTTCATACAAATCCAGACTTCTTTAAAATAAATAAACAAAAATAATTTGAACACAAACAGGAAATTTATTCAAGTTATATTCTTATATATGTCTTTTTTTTCTTTTCTTAAAGTTTCCAAAAAAAAAAGAACAACGAAAGACTGGACCAATTTCAATTAATTCAATTTTCAATTCAGTTTATTTATATAGCGCCGATTCACAACAGATGTCATCTCAAGGCACTTTACAAGAAAGTAATTTCCATACATTTATACAAACATTCCAATCAGTTAAAGAGTTTCCTATTAAAGGAATCCAAGCAGATTGTGTCAGTCATTGGTGTGAGGTTGGGCCCCGTTGATGCAGACTTTCCAACCACAGCAATCCTTCAGCAATCCCTCATACTGAGGAAGCATGTAGCGACGGTGGAGAGGAAAAACTCCCCTTTAACAGGAAGAAACCTCCAACAGAACCAGGCTCAGTAGGAGCGGCCATCTGCCACGACCGTCTGGGGGTTTGAGAAGACAGAATTAGGCTGTTTAGTTTTACTTATCAATTTAAATACTTTTTAATTGGTTCAGTTTTAACACGATTAACATGTCACTTCTTATTCAAACTATCGGCAGAAAATAAAAAACCTATCCTTATAAATATTTGCTTTAGGCTTTATTACACACAGTCAATCCAGTCACCAATACCGTCAAAAACTCCCTAAATTAGTGGCAACGATGAGTCTGTCTTTCCAAACTGTTTTTTTATTCTTTGAGGGATGGATGACAAACAGACTCTAAGATCACCTTCCACTTGTAAATGAGCCCTGTACTTATTTTTCATTACAATCAGAGTTAAAAATGAGGATTCACAAAGGGAAGTGGTAAGAAAGGGGAGCAACATTTGCATAGCCTTAGCAAGCAGTTCAGCATACTCATGTGAGAGGGAGGCCCAAAAGTTTGCATGACTTACCTGTTGGAATCGGACCTTCAATGTTCTATCACAGCATAATTCCAAGAACTGTTCTTCTGGCTGTACACACAACACATTTAGGTCTTTCGTCGTCATTTTCCATAAAGCCAAACTCAAGATAACTGTTGTCATACTTGTTAATTTTAGTTAGATCGGCTCTTGAATTACTTGATAAAGTGGACAGACTTAAACATTTGCCCATGGTGCTAATCAGCTCACCCCGGGAGATGTACTCTCAGTGAGTCCTCTGGTCAATCTATGTGTGATTTGCGGACCCCCAATATAGTGATCGTGAACCTCCAAGGGTTAAGGGACCCCAGTTTGGGGATCACTGGACTAAAGCATGAGCAGATCAAACTCGCACTTTCTCCTGTTAACTTTTATCTGTAATAACTGCCTCATTTTATCACTGCTGACTAATATTTTCTGTTTCGAAAAGTTTAAACCCCTCTCACTACATGCATTTGCTTTTTCAAAACTTGTGTGTTCTGGATAATGCAGGATGAATGTAGGACCTGTGTGTGTGCATGTGTGTGTGTGCGTGCGTGTGTGTATTTGCAGGAATGTGTAGTTTGCATTCCAGAGCACTGAGATGTTTCTACAGAGATCTCCAGTTTTCTCACAGGAAGCTGAGCCAGAACCATTGTTATTATGACATTTCCTCTTACTGTTTTTATAAGAAACAATATGTAACAGGAGAACTCCTTCTAAGAAAGGGCACAGTTGTAAAACTGTCATTGCACTGTTTACTCAGCAGTTCACATGTAGGTTACTAAAGAGAGATGTCAGTGCATCCCTATTGCATGTTAGGTTCTTCTAAGCAGAATAAATCATTAATATTGAGTCAAACGTAGAAAAGTTGTTCTCAAGAAGCATCCTGTTTACAAGTTAAGCTGCAACAGTCCAGATTTCCAGTTCTGTATCTTTGTCAAACAAAGGAACTAAACTCGTGTCTGCTGTGGTCAGCAGAGTTTTGGTACCTCACTGGACACTAAAAATAGAGCTTTCTTTTTTGCAGTTGCTGCCCCACCCTCATGGATTGAAAACAGCTGCACCTCTGATTGGGGGGTAAACACAATGCAACTCTAATCCCTTTACCAAACACTCAACACTATTTTAAAATTGCTGTTGATGGGGTTTTTAGCTTTTTGCCCTGCTGGTTATTTCTTGGGGTCAATCTAATTATGAAAGAGCAGGCTGTGGTGACAGCGGGTGACTTTCTGATCGAGCTCATGGACATTAACCCTCAGTGCTCATTAGTCACTAACTTTATAAAGAAATACATATATTACCACATTGCTTTAGGAAAAAAATATTTGTAGATAAAATTAAAATAACACCAGTGCCACATTAATTTATACCCCTAAAATTATATAACAGGTTATTACTGAATCCTTTTAAAATCTTGACTTTTTTTTAAAAAGGTGATTGGAATGTTTTGGAACTTTTTTAAATAGGACATGCATTTCCATTTCCTTAAATAATGAATTGCTGTGAGATCATCCTCTCTCTTGGTTACTGGATAGTAAACTGAAATAAAGCCATTCTTAGCTTTAAACCATAAAAAGAGCAGAACAGTAAGGAAGCTTAAAAGAAATCTAGAAAGCTCTCTGTTAGAAAACCTGCAGTAAAGCTCTTGTCTCCATTATGACCATTAGAAGCAATCTAAACAACCAGTTGTTTGTGAGACAAGCTAAGAAAAAACAGTTTCTGTCCTTCAATCTCAGTGTGGAATTTGCTAAATGCAACTGTGCCTTTAATAGGAACTGTGTACTTTTGTCATGTTTCCGGGTGCTTTTTTGTCCCACATGCAGGATCCTATACAGGACTTGGAATGAATAAAAACAGAAGTTTATTTACAAAGATAAATGTGAAAAAAGAGGCAATTCAGACTCCAGGTATCTGCTATATCTAGGAAGGAGAGGAATGATTAGAAAAGCAAAACAGGTATGGTAGTAATTCTTTGTATTGATTAAGGAAAGTGGGTTTATGGTTCCAGGATTGGAGGCTGACAATGAGGAGGGTTGGTGATCCAGGAAGTGGGTGGCAGATGGTGGAGTTTGGTGAGGACTTGTGTTCCAGGAAGATCCTTGTTTGCTGAGGAATGGATTGTGAGATCCAGATGGTGTGGAGCTGAGGGTGTAGGAGTGCGGGCAGACAGATGACAGCGGAAGACAGTGGAGCAGTTGTGGATCCCGTGGAATGAGCAAACATCAGAGGACGACTGACTCAGAGGTTTCTGGTGGAAAGAATCTGGAGTTTGGTGAGAGAACACAGCAGCGACTTCAACCTGGAAGATACAGAGTACGAGGAGTGAGTGAAGCAAGGTAAGCTAGAAGACATGTATTGCTCCCTCCGAGTTCAATCAAGGCTCCAAATCGTTCTTCGGTTATCACAGGCATTTATTTAAGACAGCTTCCTGAACATGTCTTATTATGATTCAAATGTCCCAAACATGCCGTCAGAACTGAGAAAGGAAAGACAAAACCAATAAACCTCACAAAAATATAGAGGACTTATACAAATACAAACAGTTATACACGAGACACATAAACAAGCAATCATTGCCCAAATATAAAATTAAAAGCTTAACTGGTATCACAATTACATGGCATTTACATGCATAACCAATTTGTAATGAAACCCAAGTAAAATATTTCACCTCATTGGCCGCATCAACTCAAAGGGAACATAGAAATCAGTCTTCCACAGCTTCCTCTTGTACAGAACTTTACTTCTTAGCACGCCTTGTATCTCATCTCTTACAGACAAAGCATATACAGCACCTCATGTGGATCTTGGAGTGCATCACACCAAGTTCATCCCCTGAGCAACAGTGTGCACAAGCGGAACAAATAAAATTTGTTCCCCCCTTGTTTCTATGCATTTTAACCAAATAAAAAATGAAATATTTATGTGAATTAACATTCTATGAAATAGTAAGTTGTTTTTATTATCTTTTTTAACTGAACATAAAATTACTAACTGAAAATATGAGTTTCCTCTGACGGCAGCTACAACATGAATAACTTTCTTAAAGAAACTCAAGGAACTCGAGATTGACCATCAGATGAAGTTAGGTTGTCCAACAGCTCCTTAAATACCTTGCAGTCTGATGAGATAATTGTAGCCAGGTGTGTGGTCTACAGCAGGACAGCCAGCAGAAATCCTGAACACACAGAACACAAAGCATAAATTATAGAAAAGCATCTCTTGCCCACTGTTAAGCATGGTAGAGGATCTGTGATGCTTTGGGCCTGTTTCTCTTCCAGAGAATCTGGAAACCTTGTTGAAGTGCTTGGTATCATCCACTGTTTGAAATACAATGAGCCAAAACATAGACTAAATCTACACAGAAATCCCCCATCAGACTCAAAATCACAGTTCTTCCATGGCCATGTTTTTTTAGATGTGTAATCTCTGGAAAACCTGTTTGGTCAAAAGAAGCGATGTGTACCTAAGAATTGGAATAATCTAGATATGTTTTACAGAGATAAATAGCCTATCTGCATACTTTAACCTTTTGAAATGTCACAGGACAATACGCAGTGGTGTCAGTGAGAAACATGTGATTTTCTTCCCTATCAAATCAAATTGAAGTTTTTCTAAAAATGTTCAGTCTGAGATACGTATGCTGTTGCAGTACATCTATTTATTTCAAGCCTTTTACATTTCTTTACCAGGGATGCTAAAATGCAACATTTGATTTAGAATAACTTTCTCAAATGTTTGATAA
The DNA here is from genome assembly GCA_963556495.2 of Valencia hispanica. Classification (NCBI taxonomy): domain Eukaryota; kingdom Metazoa; phylum Chordata; class Actinopteri; order Cyprinodontiformes; family Valenciidae; genus Valencia; species Valencia hispanica. Next base: position 47,493,096 of record OY747705.1, on the reverse strand, counting down.
AAAAATAATCAAATTCCCTAACAGCAGGAAATCAGGAGACAGCATGTGATGACATGTAAGAGCAGGCTTTAATCTTCTGCGCCAAAAACAATACAGATCTATGGAAGGGTACCTAAAAGCAGCTTTACAGACTCTATAGACATACCTCAATCATCCGCATAGAGACAATTATATTACACAGATGTTCTTCTGAAAAAATATCACTTCTTTAGTATGATTTGTTCATTTCTATTTGCCTACATTAAAAAACAAAACGGCATCTTTGAGCTCTTTAACTTAATGCCTGCTATTTAAAGCTTAAAAAAATAGATCGGAGTTACTGGGCATTTTCGCTTTAATAATAGGCCTTATCACTGAAAATACTGAAGCAATATGATAGGATGACTGTAGATGTAAGAAAAAAATATTTGTTGATGTTATGCATAGATAATGCATAGCAAAGAGATAATTTTCTTTTTACTTAGATAAAGAGGTCCTGCTGATAAATAAAGTTTGGTTGTATCTAGGCATTTGTTTGGCCTGTTCTGACTCAGTGTGAGGCAGGTAAAGTTCTGCTTAGAATTACCTGGCATCAACACTAAAAGTCAGCTTTTTTCTGGAGAGGGTTGGAGAAATGAAGGGATCAAGTATCACTGTTAACAAGCTTTTAAAATAACATTGTGACTAAAGTATAGGTGAAACTCTGAGTGAGAAGCTGCTTGCCAGTAAGCTCTTCTGGATCCACATCATGTCTCAGTAAATCCCTCTTTGTACCCATCTGCATGGCCACAGAGTGACACATGGCATGTGTGTGGTGTGTATTCTGACACCAAATCAAAAATAGACCCTCATACCTAGATACACACAGGCCAACATAAAGAGCGCTTCCTTTGCCTCTTGAAATGAATCAAAACAGTCTGCAGCTTCAAACATTCAAGATGTCATCTGGAAGGAAACTTGCTTTTTAATGAAGCACTTAAGTAGTTCTGCAGACGTACGGCAGTAGGTAAGTGATTTTCACACACAATGTCAAGACATGTCAAATGTTTAAGTTGTCACCAGAGTCACAGGAGTTAATACTGAGTTATAGCTCAATGACTGAACAGATTTCACGCAGTGATTTAGTTTGGTTCACCAGTGTGTTAACAGTAACATCACTGTTAATAAAGGGCAGAGCAAGTGTTCTACTTCCTGTATATTTTTATTATTTTCAATTAGATTATTTCTGTCACAATCTTCTAGTGTTTGTATTTTGTTTCTGTTTTGTGTTTATTTTTATTTTTTTCTGGGTTCATTGTTGCCATTTATAATAATAAAAATGTAAGTTTGCTATATACTGTTCATTCCTCTGTATTGATTATTCTGTACACGCTTTTGGTCATATTAGTTAATTCCTTAACATTTTTTTTCTTAGTTTATTCTTGAGCTATTTTTCTTGTATATTAGTATTTTTATACATTTGTTAAGATTTTCTTTCTCTTCTTCCTGCTTTTCTGTGTTCCGCCTGGCAGTTTCTCTCTGCTCATCAGCTTCATTGCATCCACCTGTGTCTAGCTTGATTGTCGTCCTGTCTCACCTGTTTTCTGCTATATTTAACCCTTTCAGTCATTTCATGCTGGATTCGTATGTTTGGCTTGTACGGTCCAGGCCAGCTGTTTCCTCCCATGTACCATGTTTTCTCAATGGATGTTGTTTGCCTTTTGGTATATGTAAGTTTAGCCTCTATTTAATAAATGTTCATTATTTACCTCAGAAATGACTGCACTTTGGCTCTCTAAAAGCTCACCTGACAGCTATATCTTTACTAATACAAAGAGAGGCTATGGTGGTTTACAAAAGTATTTGTACTCTATGCATCTTTTTACAGATTTACTCACAATGTGACCCTAAACCTAAATCTGGAGCAATGGGATTTTATTTGATATCAACACAAAGTAGTCCCTAATTGTGATGCAAGAGAGTGAAAATAAGACATGTTTTTCAACCTTCCTTTAGAAATAATATTCATATATTTGTATTATGTCTCTTTTACGTTGATGCCCTGAAATCAAATCAATGGCAATTAATTAACTCTATTAGTCAGTTAGTTAGTAAATTGAGTCTGTGTCACTTAACAGTTCAGTGAAAGCCTCAGAAGTTTTTTTAGAGCAGATTAGTGAACCAACAGCATAATGAAGTTGTGGTCAAGTTTAGAGCAGGGTTAGGCTATGGAACCATATCCCAAGCTTTGGAAGTCTCAGAGCTCCGTTTAATCCATTAATTGAAATAACTTGGTGCAACTGTTAACTTATCAAGACATCATGGCGGTCCACCTAAACCAATGGGGGGCTGCTGAGAGCTTAGGTGGGAGAATCTGTCAACAGGATAACAAAAAGATAACGGGACGACTGTGGCTAAGGAGCTAGGAGTTTGTCTTGTAACCGGAGGGTTTCTGGTTCGAGTCCAGCTCCATCTGTCTCAGTCGTGTCTTTGGGCAATACACTTCACTCTTCTTAACATAAGCATGCACCAGGGACTATGGGTGAAAATTAGCACTTGAGTTATAACCTGGTACAATGCATCTCTCCCCTTGAGGTTGATGTTAATTGTACACTGTGCCTGTTAAAAAAATACTACTAATAATAGGTATTTCACTCCACAAATCTGGCCTTTATGGAAGAGAGGCTGGAGAGGAGCCATAGGAACTCAATTTTGCAGTTTATCGTTTTTCCACAGTAGATACATTGAAAGTACTCAGAATTGATAGGCTTCGAAGACTTAAAACAGGAGATTCAGCCTCAACCAGTATGTCAACTCTAAGCGTAGCTATACAAATTACTGGTTTGAATAAAAACATATTCATGTCTTAGAATCGTCAGTCCAGATCTCAATCCATAGGAGAATCTGTTGCATAACATAAAGATTTATAACAGATTATTTTCATCCACTCAGAGTTTGAGCTATTTTGCCAGGAAGAAGATGCTCACCAGATTTTCAGTATTTTATTATAATTTCTATTAGTTTTCTTTCACTTTACACTCATGCAGTCCTTTGTGTTGGTGTATCACATAAATTACCAATAACCAACACTGATGTTTGTGGCTGTAAAAGTGACAAAAGTTGAGAAAGTTTCATGGTATGACTACTTTTCCAAGGTGCTGTAAAGACTCTTCAATACAGACATGTTACGTTCTTTTTCAGTATGCATTTAAATTTTATTTCACTAAAGCAGTCCTCGACAAACAATGAAACCATAACATGCTGACTCACCATTTTAAAAACAACCATTGTTATTGTGGAACAAAATTATCCTCCACCTCAGCCTCTCAACATCATGTCACTCTTTGTTTCTGCCTCCTCTATGTCTTAGTAATATGCTCAAACTTTTAGTTGTGTGGAAATTTCTCCTCCATTTACTGGCTCTACATTGTTGATTTTGATACATGAAGGACACAGTGACAGACTTGATGAGTTCATGATGAATCTTTTTTTATTGATTCTTTTGTCTACATATGTTCTAGGTTGCAGAAATTCACAGATGTTTTCAGGGTCGGGAATTAAGTTTCTATTGTCCGGTTTTGTCTGTCTGCGAATATAGATTTTTGTGTGTTTTTGGAATTCATGTTATGGAATTTATAAAGTTTTATGTCTTTAAAATATTTGGGTTTCAGGATTTATTGTTGTAGGATTTTTCTTTTCTTTTTTTCCATTGGATTCAGACGGCCTTCATTTTTAGACATAATTATATATTGCTTTGTCATAAAAAATATGGCAAACAGAATTCAGAAAACGTTTAGATGAGCCTAAGGCAAAACTAACTGCTTTGATTGACAGTCTGCCCTCTGGCACTCAAGAGACTTTGGGTTTTTATTCGGTGTTGGAGCAAACAGCATGATCAAGATTAGGCTCTTTCATTTCATATTACTGTTGAGAAGGTGTTTTCACTCTAATTTAAAGCCTATTTTAAAGGAACAGACACATTTAATTTATGACCCTGGGCTCTCTCTGAGCTCTCATTTCACCTTCCCGTGTGCTTGTTCATTTCTGTAAAAAGGAGCAATAACAACAACAAACAACAATTATATCTTTTAACAGTGAGACGTCGTTCACTGGACCCAGTTCTAGTAACTGAGTACAGCTTTATCTCAGCATAAGGTTTTTATTAAGAAACTAGTTAAAAAGAAACTCCTCCCACATAGATCTTCCTTCACAGAATGGTCACAGCTTCTTCACCAAAAGGCACACAGCTTCTTCACAAAAGGCACACAGGATGTGCCACATTCCTCTTGATTATTCACGGTTTCTAAGTGTTTCCACATGCACTACAAAATTAGACCCTCATACAACATTAACAGAATTTATATCTCTTCATTACACAGAATGGCTTATTTGTACATTCAATTCAATTCAAAAATACTTTATTGATCCCAGAGGGAAATTAAGTGTTGTTGTAGCTCATGTAAATAATTATTTAAGGAGTTGTTGTAGATCATGATGGCTGTGGGCAGGAAGTATTTCCTGTAGCAGTCTGTGTTGCAGCAAAACTGAAGAAGCCTCTGACTGAAGAGACTCTGTTGTTGTAGGATAGTCTATTGAAGAGGATGCTCGGTGTTGTCCATCGTTTTTTTGATTTTATGAAGAATCCTTGGCATCATCATCTCCAGATGTTCCACAGTTGTCCCAAGAACAGAACCAGCCTTCTTAATCAGGTTGTTAAGCATTTCTAAGTCCCTGGTTCTGATGCTGCTACCCCAACAGATGATGGCTGAAGAGATTACACTTTCCACAACAAACTTGTAGAAGATTTGCAGCATCTTGCTGCAAACCTTGAAAGACCTAAGCTTTCTCAAGAAGTACTGTCTGCTCTGTCCTTTTTGTAGACGACTTCACTGTTCAGTCTCTAGTCCAGTCTGTTATTCAGGTGAACTCCTAGGTATTTATACTCCTCAACTACCTCCACTTCTTCTCCCATGATGGAAACAGTGTTTGACTTAACCCAGTTTCTTCTGAAATCTACAATCATCTCCTTTGTTTTGTTCACATTCAAAGTAAGATAATTGTTTCCCCACTGTGTCACAAAGCGGTCCACCAGCTCTCAGTATTCAGCTTCTTGTCCATCTGTGATACACCCGGCAATTGCAGAGTCAGCTGAGTTTTTCTGCAAATGACAGGTCTCTGATTTTTACAGCAGGTCTGAGGTGTACAGAGTGAAAAGGAATGGTGAGAGTATGGTCCTCTGTGGTGCTCCTGTGCTGCTGACCACCTGGTTTGACACAGTTATTTAGTCTCACAAACTGTGGTCTGTTTGTCAGGTAGTCGTTGATCCAGGCGATTGTTGTGGGCTCCACCTGTGTCTTCAGGAGTTTCTGACAAAGCAAATCAGGCTGAATTGTATTAAATGCACTGGATAAATCAAATAACATGATACTCACAGTGCTGCCTGCTTTGTCCAGATGACAGTGGGTTGGTTAAAGCAGGTGGATTATGGCATCTTCAACTCCAACTCCACGGTGATAAGCAAACTGCAGTGGGTCCTGATATGTTCTTGTTTGCTCATTCAGGGGGCCAACAGGAGTCTCTCCAGGACCTTCATGATGTGGAATGCCAGGGCAACAGGTCTATAGTCATTGATGACTGATGGGTGAGTTCTCTTTGGTACTGGAACAAGGTGGGATGTCTTCCACAACACTGGAACCTTCTCCTGAGTAGGGCTAAAGTTGAAGAGGTGCTGCAGAATCCCACAGAGCTGCTCTGCACAGGCCTTCAGGACTCTTGAGCTGATACCATCTGGTCCTGCAGCCTTGTCCCGGGTCAGTTTCTCCAGCTGCCTCCTCACCTGACTTTTAGAGACAGACAAGTGGGATGGGGAGACAAAGGGGGTAGCAGCATCTCCTGACTTGGTCGGTTGAAGCTAAACTTGTGGAATCAGAAGAGTCCATGACTGAGGTGAAGGATAAAACATCCGAGGTGTGACAGGGGAGCTGTGGGTCAAAGGAGAATGGGATGTCTGTTCAGCTGGGGACAGGAGAGGAGGATGCTGAGCTTGTTCCTGAACTGAACCTGTTGACGAATGTGTTCAATTCATTGGCTCTGTCCAGACTTCCATCTATACAATCCTTCCTGTGCTTAAAGCCTGTGATATTTTTAATTCCTGACCAGACATCTCTGATATTGTTCCTCTGTAGTTTGATCTCCAGCTTCTTCCTATATGTTGTTGTCTCTGATCTTGACCTTAAGTTGCTTCTGTATACTCCTCAATATTTCTCTGTCTCCCTCCCTGAGAGCTCTTTTTTCTTGTTTAACAGTTCCTTTAGGTCAGTGGGGATCCAGGGTTTGTTATTAGGGAAGCATCTCACTGTTCTGGTGGGGAGGATGTTGTCCACACAGAAATTTATATAGTCAGTCACACACTCAGTCATGGCATTAATGTCCTCTCCATGTGCTTGGCAAAGGGTCATCCAGTCTATGGTCGCAAAACAACCCTTCAGGGCTTCTTGAGCTTCCTGTGACCATTCTCTCAGTTCTTTTTGTCACAGGTTGCCTCTGAACAAGTTGTTTATATTCTGCGCAGAGAAAAACAAGATTGTGATCTGATTGTCCCAGAGGAGGTCTTGGTTTGGACATGTATGCATCCTTTTCATTTGCATAAAACTAATCCAAAGTCTCGTTTTCTCTTGTGGAGCAGCTGACAAACTGTTAAAATGTTGAAAGTGTAGTAGAGAGCGAGGCATGATTTCACAGTAACATGCTACACTGTCAGGATCACGGCCTGATAGACCGATAGGAGTGTTGCGTGCGGCTGAGACCCAAGCGCAGTGATGGACGAGCGAGGGAAGGACAGTAGGACGCAGTTTGGTATAATAATCCCTGAATGTGAGGACTGATATGTCGAGAAGGCTGGGATTACAAGATCTAACGAGACAGTAGGATCGGGTGATCGTGAGGATTGGGAAATCCGCTACACCCGGAAACTGGCGATACTTGGAAGCACAGCGGCGGAGCTCGGGACATGGAAAAAGTGATGTCAGAGCGGCGAGCGGGTGAGTAGCTCCTCCTTAAATGGGAAATCCTCCAGATCACATGACCGCCGTCTGACAGGAACCCCCCCCTTAACGACCGGCGCCTGACGGTCCAGAATGACGGCGGTTGAAGTCTGCAATCAGAGATGGGCCAGTCCTCCCTCTGCAGTCAGAGCAGCTGGTAATCCTACTGCGTCCGAAGCCACCGCTGGCTGATGCAAAAAAAATGCATGTCTAAAATAAATGACAGCACACTAAATAAATCACTGCTTTCACTATCATAACCTCAGTCACTTACCTTGTCCACTGTGTGTGCACCTCTCTGTGTCAGACGTTAAACAGTCATAATTTCTCTGTCTAAACTCGACTCTCAGAAATACAGAAAGAAGTGGGAATCGGACCCTAAATTAATAGGCTGGTTTAAACTGTTAATTTGAGATCTTTCACTGGTCTACTGCCTGTTTTGTAAGAGTGATTTTTACTACCACAATTACTGATGTAAAACACATGACAACTCAAAAACATAGCCTACTCAAAAGGGAAAACCCTATAACAGTTCCACCCCAACCACACTGTCATCAATGGTTAAAAAAATATTTAGCAAAATTATTGTTAAAAAAATTATTCCCCTCTCCTACTCCATATACAATTAGATGCAAATTGTGCAAATTGTGCAAATTATGCGATCATGTCATTTAGCGACTTCTAATGACTTTTGGGCCTTAGCAGTCAATAGAGTAACCAGATGGAAGGTCCAGTCTGAGCTTGGGCAACAATAAGAAATTGAAATTCTCTCAAAAGTTGTGAGAAAAAGTTTAACGTAATCTTCGGCAGTTAATTTTTTCATTTTAGAGTGGTGAAAATGCAAAGACTGACCTGGTGAGGCTGAGGTTGAACACGTAGGTTCAGAAGTCACTCGAGCTTGATCATCACTGGGAGTTCAAACATGCTCTGGATCATTTAACATGGGTCGAAATTGGTGCTGCAGAGCCTTGAAACACTTCTCCTGTTGTATAGATTCTTCTTTCCTCTTCTTATCCCTTGTTTCTTGGTGTCCCATGAAAGCATGAAGAATACCTGCCAGATCTTTCAATGTTGGTTCTCTGGTATCTTCACCCTCAGTGTCTCCCACCTTGATTGAAGCTCCATCGTCCTTCTCCTCATTCTCAGATTGTTGCACTGTCACTTTAATCTCCAATCTGTTTCCATTTCTTAAAAGTGCTCCATTCTGCATGGCTAATTTTTTTTTAAAGAGGAAGTAAATTCCTAAAACAAAAAAAAAACAAAAATACAATAAATAATGGTTGCTGAGGCAAAAACTCGGGCATGGGAGGAGTTTGGAGAGGCCATGGAAAACGACTTCCGTACGGCTTCGAAGCGATTCTGGTCCACCATCCGGCGTCTCAGGGGGGGGAAAGCGGTCTGCCACCAACACTGTTTACAGTGGGGATGGTGTGCTGCTGACCTCGACGCGGGACGTTTTGGGTCGGTGGATGGAATACTTCGAAGACCTCCTCAATCCCACCAGCACGCCTTCCAATCTGGAAGCAGGGTTTGGGGGCTTGGGGTCGGTCTCTCCAATCTCTGGTGCTGAGGTCACCGAGGTCGTTAAAAAGCTCCTCGGTGGCAGGGCTCCGGGGGTGGATGAGATTCGACCAGAGTTCCTCAAGGCTCTGGATGTTGTGGGGCTGTGTTGGTTAACGCGGCTCTGCAATATTGCGTGGACATCGGGGGCAGTTCCCTTGGATTGGCAGACCGGGGTGGTGGTCCCCCTGTTTAAAAAGGGGGACCACAGGGTGTGTTCCAACTACAGGGGGATCACACTTCTGAGCCTCCCTGGTAAGGTCTATTCAGGGGTTCTGGAGGGGAGGGTCAGACGGATAGTCGAACCTCGGATCCAGGAGGAACAATGCGGTTTTCGTCCTGGCCGTGGAACACTGGACCAGCTCTACACCCTCAGCAGGGTCCTGGAGGGTGCGTGGAAGTTCGCCCAATCGATCGACATGTGTTTTGTGGACTTGGAGAAGGCGTTCGACCGTGTCCCTCGGGGGGCCCTGTAGGGGGTGCTCCGGGAGTATGGGGTACCGGGCCCCTTGATACGGGCTGTTAGGTCCCTGTACGACCGGTGCCAGAGTTTGGTTCGCATTGCCGGCTGTAAGTCGGGCTTGTTTCCAGTGAGAGTTGGACTGGTTGCCCTTTGTCACCGATCCTGTTCCTAACTTTTATGGACAGGATCTCTAGGCGCAGCCAAGGCGTTGAGGGGATCCGTTTTGGTGGCCTCAGGATCGGGTCTCTGCTTTTTGCAGATGACGTGGTCCTGTTGGCTTCATCGGAACGTGATCTACAGCTTTCGCTGGAGCGGTTCGCAGCCGAGTGTGAAGCGGCTGGGATGAGAATCAGCACCTCCAAATCCGAGGCCATGGTCTTGAGCCGGAAAAGGGTGGGGTGCCTTCTCCAGGTCGGGGATGGGGTCCTTCCCCAAGTGGAGGAGTTTAAGTATCTGGGGGTCTTGTTCACGAATGAGGGAAAAATTGAGCGGGAGATCGATAGACAGATTGGTGGGGCATCTGCAGTTATGCGGGCGCTTTACCAGTCTGTCGTGGTGAAGAGAGAGCTGAGCCGAAAGGCAAAGCTCTCGATTTACCGGTCGATCTACGTTCCTACCCTCATCTATGGTCACGAACTCTGGGTGGTGACCGAAAGAACGAGATCATGGATACGAGCGGCTGAAATGAGTTTCCTCCGCAGAGTGTCTGGGCTCTCCCTTAGAGATAGGGTGAGAAGCTCAGTCATCCGGAGGGGGCTCAGAGTAGAGCCGCTGCTTCTCCACATCGAGAGGAGTCAGTTGAGGTGGCTCGGGCATCTGGTCAGGATGCCTCCTGGATGCCTCCCTGGTGAGGTGTTTCAGGCACGTCTCACCGGGAGGAGGCCCAGGGGAAGGCCCAGGACACGCTGGAGGGACTATGTTTCTCGGCTGGCCTGGGAGCGCCTTGGGGTTCCTCCCGAGGAGCTGGAACAAGTGGCTGGGGAGAGGGAAGTCTGGGTCTCTTTGCTTAGGCTGCTGCCCCCGCGACCCGACCCCGGATAAGCGGAAGAAAATGGATGGATGGATAAAAAAAAAATATGGTGTCTTCCACTGGCAGACCTCACTCAGACCATGGATATCTTTAATGAAGCCACCTTTACTTTCTTAAATCTAAAATATTTTTGAAGCTACAACAAAAACAAAGGAGCTACTAATTTCAGGATCCTTTTTCTTTTAGAGTTTCTTGAGCATAATTGCTTACACTATTGTCTTGGACTTTTCCATCCATCCATCCATTTTCTGTACCCGTCCATCCTAATGCAGGGTTGTGGGGCGGCTGGTGCCTATCTCCAGCAGTCAGGGGGCGAGAGGTGCGGTACAACCTTGACAGGTTGCCAGTCCATTGCAGGGCAACACAGAGACATACAGTACAAACAACCATACATGCACACACTCATACCTAAGGGCAATTTAGAGAGACCAATTCACCTAACGGTCATGTTTTTGGAGTGTGGGAGGAAGTCGGAGTACCCGGAGAGAACCCACGCATGCACAAGGAGAACATGCAAACTCCATGTAGAAAGAGTTTGCATGTTTTTTTTTTTAACCCTTGAATCTTGCTTTGGTTTTAACGGATTTTTAAACACCACTGACTTATTAATAACCAGGACGTTTTTTACCGGATCGGTTTAATTGGTGGGAAGCGCGGATTACTTCTCCCCCACCATGCCTCCACTCATCTGCAGTCCGGGGTGTGAGGGCTGCGCAAAACTTAGCCAGAGGGTTCTGGAGCTGGAGCAGAGGATCTCAACACTCCACCAAATCCAGGACCATGAGAGCGACGTAGACATCATCTTCGGCCGGACTTTCGCCGCCACCAGCAGTGCACAGCTGGCGGACACCATTCCCTGCCAGCCTGGCGAAGCTGTGGGGGGAGGATCCATCGCTGGGCCTCCAGGCGGACTCGGGGTGCCAAACGCCCGCGTAACATCTGCAGCAGAGGAGGACCGCTGGTTCCAGCAGGGGGCTAAACCAAAAGCCCCCATCAGCTCCACTCCGGTGCTCCAGGGTGCCCGGTTAACGGTTGGGCCAGGCTGCGGTGGAGGCGCTTGGAGCAGCTGCCAGCGCTCTCCTCCAACCTGCCTGCCTCTATCAAACCGTTTCAGTGCCCTGGATGCGGATTTCCCTCCTCTGACAGCCCCTGGTCGCCGTAGCTCGGTAGGAGCGCCGCCTAATCCCTCCCAGCAGCAGGAGCAACAGCCGGACTCCCGCAGCCCCCCACGTCGAGCAAAAACCCCGGGCTGCAGCCAGAACTCGCCGAGGAGTGCTCCACTTCACCCCGAACCCACGGAAGGAAGGAGCCCTTACACTGTGTTTTCCTGGAGCCACTGTCACGGACATTACCGAACAGATCCTGCAGCTCATTGATCATCACAAATCTGTGAGTAAAGTTGTGATTCATGCTGGCACCAATGACATTTATAAACAGCAGTCTGAGCTCCTGAAGCGTGATTTTATTCACCATTTTAATCTTATAGAAAACACACATGTCTCTGTTTTTATTTCTGGCCCCACTCCCACTATCGGCAGAGGAATTGGCCGTTTTAGCAGACTTTTATCCCTTAATACTTGGCTCTCATCCATCACTGCCGTTCACAATATCGTTTTTATAGACAATTTTAACATTTTTTGGGGCAGGAAGCACCTGTTTGGACCAGATGGGCTCCATCTAAATAGACAAGGCATTCGTACACTGACATTGAGCCTGGCATGTCCACGCCCCCCCCCCCCTGTCAACTACACTGGCCACAGCTGCCCCTGCCCTCTCTGATTCCTCCGCCACATCCTGATGTGCAAAAGGTCCCTGCTCCTATGAACTCACCCCTGATTTTAACAGTAACTCACATACTAGACTTGGACCTTGTTTTACCTCATTCATACCTGTTATTAACAGCAGAGAGCGGACTAAAAATCATAAACCGAACAAATGCAATCCAAATAATCTCAAAAAGTTGCCAAAAGCCCCACTTTCAGTAAATCATTCAGTCCCTCCATCTCCAATCACTATTAATATGGCACTTTTTAATGTTCGCTCTCTGCTGAACAAAATTTTTATAATAAATGATCTGATTTTAGACCATAATCTTCATTGTTTATTTTTAACAGAAACTTGGCTGAGTGGAGATGCCCCTGTTGTTCTTACAGAGTCCTCCCCACCTAATTTTAACTTCACTTATTCTACGAGGAGTAGCAAAAGGGGAGGCGGAACTGCTTTTATAAGTTCATCAACACTTTCCGCCAAACCTGTTTTATTTGATAACTATTTTACTTTTGAATACAATGCAACTGTTTTTAGCACTCCTCAGATTTTATGTGTCACAATTTATAGGCCTCCTAAAAAGAGTGCACTTTCTATTCAAGAATTTTCAGAGTTTTTATCAATTTTGCACAACTCCTTTGAAAGGATCATTTTAGCTGGAGATTTTAATCTACATATAGATAACCTTTTAGATCCTTTATCAACAGATTTTTTTAAACATCCTGACTTATATGGATTTTAGCCAACATGTCATGCAGCCGACTCACAACAAAGGACACACCCTGGACTTGGTCATCACGCATGGCCTGTCCACCCGTGTGTCCTCTGTTGTTGACTTGGCTTTCTCTGACCCCTACTGTGTGTTTTTTAACATCACCAGTTTTATTCAGCAGGAGGAGGAAGTGCTATCTAACCCCTGAAGTGGGTGCAGGTTTTCTGTAAATTTTTAAAAAGAATCCTCCTTTTGTTTTACCTGCCCCCTGTGATTCTATTGTCAATGATTTTAACAGAAGGCTTCACTCCACTCTTGACTGGCTTGCTCCACTACAAGTTAAAAGTTTAAAATCTAATGCTGCAACGCCATGGAAAAATGAAAACCTCCAAAAAATGAAGAGAAATTGTAGGGCGGCAGAGAGAAAATGGAGGAAAAGTAAAACCACAGTAAACCATAAAATTTACACAGATCTTCTCAAATTATACAACAATGCAGTAAGAAATTCAAGAAATTCATACTTCTCCAAAATCATCTTGGAACATAAAAATAATTCCAAAATCCTTTTTTCCACCATTGATAAACTTTTTAACAGAGCTACTACTGCATTTCCTAAAACCCCCTCAAACACTCTTTGTGAGGAGTTCGCAGAGCACTTCAGAGGGAAGGTAGACACCATCAGATGTAAGATTTTATCTTCTCAGAGTAACATGGTTTTAGACAAATCTGAGTGTGTGTCTTTACCAGAGGAAACGCTGGACATTTTTTTCCTGGTAGAAGCTGGGACTCTTGATAAAGTTTTCTCCTCAGTGAGGCCCACCACATGTGTTTTGGACCCGATTCCCACTTCCTTTTTTAAGCAATTTTATGGATCTTTTAGAGATGAGATTTTAACCATGATGAATTGCTCCCTTCAGACGGGGGTCTTTCCTGCCGCCTTTAAAGGGGCAGTAGTGAGGCCCCTGTGGAAGAAGAGCAATTTAGATTTTAATGATTTTAACAATTTTAGACCGGTATCTAACTTGCGTTTTTTAAGCAAAATTTTAGAAAAAATTGTTTTAATTCAACTTAATGATTTTATTAATGAGCACAATGTCCTGGAGAAATTTCTGTCTGGTTTTAGGGTGAACCACAGCACAGAGACGGCCCTTCTAAAGATTTTAAATGATTTTAGATTAAACTGTGATGCACAGAGGGTGACAGTGTTGGTTCTACTGGATCTAAGCGCTGCCTTCGATACAGTAGACCACACAATTTTTTTAACCCGTTTAAAACAGATTGGCCTCTCTGGTGCTGTTCACAAATGGTTCACATCCTATCTCACAGACAGGACTTTTATGGTAAGTTTAGATACCTGCTCCTCTAGGGTCCATAGGATTACATGTGGTGTGCCCCAGGGTTCGATTTTAGGCCCAATGCTTTTTAACCTGTATATGCTCCCTCTTGGCAGCGTCATCAGAAGACATGGAGTCAACTTTCACAGTTATGGTGATGATACACAGCTGTATATCTCCATTTCTCCCGATGACACACGGCCAATGGATGCACTTTTTAACTGCATTTTAGACATTAAATCCTGGATGGCAGAAAACTTTCTCCAGCTCAACCAGGGCAAAACTGAAGTTTTAGTCATCGGTCCAGAGCCTCAGAGAGAGAAACTTTTACCAAAACTACAATCACTGTCTTTTAATCCCTCTTTACAAGTGAAAAACCTGGGCATGATTTTTGACTCTGAGCCGACTTTTATTCCTCACATAAAAAATATTACTAAAATAGGTTTTTATCAACTAAAGAACATCGCCAGAGTCCGCCCCATTCTCTCTCAGGCCAACACTGAGACACTGATGCATGCTTTTATCTCCAGTAGAATTGATTACTGTAATGCCCTGCTTTCTGGTCTTCCCAAAAAGAGTATATCAGGTTTACAACTACTACAAAATTCAGCAGCACGTGTCCTGACGAAGACCAGGAGGCGGGAGCACATTACACCGGTCTTAAAATCATTGCATTGGCTCCCCGTACATTTCAGGATCGACTTTAAGGTTCTTTTAATGGTTTTTAAGTGTCGTAATGGTCTTGGGCCTTCTTATCTCTCTGAACTGCTTTTACCATATAAACCTTTGCGGTCTCTGCGCTCCTCTGGCAGCCGTCTCCTTGTCACCCCAAAATCAGGACACACATGCATGGCGAGGCGTCTTTCCAGTTTTATTGCCCTCACCTCTGGAACAGGCTGCCAGAGGACCTCAGGGCTCCAGAGAACGTTCATGTTTTTAAGAGCAGGCTCAAGACTCACCTTTTTAGCCTAGCTTTTAACTGATTATTATTTCTTACTGTTTGTTTAGTTGCTCTGCATGTTTTATATGATTATATTTTTATCAGTTTTACTATTTAATCTTAGCACATTAATTTACTGTTTATTTTTATACTTTAATTTATCTTAATCCCCGTTCCAGTGTTTCCTCTGTGGGAGCCCTCTGCCCCGGGAGTGGTGGTCGGTTGTGGCTGCCTGGGTGCTCTCCAGGTAAGCTTGGGTGGAGGTGGGGGTCTTGGCCTTGCCTCCACTGGGTTCCCTGTGTCGGTGCCTTGGCTGCTGCTGTTGGTCTGCCGCTGCCGGGGCAGATGGCTCCTCTTATGGCGTTTCCTTGCATGGTTCATCTACACTCGGCCCAATGTCCTTTTTTACTTTTTCTTTTAACTGTGTGTGTGCATGGGAGATGGGTTGGGGGGAGGGGGGTATAACTGTGACCATGCTTTTAAATCTGTGGGGGAGGGAAGGGAAGGTGGTTTTATGTGGGGTTATTTTAATCTGTAAAGCACTTTCAATTCAATTCAATTCAGTTTATTTATATAGCGCCAATTCACAACAACTTTGTGATGAAACTTCTTGTATGAAAAGCACTTTATAAATAAAGTTTGATTTGATTTACTGCAAGGCAACAGTGCTACCAACTGCGCCACTGGGCAGCCGTCTTGGACTTTTGTTCCCTTTTTTTCCCTTCACACTTTGAAGTTAACCTCTAACCCTTAATTTTCCTCATCCAAGTTGCAAAACATTAAGACCATTTTTATTTGTGGTTTTGTATCATCCACCAGGCCTTTACTCTTAATTCTTGGATCAGATCTCACATTTTTTATCTGATTTAGTATTAAATACTGATAGGGTCATTATAGTGGGGGACTTCAATATTCATGTGGACACTGAAAGTGATAGCCTAAAAGCAGCCTTTAATGCCATAGGAGGCTGACTCCTTGGTTTAACGCAGAGTTGCGTACTTTAAAGCAGAATACTGGAAGTTGGAGAGAAAATGGCGCTCTACACATCTAGAGGATTCCTATGTAGCCTGGAATAACAGTCTACTGCTGTATGAAAAGACCCTTCGACAAGCTAGAACAGCATATTTTTCATCATTAATAGAGGCGAATAAAAACAATCCTAGGTTTCTTTTTAGTACAGTTGCCAAACTTACACAGAGTCATAGCTTTGTTGAGCTAACTATTCCCCCAGCTCTTATCAGTGATGATTTTATGGGATTTTTCGTAAATTAAAATTAATTCTATTAAAAATAAAATCATTGGCATCCTCCCAAACATGATTACTTCTTCCTCAGTAAATGAGGCAGCATCGGAAAGAACTGTAGAACCTCATTTGTGCTTAGGCTGTTTTGATTCAGTCGAGCTTACGGAATTATCAAAAATACTAGCCTCATCTAAACCTTCAACTTGTATGTTGGACCCAATCCCAAACAAATTATTTAAGGAAGTGTTCCATTTGGTTCCTGGCCCCATTTTGGATATGATGAATCTATCCTTAGTGAACGGATACGTACTACAGGAATTTAAAATAGCTGTAATTAAACCTTTACTCAAGAAATCTTCCCTTGATCAAGATGACTTGGTGAATTACAGATCTACATCTAACCTTCCTTTCTTATCCAAAGTCCTTGAGGAAATAGTTGCTAATCAAGTTTGTGAGCATCTAAACAGTAACAACCTGTTTGAAGAGTTTCAGTCAGGTTTTAGAGGTCATCAGAGCACTGAAACAGCACTGGTGAAGGTTATTAATGATATTCTCATGGCCTCAGATAATGGACTTGTGTCTGTTCTGGTTTTGTTAGATCTCAGTGCTGCTTTTGACACAGTCGATCACAATATTCTCTTAGAAAGGCTTGAACAAGTTGCAGGGATCAAAGGAACAGCACTAGGCTGATTTAAATCATATTTGTCTGATAGATTTCAGTTTGTTCATCTAAATGATAATTCTTAGTCACACTCAAAGGTTACTTGTGGAGTTCCACAGGGTTCTGTTCTTGGACTAATTCTTTTCACCATATATATACTCCCAATTGGTAGAATCATTAGACAGCATTGGACAAATTTCCACAGCTATGCCGATGATACACAACTATATTTATCCATAAATCCTGATGAACCCAGTCAGTTAGGTAGATTACTGGCATGTCTGGAAGACAAAAAAAACATGCATGATGCTAAACTTTTTGCTCTTAAATTCTGACAAGACAGAAGTTGCTCTCTTTGGACCAGAAGTTCTAAAAAAGAAACTGATTAGTCAATCACTTCATCTGGTTGGCATTAAATTGGCCCCCAGTAATAACGTAAAGAACCTCAGTGTTATTTTTCACCAAGACTTGACATTTAAATCCCATATTAAACTGGTTTCTAGGATTTCTTTCTTTCACCTCCGGAATATTGCTAAAATTAGAAACATCGTGTCCAGGAGTGATGCTGAGAAACTAGTCCATGCATTTGTTACCTCAAGGTAACAAAACTACCTCAAGGTAACACTACTGTACAAGGTAATTATTACTGTAATTATTTACTATCAGGTAGTCCACAAAATGCCATTAAAAGCCTTCAGTTGATCCAAAAGGCAGCAGCAAGAGTTCTGATGAATATTAAAAAAAGGAGATCTTATTTTGTCCTGTTTTAGCTTCCCTTCATTGGCTCCCTGTTAAATCCAGGATAGAATTTAAGATCCTCCTTCTTACATGCAAAGCCCTTAATAATCAAGCTCCATCATACATCAGAGATCTAATTATTTTATATGTTCCCAACAGAGCACTTCGCTCTCAGACTGCAGGTTTACTTGTAGTTCCTAGGATTTCTAAAAGTAGAATGGGAGGTAGATCTTTTAGTTATCAGGCTCCTCTCCTGTGGAACCAGCTCCCAGCTTTAGTCCGTGAGGCAGAAACTCTGTTTACTTTTAAGGGCAGGCTTAAAACTTTCCTTTTTGATAAAGCTTATAGTTAGAGTGGCTTAGGTCATCCTGAGCTAGCTCTGTAGTTATGCTGCTATAGGCTTAGACTGCTGGAGGACAGACGTACCAATTTTCTTCACTCTGCTACTTCCTTTTCTACTACTACTCTCCAGTTGTATTACAGTACATTCTGTTATTTCAACTGTTAACTTTGTTTTCTCTCAGTGTTTTTTTTCTCCATAGAAGATATACCTGGTCTGGTATCCTGCTTGGCTGCAATGCCCTGTTGGATGGGGGGCATCGACTGGGATGATGCTCCCAGTAACTGAACATCCACCGTGTCACGTTATCAACTTTTTAATTTCTTTAACAGAAAGTACTCTTACATCAGATCTTCTGTTCCTTCTGTGTCTGTGTCTCTGCTCTGTCTTCTCAAACCCTCAGACAGTCGTGGCAGATGGTTGCTCCTACTGAGGTTGGTTTGGTTGGAGGTTTCTTCCTGTTAAAGGGGGGGTTTTCCTCTCCACCGTCGCTACATGCTTGCTCAGTATGAGGGATTGCTGAAGGATTGCTGTGGTTGGAAAATCTGCATCAACGGGGCCCAATCTCACGCCAATGACTGATGCAATCTGCTGAGATTCCTTAAATAGGAAACTTTTTAACTGATTGGAATGTTTGTATAAATGTTTTGAATGACTTCTTGTAAAGTGCCTTGAGATGACATCTGTTGTGAATCGCCGCTATATAAATAAACTGAATTGAATTGAACCTATAGTAACTATGCAGTATTGTGACTTCCATGATTTTGATCAGGAGTGCATTTAGTATTATTTCATGGAGAACTTACTCTCAGTTTTAAATTAAGAGACATAATCTGTCTTCTGTTATGGGCCATCAGCTTTATCATTCTGTCGAGAGGAGAAGTGAAAGCCTGCGCCTAACGCTGCTATGCTACCAGTCCCTGACCAGCCTGCTGTCTGCTAGCTCCTCTCTCCCAGTTCATTTATCCTGTGGCAGAGTATAAAAAAGAATTACCCATTCACACAATATATATGTTTGGGCATGCATGGGGAGAGAGATTCTTACCAAACCGTCTCCAAAGAACTCTTCCTCATAAATGCCTTTTATTAGTTTACAAAGTTATTACAAAACATTCTGAGAGACAGCCTCTCTTACAGGATCCAATCAGCTCAATAATACATATTCATATATATGCAAAGTGTGCCTGTAGTCCGTCCCTAATAGGTTAAGCCCCTTTTAATATATTCCTTTTGGTTGCTAAGCAGAAAACCTTCCTTCTCCCAACAGACCATTTGCACGATCAAACAACCAGATGTTTCCTGTATTTTTCAGAGAATCGTGACCCATTGTCTAATTCATATCCTGTTCTTAACAGTTTTGTCCATTTAATCGTGACCGTTCCCTTCTGACCCATGGGTCACATCCTGTGCTAACACTTTTCTGCATTTAGTTAGTTATTTTAGCATACAACCCCTTCACCTTTTGGCCTGTGTATTCATTCAATGCTTATTTAAAAGTTTTTTTTTTACATTACTTTACAAACAGCCTGAAAAATATTCTCAGACTGAGCATCACAAAAATCTAACCTAACTTTGATTTTCTCCCGTGTGCCCAAAAAGCATAATTCCTTTAGTTATATTGTTCAATATGTATTCTGGGAAGAAGTACCGGACCCAATTTACAGTTTGGGGAAAATTGGACATCTAGCAGAAGAAAATTCTCTATTTAGGTTCATGCAGTGTTTTTGTTTCCTCTTTCCTTTACTGCCATCATTGCTATCCTCTTTATTGTTCTGTTTTTTTATCAGTCCATTTCAAATGGTTCCTGTTCCATTCATTCTAAATCAGTCACACTCTACCTGTAGATACATTTGTTTTGTGAATTTTCTTTTCTTTACCTTTTTTTATAAGGAACATAATTTTTTCCAGGAACACACACATTCAGACAATTTTGCAGGTAAAACTCACTGCTTCACTAACAGAATATAGAATAATCTGAAGATTACCTACTGCCACAGGTTGCAAATGAAACAATTTACAACTTGCAAGCAATTTTTCTTAGTGTAAAAAACCAAGAACAACATGGAAATGAAATACAAGGCAACAATCAGCTTTATAAATTTTTTATGAGTTTTCATAAAATGAAAGAAAAAGTAAAACTTTTCAGAAACCAAACAGGTAATGGATTCCAAACTGCAGAAAGGAGACATTACAGTAGGGATGACTCAAACACTGAGTGATTTTTGCAATAGTAGAGGCAGGTAATAGGCCTAAAAAACAAGCATGACAGTGGTGGGTTTTTTTTTTTTAGGGGGGGGGGGCTTGTAGAAGCAATATTATATAAACAACCGTGAAGCCCATTTCACCTTCCTGATGCGTCTCAAACTGGTGGTCTCCAACCTGCTGGGAGGATGTGGGAAGACATTAAAGCTCAAATGACTCAAACCCAGTGCTGCCTCTGTGTGTGTAATATCCCTTGCAGCAAAATTAAAATCCCATCTAGACACATTTAGATCACTAGAGAATCTGATTTGTTGCTCTTCTGAAACCCAATAGTTGTTTTCTTTTAAACTCTGCAGACATTCTTATTTTCCTCAACTTTCAGCTCTCAGTTATGTTTTACTCAGTCCGGTTGGTGAGGCACATACTGTAAATATAGCAATAACAGAGGTGATTAATATGGTTTACATAGCTGTTAATCACCACTACACGCCAAGGCCAAATTAGCCAAATCTATCACTTTAGTCCAGCAAGAGGCCCCCATGAGCTTGTAATTCTCACACTGATTAAACATCTTAAAGTTTCAAATTCATAAAAAGATTTATTAATAATGAGAGTAGTTTTAAGTCAAGTTTATAATAATTTAAAAATCTAGTAAAGTTTATAAAACTGAAGTCATAGAGGGTAACATCTTCATAGTTTGACATCTACAGTATGTTAACAGTCATTTAAAGTTTTTTAATCTGCTCTTTGTTGTAGTTTAGTTTCATACACATCACACCTGTAAATATGTTTCAACAGATAAATGATAATATTCTGTTATTTCTCGTAAGTACAACTAATTGAACTTGATTACTTCCTACACACTCCACTGCACAATAAACATGACTGACAATCCAAATGAGTACTGTAAGTCAACGAAAGCAAAATGTATTTATTGGTACTTATCTCATAAATAATATCAAGTGATGAATTTTAGGGTTTAGGAAAACACATTTTGTAGTATGGTCAATTTAAGTGTTGACTTTCAAGAACATAAACTAACTGCTTGTGGTTAAATCAGGATATCAGTTGAGAAGTTTCCTTCTAATTAAAGACAGGACTGATCATCAACTCATATAGAATGGCAGCATCAATAGAGGTTCAGCAGCAGTCTGAAGAAGACTATTTCATTCCGTCTTTTTAAATAGTGCCGAATTTTGAAATTTGAAACATCTGTAGCAACGAAGGTAAAACAACATTATTGGACCACTCTTTCAGGAAGTGTTAAAAATATAAACATTTAGATAGTTCCTCATCTTAAGAGAATTCCTTAAAGATAAAATGTGCCTGGCAGTGTGAATATAGGTTTGTGTACTTTTGTGCAATCGTTTGTGATTTTACAAAGCTAAACACAATTTGTTCACAGGTTTGAACACAGAGTAAATTAGACAAATGTGTGCAGGTAATCTAAAAATAAAATGTACACCTTACATTAGAATACAGTTTACCATTTTAAATTCAGTGTAGCTATCATAAAAGATCATGCTTGGCATCTGATTTAAAGTTTTACTTTACAAAATTCTCAGATAAATTGAAAGCCATGTTTTATTTATAACAGTTAGATATTAGGTTAAAGATCAACACATGAAAGTATAAACTAAAAATCTTTCCAAAAAAGCATGTCAAACTGCTACATGGCCCTGTTAAAATCCTTTTCACCTCAAGATGCAGCAACAAGCATTACTTGGAGTTCCAATATCAACATATAATCTCATTTTCAATTATTTGGTTTTCTTTATTGTCTTGGTTGAAAGGGGACACTTCATCACGTTTAACACAATAAAACCTGGTGACGCAAAAGCTTTGCACTGTGTCACCTCTGTATTTTTTTTCCTCCAACAGCCTTCCTTGATAATTCCTTCCAATACTTTTGTTCTTTCATAGAACCCCCCTCCAAACTTGCACTTCTTCATAATCTTGCTTGTCTCTCGAGGGAGAACATATAATCTGCTTGGTGTGGAATATGTGACGGAGAAGCTGGATGTGTCAGCGTGTAAGAATGAGTAAAATGCGGGTGGGCACTGATCCCATGAGACAAAGTGTGGTTTTATTAGTGAGTCAATCAAGCTGTGATAAAACGGTTGTGGTCCTGCAGAGCACAAGGTGACGGTGTATATGCTTCTGCCATCTCAAAACAACAGAATGATGGACTGGGGAGGCAGAGAAAGGAGAAACAAGATTAAAAAAAAATAATCTCATCCCTCTTGAAGGCCTTTGCTGTTGCCTGTGAATTATCCTGGTGTCCCAGCCAATAAAATCTGGAAGAAATTTGTGTTTTTCACAAAAACACACAGAAAAACACCCAACAACGCGGCTCTTAGTTTCCTCTAGGCTTGTGTTTATGCCAGCTGATGAGAGCTTCATCTAATACCCCTCATTAAATGAATTACAGTTTTTCTCCATTGGTTTGGCTCATTTCTTGAAATTACAGAAATAACATTCTCAAAAAACATGGACAAGTCTCCAAACCACTTTACAATTGTTCATTACAGAATTGAATTTCTCATTAATTTCATCAAATTGCAAATGGTTAAGTACATGTCTCAATGTCTTAGTACATCTTGCAACTGGTTAAGTACATGTAGCCTGCAATTAGCACAATTTCCAGATGAATAGATCTTATTGATCTAAACTGACTGTTGATTCTCAGTCTAATGGTTGTTCGCTCCAAAACGTGTCAGTGTCATTTCATTGTATAAGTTATCACATGCACAATAGTCTGTTCAATTGTCAAAATTAGTCAAGAACACAATACCATGAATGCCATATATGAATCCCTTGGAACATTTGATAAATGTATTACAGCAATTAACAGTCAGGTGAAGCTAGAACTTGACTAACGAAGGAGGAGTGTCACACATCTCAGATGACCAATCAAACAGCATGTTTAGTTACCTGACAGGTCACCTGACAGGTGCTGTGCATGACTGTGAATGCTGCCAAACATGTATATAAAGAGCTTGACCATACAGGACCAGTACAGTTTCTGAAAAAGGAGGCACCTGGCCAAATAAATGAACATAGGCAACTGCCTGCTCGAGGAAGAGGAGTAAGGGTACGTGGTGGTGGAATAAGGGGAAGAGGCAGAGGAGCACAAAGACACCATGCTGTCCTGGAAGAAATTCGGGCCACAATTATAGTCCATGTCCTCAACCATGGCCTCACAATGGCGGAGGCAGGTCGACGAGTGCAGCCTAATGTGTTTCACTCTACAGTCTCCTCCATCATCCAAACCTTTCGCAGGGAAAACAGGTATGCAGCCAGTCAATGATGGAATCATATGTTGTCTAGGACAGGACACTGCATACAGCAAGAAATATATAATATAATTCTATGTCTAGGATTGGACGACAACCTCGCAGGGGTGGCAGAGGAAAACTTCACCAAGAACAAGAGATCTGTAACATGGTGAAGGCAAATAATGCCATCCCATTGAGACAGATCCACGCTGTAATCCTACAAGACAATGCCATATTCCAAAACATCACCTCTATAAGCATTTCCACAATAGAGCGGATATTGAAGAAGCATCACATGACAATGAAGCAGATTTACAGGGTTACATTTGATAGGAACTCTGATAGAGTGAAAGAGCTGCGGTACCAGTATGTACAGGTAAGTCAGTTACTGGTTGTCCATCATTATAACCTTTTTACATTTAAGGAGTGGGTCCCAAACTTTTTGGCTTCAGTACCCACTTTATCTGATTTGTGTATCCAGGTATGAAAGTATTTGACTTTTCGCCTACAACTGCAGCTTACTGTATGATGCAATTATTATAATCCGTATTTTGAAGAATATAACAGACCATAAGAAAAAGGGTCAAAGAGCTGCAATTAGTGCCTCCCATGTAAATCTATCTACAACTGTGGGTTTTAGTGCAACATTTCAGTAAGTCTAGTCATTGATGATTTTCCCCCTCCCCTCTTTGTCAAATGCCCCCTGTAGTACCTCTGCATAGGGGTACATGTAGCCTAGGTTTGTAACCACTGGAGTAGTGGCCAGTAGTATATTGAACTTGGAGAACATGGAACATTCCCATGTAATTGTCTGTAACTGTAGTGTATGATTCTTCTGTATGACTGATTTGAGTTTTTTACTTTAAATAATGGGATTGGAAGGAAATGAGACCCCTCACATCCTCGTGTTTGTAGATGAAGCTGGCTTCAACTTGGCCAAGGGCCGAAGACGTGGGCGTAATATTATTGGCCACCGGGCCACGGTGGGTGTCCCAGGCCAGCGAGGGGGCAATATAACTGTGTGCTGCCATATATGAGAATAGTTTGGCCACTCACAACCCAAGTCTTGGCCCATACAACACACAGAAGCTCCTCATCTTCTTGGACCGCCTCCATTTTGATTTGATCCCTGGAAATGAGAGGTCTCGCAGGGCCTCACTTATAAAAATATGCCATTGTATGGGACAATGTGAATTTTCACCGAGGCCCGCTCATCAGGGACTGGTTTACTACTCATCATGGTGTTCGTACCACCTTACAGTCCTTTCCTCAATCCCATTGAGTAGTTTTTCTTCGCTTGGAGGTGGAGAGTGTGAGCATCGGGCTCAAGATCAGAGGTCCCTGCTCCATGCCATGGACGCTGCGTGTGAGGACATTACAGGAGATTAGTGTAGGAGATGGCTGCGACATGCACGCTGTTTCTTCCCTCGTTGCATCGCAAGGGAGAATATATGCTGTGATGTGGACGAGACTCTTTGGCCAGACAGACATCAGCGTGTGGATGGCCAGGAGGGTGTGGACGTTGGCCAGGAGGGGGAGATTGAGGACAGCGACTAGTGAAGAATTGTTGTGTAACTCCAACTTTATTTACAGCACTGCAGGCTGCATATAATTTTCATTTTTTGTTTGTGTTATGTTACGCAGAATAAATTTTTCTTTTTACTCTGATGTATGGAAGTTACTTTACTTGTGAATGATAATGATTAGAATGTCCTTGGCAATGTGTGATGTCAAACCTTGGACTCTTACTGTAACAACAAAGAAATAGGATTTGAGGGTGGGTTTTTTTTCAGTGTCTGTTAGCTAGACAAAAAAAGTAACGGTAACCATTGTCAATGAAGGATTGGGCTAAGACTGAAAGGTGGACATGAGGGACATTTCAATGGTCCTCTGCCATAGTGACAAAACATCTAAACAATTAGATTTGCTGTGCTTGCACAATGCCAAAGGGACAAAGCATTTTGGGGGCACTGACTGTTTAAATGAGAAGGAAATTTAGTTCTGACACATAAGTGAACTGTTTTGGGAGAGGTATGAGCTTTTGCAGGTGACGCATGGTGTTGTGCCGAACCATCCACGTTATTTTGGCAAAAGCACCAAGAGTGGTAAGAACGTCCAAAGCAATTGAGAAGGATCTTTGCCATTTTGGGGGCATTGACTATTTTCATGAGAAGGAAATTTAGTTTTGAAGCATGAGTGAACTGTTTTGGAAGAGATGACATTTTGCTGAGTGAGCTATAGTGTTGTGCTGAACTTAAGACTCTTTTGCCAAATGATCTTAGAGTTTTGAGAATGTAATTTCTGTGTCAAGAACTGAGCCAAACCAATGGAGAAAAACTGCAATTGCAGAAAAGTCCTCCATTCCAGTGAGACTTGAGTGCTGGTCTCACTGTTACCCTCTCTAATGACGTATGTAGACATATTACTTTGTCTATTTTATTAAACTATTTTTGCATGTTCTGGCTTGAGTGCAGCAGATTGAAATATCTCTTTGGGATCCTATTTGGTTCCCAAACAAGCATATAAACCCTTAAATCTATCAAAAAAATTAAACCGAAATCAGCCAAGTCCTTATAAGAAGCAGAGAAGGGGGCTGGAATGAACGGAGGTTTAAAGAAAAATGTCTAAACTAATATAGATAGATAGAAAGAATTGATGCTGAAATTGGAACTGGTAAGACATTTTATCTCTAACCTGTGATTGTTGCTGGAGAACAACACAAGTTTAATAATGGAGTTTGAGCTGTGGGTTGAAGTGCAGTCGTGGGTGTACGAGGTGTAGAGAGGTGGGCAGAGGACACAACCTTGGGCTGCACTGGTGCAGAGGTTGGCATTGGGTAAGGTTTGGTTGCCCAGCTGAACATGGTGAAGTTTATTTGAGAGGGAATTCTTGACCTAGAGCCAAAGGGGTATTCCCAGCTGTAGTATGCACAGTTTGTCACTCAGTGATTTTAGACTGTTGTAGTTGAAGGCTGAGCTGAAAGCAGCCTCCAACATCCTGATATGTTGATGTTGGATTTTCAGGATGACTTGGAGCTCCCTGTAGTGCTGTGTACAGTATCATCTGCACATGAAATGGTTTTGATTAAACAGGAGAAATGAAGAATGTCTTCAATCACGCAAATAATATTTTGTGCTAAACATGACGAAAGCAGAAAATGTGAACGGCGATGGAAAAAAGTAAAAACTCAGGCCCCCTTTCATTAGCTCCTTAAAGACACCTGGAGGCGCTATCAGCGGTCAGTTAGGTTTGCCCGTTCAGAATTTTTCTCTGCTATTGTTAAACGACACTCCGGTAATCAGCGGGTTCTTTTTTCCACTATTAACACTGTATTGTCACCTAATGTCCCTCTGGCTAACCCCTCTGTTGCATTATGTAATCAGTTTTTAAACTTCTTTTGTTCAAAGGTCTCTAGTATACGGGCCCAAATCCAGCCCTGTTCTCTTATATTGCCCCTCTTCGCATTCCTTTGAGCGATTCTCTCCCATCTCTTTCCTCTTTCACGTAACTACAGTGGCTGGCATGAGGCCCTCGGGCTCACCAAACGATTTTATGCCCCCTCGTTTTTTTAAGGAAGTTTTTGTGGCGGCTCAACCGATTTTCGAGATCAGAAATGCTAGCTTGAGGATAGGTACCATACCCCAGATGCTTAAACATGCGGTAGTCCAGCCTGTCCTGAAAAAGCAGGGTCTGGATGCTAATGAATTAGGCAATTTTCGTCCCATCTCCAAGCTCCCATTTTTGTCAAAATTGTTAGAGAAGATGGTTTGTAGCCATATTTTTGACTATCTTGACCGTTTTAATGTCTTGGACCTGTTTCAGTCTGGTTTTCGTCCTTTACACAATACAGAGTCTGCACTTCTTCGAGTTTTTAATGATATTCTACACGCCTCTGACCACGGTTCTTATGTTATGTTGGTATTCCTGGACGTATCTGCCGCTTTTGATACTGTTGACCATGGAATATTGTTACAGCGCTTGGAGTCCTCAGTTGGTGTCTGAGGAACAGCCCTAAAGTGGTTTTGGTCCTACTTTAATGGCAGAAGTTTTTATGTTGCTTTAGGAAATTGTGCCTCCGGTGTGGCACCTCTCGTTTGTGGGGTTCCCCAGGGTTCGATTTTGGGTCCACTTCTTTTTAATTTGCATATCTTGCCATTGGCAGGTATTTTTAAGACATATCAGGTGAATTATCACGTTTATACTGATTGTCATTTTTGTATGGCCCTAAAATCAACTGATCCAGTGCAACCCCTCACTGACTGTATGATTGAGGTCAAGACTTGGCTATCAGCTAACTTTCTTCATTTAAATTACTCAAAACTGGAAGCAATACTGTTTTCCCCTTGTACTCCTGCAGCTGTAGTCCCGACTTTGCCTTCCTGCTTGTCTGCTCTATTAAAACCTAACATCAAGAATCTGGGGGTAGTCTTTGACCGTGACCTTGGATTTGACACCCAGATCAATCTGGTGGTCAGGTCGTGTTTTTTTCCACCTCCGTAGGCTGGCCAAGCTAAAATCCATCCTGAGGAGGAATGATCTTCAATCAGTTATCCATGTGTTCGTGACGTCATGCCTTGACCATGCTAACTCTCTGTTATATGGTGTTCCTTCATCCGCAATAGTCCGTCTTCAGTTAGTACAAAATGTTGCTGCACGGTTTCTAACTGGGTCTGCTTTGAAGCAACATATCATCCCTGTACTGGCCAACTTGCACTGGCTCCCAATCCGATATCGGATTAAATTTAAGATATTGTTACTCGCTTTTAAATTGCTGCATGCGTTTTGGCCACCCTACTTGGCGCAGCTTCTTCGTCCTTACGTTCAAGCGCGTTTCCTGAGGTCTTCTGAGCAGCACCTTCTGCAGGTCCGTCCCGCCGGCTGCAAGGCTCGTGGGGATTGGGCGTTCTCGGTTTGCGCCGCCAGGTTGTAGAACCAGCTCCTCCTGACGGTTAGACTCCCCCGTGTCTCTGTATTTTTAAAACCTGTTTAAAAACATATTTTTATACCCAGGCTTTTAGTTCGGCTAAGGCAGTTTAACCCCTGTAGGTTATCATTTTTATTGTCCTGCATGTTTGTTATATGGTGTCTATAGTTTTATCCCTAAATCTGTGGTTTTTATTTGTGTACAGCACTTTGGTTGGCGCTATGGCCGTTTTTTAAATGTGCTTTATAAATTGATGATTATGATGATGATGACAAATTGGTTTCTGCTTTTAATTCTGTCATGTAGACAGTTCACCTCAAGCAGGGTTGACTCATGGAGAGTTTTTCTTTGCTTTGTTCCTGTTTTTCCATGATCTCCATGTAATTTTGCATGACATGATCTCAAGCTGGTATCGCGCTTCTTTTGCAGTTGTGCAACAAAAACATTTTACTTTTACTTTTATGATCAACAACTGAAACGTGAAGAAATATGACTCGGCATCAAGAAAATTAGCAACATGTCGGATTTTCACAGAATACAGAAGCAGATTGTGCAGAGAAATTACATTGCGGTCAGAACAGAGAGGGAAAACACTCAGGTACATTTACATGGTGTCACTTCTTTTACAGTCACAATAAAACCAATTCTCTTCCTGCTTTTGTGATGACTTTATGACAATGTTTGCAAAACATTTGCTAGCAAACAATCACAATCTAATTTCTGGCAATGCATCTACTATGGGACCTTTATATTTGCATTCAATGTAGTTACATCCATTGCCATGATGCAGAATAACACTGCCAGCACAAGAAAAAGCTTTGTGCTAAAGCTTTAAAGAGCTGTCAGTTTGAACTTTCCACTTTGTTTTCTCACATTTCTGAGAAGGCCACTAGATTTTTTTAATTTCACGTCAGCAGGTTGTTTTTCCTGGGTGGCAGCTCTGAACTGCTGGCTGTATGGAGTAAAACACTTAGACCAGTGGCAGTATTAAATTTCAGCAGATGCATCGCTCTTGGGGGCACATAGGAGTCTGATCTGGTATTGCCGCATCACCATGCAAAACTTTGTTATGGTGAATATGGTAACACATGCAAACAGTTAGCTTGTAAACAGAAGCGTTTACAAAAACTTTACAAATGACAAAAAATACATTCATGTTGATCCAGGAAAACTGGTAGCAATGTTTGCATGCAAAAGAAAATTATTACTGCAGTACAGGCCAATGTTTGTCTGATAACACTCATTCTCAGAAGAGAAACAATATCTGCATTTAGAATTGGAGAAGTTTTCTGTTTGTGTTGTCTTTGTACCAATTCTAATAATTTAGTAAAAATATTTGTACACTCAAAATAGTCAAGCCCACAAGTCTGTTCCATTGTTATTTTGTAGGTTGAAAGCTGAAAAGTTTGAGAACCACATATCTATTACATGAAGTCCCTATATTAGGCATTTAATGAAAAAAAGATCAAGGGATCTGAATAAATTAGCATCCATCAAAAAATTAAAAAATGTTTTGGAATACTGTTTACACGCTGTGACCCAAGCAGGAGAATAACAAATCAATAATACAAATCAGCCTTGTACACAAAATAATTAGTTCACGGTTCAGAGCTGCTCCACTTGCTCTGCATATTATGTCCTCCTGTTGACTTTATCATGCAGTCCTGAAACATGAGCTCCAGGAAAACAACCCATTTCATTTGACATCAGCAGAACAGTGTGTGCATCAACAGCATGTGCAGACTTTTGCATGGTTATGATAAAAGATTAGCATGCTTTAGAGCTCCATTTAAAGTTTTTTTTGTTCTTAGCTCATAAACCAAAAAAGGTTAATATGGGAAGGATCCCACATTAATAGTTGTACCTAAGTTGCAGTTTTTAATAAATACTAAAGAAAAAAAGTTTGGTATAAGCCACTGAAATAACCAAATGTTTGAATT
This sequence comes from Valencia hispanica, assembly GCA_963556495.2. NCBI lineage: Eukaryota > Metazoa > Chordata > Actinopteri > Cyprinodontiformes > Valenciidae > Valencia > Valencia hispanica. Next base: position 47,462,963 of record OY747705.1, on the reverse strand, counting down.
CATGTTACTATATACATTTGAATTCAAATCCATCAATTACATAAAGGATTAACCAAAATCTCTAACATTGTGTGAGTTTTGATAAATAGAGATCAGCTCTTTCCTAAAAATAAGAAAATTTAGGAGTCACATCCCAACGGAGCCAATAAAAAGAAAGAGATGACATCATCCCACCTTAGTTTTGTCATGCAAGCTTGACATCATCCACCCAGTGTGTAAGCCCCTCTGAAGGTGTTTTCTCCTCCTCTTGTTTTTTAATCATTCAACAGTCAACTGCCCCGTGTGAAGAATGGCTCATTAACTTTTATTTTAGGGACAGGCAACTCAGCAGGCAGAGAGTAACAAGCAGCATTTGACCAAGGAAAAAAGGACCCTCTAAAAGCATGGATTGCAATTGTCAATTTTAAACAATTTAAAGACAATTTGATTTTATTTAAGATAATCCATAAGGCACTGAGCTGTGGCTCGAGATTTCTGTACATTACTGGTTCATATGGGACAGTGCAACTAAGCAGACAGTGTACTAACAAGGATTAACTGTTCGAATCCAGTTTGTGTTACTTAAAACAGTAATTCCAAAAACGTATGAAAACACAGCACTAGATAAAGACAACTTTTTAGCTGCTTTGTTGTTAGAGCATCAAAATATTTTTCATAGTAAATGTAATATTAGATTAAAACATGTCTTGTGTTCTGATACATTTCTCAGAAAACTGATGTTTCCTCCTAATGGAGGATTTCATATTCAATTCAGTACAATGATGTCATTCTGTTCACAGGTTGGAATGATGTCAGTGGAGGGAAGAGCATTCTTCTCAATTTAAAATTCATGCAGCTGCATCTTTGCTTTGCTCATACTGGTGAGTGAACCTTAAAATTTGACTGAAATTAAAAATGCATGTAGCAGGATGTACAATAAATGGTAGATCTCTTCTTTTTAAATGTTGGGATGTGAAACGACTGCAAAAGAGTGAGCTTTTACAGTTCATATAAAATTTCATATGAATGGTTTTCTAAAACTGTGTGTTGCCTTTAGGATGAATAATCGTGAAAATATCAGTTACCTAAGTGTTGAAAGACTGAGTTGAGGTAACTAGTGTGAGAAGACAAAGTACCTTGATAATCAGAGTTAATTCTGGTCAAACAGCAATATGTTGGATCTAATCAACACATCGGCTGATCTCCAACAGATAACCTGACTTGGATCAACAGCTTCATCAAGAATGCAAAGTCCTGAAACATTTTTATAATAGTTATTTGTAATAAACAATTATTTAATTATAAACCTTTGTAATTTTATCCATCCATTTTCTGTACTTGTCTTCTGACATAATGTGAACATTTATAGGGGATTTGAAAACTTTTGCTAGGCTTTACATGTACCTAGAAGATGAACACAAGAGATGTTGCAGCTTAGTTATTTCCAAGATTGTGATTCAGTTTCCCAAGTTTAAAGCATTAAACATCCGATTCATGTTTATGTAACCTGAGTAAAAGGAGCTTTTACTGAGATCTGTCATTGGATGTTTTTTTAAGGACCCAAAGTGCAGCGCAGACACCAGGTAATGTTCCTTAAAAGTTTTAATGATTCAAAAGACGATCTTACAAACTGGCAGAAGGAACACAGGAACAGGACATGGGAATAAAAACGAAGAATCCATCGAGGTCTGACTGAGATGAAACTGTTTAAGTACTGAGGGTGACTGAGGAATGACAAAGCACCTAGAGTGAAGCTAAATTAGGATAATCAGATGCAGGTGGGTGAGTGAACAGACAGGAGAGATTCAGCTGGGGAGGAGGCATAATGGCAGGGAGGAAATACCAGAACTAAGGAAAACAAGGTGTAAGCATAGCACAGAAGAAAATACTTTTAAATGCATAAAGGAAAACTAGAAGATGTAACTAAGAATGAAAGGGATCTAAAAAAATAAGAATAAAGGAGAAACTTAAAATAAGAGCACTAATGAACGGGAAGGAGAGGAGAGAAACGGAAGGAAAAAAACTGTAAAGAGATTCGGGTCAGAAAACAATCCTAAAGAGAGAAAAGAAGTTAAACAAAATTAACAGAGGAAAAACGATGAGCTAAGGAGAAAACTAATAAAAGATCAAAGTAACCCAAAAACAAAAGTATAATATCTAGGGGGAGGCAGGAAGTGAAAACATGGAAGATGGAACCTAAAACCCTAAACTATAATCCTAAAGTAAAACATAACAGAACTAACACTGAGAAATAAACTAAAATCATAAGGTAAGCTGAATACGGAAAAAGAATAACTGGAACTCAAACACAAACACCATTAGGTTCCAGCCTCTGACAGTCACTGCAGTTTTCAGTCAGCAGAGGGATGTCAGGGCACTGAAAGGAAATGAGCCAAATCTATCTCAATAAAGATAAGTGAGTTGAAAAATGTATGTGATTTCCCTCATTGCGATGCAGATAGAATAAATCTACTTGAAAATGAATCCCCCCCCTCACTGAGGCAAACAATGACGCATCCTTTCTACGTCACAAAGGCAGATAGTGACTGCAGTCGTTATTTCATTCTGACACCAATGAACACACCTGGATTAAACATACATACAAAGTCAAGGCAAAGCAATTTCATTTGTATGGCACACTTTCAGCAACAAGGAATAAAGGTGCTTTGGGTGATAAAGGGATAAAGTAAAAGTAGCAATAAAACAGCAAAAGCATAAAACACAACATCAGAAACAGAACATTCAAACATACTATAGTTATGATTGCTCATTGCTCATTACGTGGTTCTGATCAAATACATTAAGTATGGGTATAGCAACCATGTGGAACACTGTAATCTGGCTCTCTGGTTGCATGAATGCCAAGTTTTCTTGAGTTTTCACAGTCGGGGGAGAATGAATGCAAAGAGAGAAAGATAGGAACCTTGATGGATTGATAATCACAGTTGCTGGAAGACTACTTTTCAACAGACTTATGCTGTGTAGAAATCTTCGCAAATAATTTTAAATGTTGATTGGAGCACTTTATTCTCACAGGCGAAGATCCACAACTGACCAGAAATCATGTTATTACTTGCTTTTATTAGGCCTCATGTATTTTTCTGTCTTTAAACATTCTGATAAATAAACAAACTTTATAATTAAAAAGAGACATAACTTATGTAAATACTAAATACTTTTTTTATTTACATAAGGTAAAGGTAAGTTGTCAAAAGTTTTTTAATTATGATTTTACTCATTACAAGAAAAAAGCTATCCAAATCAGCCTGGCTCTTAGTGAGAAGTAAGTTATGTTCTTCGTAAATGATTATTTAAACCTGATTAACAACAAAGCTAACTGTAGCCATAATACTGTCTGACATGTATAATGGTAAAGGTTTATTTATATAGGGAAAGTGTACAATTTAACGCTGCACAGTGGCGCAGTTGGTAGCACTGTTTCTACTGCAACTTGCACTGCAGCAAGATGATCCTGGGTTCAAATCCCGGTCTGGGATCTTTCTGCATGTAGTTTACATGTTCTCCCTGTGTATGCATGGGTTCTAGCTGTATTAACTGAAGCTGTGTGATGACTCTTGACTCCTCCCACAGTCCAAAGACATGACTGTTAGGTGAATTGGTTTCTCTAAATTGCCCTTAGGTATGAGTGTGTGCATGGTTTGTCCTGTATGTCTCTGTGTTGCCCTGCGACCTGTCCAGGGTGTACCCCGCCTTTCGCCCTGTGACTGCTGGAGACAGGCACCCCCCCCCCCCCCCCCCCCCCGCAGCCCTACATAGGATGGACGGGTACAGTGACCACAAAGGAAAGATGCATTGATACCAGGTTATAGCAGAGATGCTAATTTCCACCTGTAGTCCCTGGTCAGGTGGATCTTAAAATCTTTAAACTGATTTGATTGTAGGTGTAGACTGATATATGTCCATGTCATTACAAAACATCATCATTTACATACATTTAATTTAATCAAAATGAAAACATGATTCTACTCAAGAAAATCACTTGAATAGAACCTGACAACATGAAGTAGGAAAAGATCTCAAAAAGCAACGCATCATGAACCTATCTCAAGAAATTCAAGAACAGATGGGAAATCACATTTAAAAAACGACTAAATATTTTAGCTCTTTTGCGAATTGGTTCAAATTAAACACGCAATTCCAAAAGAGATGGTTGATGTAGTGAGGAATGAAACTGCTGTGCTCGGTTTCATGTACGTCACATAAAATAGGAGTCATATTTTCGGTGGGTTCCTGAACCCACCGCGCCAGAACAGGATTCCTCTTCCTCCTCCTCCTCCTCCCTGTACTCAAATCTCCAGTCACACTACGGTACGTCAACCAAGCAGCAGCTGAGGCGTAGTAACGTTTTTCTCACTGAACTCCTCATCTGCCAGCGGGCTGTGAGCGGTGGCAGCAGCGCGGCGGATTTAACTCACCCGGTTTGTCTAGGCAAAAAGAAAACCTTCATGACGCTTTCCAGCAGTTAAGACGTAAGATATATATTATTATCTTATTATTATTATTATTATTATTATTATTATTATTATATTTAACATTTAATGATAATATGAGTGTATTAACCCCCTGCTGTTTCTGTACGTGCATTTTTTTCTTTTTTTAAAATTCGTCTTTATACATTTCGTACATTATTTAATATTTCTCAGAACCTTACGGTATTTCGAGACTTTTATACTGCAGTATTATTCCACATTCACCTAGCTGTTCAGTTAAATTTTCAAAGCATTTTGTTTGTATAAAAGTCACGATTTCCTCCGATTTCCTCCTATTATCCAACGTCTTATATACCTGTCAAAAATGTCTTCGGAATCGCAGGTCAGGACCAGCTTCCCTTGCCTACAGCAGCTTTAGAGTGACTCATTGAAGATGAGAAATAGCAGCACGGAACAGACTGGTTCAGTCTTGAAGCTGGAAAATAGTTACTGTTTTGGTTGGAAAAAGTACGTTGGTCTGTAAATGTTACGCAGAAGGAAAAGTCAATGTGCTTTCTTTTGGGACAACCGAGCAGTCAGAGTTGCCACACATTGCAACTTACCCTATATAGGCTATAATTGGATTATAGATTAGATATATAGCCTATATATTATAAATTAGATATATTTTAAGCCCGCACTGCAACTTGCTGAGAAAGCCGTTATGCTATAACAAGACCTCTCCAGCTCACTTTTTTGTTACATTTTTGTGTGTGTCCTTTTTTGGCTTTCCAGACACAGACCTGCATCTGGAAAGGCAACTTTGATCTACAATGGAGATTGTATCCTAATTGCCTGTTTTACTTTATTAAATCAGGATTGCACCTGGTATCAAAGTAGAGAGGTTACATTTATGAAATAGGAACCTGTGCTTGTATGGTCTTCAACCTTTTGGATTTTTTTTTTCTATGGGTGCATGACTGTGATTGTGGGTGTGTTTATAATTTATTTCTAAAGAACTATCTGATGCAGCACTTACGGCTACAAAGAGTCTTGGGTAAATGCGCTTAATATCCTGCTGAAGATCACGGATGTTTACTGAGATGGTAGGTTAAAATCAGCGCATAAAATCAGCACAGTGTGCTGATTTGATAGGACTTGTTGATAATAGGACTAATCAGAGGGCAAATTTGTACATATTAGAATGTTTTCCTTCTTCATAAACTATGCACATTGTAACTATTACTACTATATAGTTTACTACTAAACTATACTAAACTATTGAACATACCATACAATACCATTTTACTTGTAAGGCAAATTTAAAAAATAGCATTCATAGCTGAGCAAAGTGATGTACAATAAAAATATAAAATAAGACAGGAAAGGTCAATAAAAAACACAATTTACAAAGTAGCAAAATTAAAAAGGCAAAATATGTTGGCAATGCATAGATTCACAAATAACTCAAACAGTGTCATGTGTTAGTGAGTAAAAGTGGGTTTTTAAACGAGACTTAAAAGCAGCAAGAGATGAAGATCCTTACAGCTTGTACGTGTCTTTGCAGGACTTGGTCCGTAATGTTGACATTTCTGGTTCACTTGGTCCTGGTGCTGCATGGTAAGTTTCCAGTGTTATGTTGGATATTTTCTCAAATATTATGTGTAATATTATATTGAAACAAATGATAATCATATCTAAAAATAACCTTGACGATTTTTGATTCAGTCACATCAGAACCCTAAATAACAAGAGTTTGCCTTTGCAACATCTTATGATCATTTAGTAATTTGGTGGGAAACATAGTAATGGGATCTCTGACTCACAGCCACAGGTTTCTTGAGGTTATGTTATCTAATTTTTCTTCTGAAATGTTTGTTGCTTACAAAATGGAGCATACTTTTGGCGGATGATATTATTCAAACAGCCAAGTGGAAAATTATTGCACCCCTATTTACATAGTTTGTTTTTTTCCCTAAAATATTTGGACATGTAGATTTAAAAGCAATTTATGACAATGGGGGGTGGAGGATCAAGCAATACAGTATATACAAAAAAACATACTTTATTATATGGCTAAAGCTAAAAACATATAACAATGAATTTAATTGGTGCAGAGAATCATCTTGAAGCAGGTTAATGGCCTCAAGCACGCAGCCGCAGCTACAAAAGAATGGTTGAAAGTATAGACATACGTTAGAAAAGTTAAGTCAAAGTTCAAATTTAAATTCACTTGAGAATCAGTAACATACTTGAAATAAGCTGTTCACAGAGATACTCTGTCCAATCTGACTGAATTTGAGCTACTTTGCAAAGAAGAATGGACAATAATTCTATTCTTTAGATGTGCAAAACATGTAGAGACATACCCCCAAAGACTTAGAAATGTAATCTTGAGATTTGTCTCTAAAGAACTTTTTAAAACCACATATTATTTTACTTCCACTTCACATTTATACACTTCTTTGTTGTTGGGTCTATGACATAAAATCTCAATAAAATACTAAGAAGTTCAAAGTGTAGCAATAGGTTTTCAAAGTTTTGTAAAATATGAATAAGATTCACCTTATTTTGAATTTGTGCAAGTTATAATGAAATATGTGTCGAAAATGAAAAATATTCGACAGAATACCATGAATCCAATCGACTACACTGCAAAAACTACCTGATAATTCAACGAATATGCACTCCCTTTGCTAAGAGGTGAACATTAAGCATAATTCAGTTCAGTTTTATTTTGTGTGAACTTAATTTAGAACTTGTTCATGGGTGACTGACAGTGGGGCATGAGTGACTGATATTGGCAGTTTTCTAAGGATGTTCCACCTGTTTAAACAAAGCAGCTTCATGCGTATTGGTGCTTGTGTTTTGCTTAAATACGTTTGTGGGGGGTTTTTAACTAAAAAACGGCACACCTTCTTAGTCATGTTACTGATTGAAACTGCAAAACTACATGGAATGCATTCCAGAAACACCAGTTGGGTTTGCAAATGGGTTTATGGGATGGAATCAAAAATAATAAAAATATAAAACCTTCTTTCTACAATTTTTTTTTAAATTATTAACTCTTTTCACACTGTCTTTCTCTCTGTGCTTAGCTGTTGAATGTTTGGAGACTGGAGTTCCTGTTCAGTCAGGTGCCTTAGAGCTCCCATGGCAGGATGAGGTGTGCTGTGACTCACCTGCTAACTTTTATGTGAAGGAAGGAACAAACCAGTCTGAATTAAACCTCCCACACCCTCCACACTGCAAATTCAGAGGCTCCTCAGCTGAATCACACCCTCCAATGCCCCCAGGCGGTAAGAGCTTATGTTCAAACTGCATCTGTCTGTGTGATAGTGAATTTGTCTCTCCCCTTAGTCCATGCTGATAAAGAAGCTGCTCAATTTAAATGATTCCTTATTTGCACAAATTATTTCTTTAACTTTTAATATTTAGTATCAGTTTATACTAGTATCTACAAGCTTGAAAAAAGTTATTTTTTTTATTTTATCAACTCATAATGCCACTTGTTATTCAGGTCATGTCAATGTAAAAGTGTGGCTTAAATGAGCTAAACTTAAGTGAGGCCACTTAATGCAAATAGCATTAGGCTTTTAATACTAATCTTATAAATATCTTTGTCCCAAAAGCTGTACTGACAACTCATACTCTTTCCTTATACTATGCAAATTTGCATAATTACTTTTTTGCAAACCAAAACTCTATAAAGCTTTATTGGGAGACATCAACTTTTATTTTGAAAAACACCAACTTTTTCCCCCAGAATAAATTTGACTGAAATATGTTTGGTTTCCTGAGTGTTTGCTGTGACATTGTTAAAGGTAAAAGTTAATATTTTCTAGTGTAGTTATAATTTAACAATATTTTTTGTTCACTGTCAGCATATTTTCATCACTCTTTAGCCCTAAAGCATAAACATACCTCTCCACATCCAGAAGTTTCTTCTGATGCAGAAAGTATAGTTAAGATAGAAGGGTTCACTGAGTTTACACAATCGACTAGATTCAATTCAGTTGAGTCATAATTGTGAAATACTCTGTTCATTTTGTGCAAGTGGTGGTAAAGAAGCATGTGGGTTTTCTTCAAATTGATCTGTGAAAAGCCGTAATGCACAAGGGCTCAGAGTTTTTATGGTGAACAATTAAAGTCTCCCACTGTGACTTTAACTGCTTCCTCAAACATTTAAACATGGTGATTTTACACACCGGCAACACGGACCACATGAGAGAATTTAAAATGAGTTAAGTTGCCCTTCACATCATCTCTTGTTTTAAGTTGCAAAGAGATCAGAAAAACATGTGATCGAGGTTACAGTAGGTTAAAAGTTGAAAGTTCCTGTAGAGTATACACTCCTGGACAGTGTATATTCCTAAGAACATTTCCAAATCCAACATATTCCATAACAAACAGAGGTTGAAAGCTCAAAAGAAAAGTCTTCTTTTGCTTTTCTAAATTCTGGAGCCTTCTATTTTGCAGCTTTAATAAACCACAAACAGGTCTTGACAGGAGTTTGCTTTTAAAAAGCTTCCTTCATCTCTTTGCTTCATTCTTCATTTTAAACACCTCACTGACACTAAAAGATATTTACTTTGCCTTAGTTACAGTGCCCACATTGATGAATGTTGTCATGTTGCCATTTATGCATAAAACCTACAGTCCAGGTAAACTGGAATTCCTGTGCAGTTCTCTCAGTCAACAGTTGAGATGGAACAATATAAAAAAATTGAACAAAATATAGAAAAAGATATAAGGTATGTATACAAATATGTTTACAATTTTAAAACACCTGAAAATTCCAAAACAGCACTACGTCTAACCTGTACTTTCCACCGGACGCATAAGAGGTGCGTAACATCTGTGAAGCATAATACGCAGCTGATAGCCGCGATTTTAGTTAATGGGACCATTTCCACATAACATAATAAATACGTTTTACATGCAAGTTCAGCAGCACGTCCCTTCTCACCAGGTGCGCTTTAGACCTGTATCACTTTCGAAAGCGTTCCAATCAGCTGGTCCTGGAAGATTACAAAGTCGGAGGAGAATTGCAATTGCATCACTTAAAAGGTAATACGTATACAGGGGGAAAAATATTCTATGTTAATACGCATCATAAACTCATCATCCAAAACTGCAGATATTTCTGTCCATGTCTTCATTTCTTTAATGTTGTCCTTGTAAAAATGATCATGGGTATCATATAAACTGGGTGATTCTCTACTTCAATTAAAATTTTCGTTGTCCATGATAAAAACCAACAAATTAATCCCACAGAACAACTGACTTCAACCCTGGAAATCTGAGCAATCGGAAATCTGTACGTGTACAGAAGATACAATATATATAATACATAAGATTGGTATGTCCAGTTTATGTTATGATAAAAGTATGTAAACATTTTTGGCATAAACTTTAAAACCAGCCAAAACATCACCTTGCTCATGGTGTCTGAATACTGAATCAGATTGATGTCTGATGTCAGTACACTGGTTTTACATGGCTAATGTCAGTTCTGGTTGTAAACAAAAGGTAGTGCCACACAAATGACAAGCTTGCAAATTGTAATTAAGACACTGGTGTTTGATGTTTGCCAACTTCATATTTTGAAAGCAATCAAACTAAATGTTTTTGTACGTGTTTTCTACAGGGGTGAATTTTAATCTGTTTAAATCTGCATACAGTCTTTTCTTTGACAATATTTCATAACATAATTATACTGTGTTATTATAAAGTGTCTTTCTAAGAAATCGTCAGCTGCAGGTCACAATGTACTAATATGCAAACATGTTTTTTGTCAGGAACCTGTTTGGACATACTGTGCAAAATGGATGAAAACTGGGCAAATATAACTTGTGAGTTACTTAAGTCCAGTGGCCAGTCCTTTGGTACACTGAAGGCCAGTCCTATGGGAGTCAGAATCCAGCAGCTGTAAGTATCATCTCGCTCTCTGAGAGTGCCTGAATGAGTACTTGTTTGTGCTTAAGTGTTTCCCGACTGCTCACTGGCGGGTTAAACATTTGTTTACTTTGATCAGCAGAGGGGAAAATGTGAGGTGTGACACTGGTTTCAGGCTGCTACAGTGGTGGGAACAAGGATACTAAATCACTGCAGAGCTAATCAACATTAAGCAGCATGGAATATGATTAACAGCTGCTAAGAGTGCCTGTACAAGATTATTAATTACCATTTTTAATACTTTTTAACTTACTTAACTCACCATTACATGATTTGGAAGTGCCTTTTTTGAAGGGCGTTTTTAATGCTTGCCATCTTTCAGGCTCAAGACAACATTTAGTTTTAAACATGCTCAAAATCTTAGATTGAAATCCTCGTAATAAAATGTGCTCCTCTCCTCAGCTCCCAGAAAAACAGCACGGATTACCTTGCATCTGACCATCAGGTTGTGTGTGATGCAGAAGATTCAGTCATATGCTCCATTCATCTCAATGCAACAAGAACCTTTGCCGTCTGGGTAACGGTCAATGTCTCCAACGTTGTGGCTCCACCAGTTTGGCTCAGAATTCCTCCCAGACCTGGTAAGAAAAAAAAATAAGCAAAGAATCAACTATAATGTTTATTGGGCAAATAAATATTTTTAACCAATGCTGCTCTAGCCCCAATGAATGGGATGGGATTTTTATTTTTATGTTTTAGGAAACAGTTGAATACACTAAGCCACACATTGCATTACACACATTGCATTAGTCCACTTTTTGCTGTCAAAATAGCACCACGTTGTCAGGGAATTGACTCCTCTATCCCCCTTAGTATCTGGCGCCAAGATATTAGCAGCAGACCATTTAATTCCTTTTAAGTTGCAAGGTGAGGCATCCATGGATCATACTTGTTTCTCCATCACAGACAGTGCTTGATTTGATAAAAAATCTGGTAATTTTGACTCCAATTTAAAACCTAAAATTTGTTGTCATGCATCACACTGTCTCTGTCAGCTGTCCTTCCTGTCCCATTGCATCCTGGTGCCATGTTTTTCACAGTTAAACGATAAGCATCCACCTGGAATCCAGATGATGTGAGAATTAGACCAAGTCACCCTCTTCTATTGCTTTGTGGTCAAGTTGTGATCCCCTCATGCCTATTGTTGGCACTTTTGGTGTTGGACAGGGGGTTTTGTTCGACACCCCTACTCCAAAACATAATTCACACCATACCTCTAAACCTAACCCTAAAAAAGGGGGTTCACCATATTAGGATCGGGCTTTGGTCCCTACAAGGTCCATCGGTCTTCAGAAGGTTAGCGAATATGCCAGAAAAGGTCCTAAATAGGATAGCTATACAAGAACACACACACATACAGCACCTTTCCTACTTTGGGGTTAATGTACTCAATAGATTGTCTTTGCATAATAGATGAAGGAGCCTATTGAAAAATGTTGCCTTGAAGCAGGAGTGTATATAAAAACTAAAACTCATTCTTGAAATTTTAAATGTACAACCATGTTTCTTTATCTTCATTACTGTTGGGGATCAAAGCAGAATATTCCCAGCATTCGTCCTTTTTCAAAGGTCAATAGCTCTGAGGTTATTTTCAAAGCTTAATCCTTCCGTGTTTGGAGTGCTGATGTTTTTTCTTGTGGACCATACACCCTAGGAGCAATCAATCTGGACAGATAAAGTTGCAGCCATGAATGAAATACAGCTTAGAGCTGGCTGATGATAGCCTTGTGCGATTTCAAATGCATGGCCACACTGAAGCGGGTGAGATCTCCACAGTGACAGACAAAGACTTTACATCCTGTGTTTGTTCAGTCAGACAGTTTCACTTAAACTGATATGCTCTTCCATTTTGTTTACTTTGGATTCTATGTAGATTTATACAACATTTAGGCTACCTTCTTTATGTAGAAAACGTGCTTGTTCTCTTTTAAGAATTTAGATTAAAAACTGTGCAATAGTATTGTGTCGGTGTTGAATTGAACGACGGGGGCCGGCTCGTCATTGCGAGCGGTTTCCCACCTCTCCCCCCTCCCCTCCTCCCCGCTTGTTTTGATGAAAGTCACAGGTGATTGGTCAACATGTGTATCAGCAACTGTCCACATACAGAGCAGTAGGGGCGGGGAACAGGGAGGGTCAGACACACAGTAGTGAGCACATGCACATGGAGGGAGACAAGAGAGGGAAAGAGGAGGAAAAAAGCGAGCGAGTGAGAAAGAGAGAGAGTGCGACAAACAAACGGTGAGAAAATGAGCGACAGCAGCAGGAAACGTAGCAAAATTTGGACCCATTTCAATGTTGTAAGCAGCTCAAAGGCAGAGTGTAACTTGTGCAAGGTGAAAATATCAATAGAGCAGGCTCCACAAATAACCTGCACAGGCACATGAAAACTGTTCACTCATCAGTGCAGTTAGAAGAAAGTAGACAAGCAAGGCAACCTGCCAATGAAGGTCCCAGTGTGTCTACTGCAACTTTTTTCTTTGTCTTTTTTTTACACTGGTGAGTCCTGGATGGGTCTGTTTTTTTATAGCCTTCTTTATAATTTATTTTTGTAGCACTCAAGTTCAGATTTCTTAAAGTGTTCAGTAAATAAATGATAAATATTTGATATATTACATTTTTTTACATTAGTAAATCATTTTACACATAGTTTTGCATTATTTTCTGTGATAAATATACTTTAAGCAACAGAAAATCTGAGGAGCCACTTGGGAGCCGAAAGAGCCGGCTTTTTTTGGTGAGCCGAGCCAAAAGAACTGGCTCTCCAAAAAGAGCCGGAATTCCCATCACTACTGTACAATGATCAATGTGGTAGGTTATTATTTTCATTAGAAGATCCTTAGTCAGAAAGTATATCAACTGGTTCTTTGTATTTTAAAGCATAAACAGTGTTTTAGGTACATAGATGGAAGAAAAACAGTGCAAGGTGATGAGATTCAGAGAAGCAAAAGGCCTTAGTACAACATTCAAAAAAATTCTAGGGAACAAATAAGCCAAATACTAATTCAGTAACTCAGGGTGAACATCAAAATACATTCTTCATCTTCCTACTTTGTCACTTGTTAAACATCTGAGTATTGTGGCATATGACCCCAAACTTATCCAACATGCCACGGTAGGCTAAGGCAAGGGGTTTTGCACTGATGACGCGCAGGCAGAACATTTGCACCACTTTTTGGTAGTTTATTGTCCTGATTGTAACATGGAAACAGGTACTTACTCAGAAGGATGGTAAGTGGATGTCAAACAATACCTCAAAGCCAGTGCAGATCTTTCTTTGATGTGAAATTAATACGGTCAACAGAAGTTTTTCCCCAAGCTCACCCCACTGCCCTGATGCAGGCCCAGCACAACAAAAAACAAAACAAAAAAACCACACAAGCTCGGCCGAGCGTGCGCACTAAATAAACCATTCCCACCCTGCCACCAGTCACAGTGGTGCAGAAGTGCATGACACTATGCGTGCGCACATACCCACACACACAGTGTTCATTCACAAAAAAGCAAAAACCACTAACACCCTGAATGGCTGCTATATCTGGGGCTGTTGGAAATTAGATTAAGAATTTTTTAAAATCTGGATATCTTTCCCAATAAAGTAGAGCAGTATCTATATTTGTCTATAAACAGGCTTAGCGATAAGAAAAAAGGGTACTAAAACAATTTGGAATATTTTTGGACCTCCTTGCCCAAAACATGGCCACACCAGATCTACAGTTGGTAAAGCAGGGGGGGTTGGTAGACCTTCACATTCAGAGCATGTCCCTGTTTCAAGTGTACAAAAAGGTTAGTCGTGTTAATTTATAGTTTGGAGTGTGTGGCTGTCTCCCCCACATCCCACCCCTCTGTTTAAATACAAATTATAAAAATACACATCAACACCTTAATCGAGCGGCAGGAGGGAGGCTAAGGGTCTTTCCATACCCCTGTTCGCTATTGGCCATCAGGGGTTGGGGTCCAGGAGGAGGAACAGGCGGTCTGGTCGATGCCTGGGCTGGTGGGGTGCTTCGCCACTGTGCTGGCTTTGACATTCTGCCTGTCTCCATCCATTTGGCATCTATCTCGATTGCAACATGTTTTGCCGAGCTTGACCAACGGCTCTAGTGCGCATGCGTCGGTGTCCTTCTACAGAGAGACTTGCCAAACTTCGGCTCCCTAACAAGCACGGTTTTAACTGGTTTTAAATCGTTTTTGATGACTGGTTTTAACCGATTTTAACACCACTGACTTTTAGCAACTTGTTTTTATCGGGGGCGTTTTTAATCCAAGTACGGACTTTTTACTTTTTATTTCGTCATGCCTTCACTCACCTGCACCCCCGGATGTGATGGCTGTTTTAAATTAACACAAAAAGTTCTAGAGCTGGAGCAGAGGATCTCCACGCTCCATCAAATCCAGGACCACGAGCGCGACGTGGACATCATCTTCGGCCGGACTTTCGCCGCCGCCAACAGTGCTCAGCTGGCGGACACAATTCCCTGCCAGCCCGGTGAAGCTGAGGGGGAATCCATCGCTGGACGGACTGCTGAACGCCGGAGGAGCAACAACAACTGCAGAGGAGGACTGCTGGTTCCATCTGGGGGCTAAGCCAAAAGCCCCCATCAGCTCAACACCGGTGCTTCAGGGTGCCTGGTCCATGGTCGGGCCCGGCCGCGGTGGGGGGGCCCGGAGCAGCCGCCACCGCTCTCCTTCACCCGGCCTACCATTGTCAAACCGCTTCGGTGCCCTGGAGCATGACTTTCCTCCTCTGACTGTCCCTCCGGCCGCCCTGAAACACCGCAGCTCAGCAGGACTGCCGCCCATCCCCTCCCAGCAGCCGGAGCAGCAGCCGGACTCCGGCAGCCATCCACGTCGCGCTAAACCCAGGACTCACCGAGGAGTGCTCCACTACACCCCAAACCCATGGAACGAGCCCTCGGCGCCGACTACACATCGCTGCAGTCCTGGGGAAGCTAATCTGCACAACATCCAGCAGGTCCTGGACGGTGAAAGATCCTCTGCCCAGCATCAACTTGTTGACCAGCCGCCCACCACGCTCATCATTGGAGACTCTATTATCAGGAATGTAAGGATGAGAGGAGCGGTCACACTGTGTTTTCCTGGAGCCACCGTAAAGGACATTACTGAACAGATCCTGGACCATATCCAACATCACCCATCTGTGAGTAGAGTTATTATTCACGCTGGAACCAACGACATTCGTAAACAGCAATCTGAGCTCCTGAAGCTGGATTTTATTCATTTGTTTAATCTTTTAAAATACACACGTGTCTGTTTTTATTTCTGGCCCCACCCCCACTGTTGGCAGAGGTATTGGTCGTTTTAGCAGACTTTTATCTCTTAACACCTGGCTTTCCTCTGCCACCGTGATGCACAATATTGGTTTTATGGACAATTTTAACATTTTCTGGGGCAGGAGTCAATTGTTTAGTCCAGATGGACTACATCTTAATAGACAGGGTGCCCGCATGCTGTCAATGAGCCTGGCATGCCCTCGCCCCCCCCCCCCCCCCCCCCCCTGTCTACCACACCATACCCAGCTGCACCTGCCCTCTCTGCCCCTTCTGCCACATCTTGATGTGCAGCTGGTCCCTGCTCCTATGAACTCAGTTCTGATTTGAACAGTAATTCACATATCGGACTTGGACCTTGCCCTAAATCATCTATACCTGTTATTATCAGCAGAGAGCGGACAAATAATAAAAAACGTAGCCAATGCAACTCTAATAATCTCCAACAGTTACCAAAAGTCCTACCCCCAGTAAATCCTACAGTCACTCCATCTCCAACCACTATTAATATGGCACTTTTAAATGTCCGCTCTCTGCTGAATAAAACTTTTATAATAAATGACCTAATTTTAGATCATAATATACATTGTTTATTTTTAACGGAAACATGGCTGAGTACAGATGCCCCTGTTGTTCTTACAGAAGCCTCCCCACCAAATTTTAACTTCACTTATTCCACGAGGAGTTGCAAAAGGGGAGGCGGAACTGCTTTTATTAGTTCATCAACGCTTTCTGCCAAACCTGTTTTATTTGATCATTTTTGTACTTTTGAATATAATGCAACTGTTTTTAGCACTCCTCAGATTTTATGTGTCACAGTTTACAGGCCTCCTAAAAAAATTCACTTTTTATTCAAGAATTTTCAGAGTTTTTATCAATTTTGTACAACTCCTTTGAAAGGATCATTTTAGCTGGTGATTTTAATCTACACATACATAACCTTTTAGACCCTTTATCAACAGAATTTTTAAATATTTTGAATTATATGGATTTTAGTCAGCATGTCATGCAGCCAACTCACACCAGAGGACACACCCTGGACTTGGTCATCACGCATGGCCTGTCCACCCGTGTGTCCTCTGTTGTTGACTTGGCTGTCTCTGACCATTACTGTGTGTTTTTTAACATCACCAGTTTTATCCAGCAGGAGACCTCTGTGAGAACTGCCAGGAAGCGCCATCTAACCCCTGAAGTGGCTGCAGGTTTTCTAGAAGTTTTCCAAAAGTTTCCTCCTACTCTCTTACCTGCCCCCTGTGATTTTATCGCCAGTGATTTTAACAGAAGACTTCAGTCCGCTCTTGACCTGCTGGCTCCACTTAGAGTGAAACGCTCACATTCAAAACGCGGAGAGAAATAACAATCTTAAAAAACTAAAGAGGGACTGCAGGGCGGCAGAGAGAAAATGGAGAAAAAATAAAACCACGATAAACCATCAATTATAAACAGAACTTCTGAGATCCTATAATAATGCTGTAATAAATTCAAGAAATGCTTACTTTGCAAAAATCATATCGGACAATAAAAATAATCCTAAAATTCTTTTTTCCACTATTGATAAATTTTTTAACTGTACTACTAATGCATTTCAGAAAACCCACTCAAACAATCTTTGTGAGGAGTTCGCAGACCACTTTAGAGGGAAGGTAGACACCATCAGATGTAATATTTTATCTTCTCAGAGTAACATGGTTTTAGACAAATCTGAATGTGTGTCTCTACCAGAGGAAACGCTGGACAGTTTTGTCCTGGTAGAAGCTGGGACTCTTGATAAAGTTTTCTCCTCAGTGAGGCCCACCACATGCGTTTTGGACCCGATTCCCACTTCATTTTTTAAGCCATTTTATGAATCTTTTAGGGATGAGATTTTAACCATGACGAATTGCTCCCTTCAGACGGGGGTCTTTCCTGCCGCCTTTAAAGGGGCGGAAGTGAAGCCCCTGCTGAAGAAGAGCAATTTAGATTTTAATGATTTTAATAATTTTAGACCAGTATCTAACTTACCATTTTTAAGCAAGGTTTTAGAAAAGCTTGTTTTAATTCAACTTAATGATTTTATTAATGAGCACAATGTCATGGAGAAATTTCAGTCCGGTTTTAGGGTGAACCACAGCACAGAGACGAATCTGAAGATTTTAAATGATTTTAGATTAAACTACGTTGCCCAGAAGGTGACAGTGTTGGTTCTACTGGATCTAAGCGCTGCCTTCGATACAGTAGACCACACTATTCTTTTAACCCGTTTAAAACAGATTGGCCTCTCTGGTGATGTTCCCAAATGGTTTACATCCTATCTCACAGACAGGACTTTTATGGTAAGTTTAGATACCTGCTCTTCTAGGGTCCACAGGATTACATGTAGTGTGCCCCAGGGTTCAATCTTAGGCCCAGTGCTTTTTAACCTTTATATGCTCCCTCTTGGCAGCGTCATCAGGAGACATGGAGTTAACCTTCACAGTTATGTTGATGATTCACAGTTATACATCTCCATGTCTCCCGATGACACACGGCCAATGGATGCACTTTTAAACTGCATTTTAGACATTAAATCCTGGATGGCAGAAAACTTTCTCCAGCTCAACCAGGACAAAACTGAAGTTTTAGTCATCGGTCCTGAGGCTCAGAGAGAGAAACTTTTACCAAAACTACAATCACTGTCTTTTAATCCCTCTTTACAAGTGAAGAATCTGGGCGTGATTTTTGACTCTGAGCTGACTTTTATTCCTCACATAAAAAATATCACTAAAATAGGTTTTTATCAACTAAAGAACATCGCCAGAGTCTGCCCCATTCTCTCTCGGGCCAATACGGAAACACTGATGCATGCTTTTATCTCCAGTAGAATTGATTACTGTAATGCCCTGCTTTCTGGTCTTCCCAAAAAGAGTATATCTGGTTTACAACTACTACAAAAATCACCAGCACGTGTCCTGACGAAGACCAGGAGGCGGGAGCACATTACACCGGTCTTAAAATCATTGCATTGGCTCCCCGTACATTTCAGGATCGACTTTAAGGTTCTTTTAATGGTTTTTAAGTGTCTTAATGGTCTTGGGCCTTCTTATCTCTCTGAACTGCTTTTACCATATAAGCCTTCGCGGTCTCTGCGCTCCTCTGGCAGCCACAGGACCTCAGGGCTGCAGAGAACGTTCATGTTTTTAAGAGCAGGCTCAAGACTCACCTTTTTAGCTTAGCTTTTAACTGATTATTATTTATCACTGTTTGTTTAATTGCTCTGGATGTTTTATATGATTATATTTTTATCAGTTTTACTATTTAATCTTAGCACATTAATTTACCGTTTCTTTTTATACTTCAATTTATCTTAATCCCCGTTCCAGTGTTTCCTCTGTGGGAGCCCTCTGCCCCGGGAGCGGTGGTCGGCTGTGGCTGCCTGGGTGCTCTCCAGGTAGCGCTTGGGTGGAGGTGGGGGTCTTGGCCTTGCCTCCACTGGGTGCCCTGTGTCTGTGCCTCGGCTGCTGCTGTTAATCTACTGCTGCCGGGGCAGATGGCTCCTCTGATGGCGTTTCCTTGCATGGTTCATCTACACTCGGCCCAATGTCCTTTTTAACTTTTTCTTTTAACTGTGTGTGTGCATGGGAGATGGGTTGGGGGGAGGGCGGTATAACTGTAACCATACTTTTAAATCTGTGGGGGAGGGAAGGGAAGGTGGTCTTATGTGGGGTCATTTTAATCTGTAAGCACTTTGTGATGCAACTTCTTGTATGAAAAGCGCTTTATAAATAAAGTTTGGTTTGATTTGATTAGAGGGTAGGTGGACCACCTCCTGGGTCCAGGGGCTGGTTGCTCTGCTGGGGTATCAGTACCTGGACCTGGGAGTATAGAGTGTGTATGGGGAGTGTACAGTGTCCTTTTTTGTGTCTCTTGGTGTGCAGATGAGAATGTATGTGTGTAAGAGGGAGGGAACGTATGACTGTTTCTGTGTGTTCCTGTGTATCTGTCTGGTTGGGTCTTGGGCTGCCTTCTGGCCTGGCGCATCTCAGGCCGCCCACCAAATGAGGTGCCTATTTCTCCTTGCTGGTGACTGATGCCTATACCCGCCGGTGCATTGTTGGCTCTCTGTGTCCGGAGCTTGGTGCTCAGGTGGCATGCCGGTTTGTCCCTGGTGCCTGCCTGCCCGGGCCTGGATGGACCGGGGGGTCGGTTGGCCTCCGTGCCGAACTGGCCCCGCTTTGGGAGGGGCCAGTTTGGGCATTGTTTGGTGGTAGCTGTCAGGTGGCTCGGCGGGGGCCGGGTCTGGGTCCGGCGTCTCCACCTGGTTTCCTGTTCTGTATGTTTCGTGCTTGGTCGGTTCATTGGTGGCTTTGGTTGACCTTGGTTACATGCTTGGTGCTTTGCGGTGTGCAGGAGAGAGATTCGGGAGCTGGTTGAGCTCATTGCCAGGGTGCTGGCTGGTCTTGGCCTGGACATGTCGTCCGTCTGCTGGGGCTACTGGCATGGGGCGGGGGCGTTGGGATGTTGTGGGGATTGGCCTGGGGTGTCAGCGGCACATGTCGGCCATTGGCTGGGAATTGCCCCTGCGGCCTGGCAGCCCTCGTTGGCCAGTCCTTGGTCGGGTCCCTAACCGGTCGCCGGTGGAGCCTGTGGGCTCATCGCTGCGGCCCCCTGGACCCCTGCATTGTAGCTCCTGGATGTTCCCCCAGGGCTCTCCTCTGCTCCTCTCTTGGGGGTGGGGTCAGCCCTTCGTTGGTCCACCTGGGGTTCCTGTGCTCTGGGAGTCCTTTGGGTTTCTATGGCTCCAATTTCCTTTGTGTCTGCGTCGATTCTTGGGAGGCAGATTGATGGCTCCTCACACCAGCTATTGAACACCTAATATGCACCAGCATGCTCATAGATACACACAGGTGAGGGGATTCAGGTGTTTCCAGATGCATTCTTGGGCTGAGGTTACAATTACTAAATCTTGTAATAATCTGTACCATTAGCTTTTCAGTGACGCTTATTGTATTAATATATCTATTTGTGGGATGTAGTTGTGTAGTTCTCGGTTTGCATTGTTTTGTTGTTGTTGTCTTTTTCCCTCTCCCTGCCGTCCTGCGGGTGTGGAGGTGGAATGGGATGTTTTCTTGTATTTTCTTTGTTCCCCTTCCTCTATTATATCTTCAACTCACCCTCTCCCACTCCACTTGTGATAGTAAATCTGTCTGGCTTCTACTTGGTACTTAGACACCAATTCTGAGCTCCATACTGCCGGAAAGGACACGTTAAATAAAAAATAATAATAGTTTGCTGGTTAGGGATGCTCAATATACCTAACATTTGTCATTTTTATAATATCACTGAAGGAAATATCAGCCTCTCCAAGCCCTGCTTCAACGCTTTAAATATTAGTGAATTATACTTTCAGGCTCTGTATGCCAGCCAAATATTTGGTGATGTTTTTTATTTATTGCAATGGAAAAATGTTTCAGGATGGTAATAGGATATTCTGCTAATGTGACTAAGAAACTATAGCTAAGGTGTTTCATTACCAAAACAAGTAAACCTTAGTTATGAAGCCTGTTGAGATGACTATAGTGAATTGAGCTGATGTGAGCTGGTTGGTCTACATACTATCTGGAGTCTACTTCTGCAATACATCCAAACCTGAAAGACAATAAAACTATTGGGTTAGATGTTTATTAAAAGTCATATCATTTTTGTAACCTTCTCTATAAATATTGCATATCGCATGTTTTCCTAATGTTGTGCAGGCCTATTGCTGGTATGTGTATATTCTGCCTTCATGATCTATTTCTACGTCTTTTATGTGACCAAACCTTGCTTCTGCTTTTTAGTAAACATTATCATAATAATGTTATTTGAGAAAATGGCTGTCCTCTTGCCAGCTTCGTAGATGACACTGTACTGGTCATAGCAATCCGAGTACGATTACATCCACTCATCATGGTTTTTTTTGTATGATTATGCAAGAGAACTTCAGAGACCAAGCAAGAACTTGTGTTGAAAAAATAAACAAAACACATTTCTCACCCCCGCTGTTTTCCTACATCTTCTGTTTTGAATAAACATGCCCTCTGCTAAAACCCCCATCATGACTTTTAAGTATATGTGTAATGTTGCCATGGAAACAAGTGCTTAGTTTAGGCCAATGCTTGAGTGATCCCCCCGCCCCTGTGCCTTATGGAAAGCATGCTGAATTAGCCATTAGTACAGCAAAATAAATGAGATAAACAACTGTTATTTGGCACATCGCATTCAGATTCAGAGAAGTTGGAATTATTAGAATATGTGGGCCATAGAAACGTTTACTAAGAGTAATGTGAAGCTGAATGTCCCTGCATTTAGGAAGGTGATAACATTACATTGGTAAAATTAGCTTGTTGGATGACAAACGTTTTTCTTATACTAATGTTAATGTAGTCTACAGTCTCTGTTATTAACAATTACTGTGCAAAATGCATTAAAAAATATTCAAATCTTTTTCCAAAAATTTTTACAGAAATTCTCACAACATAAAGAAGATATTTTAAATAATCTAAAAGCTAAATGTTATAAAAGAAACACAAAGTTCAAAATTATCAGTTTGCCTCGATTCAATTCAATTCAGTTTATTTATATAGCGCCAATTCACAACAGATGTCATCTCAAGGCACTTAACAAGAAGTCATTTCAATACATTTATACAAACATTCCAATCAGTTAAAAAGTTTCCTATTTAAGGAATCCCAGCAGATTGCGTCAGTCATTGGCGTGAGGTTGGGCCCCGTTGATGCAGACTTTCCAACCACAGCAATCCTTCAGTAATCCGTCATACTGAGCAAGCATGTAGCAATGGTGGAGAGGAAAAACTCCCCTTTAACAGGAAGAAACCTCCAACAGAACCAGGCTCAGTAGGATCGGCCATCTGCCACGACCGTCTGGGGGTTTGAGAAGACAGAGCAGAGACACAGAAGGAACAGAAGATCTGATATAAGAATACTTTCTATGTTACAGAAAGTAAAAAGTTGATAACAGGACACAGTGGATGTTAAGCCACTGGGAGCACCATCCCAGTCGATGCCCCCCGTCCAACAGGGCATTCCAGCCAAACAGGATACCAGACCAGGTATATCTTCTATGGAGAGAAAAACACTGAGAGAACACAAAGTTAACAGTCGAAATAGCAGAATGTACTGTAATACAACTGGAGAGTAGTAGTAGAAAAGGAAGTAGCAGAGTGAAGAAAATTGGTTAGTCTGTCCTCCAGCAGTCTAAGCCTATAGCAGCATAACTACAGAGCTAGCTCAGGATGACCTGACGAACTATAAGCTTTATCAAAAAGGAAAGTTTTAAGCCTGGCCTTAAAAGTAAACAGAGTGTCTGCCTCACTGACTAAAACTGGGAGCTGGTTCCACAGGAGAGGAGCCTGATAACTAAAAGATTTGCCTCCCATTCTACTTTTAGAAATCCTAGGAACTACAAGTAAACCTGCAGTCCGAGAGCGAAGTGCTCTGTTGGGAACATATGAAACAATTAGATCTCTGATGTATGATGGAGCTTGATTTTATGAGATTCTTCATAAATAAAATAAATTTTATTAAAAATAAAATCATTGGCACCCTCCCAAACATGAGTACTTCTTCCTCAGTAAATGAGTCAGTATCGGAAAGAACTGTAGAACCTCAGTATTGCTTAGGCTGTTTTGATTCAGTCGAGCTTTCAGAATTATCAAAAATATTAGCCTCATCTAAATCTTCAACTTGTATTTTGGACCCAATCTCAACCAAATTATTTAAAGAAGTGTTCCATTTGGTTCCTGGCCCCATTTTGGATATGATGAATCTATCCTTAGTAAACGGATACGTACCACAGGAATTTAAAATAGCTGTAATTAAACCTTTACTCAAGAAACCTTCCCTTGATCAAGATGACTTAGTGAATTACAGACCTATATCTAACCTTCCTTTCTTATCCAAAGTCCTTGAGAAAATAGTTGCTAATCAAGTCTGTGAACATCTAAACAGTAACGAGCTGTTTGAAGAGTTTCAGTCAGGTTTTAGAGCTCATCATAGCACTGAAACAGCACTGGTGAAGGTTACTAATGATATTCTCATGGCCTCAGATAATGGACTGGTGTCTGTTCTGGTTTTGTTAGATCTCAGTGCTGCTTTTGACACAGTCGATCATAATATTCTCTTAGAAAGGCTTGAACATGTTGCAGGGATCAAAGGAACAGCACTAGGCTGGTTTAAATCATATTTGTCTGATAGATTCCAGTTTGTTCATCTAAATGATAAATCATCTTCACTCTCAAGGGTTACTTGTGGAGTTCCACAGGGTTCTGTCCTTGGACCAATTCTTTTCACCATATATATGCTTCCAATTGGTAGAATCATTAGACAGCATGGGATAAATTTCCACAGCTATGCCGATGATACACAACTATATTTATCCATAAATCCTGATGAACCCAGTCAGTTAGGTAGATTACAGGCATGTCTGGAAGACATAAAAGCATGGATGACCCTAAACTTTTTGCATTGTCCCCCAGTAATAACGTAAAGAACCTCGGCGTTATTTTTGACCAAGACTTGACATTTAAATCCCATATTAAACAGGTTTCTAGGATTTCTTTCTTTCACCTCCGGAATATTGCTAAAATTAGAAATATCCTGTCCAGGAGTGATGCTGAGAAACTAGTCCATGCATTTGTTACCTCAAGGCTGGACTACTGTAATTCTTTACTATCAGGAAGTCCACAAAATGCCATAAATCCAGAATAGAATTTAAGATCCTTCTTCTTACATACAAAGCCCTTAATAATCAAGCTCCATCATACATCAGAGATCTAATTGTTCCATATGTTCCTAAAAGAGCACTTCGCTCTCAGACTGCAGGTTTACTTGTAGTTCCTAGGATCTCTACTGGTATCCTGCTTGGCTGCAATGCCCTGTTGGACGGGGGTCATCGACTGGGATGATCCTCTCAGTAACTGAACATCCACTGTGTCCTGTTATCAACTTTTTACTTTCTGTAAGCCTGGTTCTGTTGGAGGTTTCTTCCTGTTAAAGGGGAGTTTTTCCTCTCCACTGTCGCTACATGCTTGCTCAGTATGAGGGATTGCTGAAGGATTGCTGTGGTTGGAAATCTGCCCAACCTCACGCCAATGACTGACGCAATCTGCTGGGATTCCTTAAATTGGAAACTTTTTAACTGATTGGAATGTTTGTATAATTCTATTGAAATGACTTCTTGTTAAGTGCCTTGAGATGACATCTGTTGTGAATTGGCGCTATATAAATAAACTGAATTGAATTGAAATAAACTGAATTGAATTGATTATTAAGGGCTTTGTATGTAAGAAGAAGGATCTTAAATTCTATTCTGGATTTAACAGGGAGCCAATGAAGGGAAGCTAAAACAGGAGAAATGTGATCTCTCTTTTTAATATTCATCAGAACTCTTGCTGCCGCATTTTGGATCAACTGAAGGCTTTTAATGGCATTTTGTGGACTACCTGATAGTAAAGAATTACAGTAGTCCAGCCTTGAGGTAACAAATGCATGGACTAATTTCTCAGCATCACTCCTGGACAGGATGTTTCTAATTTTAGCAATATTCCGGAGGTGAAAGAAGGAAATCCTAGAAACCTGTTTAATATGGGATTTAATTGTCAAGTCTTGGTCAAAAATAACACTGAGGTTCTTTACGTTATTACTGGGGGCCAATTTAATGCCATCTAGATGAAGTGATTGACTAATCAGTTTCTGTTTTAGAACTTCTGGTCCAAAGACGGCAACTTCTGTCTTGTCAGAATTTAAAAGCAAAAAGTTTAGATTCATCCAGGTTTTTATGTCTTCCAGACATGCCTGTCATCTACCTAACTGACTGGGTTCATCAGGATTTATGGATAAATATAGTTGTGTATTGTCGTCATAGCTGTGGAAATTTGTCCCATGCTGTCTAATGATTCTACCAATTGGAAATATATATATGGTGAAAAGAATTGGTCCAAGCACAGAACCCTGTGGAACTCCACAAGTAACCCTTGAGAGTGAAGAAAATTGATCATTTAGATGAACAAACTGGAATCTGTCAGACAAATATGATTTAAACCAGCCTAGTGCTGTTCCTTTGATCCCTGCAACATGTTCAAGCCTTTCTAAGAGAATATTATGATCGACTGTGTCAAAAGCAGCACTGAGATCTAACAAAACCAGAACAGACACAAGTCCATTATCTGAGGCCATGAGAATATCATTAGTAACCTTCACCAGTGCTGTTTCAGTGCTATGATGAGCTCTGAAACCTGACTGAAACTCTTCAAACAGCTCGTTACTGTTTAGATGCTCACAGACTTGATTAGCAACAATTTTCTCAAGGACTTTGGATAAGAAAGGAAGGTTAGATATAGGTCTGTAATTCACTAAGTCATCTTGATCAAGGGAAGGTTTCTTGAGTAAAGGTTTAATTACAGCTATTTTAAATTCTTGTGGTACGTATCCGTTTACTAAGGATAGATTAAACATATCCAAAATCGGGCCAGGAACCAAATGGAACACTTCTTTAAATAATTTGGTTGGGATTGGGTCCAACATACAAGTTCAAGGTTTAGATGAGGCTAATATTTTTTATAATTCCGAAAGCTCGACTGAATCAAAACAGCCTAAGCACAAATGAGGTTCTACAGTTCTTTCCGATGCTGCCTCATTTACTGAGGAAGAAGTAATCATGTTTGAGAGGATGCCAATGATTTTATTTTTAATAGAATTAATTTTATTTATGAAGAATCGCATAAAATCATCACTGCTAAGAGCTGGGGGAATAGTTGGCTCAACAGAGCTATGACTCTGTGTAAATTTGGCAACTGTACTAAAAAGAAACCTAGGATTGTTTTTATTCGCCTCTATTAATGATGAAAAATATGCTGTTCTAGCTTGTCGAGGGGTCTTTTTATACGGCAGTAGACTATTATTCCAGGTTAAATAGGAATCCTCTAGATGTGTAGAGTGCCATTTTCTCTCCAACTTCCTAGTATTCTGCTTTGAAGTATGCAACTCTGCGTTAAACCAAGGAGTCAGCCTCCTATGGCTAGCCACTTTCTTTTTTAAGGGGGCTAAACTATCTAATGCCAAACGCAATGAGGACGTAACGCTGTGAACCAGAGCATCAATTTCTGAAGGGTTAGAGATAGAATTGCTGCCATCCACTGTGTTACCCTGAGACACTGAGGAAAGTAAGAATGGAACAGATTCTTTAAAAATTGTTACAGCATTGTCTGATAAAGCTCTACTATAATGAAATTTTCTTTCAGATTTATGATGGTCAGTTAAAGTAAATTCAAAAGTTATTAAAAAGTGGTCAGATAGGACCGGGTTATGTGGGTGGACTGTTATTTCCTCACACTCAATACTGTATGTCAGTACAAGGTCCAAAGTGTGTTTGCCCGAGTGGGTCGATCCCTGTACTTTTTGAGTAAAGCCAATTGAGTCTAAAGGCTGCATTTAGGCTATCACTTTCAGTATCCACATGAATATTGAAGTCCCCCACTATAATGACCCTATCAGTATTTAATACTAAATCAGATAAAAAATGTGAGATCTGATCCAAGAATTGAGAGTAAGGGCCTGGTGGACGATACAAAACCACAAACAAAAATGGCCTTAATGTTTTGCAACTTGGATGAGGAAAATTAAGGGTTAGATGTTCAAAAGAACTATAGCTATCAATTGGTCTGGGACAAATGAGTAAATCAGAACGAAAAATGGTTGCAACTCTTCCTCCTCGCCCAGTATTTCTAGGAATGTGAAAATGTAAATGACTGGAAGGAGTTGACTCATTTATACTGACATAATCCTCCTGCTGCAACCAGGTTTCTGTGAGACAAAGCAAATCAATGTAATTATCACCAATCAAGTCATTTACTAACAAAGTCTTTGAGGAGAGAGATCTTATGTTTAATAAACTGCATTTAATAGATTTATTTATTTTATTTAAGTCGTATTAATCTTTATGAGATTTCCATAATTTGCTATTGTTGGCTTAACTTTTAATCCATTTAATTTTGCCGTGGGCAAGACACTGTTTCTATAGGGTAATGGGTGGGTAACAGTACAGAAGCAGCAGAGAGGTGGGTTAAACTACGACTCTGCTTCCTGGTCTGGACCCTGGGTTGTCAGTGTTTTGGAGGACTAATAAATTCGGCCATATTCCTAGAAAGAAGAGCTGGTCCATCCAAAGTGGGATGGATGCCATCTCTCCGGATCAGACTAGGTTTTCCCCAAAATGTTCGCCAGTTATCAATGTAGCCCACATTGTTTGCAGGACACCACCCAGACAACCATTGATGGAATGACAGCATGCGGCTAAACATGTCGTCACTGGTCCGATCAGGCAGGGGACCAGAAAAGATTAGAGTCTGACATTGTTTTAGCAAACTTACACACCGAAGCAACACTAATTTTAGTGACCTCCGATTGGCGTCACCGGGTGTAATTACCGCCAGCGTGAATAACAATCTTACTGTATTTACGCTTATCTTTAGCCAGCAGTTTCAGGTAGGATTTGATGTCTCCCGTTCTGGCCCCTGGCAAGCATTTGACTATGGTCATTGGTGTCTCTAATGCCCCGTTTCTGACTATGGAGCTGCCAATTACCAGGGTCGGCTTCTCAGCGGGTGTGTCGCTGAGCGGGGAAAATCTGTTAGAAACGCGGACCGGTTGGTGGTGGCCCGTGGGCTGGATCCTAGAACTATGCTTCCTACGTACCATCACCCAGCCGGCCTGGGGTCCCGGCTGCGCAGGCTCGACTGGAGGACAGCTAGGGGGTTCTATCCTTGTTGGCTCCGCGCTGGCTAATGGGCTTCGGCTATCTGCTGGTTTTTCAACAGCGCGGAGCCGTACTTCTAATTCTGATACCCTCGCCTCCAAAGCTACAAAAATATTACATTTATTACAGTTACCATTATCACTTAAGGAGGCAGGGACCCCAAGAAAAGCTCTGTGAAACACAAGGAGTTCCCAAAACATAAAGTACACCACCACAAAATGTGTGTTTTAGTGTGCTTATGTGTTAAAATAACTTAGAGAGGCCTCAGCACAGAGAAAACAAGATCAATTCAAGAGTCTGAACAACAGCTCCACGGAGCACAACAGGAAATGACGCAATACGGCTTACCCCGTCACAGAGTACCAACCATTACCATTGGTCGTTACTTATTAATAAATTTAATATCGCACTAAAATAAAGCTACACATCTTTTAATTAAAAATGCTTCAAGTTCAACAGGTTTTTTCCGTTAAATGTTAAACAACAAATTTTAAAATTGTAATATGTAGTGTAAAGAAAAACACTAGTATTTATCCTTATTGATGACAGCTTGATGACATCATCGAAATGCGCAATTGCGGTTGGTCGGTATACTCAAAATCTCTACCTTTGGCTAAATTTATATAAATTCTAACTTATGCCTTTTATATCGCCCACCACTAACCTGTTGTATAAAATACACTTTCCTTTATAAAAAGTTTTTTTACACCTTTTGTTTCTTTTGCCTTCCTGTTTTAAAACCTCATTGAACTCCCCCCCCCCCCCAAAAAACAAAAACAACTAAGAGGTTTGAGTATTCTTCCCTCATTTACACGTGAAGTGTTTAGGCCTTAATCAGAAAGCAAATAATTAAAGTGTCTATGGACTGTAATTTTGAGGTCCTAACATTGATTGCTAGTTAGGTTTAGAAACATCCTCCCATTTGGAACAAACTTCCAGAAAACTACATAAATGCTGAAACACTTGAGTTCCTTTAAATAAAGGCAAAAAAATTGATTTGTTTAGCATTGCCTTCGATTATTAACACCTAGATCAAGATAAATTTGATCTGTTTTCCATTTTTTCCCTAGTTTCCTTTATAATGCCACTGCAATGAAATGTTTGAAAAAAAATTATGTTTCCATCTTGTAAAGCACTTTAAACTGCCTTGTTGTTGAGATGTGCTATACAAAAAAACTTGCCTTGTCTTTATTAGCAGAATACTTTGCTTTTTTGAACAAACACTAATTGAACAATTGAACAAACACTAATTTATGATCATAATATATTAAAATGGTATTTATTTATTTATTTTATATTGACCCTAATCTGAGTACAGGAGTATAATATTTCTTTCACAAAGACTTCTTTTGCTACAGCAAACAGAGCATCTTCACACAGAGCATCTTTGAGTATAAGTAACCATAAACACCTGCAAATATAAGGGATTATTTGATGTTTTAGACCCTTTGTTATACTTTTTCAATCTTGAAGGAAAATGTAATACTCCTGTTCTTTTTACTGTATAATCCAATATTGTAAATGTTATGTTGTAACAATTTGAGATTGAAAGAATTAAACTAATGACATCTTTGTATAGATAATGTTCTATAGAGTTTTCAACATTGTTTTTTTTTTCTAGTGAAACCAAGTCCTCCATTCAACCTGTCACACTTTCAGAACGTGGAGGCAGAGCTCATACTTTGCTGGAAAGAACCATTAGACTTCATTGATCATCTCCTGAGATATGAAGTCCGATATTCCTCCAAAAGTAGCTCCCCATACTGGCAGGTTGGTACTCGTCAGGTTAAGTCTAGCTGCGCAGGAATCCTTGTTTGTGATCACCCACTCTCCTTTTTTCCAGGTGGTGTCTACACTTGAAAAGCCCAGTCTGTCACTGGATTTGAAACCCTTACTGAAGTACACCATCCAGGTTCGCTGTACCACCCAAACACAGCCTTCATTGTGGAGTGACTGGAGCAATCCTTACCACATCTACCTACACAGTAAGGACTGTTTTCTTTTTTTCTGTGGAGAACTATTTCATTTTTAAAGATTTTTAAATGTATTCATACCCCTTGGACTTCTTCAGTTGTTGACATGTTACAACCACAAACCAGTAAATAGCTCAAGTGGTGTTAATAAATTATACATATTTTATGCAAGGCAAAAGTATTTCTTTAGCCTCTTTGCTTGTGTTGTAGTCTGAAATTCCTACATTTTGCTGGATACAAGTCTGAGTGACTTCTTGCTTGGTTAGGGTTAGGCTTTGACAAGTCTTCATTTTGTCGCTGATTCTATTCTTACCCTTAAAGGAAAGTATCTTTAGGTACAGTCAGAAGGCTCTTATTTGAACTTACATGTTTGCTTTTTAAAACTGGAAAATATATTTGATGGGTTCCAGCAGGCAATGAGGATGTTGATGTTTAGGTGTCAAGAACTGACCATTTATCTCAACTTGTCAAGCTAGTTCTGAGCTATGTATTATTATCTGAAGCATTTCAAGAACGGCTTAAACCCTCAGTTGGAAGCATTTCAGTCAGTACGTTTACATGCACATCTAAATCAAGCTTTTGGCAAAAATCGACCTAATAGCTTAACCAGAATGGGAGCCTTTATCCCAGTTTACATGTCACTCAGAAAGTTTAATTATTGAATTAAGTGCT
Organism: Valencia hispanica; assembly: GCA_963556495.2. NCBI lineage: Eukaryota > Metazoa > Chordata > Actinopteri > Cyprinodontiformes > Valenciidae > Valencia > Valencia hispanica. The sequence continues at coordinate 47,431,895 of OY747705.1, read as the reverse complement.
TTCTCCATCCTGATGCCAGGTGGCGACATTAGCCCTTCTGCGTTGGCAATTTTCCAGTTGGCCTAGAGCGTCACACAGATAGTAAACAAATGCTGGCAATAGTGAAGCAGACGGAATAAAAGCAGAAAATGCACAATGAGTGAAGAACAGTGACAACAACAACTCTGCAGCACGGTACATTTTGTAAATACTGTACTGTTTGATTGTGTTACATTCGTTGTTGTTGCTCATTCCGGTGTTGTTATTCCCGCTTCCTACGGCAAACTGCTCCTTGGTGAGGGATCAGACAAAGTGCAGCCAGAAGACCCCTATGAAGAAAGACAACATTTGACTTGGTGTACCCTCGCCCTGACACGGGTCACCGGAGCCCCAGTCTGGAGCCAGGCCTGGAGATGGAGCATGCTGGCAAGTCCCTGGTGGCAAGTCCCTGGTAGCTGGGCTCCATGGGGCCACTAAAGAGGCGACATGGGCCCCCCTTCCCATGAGCTCACCACCTGTGGGAGAGGCCATAGGGGCTGAGTGCAATGTGGGATGGGTTGTGGCCGAAGGCGGTGACCTTGGAGGTCCAATCCTCGGCTGCAGTTGCTGGCTCTCGGGATGTGGAATGTCACGTCTCTGGTGGGGAAGGAGCTGGTGTGTGAGGTTGAGAGATTCCGACTGGACATCTTGCCTCGACGAACGGTTTTGGCTCTGGAACCCGTTTCCTCGAGGGGATTGGACTCTCTTCCACTTTGGAGTTGCACCCGCTGAGAGGCGCCGAGCAGGGGTGGCCATACTTGTTGCCCCCCATCTCAGTGCCTGAACATTGGGGTTTACCCTGCTGACCTCTACTCGGGATGTCCTGAGTCAGTGGATGGAGCACTTCGAAGACCTCCTCAATCCCACTAGCACGCTTCCAATTCGGAAACAGAGTCTGGGGACTTTGGGTCGGGCTCTCCAATCTCTGGTGCTGAGGTCACCGAGGTGGTTAAGTAGCTCCTCGGTGGCAGGGCTCTGGGGGTGGATGAGATTCACCCAGAGTTCCTCAAGGCTTTGGATGTTGTGGGGCTGTGTTGGTTAACGCGGCTCTGCAATATTGCGTGGACATCGGGGCAGTTCCCTTGGATTGGTAGACCGGGGTGGTGGTCCCCCTATTTAAAAAGGGGGACCACAGAGTGTGTTCTAACTAAAGGGGGATCACACTTCTGAGCCTCCCTGGTACGGTCTATTCAGGGGTTCTGGAAAGGAGGGTCTGGCGGATAGTCGAACCTCGGATCCAGGAGGAACAATGTGGTTTTTGTCCTAGCCGTGGAACACTGGACCAGCTCTATACTCTAAGCAGGGTCCTGGTGGGTGCATGGGAGTTCAACCAACCAACTACATGTGTTTTGTGAACTTGGAGAAGGCTTTCGATCGTGTTCCTTGGGGAGTCCTGTGGGAGGTGCTCCAGGAGTATGGGGTACCAGGCAAATTGATACGGGTTGTTAGGTCCCTGTCAACCGGTTTCAGAGCTTGGTTCGCATTGCCGGCAGTAAGTTGGGCTTATTTCCGGTGAGAGTTGGACTGCGCCAAGGTTGCCCTTTGTCGCCGATTCTGTTCATAACTTTTATGGGCAGGATTTCTAGGCGCAGCCAAGGTGTTGAAGGGATCCGTTTTGGTGGCCTCATGATCGGGTCTCTGCTTTTTGCAGATGATGCTGTTGGTTTTTTTTGGAACTTGATCTATGGCTTTCGCTGAAGCGGTTTGCGGCCAAGTGTTAAGCGGCTGGGTTGAGGATCAGCACCTCCAAATCCGAGACCATGGTCTTGAGCCGGAAAAGGGTAGAGTGCCTTCTCTGGGTCAGGCACGAGGTCCTTTACCAAGGGGAGGAGTTTAAGTATCTGGGTATCATGTTCACAAATGAGGGAAAAATAGAATGGGAGATCAATAGGTGGATTGGTGGGGACTCTGCAGTTATGTGGGCACTGTACCAGTCTGTCGTGGTGAAGTGAGAGCTGAGTCGAAAGGCAAAGCTCTCGATTTACCTGTCAGTCTACATTCCTACTCTCATCTATGGTCACGAGCTTTGGGTAGTGACCAAAAGAACGAGTTCACGGATAGAAGCGGCTGAAATGAATTTCCTGTGCAGGGAGTCTGGGCCCTCCCTTAGAGATAGGGTGAGAAGCTCAGTCATCTGAGAGGGGCTCAGAGTAGAGCCGCTGCTCCTCCACATCGAGAGAAGTTAGTTGAGGTGGCTAGGGCAACTGGTCAGGATGCCTCCTGGACGCCTCCCTGGTGAGGTGTTCTGGGCACATCCTACTGTTGGAAAGGTGTTTTCACTCTAATTTAAAGCCTCTCTTAAAGGAACAGACACCCATTTAATTTATGACCCTGGACTCTTTGGGCTCTCATTTCACCTTCGGGCTCGTTCATTTCTGTAAAAAGGAGTAATAAGAACAACAAACAACAATTATATACTTTAACAGTGAGACGTCGTTCATGGACTCAGTTCTATTAACTGAGCCTAGATCTACGTCAGCATAGACTTTTTATTTGAAACAAGAGTTTGCAGGAAACTCCTCCCACATAGATCTTCGTTCACAGAATGGTCAAAGCTTCTTCACATAAGGAACACATGATTTACCACATTCTTCTTGATTGTTCACTGTTTCTAAGTGTTTCCACATCCACTACAGAATTAAACCCTCATACAACATTTACAGAATTTCTATCTCTTCATATCCCTCTTTTGATCTCTTATAATAAGAGATCCCCATATATAAGGAAAAACGTCAGGCAGCACACTTATAGAATCATATCAATTTTGAGTCCTTCTTCTCTGGAACTTTTCGGATCAGCAGTCAAGTCATCTTGTTCTGGCCGGGAATTGTGGTCGTCCGGCTCACTCTTCTATGACCTAAGGTGAGAGGTTGCCAGCACATCACCTATATGCACCTAAAGTGTATCTTTTCAGTAGCCTTGAGTTTGAAAACTCTCAGGACTCTGCAAGCAGACCAGAGGATCGTTCTGCCCCTTTTGGCAGGCGCTTCTTTTCCTTCAAACCTTCTGCCTCAGCTGGGCAGCTCTGTGCTCCAAGCCGCCCTGCCACCTGAAGGTGCAGGTGTGCTGAAGTTGGAAACCTCTCAGCAGAGGGTTCAAGTAGGTTGTGTGGTCTGCTCGTTGCTGTTCTGCACCCGCTCTGGCTTGCTGCTCCTGGATGTCCTCTCAGGTGCATCCTGGCTCCTCAGTGGGAGTGCATTGGCTCCAGCCCTTTCTTTAGTCTGATTACCTGAGAGATCGTGGTCTGGTTGGCTGCTGGTCTCTCACCTGGTCAATAAAGCCTAAAAGAACAGCTTGTAACTAATTTGCTTTTTCTGTTTGCTTTATCCATAATTGTATCTAATTTGAGATTAATTTCTTATGCATTTGTCCTCTTTTTTAAAAAACAAATCCCTCACTCACCTCATAGTTTTAAGTAGTGCCGCACTGATCGGCCGCACTAACACAAAATCAAACTATTATCCAGTTTGATACAAACAATAGGTCTATCTGTAGAAAAAGCAATTACTTTTGCTTTATGTTGAAATCACAGGAATCATCAACACAAAGTGCATTCTAAAAATCCTGTATCAAAAATGAACAACACTGGAACAGCCTAGACTATAAAGAATTTTTCTTCAAAAAATATAGTAGAGCTTATAATGTAAATAAAAACTTCCAAACAAACACTAAATGCATAAACATGCCACAAGGTAAGATTAATGGGTTGTGTGCTAAAACAACCAACTGCACAAAGATGCCAAAACAGGATGGAAAACAGGAAACCTCTGGTTTTTTGGATTGTGCAAGTGGCATTATGAGCATGTGAGACCGCTCAAAAGAAAAATGCTTTGCTGCTATAAAGCTCAACCCCCAGAGAAGGATCACAGTCTAATTTTATTCATTTACACTGCTAACAGCCTAAGTTTATTAAACCTATAGTTTTATAAGATTTTACCACATCATTTTCTGAGCTGATGAAGCCTAATACTTCTAAAAGAAAACTATAATTTCAACCTATTTAACCAAAAAAAAAAACTGTTGAACCCTAAACAAATACTGTTTTTTATATTTTGTTTTTTCATTTATCTGAAATGCTTTTAAAGCGACCAATTGAAAGGCTTTTTTCGGTAAAAAATAATTGAAATTTAAGTTCCCCTTGTACCTAAGGATCTCCCTCTTTTTTCTGAAACAGAACTGTTTCAGAAACATCCAAATATAAAAGTCTCCTGTTAATCAGGTGTGACTAGATTCGCAGCCTGTGACAGAGAGATTTGTTTTAGTTCAATAGATTAATTTCCATGTCGTCTCAGTCTCCAATTTACCCTTACTTTTGTCATGGAAGTATATACATTTTTACCCATATAACTTCCTGTTCGTTCATGTACTTCACACTCAGAATTTGTCCAAATCCTGGAGAGGAGTGCAACATCTGGAAACAGATCATTAAGATTAGTGATTAGCTTCTACATGTATGGGTAAATGCCCTACAGAATATGGCATTTGAGAACAAACAAACAGTTAATAATGCTTCATTTTTTGCTAAATATCTTGCATATTGTCACCATACCCTAGTTTCAAATGAGTTTCTGTGTGTCCTTCTCTGAGTGAACCAAGACAATAAATCAGTATTCTCATGTGCTATATTTCATTCTTCTGTGAATCTTAACGTTCCTATGAAATAACACCACCAAAAAGCTGTAAAAATAAAAGTACTAGATAGCAGAAAAACCTTCATAGTTACTATCTCTCCCTTCAAGCAGTCTCTATAGAAAAGTGGCTCTCCTTGTTCTCTTCACTGAAGTTGAGACAAGTGAACCCTACTGGGTTCACCTCCCTTTGTAATCAGTCTTAAACACCACTTTTCTTAGACTGCTTTCCCTATATCTAGTGATGGTCTCTGCTTTTTACAATGGGTTAAGTGTATGCAACTCAGTCTCTACAGCCATTGGTGTGGTCAAAAATACCTGGAATGGCCCCTCCCACCTGGGTGATGACCAATTTTCTCTTTACAGCTTTTAATCAGGATCCAGTCACCTACTTTCAGCTCACTTCTTCCTGTAGGAATATAGGATCATCTGGCATATGATTAGTTTGCATTTATAACTTATTTACTTTTCAGTATTTTGATCATGAAAACCCACCAGATCTTAATCACATTTTTCTTCAGATGAGACTATACCAAACTAAGGAATTCTATATCTCACCCATAGATTATTTCAAATATGAGGCCAATATTCAAATTTGGTATTATATGCATGTATAGTTTACCAAATCAAGACAATATCCAATTTTGTCCTGTTTCTTCCATTGTTTTTTTTTCAATTTGGAACATCTTTATCATAAAATCATAAATCAGTTTGTAATTGTTCCTCTTATTTTAATATACCAAACTGTAGGAAGGTATAAGTTCTCGTCAAATCCGTTCCATTACTTGGTGTTATATTCATATATAGCTTTATCATAACCAAACAGTATCTCCAATTCTGTTTAGTCTTATCCATGGCCTTTCTTAGTCTGCTTTTAGAATCCCATCGTTTCTTAAAAATAATCTATAATCTTTGTCCTATTTTATCAATTATTTCATTCAGAAAATGTGTTCCGTTACCACTATAGATCATTTGTGGATCTCAAATCTAGGCATTATTTCTCTAAACAACATTTCTGCAACAGATAGTGTATCTAAATGTTTCGCTGGTAACATTACAATCCATTTGGAGAAATTATCTTATTTTACTAAACAGAGCTTCTTCAGTATAGCCTTTGTTTGCTCAAACCTGTTTCTTAATTTTACATGAGAAGCTTTTTTGTTTTGTTTTCATGTCTGACACACTTATTGTCCACATACTAATCAGTTTGAGAATTTAATTGTCCGTAGGAAATGCTCTAATTAATTCGCCACTAGAGGTCTGCCCTGTTTTCCGCATTGTTGGCCAAATCCCAAAAACATGCAAGGTTCAATCTGGATCTTCTGTTAGCAATAATATGATTATTTTATCTTCATCTGATTACAAACTTCAGTTAAAACTTTAATTTTCTTTTTCCAACTAAAACAATTTTTTGGTAGCTGTCCCGTTTCAAGAGTTTTATGAAAATCTACAATTTGGATTATTAATTTATCCCCTACAGAGAACATGCCCAACTTCAAGTGAAATAGGCAATATCTTCCTAACAAATAAAAAAAAACAATCTGGAGATAATATAATTACCACTACAGATTCTTCCTGTAGCTAAATCTATTATTTTTATTTCATTTTTCTAACAACTCAATCTCATTTTTTTTTGTGGAAAACAAAATTCCTCCAAATTCATAATTTCTACCCATCTGACTTCAATAACTTCCTCCAATTCTGTCAATGAGATAATCAGCAAGTGATATTTCCATAATAAAACATCACATCTCTATTCCTTGCTCTCTGCTTATCTGCTCTTTCGTAAAGATTCTACAAATTAGCTTATTATTATGATTATATGTGGAAAGCGTCTGTTGCTAGATGTCCAAAACGTGGTACCCGTTTCAACCCAGATTAGGGGAGGCCCGGCATCCTCTCCCAATCTCCAGACATCTTTTCTGCTTAATCAGACCCTTAATTTAATCCAATTAGCAACAACTCCATTGGCAGTGTTGGTTGGTACTCTGTGACGGGGTAAGCCGTATTGCGTCATTTCCTGTTGTCACTGTTGTGCTCCGTGGAGCTGTTGTTCAGACTCTCTTGAATTGATCTTGTTTTCTCTGTGCTGAGGCCTCTCTAAGTTATTTTAACACACAAGCACACTAAAACACACATTTTGTGGTGGTGTACTTTATGTTTTGGGAACTCCTTGTGTTTCACAGAGCTTTTCTTGGGGTGGTAAGGTCTCGTTAGCTCAGTTAGCTTAGCTTCATTGCGGCTATGGCTACTCTTCTTTCTCCTGTCTCTAACTCTTTTCTCTCTTGCTCTCTCTGTCAGATGTTTAGTTACTTCCCTGCCTCTTTTAGTGATAATGGTAACTGTAAAAAATGTAATATTTTTGTAGCTTTGGAGGCGAGGGTATCAGAATTAGAAGTACGGCTCCGCGCTGTTGAAAAACCAGCGGATAGCCGAAGCCCATTAGCCAGCGCGGAGCCAACAAGGATAGAACCCCCTAGCTGTCCTCCGGTAGAGCCCGCGCAGCCGGGACCCCAGGCCGGCTGGGTGACGGTACGTAGGAAGTATGTTCTAGGACCCAGCCCACGGGCCACCACCAATCGGTCCGCGTTTCTAACAGCTTTTCCCCGCTCAGCGACACACCCGCTGAGAAGCCGACCCTGGTAATTGGCAGCTCCATAGTCAGAAATGTGGCATTAGAGACACCATTGACCATAGTCAAATGCTTGCCACGGGCCAGTCTGGGTGGTGTCCTGCAAACGATGTGGGCTACATTGATAACTGCCGAACTTTTTGGGGAAAACCTGGTCTGATCCAGAGAGACGGCATCCATCCCACTTTGGATGGACCAGCTCTTCTTTCTAGGAATATGGCCGAATTTATTAGTCCTCCAAAACAGTGACAACCCAGGGTCCAGACCAGGAAGCAGAGTCGTAGTTTAACCCACCCCTCTGCTGCTTCTGTACTGTTATCCACCCATTACCCTATAGAAACAGTGTCTTGCCCACGGCCAAAATTAAATGGATTAAAAGTTAAGCCACTTTGACTGAACAGAAAAATAAATCTATTAAATGTGTTTTTTTAAACATAAGATCTCTCTCCTCAAAGACTTTGTTAGTAAATGACTTGATTGGTGATTATCACATTGATTTGCTTTGTCTCACAGAAACCTGGTTGCAGCAGGAGGATTATGTCAGTATAAATGAGTCAACTCCTTCCAGTCATTTACATTTTCACATTCCTAGAAATACTGGGCGAGGAGGAGGAGTTGCAACCATTTTTCGTTCTGATTTACTAATTTGTCCCAGACCAATTGATAGCTACAGTTCTTTTGAACATCTAACCCTTAATTTTCCTCATCCAAGTTGCAAAACATTAAGACCATTTTTGTTTGTGGTTTTGTATCGTCCACCAGGCCCTTACTCTCAATTCTTGGATCAGATCTCACATTTTTTATCTGATTTAGTATTAAATACTGATAGGGTCATAATAGTGGGGGACTTCAATATTCATGTGGATACTGAAAGTGATAGCCTAAATGCAGCCTTTAGTGCTATTTTAGACTCAATTGGCTTTACTAGGAATAACAGTCTACTGCTGTATAAAAAGACCCTTCGACAAGCTAGAACAGCATATTTTTCATCATTAATAGAGGCAAATAAAAACAATCCTAGGTTTCCTTTTAGTACAGTTGCCAAACTTACACAGAGTCATAGCTCTGTTGAGCCAACTATTCCCCCAACACTTAGCAGTGATGATTTTATGGGATTCTTCATAAATAAAATTATTTCTATTAATAATAAAATCATTGGCATCCTCCCAAACATGATTACTTCTTCCTCAGTAAATGAGGCAGCATCGGAAATAACTGTAGAACCTCATTTGTGCTTAGGCTGTTTTGATCGATCAGATCAGTCGAGCTTTATCAATTATCAAATTATCAAAAATATTAGCCTCATCTAAACCTTCAACTTGTATGTTGGACCCAATCCCAACCAAATTATTTAAAGAAGTTTTCCATTTGGTTCCTGGCCCGATTTTGGATATGATTAATCTATCCTTAGTAAACGGATACGTACCACAAGAATTTAAAATAGCTGTAATTAAACCTTTACTCAAGAAACCTTCCCTTGATCAAGATGACTTAGTGAATTACAGACCTATATCTAACCTTCCTTTCTTATCCAAAATCCTTGAGAAAATTGTTGCTAATCAAGTCTGTGAGCATCTAAACAGTAACGACCTGATTGAAGAGTTTCAGTCAGGTTTTAGAGCTCATCATAGCACTGAAACAGCACTGGTGAAGGTTACTAATGATATTCTCATGGCCTCAGATAATGGACTTGTGTCTGTTCTGGTTTTGTTAGATCTCAGTGCTGTTTGTGACACAGTCGATCATAATATTCTCTTAGAAAGGCTTGAACATGTTGCAGGGATCAAAGGAACAGCACTAGACTGGTTTAAATCATATTTGTCTGACAGATTCCAGTTTGTTCATCTAAATGATCAATTTTCTTCACTCTCAAGGGTTACTTGTGGAGTTCCACAGGGTTCTGTGCTTGGACCAATTATTTTCACCATATATATGCTTCCAATTGGTAGAATCATTAGACAGCATGGGACAAATTTCCACAGCTATGCCAGTGATACGCAACTATATTTATCCATAAATCCTGATGAACCCAGTCAGTTAGGTAGATTACAGGCATCTCTTCACTACCAAGAGGAGGCCCAGAGGAAGGCCCATGACATGCTGGAGGGGCTATATTTCTCGGCTGGCCTGGGAACGCCTTGGGATACCTCCCGAGGAGCTGGCCCAAGTGGCTGGGGAGAGGGAAGTCTGGGTCTCTTTGCTGCTCTTGCCCTCGCGACCCGACCCCAGATAAACTGAAGAAAATGGATGGCTGAATGTATATTGGCATTTATATTTATGTTGCATCAATGTTGGCCTTCACTTACCTGGTTGGTGTTTTGTAATGAATTAAATTGAAAGACAACAGGTAAAATGTTGGATGATCTGTTGAACTAACTGGCACTAGACATGAAATGGTGGCAGAGTCTTCAATATGAAAGTGTATGTTGTAACTAGAGGCAAAATATTGCTGTGTTCTTTAGTATAACTTAACCTGTTGCATGTGGCCACAGGACTCCATGCTAACCATGCCGAGTTGCTGTGCTACTGAGTTATGCTTGACGTGAGTCTCATGTTTACTGCCACTCAACTCAACAAGTGATTGACAAGCCTTAAAGAATATCATCAAACAACAGGTGTTCCATAGAAATGAGGAATCTTATTTAATACAAAACACAACAAAAACATAGATTGACAAAATGTGATTACGCACCAGTCTTAGTGTTCTATTTTTCCCCCCATAAATTTTCCAATGTAATTCATAAGTTAATCCATCTATTTCTGACAACTATGGCATTTGAAGATTATGTAGTCAAACTATTTAAATATGTAAATTAATTGTGAATGTTATATTTATACATGCCAAAATAACCATGAATGTACTTAAAAATTCTGCATCAGTTTAACCTTTTAAGAGGAAATTATATATAAAAAAGTCCAAGAATATATATTTTTCCATTTCTTCCTGTGTGCAGATGTTAGCTACATTCCTCAAGAGGTAGTGGCACGGCCGGGTGAGAATGTGACAGTGTATTGTGTGTTAAACAACCACAGCGCGAACGCAAGTATGGCCATGTGGTCCCTTAACCAAATGGTGCCACTCGATCCCAGTCTGTATCACCCTCTCAGCCAGCGGGTAAGAAAAAAAAATACTCTGTATGACTCCCTGTAAAAGTTGGAAATTAGCATATGTTGATAAATTTGGTCAACCCACATACCCAGATGGAAGTTTTGCAATTTATTCAACTGATCTGATGAATGCAGTTAAGCACCTTCGCTCCCGATGAGTCTGTACGATGTTGACGCTCAGACAAGCTTCAGCTCTTTTTAGCTTTAAATTCATATTGTTGTACTGGATTATCCAAGGACTGTTTTAATGGTAGAAAAAGTACAATACTGATAATTAACAAACAATTTAAAGACCTTAACAAAAAGCATTATTAAAAACAAATTTTTGTAAAGCAATATTTGGAAATAAATAGAATAGAGTGTTTTAAATAAGTAGTGGCCTGGTAAATGTAAATGGTGGTAAAAATGTCAGGGGAGAAAATGTTTCAATTTCCACCCCTGCGCTCTCTTTTTAGAAAAGTGTATACCTCTGGCTATATATTATTTGACATATTTTAAATCTAACTTAGGTCAGCCAGATCACATTTAGGGCTTCAAAGACTGGGATGTATGACCTGCTGAGGTGCACGCAGGACTGGAGTATTCCTTATAGCAAGATAAATGTGGAAGGTGAGTTGTTTCAGCAAGAAGATTTATGTATTTACTAGAAATTGCATGTCTGTTTTTTTTTATCTTAGAGGTTTCTGAAGCTTTGACTTTGCATAACTAAAACAACTGAGAGTGCTGTGATGAACAAAACCTTTTTTTTAACAAAAACTTTTTCCCCTACCTCTCTTCATCTTCTTTATTTTTTCCCCTTTATTTTCCATCTCCTTGTCTTAATATCAGAAAAAACCCACAGCAATTTCTAATAAAGAATTCGTACACATAAACTCAGCAAAAAAAGAAATGTCCCTTTTTCAGGACTGTGTATTTCAACAATAATGTTGTAAAAATCCAAATAACTTTACAGATCTTCATTGTAAAGGGTTTAAACAATGTTTAAACATGTTAAGCATGTTCAATTAACCATAATCAATTAATTAACATGCACCTGTGGAATGGTCGTTAATACCTTAACAGCTTACAGAAAGTAGGCATTTAAGGTCACAGTTCTAAAAACGCAGGACACTAAAGAGACTTGTCTACCGACTGTGAAAAACACCCAAAGAAAGATGCCCAAGGTCCCTGCTCATCTGCGTGAACGTGCATTAGGCATGCTGCAGGGAGGCATGACTGCTGATGTGGCTAGGGCAATAAATTGCCATGTCCGCACTGTGAGACGCCTAAGACAGCGCTGCAGGGAGACAGAAGGACAGCTGATCATCCTTGCAGTGGAAGACCATGTGTAACAACACCTGCACAGGATCGGTACATCCGAATATCACACCTGCGTGACAGATACAGGATGGCCACAACAACTGCCCGAGTCACACCAGGAACACACAATCTCTCCATCAGTGCTCAAACTGTCTGCAATAGGCTGAGAGAGGCTGGACTGAGGGCTTGTAGGCCTGTTGTAAGGCAGTTCCTTACCAGACATCACCAGCAACAACGCCGTCTATGGGCACAAACCCACCTTTGCTGGACCAGACAGGAGTGGCAAAAAGTCCTTTTTACTGATTAGTCACGGTTTTGTCTCACCAGGGGTGATGGACGGATTCGTGTTTATCGTCGAAGGAATGAGCGTTACACCGAGGCCTGCACCCTGTAGCAGGATCGATTTGGAGGTGGGGGGTCCGTCATGGTCTGGGGCGGTATGTCACATCACCATCGGACTGAGCTTGTTGTCATTACAGGCAATCTCAATGCCTTGTGGTACAGGGAAGACATCCTCCTCCTTTATGTGGTACCCTTTATGCATCCTCATCCAGACATGATCCTCCAGCAGGACAATGCCACCAGCCATACTGCTCATTCTGTGCGTGAGTTTCTGCATGACAGCAATGTCAGTGTTCTGCCATGGCCAGCGAAGAGCCCGGATCCCAATCCCATTGAGCGCGTCTGGGACCTGTTGGATCGCAGGGTGAGCGCTAGGGCCATTCCCCCCAGAAATGTCCAGGAACTTGCAAGTGCCTTGGTGGAAGAGTGGGGTAACATCTCACAGCAAGAACTGACAGATCTGGTCCAGGCCATGAGGAGGAGATGCACTGCAGTACTTCAAGCAGCTGGTGGCCACACCAGATACTTTTGATTTTGAGCCTCCCTTCATTCAAGAACACATTATTCTATTTCTGTTAGTCACATGTCTGTAAAACATTTTTAGTTTATGTCTTATGGTGTTGACTGTTTTTGTGTTCATACAAATATTTACACACATTAAGTTTACTGAAAGTAAAAACAGTTGAAAGTCAGAGGACGTTTCTTTTTTTGCTGAGTTTATATCAAGTGGAGTACTATAGCAAATGCCGTAATGCTCTACTTGTGAAAGTAAATCTGTTGGGCTTCTACTTGGTGGTCGCACACCAATTCTGAGTGCCATTCTGCCAGACAGGACATGTTAAAAGATCAAAAAAATAAAAAATGGTGGGCAGAGTTTGATACATGAAGGGCAGGGTTTTATATGTTGGGGCGGAGCTTGACAGGTGAGGGGAGGTTATATGCAAATTCTGCTTATTGTGGCATCACAATAAGGCACTTGGCTTGTAGAAGCATAAGATTTTTGACAGCAAAAATTTGCAAAAAAATGGATGGATGTTTTTGTTTTTCATGTTTGCTGTGTTTATAGAGGCAGTAGAGACCTAAATGGGAACACAAAAGGATGAAAAAAGGGAAATTAGCATAATATGTCCTCTTTAAGGAAACAAGACAACTTTGACAGTTGAACAACCAAATTATTACAATTGTGACATTTTTTTTGTCTATAGATTTAATTTCTATTTTGTTGTGTTTCAGGAGGTTTCATCAACATAACATGTGTAACCAATGGTGACATTGACACTATGAACTGCAGATGGGAGAATGAAGAGTGGGCCATACTGACCTTGCGATCCAAGTACTGCTGCATTTCACAATACTCTATTTATGTTTGTTTTTTTACAAGTGGCAGTGGTGGATGGAATTTTCTGCAAATGATAGGAGCTCTGTGTGCCACATCCCTTTAAAGTTACTAAGGAATCTGTTAACTTTATAGTTTGCAAGTAAATTCCATTTCACTTGTAGTCTTGGGAAAAAAAAGGCACAGTAACCGGATTTAAAAAAATCTATTTTTTGACGGCATTAACATTTAACAAGTGGCTAAATTGATGGCCAGGAAGTGCCCTTTGACAGCAACATTAACTTGCATATTAGGGCAATATTGTTAGAAAAATCTCCTCACGGGAAAGTTAGCACGCTACATTACAGGCCCATGTTAATTTACTCCTAGGCTTGATGCTGGAGTGAGACCAATATGGAGTCAACTTTTTTTTTCTTCTTTATAGCTATTTCAGCTGGGTCTTTATTGGTGATATACGTTTTAGGTTTAGGTTAAACTGACTCAAGTGGGTCCCATGCAAAAAACCCATAATGCCACCCAGTCTGAGAAGAATCCATATGTGATTCATATTCGCATGTTGACTGGGTTCTTTTCCCTTCATATGTCTTAATAAAGCCAAAACAAGATAAAAAAAAGATAGCTGAATACACATCATCATACTGTTGATGTTTCAGTGTGTCAGCTTCAGCATTGTTTATTAAACAAAAGCAGTTTCAGCTATGCAGATAACTTGTTCAGAATTTGTAATTATAATTTAAAAACATGTTATAACTTTTTTCTATATTAAACTGAGAAAAAGCTTAAGCTCATGTACAGTAGTGCACAAAATTATAGTAGTCCAAAATAACCCACCTGATTATTCACTGTTTTTGACATAAATTATTTTTTTTATGTATAAAATAATGTACCAATCAGTGTGGTAAAGTAATAAAAACTGACAACCTAACAGCAGAGACCATCTTGCTGCTCATATATTAATAGAGTCTGATTAGAAACTAAAACAGACCACTAATATATCTCTATTTTCTGTATGTGTTTTTGGGATAGGCTCGCCGAAATGTCCTGTGACGAGATGGAGGAAAGGGAGAGAGGCGGTGAAGACGTAGGTGAGATGGGAGCTGAATGCAGGCCAACGAAATCTAAAGAGAAAGTCTGCACTTTCCACCCTTTGAAGATGAGTTGCTACAAACTGTGGCTTGAATTGCCTTCCCGCCTGGGTCTCATCAGGTGCAAACCGATCTATGTTTCACCCATAAATCATGGTGAGCAAGAAGTGTTGCGCACTATATTTTGTAAAGACATACTTAATATAATTGTGGAGTCATTAATTTGTAATATTGCACATTAATTTATGATATTTTAGATATATTTTGAGAATGTTATTTTCTCCTAGTTGAGTACTTAGAATATGTGGAATGATAAAACACTTTAAAAGTATTAGGGCAGTTTGCTCTGGGTGACAAATTGCTACACCAGTTTAAACCAGTAGTTGAATTTAAAACACATCCATCCATCCATCCTCTCTGGCCTTGATGTTTTGTCAGAAAACGTAAGCCTGGACTACTGCTATGTATTTATGTTGAACTTTTGTAGTTATACTTCAACAAGGAGCAAAAATTTAATTGAGATCTTTGAATTTTGAAAATAGAAAAGCATGAAAGTTTGACATGAAAAAAATGAAGGAACACTGATAAACACACAAGTACATACCAAAGACAGATTGATATTGTTAACAAACCACCAGGTTCAATAAGCATAAGGCACACAAAAAAATATAACTGGAGCTAAAATGACTGCATTCAATCAGATGATCAAATAAAAACATAAATACATTTAAAAACAGATAATAAAATATCTATGCTTTAGCCAGAACACTTCAATAGTAAAATAAATAAATAATTTCAAATAGTTTAACATTTTTAAAATCAAATCATAAAAGGGACTGTTTTTTATTTTATACAATGCTGTTTTTATTTAATAAGCCCCTGTGCTTCTTCCCACTTGATTGGCAGTAAAACCTAACCCTCCCACTGATGTGACGGCGGTGAGCCGGAGCAGCGGGATTCTGAGGCTTACTTGGAACCCTCCTCCTCTGCCGGCTGAAGGCCTCCAGTGTCAGTTTCGGTACCACTCACTCAGTGTTATACAGAAGTGGAAGGTGAGCTCATCATATTCTTTCACCATCAAAAGCTTTACATTAAATTTGACAAGTTTGTGTTTTGTTTACAGTTCTTCAGAGTATGTTTTTATTAAATAAAAAATTGACTAGAGATAGCTGGTTAGAAAAACCTTCTGTCCCCATTTTTTTGCTCTGGAAACAGAAATCAGACTTATTCAGCCAATGCGTTTAAAACTGGAAAAAAACTGAACAGAAATAGATAAAATGCGTCCTAAATTTCATCAAATGACACAACATAACTGTTTGGCATTCTTCAGTTGTCTATCATTATTTTGATCAAACCTCTTTTCACTGAAGTGATTTAAAATTATTCCTGGAAATTGGAGGCATGCCATCAATTGTGTCCTATTCCTGATTGGCACTCATTTCCTCTACTTTTGGGAAACAAAAAGAATAGGTAGAGAGATGGACCGAATTATGACTTTCAATGCCAAACTTCATAGCTAAGATCAGAGCTGAATCGGAACAGTTAGTCTCCAGGTCCGTAACCCGGAAAAATGTAATGGATCTTTGCTGGCATGAACACATTTTTTAGAAATTTTTGAAAATCTTTTTGGTACAGATGTGTAAAATCTTTTTTTAATAAACTGATAAATATGGGCATTTTCCAATTCTTAGAAAGGTTTCTGGTTGTTCCCCTTGAAATAAAAAAAAAATATATATATCTCTGCAGTTTGATAAGTCTGTCCGGGTTCCCTGGGCTGAGGTTGAGGTACTCGACATGTGCCAGGTCTTCGTCGTTCAAGTACGCTGCATGCACACCAGTGGGATCGGATATTGGAGCGAATGGAGTGACTCTGTCCACTCCACCACACAAAACAGCAGAGGTAAACCTGCTTCACTGCTGAACTCAACTCTACTTACCACATACCATTTTAAAATAATCAAGTTCATTTGAAACCTAGGAAACTTTTGGTAAACTTTTGTATTTTAAATTAACAATCACAAACAAATGACTCAACAATGAAAAGGAATTAAAACTAGAGACACAGCTATCAGAAAAATGTATCAGATTTGTACATCTCTGAGCTTTGATTGCTTTTTTTTCCATGATTCCCTAAAATAAAACTGTATCTTTATTTTCTGGATAAATAAAACATCTCCCTGGAATATAAAAAGTCTAAAACATAGTGAAGTCCTCCAGGCATTTAATGTACTCCTTTAAAAGATAGATTATAGCTCAACAACCTTTTTCTTCACTTTTTTTGCACAATTGAAAATATTACAATGTGGCATTTAACGAGTTGTTCAGTTGTTTTTTAGCAGTAAAGTGTAGCAACCCAGTCTGTTATTACCCGTGGAGTTCAGGCTCTGAAAAACTCCACAATTAAATTCGCAATTCAAAAGCATTGTCAGAATAGAAGCCATCCTAATACAGAAGCATGCAGATGTTGGTATAGATAACAAGAGGGTTGGGCAGGAATCAGAGTCAAGATATCAGAAAGGCAGTAGAGATCTGTCATAGGGAAGGTAGGAATAATCCAGGGGACCTAAACCTGGACAGAGACTTGAAACACACAAGAGGAGGTAAGGAAATCTCGTAGAAGCTGTGGAGAGCTTAATTAGTGCAGAGCACAGGTGAAGCAGAGAGACAATTAGGCATTGTACAGATGTCCTGAATGAGGCTGATTAGAGCAGAGGGATTTGGCAGGAATAACATGGTGACTTGGAAGCAAAAATAAGGCACAGACATGGCATGGAATAAAAATGTGAATCATTATTCTACAGCTGTGTCCAACAAATATTTAAAAGAAGACACAACTCTGATTTGCTTTTATGTGTTAGATTATTAAATAGTTCATTCATTGCAACTGTACCTTAAAGCTGCAGTCCGGAGAATATATGTATCTATCAAAGCTTTATAAATCTTTAAAATGATAGTGGGGTTCAGCACTATGATAAAAGGCTAGTGCTCCACAACATTTGTTATTTCTCCCAAGTCCCACCTTCCTCCCATAGACCCCTATGCATCTCACACTGACCGCCCAATGTCCATAACAAAATACAATGATGGTGATGATCGATAGCGCTTGCTGTTTTACCCCTTTGACTCGCTGTGACTACACAGGTGATGCACGTGGACAATTGTTGAGGTGGGACCAGACGGAGGGGGGGAGGGTTTGTTTTGGGAGGGGCCTTGGTAGTGGGATTAAAAATCTCTCTCTCTCTCTCAAATACTACGGACAGCAGTTTTAAGCAGCCTTTTTCTATATGATCAATTAATTATATATGACATCATCATCCTATGTGTGTACCTCTTATTATACATACTTATACATTTGGAATGATTAGTACACTATATGTTGTTGCCATTACTAAGTATTAGAGATGTAATGATACACAAAAATCACAGTTCGGTACGTTTTTGTGGTTTTAAAGTCATGGTTCTGTATGTTTTTGGTACAATTTAATGAAGAAGAATAAATACAAATGTGCACATAACTTTTTTATTTTTACTTTGATTAGCATTAAACAAAGAACCCCTTTTTGTTAATTCTTAACTTTCAATTGCTGAAATTGATTTTATGTTATTATGTTCTATAACTTAAAAGTGTTTAAAATATAGAACTTACTGGATTGACTGATTTGATTGAATTTTTTCATATAAAGTAGTACAAACAGAGTAGAAAACAATGCAATCACTTGAAACAATCAGTGTTAATGTTTAAAAATGTTTAAATAATACTTTGCCTATATTTAGAATAAAAATAAAACATACCTAAATCACTTTGGAGTTGTTTGGATATTTCAGCAGCCTAGTTTCCCAGCTGTACTTGAATGCAGAAACGGCAGCTGTTGGCAAATTCCCTTCTCATCAACGGTGATTCCACTGACTTATGTTTGATACAAAATAAGGAGTTTGGGCTGATTGGATGCTACTGGTACCCATCAACTGGGTTTTTCTCCAGTATCTGTGACGTTTACATTCAGCTTGATATTGTTTTAGATGTGTCATTCAGTTCAGTGCAGAGCCTGTTATACACCTTATTACTGTTGAAAGATGTGTTTGCTGACAAAGTTCTGGTTTGGTTCATCTTTCTTTTTCTACTGTAGCTACATGAGAAACCAAAAATGTTCTCAAGTAAAACAATTTAGTGATATCTGGGAGTCTTTTTTGGTGTCACTTTCGTTATGGTGTCACTTTTTTAAGTTTCTCTGCGGAACATTGCACTGCGGTCTTGAGTTCCCCACATAAACATTTGCTGTATTCATTCGGTATATGTGTATCGAACCGACTGAGCCGAACCGATAAGTCAGAATACGAATACATGTACTGTTACACCCCCACTAAGTAAGTATTCTCTGTAGACTAAGGAGATGCTTACTTTATCTGTGAGATTTCCAAAACACGGCCAACATTTCCACATCTGCTCCACTTCTTTGTGCATCTTTTTAAAAAAACTGTCTCATGTTAGGTTAATTTGTCTCTTCCTTAGCTCCTGAACGTGGGCCTGATTTCTGGAGAATACGTCAAGATAATCCATACAGAAACCAGTCTAACATAACTCTGCTATTTGAGGTAAACAAAGTGCATACTGTACGTAGATAGGGCTGTAAAGATACATAAAGCCCACAAAGCAAGATGTTACACAACATTGGGTTCTCAAAAAGAAGAACAGAAGAGATTTTATCAATATCTTTAAAAAATTTAGAAATACTCTTTATTTGACCACAAACATACATAAAAGTTTTCTCAGTTCACAGATGTTTGTAAGAATCTGTAATCAGTGTACAAATTCATGATCTGTATACTGAAGTTCTTATTCCTGTGTAATTCTAATGGAGTCCTAATGCAAGAAATATATTGAAAATGGATCCACTTGTTCTCAAATACAGTAAAAGTTTAATTTATGTATAGTAAACGTGTGTGGAAGCTATAAAGCCAGAGTGGGCTGTGCAAAGTGGACTTCAGTGTCATAAATTGTAATATTCCTTGGATTTCCATTCACAGTACACAGCACACATCTAAATGTTGCTAAAATATGTGATAATCTGGACAAGATTATCACATTATCACATATTCTTACATTGTGGGTGAGTTTTGGCTCACTCTTCATTTTTGTTTCACACTGCAAAAAGGATTTTCAAGAAAGTAAAAAAGCCTTGTTTCTGGAAATGTTTTCTTATTTTTTTGTCTAAAGAGAATTTTTTTTATTAAAAAACAAGTTTGGCACAAGAGAATTAAGCTTGTTCTAAGATTTCTTTGCCAGTTTTAGGAATTCTAGCCAAGCAACTTTTGCTCACCTCATTGGCAGATTTTTTTGCTCAAAACAAGAAAATTTGACCATTTTTAAGAATATTTGGCTCATTTCAAGCAGTGCTGTTTTTGCAGTGCAGTTTACTGAAGTGTGTCCTTCCAAATTTGTTTCAGATAGAATAAGCTTTCTCATGGCAACCTTTTTGTACAAGTCATGCTTGTTTGGGGTGCTTCTAGTTGTCTTATCTTGAGCTTTACCTTCTAATTTTCTAAATATGATTATTGGGCAATGGTTTTCTGGAATCCCAGTTAATTACTTCCTTCTTGGTATTGTGTTAACACACATCTGTATGCTCCAGGCCAGAAAATGTCAACATGCTTAGGTAAGATATGAGCACTTTCCAGCTTTTTTTTACATCTCGTGGAAGCTGTGACAGTATTACTAGTTAAAGGTCAAAAGGTTGGAGACCTCCAATGTGAGAGATTCTAATTAAAAGTATTGATTAGAGTGTAAAAGTCTCTAGAAGAATAAATCTTTTTCTTTGTTTTCCAGTCTTTCGCTGCAAATTGGAACTCCTACTGTGTGAATGGATTTATTGTTCAGCACCAGGCCTCGAATGGATCTGTGCTGAGGAGGCAGATCGATATGGTGTCCTCCTACAGCTTTGAGTGGAATCAGAAGCTCCACATTGTGACTGTGGAAGCCTACAATAGTCTTGGGAGCTCTGTTAACAACGTCAACATGACGCTGGAGAAACAACCAAAACGTAAGCAAGGGGTAAATAGCAGGATATCTCAGCAACCTATGAGGGAATAAAATCTACTTAGTACACAACAATGAATGGCTCAACTTCTGTGATGTGGACCTCTTCCTGAGGAAAATATTTACTCATTGTCTTACTGGAACTACTGGAACAAAATTATAATTTGTGTTTTAATAAGATAATATCAGATTATTCTGTGGTCTGCATTTTCTGTAAGGTTCTTGGAAATCCTTTACAAAATGACTTGGCCTCATTTTCCTCTACTGTTAATGAACAACTAAATATTTCAACAAATTTCAAGATTAGTTCAACTTTTTATCAGGATATGGTGTGAAAAAAGACTTGTGCTGGTGAACAGGTACACACAATACTCTAATCCTAAAATGTACCGGATGTTTATTAATTACTAATATCAAGTGATTGATTTGAAGGCTTCATGAATACAGATTCATTCACTATGAATTTAATTTAAAACCACCTTTAGATAAATGTGAGAGCATATTCACATTATCAGAAAATGAGACCAACTTGAGACTTTGTACTCAATCTAACAATTTAGATGCTCCTGATAAAATTTTTTCAGTACAATTGCACAGATATTCTGCAGAAACTGCAAGATAGGGTCTAAATTACTTTTTTATAACCTGAGGAAGAAATGTACAGATTAAAATCATTCAAATAAAGGGAGTTTACATGTATAGCATCACTTCAACAAATGTCACAATTATTTACATTTTCAAAATAGACTTAGCAATTTAGAAAAGCACTCAGAGAGCACAGACCTCGGCTAAGGCCACTCATCCCCCCACGGTATTTTATGTCTGTTAATGAGAATGTTCTTCCAGCAGAGAGGGGAGATCTGTGCACATGCCCGAGTTCAGCCATCTGTGAGTGAGCTTTTATGAGACTGGAGAAGAGTCCACACTAGCACCGCTGGTCGATGGTTGGATACGTGCTTCATGTTGGATCAACCCGAGAACATTTAATCAGTTGTTCCTGGTCCCATTGCGGACATTTCCTGAAAATGTCATCAAAAACTGGACCCCACATAACGTTTTGTGTTATCTTGCTAACAGACAGACGGGCACGAAAACATATACCTCCTGGCGGCGGTCAATCAGTCTAAACAAATGGACAGATTAGACTTATGATCAGTTAAGGTTGAGCAATTGAGTAAAAAATATAATTTCTACAGTAAAATCACAATCAAACTTTTACCTTAATTCCCCTATGTAAAAAAAACACAGGAGTATTCGGGTCAAAGGAGCTTTTTTTAAAAATATTTGTCTATTAAACAAAAGTTTCAAACTTTCATCAAAAGTAATTTACATTGAGCCACACTTGAACTGTATTTTCATTTTAAGGCAAAACAACATCCAGGTAAATTGTGCCCGTGCTATATAAATAATTCAGTAAAGCTAAACAAAAAGGAGCTAAAGGAAACCAAAATTTGTCAGATCAACGAATTAAAAGATTCCACATATGTTTGATTTATATGACCCACCCTAATGTTCATAGGAAATTATGTGTGGAACTGCCATCTGTCCCAGTCAGAGTTTACAGGCATAAGCTGAAAAACGTGGATATTTACTGGAAAGAAAACATTTCCCATGGATTTCAAATGATCATCTATCTGAACATTTCCAGATGCTAATTTGTTTTTTTAAACACAGCGGGATTTTAGTCATGGCGAGAAACATTTCTGTTAAATTAACATCTATGTTTTAGTCTATTTTTCACAGTAACTGTTTACGTAACTCCTTCCTTTAGAAATACATGCCGGGAAAAATTTGTACAAAAACAACAAACAAAAACAGGTGTCCTTTCAAGCATCAAAATATATGCCTTTGTGGATCCCATACAAAGCCCTTATTGATGCTTAGCAGCTATTAGCGTTAGTGATGTCCGTGCTTTAGGTAATATTACACAGAGGTGAAGTACCAGGGTGCTTTTTTTCGTCTGTGTTGGCTACCTCAATGATTAAGGTAGTTGGAGCTTGTTCCATAGATCTGATTTTTCATTTCCCCTGAAAAGGGAAAGTGATGTCATTATTCTGAGAACATTGTTGGAAATAAGCCCATTAGCAAAAGGTACCAAAGAACATGTGTTCCCTGTTTATTTAAAAAAAACAATCAACCTTTTATTCATAGAGCTCTTTTCATGCAACATGCCAACACGAACTGCTTACATAAGATAAAAACAGGAGGCAGTTAAAAACAATGAAAAAAATTATTTGCCCAAAAATTGGAGGTAAAAACAGAAATGTGAAGAAGAAGAAGAAAATGCTGGTTTTGAAAGACGAAAGGAATGTAATTTTGGGGGGAAAAAAGTGATAAAACACTAGTTACAGACATAAAATACTAAGGAGCATAGATCCTAGACTTCTGGGTAAATCAATATTATAAAATAATAAATTTCTTCAATATATGGGATCACAATCATCCCAATATCGCTGTGTGCAATATTGTGATCTGTTCGAAGGACTGTTAGATGTAAGGCATCCATGCTCTGCATATCAATAATATTCACCTGTCTGATGGATTCTAAATGCCCCTACTGCTCAAACCTGATGTATATCTTTAGCGGCTGAGATGCTAAAGCTCATGAAGATAGGTAGAAACATTCGACAATGATGAAGAAAGACAATTGTCTGGAAAATGTAGTGAAATATTAATTTATATTGTTTATGCAATTTACAGCAATACTAAAGCAGTATTTTTTTTCTGATATTAAGTAGCCCTAATGAATAACAACCAATGAAGGATAAAAAGGTGAAGTTAAATTAAAATTTACCTTTGATTCAATTTTTGTAAAATAATGTTCTTTCACTGCAAAAAACAAAAATAAATAAGGATGTAAAAAAAAATTGAAATCAATATGAAGTCAAACTAAAAGTGCAATAATTACGCATTTAACCTAATAATTCAATAAAGTTTATTTATACAGCGCCAATTCACAACAGATGTCAAGGCACTTAACAAGAAGTCATTTCAATACATTTATACAAACATTCCAATCAGTTAAAAAGTTTGCAATTTAAGGAATCCCAGCAGATTGCGTCAGTCATTGGCGTGAGGTTGGGCCCCGTTGATGCAGACTTTCCAACCACAACAGTCCTTCAGCAATCCCTCATACTGAACAAGCATGTAGCGACTGTGGAGAAGAAAAACTCCCCCTTAACAGGAAGAAACCTCCAACAGAACCAGGCTCAGTAGGAGCGGCCATCTGCCACGACCGTCTGGGGGCTTGAGAAGACAGAGCAGAGACAAAGAAGGAACAGAAGATCTGATATAAGAGTACTTTCTATGTTACAGAAAGTAAAAAGTTGATAACAGGACGCAGTGGATGTTCAGCCACTGGGAGCACCATCCCAGTCGATGCCCCCCGTCAAACAGGCCATTGTAGCCAAGCAGGATACCAGACCAGGTATATCTTCTATGGAGAGAAAAACACAGAGAAAACAAAGTTAACAGTCGAAATAACAGAATGTACTGTAATACAACTGGAGAGTAGTAGTAGAAAAGGAAGTAGCAGAGTGAAGAAAATTGGTTAGTCTGTCCTCCAGCAGTCTAAGCCTATAGCAGCATAACTACAGAGCTAGCTCAAGATGACCTAAGCCACTCTAACTATAAGCTTTATCTAAAAGGAAAGTTTTCAGCCTGGCCTTAAAAGTAAACAGAGTGTCTGCCAAACGCACTAAAGCTGGGAGCTGGTTCCACAGGAGAGGAGCCTGATAACTAAAAGATCTGCTTCCCATTCTACTTTTAGAAATCCTAGGAACTAGAAGTAAACCTGCAGTCTGAGAGCGAAGTGCTCTGTTGGGAACATATGAAACAATTAGATCTCTGATGTATGATGGAGCTTGATTTTTAAGGGCTTTGTATGTAAGAAGAAGGATCTTAAATTGTATTCTGGATTTAACAGGGAGCCAATGAAGGGAAGCTAAAACGGGAGAAATGTGATCTCTCTTTTATTACTGGGGGCCAATTTAATGCCATCCAGATGAAGTGATTGACTAATCAGTTTCTTTTTTAGAACTTCTGGTCCAAAGACAGCAACTTCTGTCTTGTCAGAATTTAAAAGCAAAAAGTTTAGATTCACCCATGTTTTTATGTCTTCCAGACGTGCCTGTAATCTACCTAACTGATTGGGTTCATCAGGATTTATGGATAAATATAGTTGCGTATCATCAGCATAGCTGTGGAAATTTATCCCGTGCTGTCTAATGATTCTACCAATTGGGAGCATATATAGGGTGAAAAGAATTGGTCCAAGCACAGAACCCTGTGGAACTCCACAAGTAACCCTCGAGAGTGAAGAATATTGATCATTTAGATGAACAAACTGGAATCTGTCAGACAAATATGATTTAAACCAGCCTAGTGCTGTTCCTTTGATCCCTGCAACTTGTTCAAGCCTTTCTAAGAGAATATTGTGATCGACTGTGTCAAAAGCAGCACTGAGATCTAACAAAACCAGGACAGACACCAGTCTATTATCTGAGGCCATGAGAATATCATTAGTAACCTTCACCATGCTATGATGACCTCTAACACCTGACTGAAACTCTTCAAACAGCTTGTTACTGTTTAGATGCTCACAGACTTGATTAGCAACAATTTTCTCAAGGCCTTTGGATAAGAAAGGAAGGTCAGATATAGGTCTGTAATTCACTAAGTCATCTTGATCAAGAGAAGGTTTCTTGAGTAAAGGTTTAATTACAGCTATTTTAAATTATTGTGGTATGTATCCGTTTACTAAGGATAGATTAATCATATCCAAAATGGGGCCAGGAACCAAATGGAACACTTCTTTAAATAATTTGGTTGGGATTGGGTCCAACATACAAGTTGAAGGTTTAGATGAGGCTAATATTTTTGATAATTCTGAAAGCTCGACTGAATCAGTCTAAGCACAAATGAGGTTCTACAGTTCTTTCCAATGCTGCCTTATTTACTGAGGAAGAAGAAATCATGTTTGGGAGGATGCCAATGATTTTATTTTTAATAGAATTAATTTTATTTATGAAGAATCGCATAAAATCATCACTGCTAAGAGCTGGGGGAATAGTTGGCTCAACAGAGCTATGACTCTGTGTAAGTTTGGCAACTGTACTAAAAAGAAACCTAGGATTGTTTTTGTTCGCCTCTATTAATGATGAAAAATATGCTGTTCTAGCTTGTCGAAGGGTCTTTTTATACAGCAGTAGACTGTTATTCCAGGTTAAATAGGAATCCTCTAGATGTGTAGAGCGCCATTTTCTCTCCAACTTCCTAGTATCCTGTTTTAAAGTACGCAACTCTGCGTTAAACCAAGGAGTCAGCCTCCTATGGCTAGTCACTTTCTTTTTAAAGGGGGCTACACTATCTAATGCCAAATGCAATGAGGACGTAACGCTGTGAACCAGACCATCAATTTCTGAAGGGTTAGAGATAGAATTGCTGCCATCCACTGTGTTACTCTGAGACACTGAGGAAAGTAAGAATAGAACAGATTGTTTCAAAATTGTTACAGCATTGTCTGATAAAGCTCTACTATAATGAAATTTTCTTTCAGATTTAAGATGGTCAGTTAAACTAAATTCAAAAGTTATCAAGAAGTGGTCACACAGGACCAGGTTATGTGGGTGGACTGTTATTTCTCCACACTCAATACCGTGTGTCAGTACAAGGTCCAAAGTGTGTTTACCCGAGTGGGTCAATCCCTGTACTTTTTGAGTAAAGCCAATTGAGTCTAAAATAGCATTAAAGGCTGCATTTAGGCTATCACTTTCAGTATCCACATGAATATTGAAGTCCCCCACTATAATGACCCTATCAGTATTTAATACTAAATCAGATAAAAAATGTGAGATCTTATGCAAGAATTGAGAGTAAGGGCCTGGTGGACGATACAAAACCACAAACAAAAATGGTCTTAATGTTTCGCAACTTGGATGAGGAAAATTAAGGGTTAGATGTTCAAAAGAACTGTAGCTATCAATTGGTCTGGGACAAATTAGTAAATCAGAACGAAAAATGGTTGGAACTCCTCCTCCTCGCCCAGTATTTCTAGGAATGTGAAAATGTAAATGACTGGAAGGAGTTGACTCGTTTATACTGACATAATCCTCCTGCTGCAACCAGGTTTCTGTGAGACAAAGCAAATCAATGTGATTATCACAAATCAAGTTATTTACTAACAAAGTCTTTGAGGAGAGAGATCTTATGTTTAATAAACCACATTTAATAGATTTATTTTTCTGTTCAGTCAAAGTTGTATTTATCTTTATGAGATTTTCATAATTTGCTTTTGTTGACTTAACTTTTAATTTTGGCCGTGGGCAAGACACTAAATAAGGATTTAAAGAAAATGTCGTACAAAATACAGTTACATACACTATAAAAAGACACAAACACCTGTGCTAAGCCAGTTTAAAATTAAATCAGACGACACACTGCTTCCTTGTGTGATTTCAAGGAAAAAAATAAAATGAAATCAGGCAAAATATAAGGAGTTTTCATACAAGGAATATGTAATGTAAATATCTGGTTTCAACTGTATGTTCTATGAAGGTCCTGGAGAGACTTCTGTTGGCCCACCTGAGTAAGCAAACAAGAACATACCAGGACCCACTTTTTGCTTATTGCCGTGGAGTTGGAGCTGAAGATGCCATCATCCACCTGCTTCAACCAACCCATTGTCATTTGGACAAAGCAGGCAGCACTGTGAAGATCATGTTGATTTCTCAAGTGGATTTAAAAATTCAAAGTTCAGCCTCATTTGCTTTGTCAGAAACACCTGAAGACACAGGTGGAGCCCTCAACAATTGCCTGGATTAATGACTACCTGACCAACAGACCACAGTTTGTGAGACTGAAGAATTGTGTGTCAAACCAGATGGTCAGCAGCACAAGAGCACCACAGGGGACCGTACTCTCACCATTCCTTTTCACTCTGTGCACCTCTGACTTCCAGTATATGTCAGAAAACTGCCGTCTGCAGAAATCCTCAGATGACTCTGCTGCCCTCGGGTGGATCAGAGATGGACAAGAACCTGAGTCCTTAGAGCTGGTGGAGTGCTATGTGACATGGTGTGGAAACAGTAATCTTACCTTGAATGTGAACAAAACAAAGGAGATGGCTGTAGATTTGAAGAGAAACAGACTTAAGTCAAACACTGTTTCCATCATGGGAGAAGAAGTGGAGGTGGTTGAGAAGTATAAACACCTCTGTGTACACCTGGACAACATACTAGACTGGAGAAGCCATATACAAGAAGGGACAGAGCAGACTGTACTTCTTGAGGAAGGTTAGGTCCTTCAAGGTTGCAGCACAATGCTGCAGATCTTCAAGTCTGTTGTGGAGATTGTAAGTTCTTCGGCCATCATCTGTTGGGGTAGCAGCATCAGAGCCAGGGACTTAAAAAGGCTCAACAACCTGATAAAGAAGCCTGGTTCTGTTCTAGGAATGACTGTGGAACCACTGGAGATGATGATGCAAAGAAGGATTCTTCATAAAATCAAGAAAATCATGGACAACCCTGAGCATCCTCTTCAATATACTTGTTATGTAAAATAATGATGAAATATAAACTTGCTAGCTAAGAGCTGTTTAGTTTGAAAATAACAAATACCAAGCACTAAAAAGCATGTTGACGCTATCATTCAGGAAATCACTTTAAAACAGACTCAGGTGTCTGTCACATGTGGAGATTAAAGGACTATAAAGAAAAATGTATGGCAAAATAAGGTTTTAAATGGCAATCTGCAAGTAAACTTGGGTCAATTATAAGGATTCTTCAACCATATCAGTACTAACTCCATTCACTGATTAATAGACTCCACGTTAAATGCATATATAGTTTCCCTTTCCTTGTTTAATGTGCATCAAAATTAGTCCACATGTATTTTCTGACAGCATTGTTTCTTTGTTTTTTTTCTGCAGGCCTCTGTGTACATTCGTTCCACGTTTTAGTTATAAATAGCACCTGTGTGTCTCTGTCCTGGAGCCTGCTGCATATCAGCTCTGTCCCTCTGTTCATGGTGGTTCAGTGGTTCCCAACGAAGGAGCACGACTCTGAAGACTTTGGTCTGGGTGGAAAAACGTGGGCCAGGCTGCCCTACACTGAACCCCCTGCCCATTTACGAGGTAAACTATGCTCTTAAATCTGTGATTGTTTGCTGTTTGTAACAGTAAATTCTCTTTGCTAATTGACCTGTAACCAATTTGCTGTTTCAATATGTCAGTTAAAGGAGATTTTTTTAGTTCTGAGGAGTACATCTTCCACTTGTACCCTGTATTTGCTGATGGAGAAGGAGAACAGATCGTTGCATTAGGTTTGTTCTTTGCTTTGTTTCCACTTCTGGTATTGCATGCAACAACAAATGCCTGCATGAACATTGTATTGTTAAATATCTGATGTGAATTTTCATTTTAATACAGTTAAGACGGGAAATCCTCCAGCCTACATGATGCTGATCTTCATCTCCCTTCTTTGTATTGCCGTGTTTGTGACCCTAGTTTTCTCCCAAAACCAGTAAGAGCTTGTTTTGTCACAATGATCTTTGAAAATATATTTTTTTATTTTCTGAGTTGGGTGTTAATTATAGATCGATGTAAACAGAATCTGTCTTTCAGACAGACATCTTTAAGAAATGATAAATTATGTTAATATGTGCAGTGAGGTCTAATTGAGGTTCCTGACTGACTGTCAGGAACCTCAATTAAAAGAGTGACATTTAACAGGTTAAGGGGTGTAATTACATGTGATGTTTCCTGATCAGAGGTGAAGGAATCAGACAGGGGACTTGAATGGAGGAGTCAACTGATGCAAGAATCAACCTAAACATTTACTTTTGTGTTTGCAGGATGAAAAGAATTGTGTGGAAGGATGTTCCAAACCCAAACAAATGTTCATGGGCTAAAGGACTAGAGTTTAAAACGGTAAAGTACCCATCTCGGTTAGCTTCTGCAAAGATTTGAAGGAATATAAAAAGTGACAAAATGGCTGAATAAGTTATAATCTCCACATGTTTTGATTATAGACATTGAGATAATATTTTTGTATGTTTAATAAGTCAGCAGGAGAAGCTTTTGTTTACCCGCTGTTTCACTAGCAAGGACCACGCCACAGATTCAGAATTTAACGGTTTATTGAAGGCACGGAGAATTGAATGGTCTGGGGAGAGGCGTTGCCGAAGACCCGGAGGAAGACTCAGTGTGGGGGTGCAGTCTTCAGGAAATCGTCTTTCCGAGCCTGCTGGACCCTGCGCTCTGTCGTTTACTGTGGCAATGCGTTGTTCTCATATCAGGGGGGCGGGGCCTAGAGATGATAGCTGATGGGAGGAGAGAGTTCTGTGACTGTGTTTATGTTGAAGAGCTAACTTGTTTGGCAGATTCAGTATAGCAGCTTAAAACCTAGTTTTTACTTGAGTTGTAATACTGTTTAAATTTCAAATGAGTTGATGTGAAACAAGTGCATCTTGCTAAAATGCATTTGTTTTTCTCTCCAGATGGACAGCTTTGAGTACCTGTTCCGACCTCAAGAAGGTCTTCAAGTCTCGCCGCTGCCCTCGGAGAAGATCTCTAAAGTTATTGTTGTGAATAAAACTCTGACAAAGGCCTTTGTCCAGACCCCAAAGCTCTTGTCTCCTGACTCTGTTGTTGCTTTGACTGACGGCTTTCTGCCGTGTTTGGATCCAATGATTGACCAGTTGCTGGAGAGTGAGACAGTCCTTGGTGGAAGCATCATTTCAGATTCCTTAACTACTTCAAACACAACCATAAATAAACTACAACCAGTCAATGCCTTGGCAGAGCAGAGTTCAGGAACCACTAACAGCTCTTCCCGGTCTTCAGTCACATATTCCAAGGTCCTGCTCACTGATGCAAATCAGGATAATCCACCTCTTCCTCTCCACTATAAGGAGGGAAGTAGGTGCAGCTTCAGCGATGAGGGAAATTTCTCAGCCAACAATTCAGATGCCTCTGAATCTTTCCCTGGTGGACTGTGGGAAGTTGACAGCTGTCGTGGTACAGACTCAGATGATCCAAGACGATCCTGCTCCTATAACTCTGTAAAAGAGCTTTCGGAAACATCAGAGCAAGAAGACATGAGACAAGAGAAACCCTTGTACTATCTTGACATTGGACATCCACCAGAGGATGAGGAAAATGAGGAGGAGGAGCTACAAGCTGAGCTTCTGAAAAGCGCACATTTAAACAGAGAGGACTCTTCTGTGGAGGGTCATCCTCTGCTCAACGCAGACGAGTCGACGGATCCCAGCAAGCTGCTGCAAGTTTCAGCTTGTACCTTTGCCTCGCTGTACATGCCTCAATACAGGAAGCATGACGTAAATCACATCCCACACATATGACCGCAAACGTTAGCTCTTATTAAAGCGTGCAGCATTGTGTTGTGAAAAGTGTCATGCTTTGCCATTTAACGCTGTGCTCATATTCTGGAAAAGCCTGAAAGTTTGACATGAGAAATGAGTGGGAACCCTGGTACCAAAGCAAGTCATTCATTCTCTGTGCACATTGTGAGCAAAAAAATTTAAAAATACCTCATCCTTTAACTGATTCCAAGTTTGTTTATTTGTGCTGCAAGAAAAAAAGCCAAGAAGGCACGCTCCTCATGGAAAAAACATTTGTTCATTTATTTCCTCCTTTACTGAGGTTTCAATCTGAAATGTCTTTCTCTACATCAAATTTGATCAGTATTGGTGACTCATAGAGGTTTTTCTTAAAGAAAATCGAAGTTTAGCTAACAGATTGTAAAGATTGCAGGATCTTGATCTTCAAGACAGAAAAAGTAAGAGAGAGGAGGTTTACATTTAACACATCTAATAACTGACTAAGCTATAGATGTTTATTCTTTGTTTTAGAAAAGCTGTACAAATCAGTGATGTGCAGCTTTTTGCATGCTGTGTTGAATTCTGTCTCCTCTTTCTTAACTTCAGCTTGAAGTTCACTTCAGAGAGAGCAAAGTGCAGCAGAGCTGTAGGAAGCCCATATTCTGCCTCTTTTGGCTTCCTTAAAGCCCATTTGACACCGAAAAGGAGAAAACCATTGAACAGCTCGCGGAAGTTGAGTCACTGCTGCCAAATTTGTTAGCAGTTTGTTCAGTCATTGGCAGCTTCTTTGTTTATTCTTCATATGGACTGAACCCCTGCTAACTCCCTTGTGGATTTTGTGTTGTAATGTATTTGGGTTTGGTTTCAATATGTGAACAATGTAACTTTTTGTCTGTCAAACATTAAAAAGAGAGCTGATTTCTTCTGCTAAAAAATACAAAATATTGTCAATCTACATAAAATGGATTAAAAAAAAGATAGATTAAATTACTGTAATACTTTAAGGAGATGTTCTATTTTTCATTGTGATAATAAAGCATTTTTTGTGCAAGTGAATGGTTTGTTCAGCTGAGACTGGCACGTCGATGTTAGTGAACTATTAGTTTTTAAAGTCTGTAGGGAAACTAAACTTGGGGGTCTTCCAACTTATCTGATATACAAGTGTTATGCCTTATGTCTTAAAAAGGCACTGTAAATACTTTTTATGACAACTGGAAAAACTGAAGAATGAGTCTAAAATCTTCTAGACAGCCAAGTTTTAAGCAGAAACTCTAATTCAGACAAAATGAGTGAGACAAAACTGGGGTTGGGTTCAGGAGACCTCTCCATACCTAGTTTTAAGTGGGTATCTCCTTTCCTTTGTTCCTTACCTCTGTTTTGTTTTTGTTTTTTACAAGAAAAAGAAGGGGCTCTTGTATCTCACAATTGTCCATCTTAAGCCCCTAGTTGCCTTAATCGTTCTGGCTTTATACAAAATTGAAAGACACCTGAACCTCATCAGTCTGCACTGTTAGAAAATAGGCTAAACCAAACGATCTGAAAACCAGCTAAGCAAAGAAACAGGAGGAAGATTATCAATCTAATGTACAAAATTATCTATACAACTAAATGGGTTGCAAAATACAACACTCCATACAGTGCAACTCAAAAGGTTACTTTAAAGAGAATAAATAATACTATTCAAAAAATGAAAACCCTCCAATTGGTTGTACCCAATGATGCAATCAATTACATCATGAGCCTATACAAGCAGGAGGTGGTGGTGGTTCCTAGATGTATGAACAAATGGACAAACAATGGTCAGTACAAAGAAAAGTTACCAAAGAAAGAATTTGCCAGAAAAGTACTTTAACCATAAGAAATGTTCAAATTACCTGATGATTCAGTATTGTTTACCTAAAAAACGTATGCAAACCAACATAACGATGTCACACACAAACCTGGGATATTATGTGAAGCAAAGTTATGACAGTAATGTTAAACTAAAGCATTATGAACAAGTATTAAATCAGATGAAATTAATTATGAATATGCTTAAGGGACAAGTTGGTGAATATATACAAACTCCACCACTTTGCTTATATCAGCAAAATATTTTACTCTGAAGCCCTCAAACAACTAGCTGTGATAGGGCTCAGCAAAACTACAGAAATCCTGATAAAACCCACTAGAGCCTGCAATGACTTCACAGTATCAGTTACTCTTTTGTATATTAATTTGTGAAAATGATCAGCAACAAAAAACTATTCAAAATTTAAATTTGGAACAAAACCAGTCATTGTTGCAGCTGGTCTTGTCCAGCGGCAATAATGTACTGCCGCCTGGTGGCTGCAATAGGTTATTATATCCTTAAGGCATCCTTCTCTGTGCAAGATGTGTTATTCAGCTGAAAATAGAAACTAAATTTGAAAAATACATTCTGCATCTATTTCTGAGGCACCAGCATCCCACAGAACACAACTATACAGACAGCAGTGCAACATCATTGCAGGTCAGTTTGCCTAGGTTAGAAGAATCCATCCATCCATTTTTTGTACCTGTCCATCCTATGCAGGGTTGCAGAGGTGTATCTCTAGCAGCCACGGGGCGAGAGGCGGGGTACACCCTGGACAGGTCGCCAGTCCATCGCAGGGCAACACAGAGACACACAAGACAAACAACCATGCATACACACACTCATACCTAAGGGCAATTTAGAGAGACCAATTCACCTAACAATCATGTTTTCGGACTGTGGGAGGAAGCTGGAGTACCTGGAGAGATCAAAGCATGCACAGGGAGAACATGCAAACTCCATGCAGAAAGGCCCCAGGCCGGGATTTGAACCCGGGGCTTCATGCTGGAAGGCTAGGTCAGAAGCAGCAACTTCAAATGTATTTATTTATTATGTATAAATGAATGTATAAAAAATAGTGAATTCAAATCAGGTGTAAGATTTATGGAGCTATGTATGGGTGATAGTTTTTTTTGAAAGGATTTGTTGAAATTGGACAAACATTGACTAAAAAATGAAGCTGAAAATGGTGGTATCAAATGGCAAAAAACCAAACAAACCCCGACAAGAATTTACATTTCATTTTAAACAAACAAACCCTGGCAAAAAAAACTCCATAACCTCCTTAGCGGAGGTAATACACTTTATCATCCACATTTAGCTTCACATGAGACTGATGCAATGAGACTGTTAAGTGCTGAAAAACATGAGAGAAAACATTCAAACAATCAAGGAGATAATAAAAAAAAGGTTATAACCAAAGCACGCCTGTAAAAAGACAGTAAGAATGATAAATTTATCTAAAGCAATATAAGCTACTGATTTTAATACTATAGCTAAGATAAATGTCTCTGCAAATCATTCCGGCGTTCTCATATTTTTCTCTGCAGTCAAAATGAACTAATCACAAAAAAGTAAAACTGTGACTGTATTTAACTGTGATCAATGTTTGTTTTTTTTTACAAAAAATGCAGCAGAACAACATAAACACAGATCTCCGAATGTAAAACCAGCTGGTCATAGATTGATAGGCCACAACAGATGACATGACTTCATTGGCAGCCACAAGGGGGCAGAAAAGCTTCATCAGTCAAGTCAGTGAGCGTCATTTCAATGATGTAAGGGTAAAACAGTCCTTCCAGGCTCGGTCTTGTGTTTGCCATAGAAGGGCATGGTGGTGAGAAGTGTTGCTGCCTTTGGCAAAGACAAGCTGCAAATCACAGCGGCTGGATGCTTGGCAGAAGGCTGCAGGATCAGATACAACACTGAGAGGGAGAGGCTATGTTTTTGCTATGATGTGCTAAAATGTCGGCTAGGATGAGAGCATTTTAGGGATGTAATGGAAGACATATAATTTCAGGTCATGTACATATACAGTCAATTGGATTATGTCCATTAGCTCTGAGATCTGTCCATAGAGTTAAATCTTTCTGTTTTATTTTGCAAAATGGACCAAGTTTAGTCAGATTTGATGGAAGATACAGGCTGTGGAATTATTTATCATTTTTCTACAAATGTAAAATAGTTCTATGAGAACAAACTGTTTTCTGATGATGAATACAAAACAATCTTTAGCGAATCCTACTGAATCTATTTTACATCATCATGTGCCTTAAATGGGCTGTACCTGGACAACACATTCATTTGCAGTTTTAATAACTGATCTGAATAACTGAATCCCCTGCTGGGAACAGCAACAAAACAAATTTCTCCAATTTTCTGTTTAGTCTTCAAGGACTCTTTGGCCTTCAGGTGTAAAAAGGGTTTGATAGAAATGTGTGTTCACATCTAGGCTGCAGGACACAATCAAAATATTGAATTGAAAATGCTTAAATATAATTTAGTAAGAGATTGCAGGGTTGGGTAACATTATGTTTTGTTTTTTTAAACATTGCCCGTTGCAGCACAAAGAGTGATATGTTAACCCAGCGCAAGGGGGGCATAATGTTCTCAGGAAAAGTGGTTATGTCATAAAGAAAAAAAGAACACACTCTACTACTGAATAATATGCAAAGTGAATTTAGTTTAAAATATTTTTTGGGACAAATATAATGGCTAAAGCTTTTTATTTCACAAACAAATCCACGTGGATGGACAAAGTAGAACTCACCAATTCATGATTAGTAACATTACCTTAAAGATAACACAGATGCATAATCTGATATCCCTCTCCATGGAGCCTCTTTCATCAAGCCGGCTGATGTGAATCAGACAAAAAAATTCAGCAGCTTGACGATGGTAATCCCTCATTGATCTCCTGGCATTAACTGGTGCAGTAGTCACGAGGGGCTGCAGCTACAGATGTTTATCCATGTTGGCTTTGAAGGCCTTAACATCTGGGGTAAAGGTTGGCTTGTGTGCACGCTCACTCCAAACTTCAAGCAAAGGGAAATGAGGAAAAAGTCCCCATGCTCACTTCAGATCCACATCTGCATTTTTGCTCTTTCGGTCAAAACGAGAGGGGAAAAATTTGGTTGTAGTTTGTTAGATTTAGCCTTTACATGGATGTAGTGTTTCTGTGTAATTTTTAATTTTTGGTCAGCTTAGTTGAAGGGACATTTATCAACCTTTAAAGGAAAGTTTGGTTTTAAAAAAACAAACAGAAAAAGTTCTGAATCAACAGTAAAAACTAAAAGTATCTGTTGCTGAGAGTGGAGCAGAGGTGAGTAAACAGAGCAAGAGGGTTTAAAATATTTTCCTGGATAAAGAAGAAATCAACAGAAGTTCTACAGAGACCCTTTCCTGGGGCTGTTTCTGTGCTTGTGTTGTGTCACACAATCAATCTCAGAAAGGATTGTAAATATACAATCTTTTTGTCCCCTAATTTATCCCAGATATTTGGAAAGCTTTCACTTTTTTCCAGTTTTTCTAGATTAACCTTCCAGCATAAAATAGTATTATTCTTCGAGCTACCCATGACTCTGAATGCATTTGCTATTATTTTGACCTGATCCATGGTTATTGTGAGGGTGAGGTAGAAGAATCAAAGAATGTGTAGTTAAATGCATTGTTATGCTTTTTAAGCATTAAATTGGCTGTAATGCAAAAGTATTAAGAGAAAACAATGCAATCCATGAACGACTCTCTTGAAACCTGGTTAAGAGGTTAATGTTGCTACAATTAATGTTTTGTCATTCAGACATCTAAGTGAAGCAGAAGCATATTGTTTTCAAAAGATATTTTGTAATGACAAAAAGGACAGCAAAATACCCTCTTGGACACTTTTTTATTCCCAAAATGTCAAAGTGTTAAGAACATCTTAAGAACAACACATAATGTGCATCATTTAGCACCAAATGAGAAAAAATAGGTATACTTCAAACAAAAAGTATAACAAAGGGTGGGCAAAGGATGAGTCAATTTGCAAGCAGAAAAGATTTGAAAGGGTATGAGTAGGTGAAATGAGAGTCTCTCAACACAAAGGTGCAAAGAATATCGCACATAGGCACCGCTACTAAGAAATAAATGTGCTAAACAAATGTCGAAGCAATGACCTGCTTATATCTGATTCTAAACTATGCTCTGTCAGCACTGCTGAAGACGCCCTCAGTCCAGCATGTTGAGTGCTTGAAGTGGCTAACAAGGCAAGGGAGCTGGGTTTTTTTTTTTTATTCAACTACTATACATTTGAGTTTTTGAGAGGCACGTCCAAGTCAAGTTCCAAGTGTCTAGACTTGTAAAGATCAGATTATTTGGTTTTCTTTTAGAAA
Source organism: Valencia hispanica (assembly GCA_963556495.2). Lineage (NCBI taxonomy): Eukaryota > Metazoa > Chordata > Actinopteri > Cyprinodontiformes > Valenciidae > Valencia > Valencia hispanica. The sequence continues at coordinate 47,394,871 of OY747705.1, read as the reverse complement.
GTCTTTGATGAACAAGGATGAACCTATTCAAGTTTGCAAATTTTTACAATGTTCAAATTTGTGTCCTGTTCTACTTATTTTGTCTCACAATTATACAAATTTAAGTTCCCCAATGGTAACTCACCCATATTTCTAATTTAGCCTTCCCACTAAACATATTTTATGGCTTCATAGTGAGAATTTTGTTCTCAATGAAGAATACGATTCCATTAAAGGCCATTTTCAACCTTTGTGATACATTGTTCTTTGGAGAGAGAAAATAATCATCACCCCACATGGAAAACCTGATTTGTTAGTTTGTTTATGGGGAGAACGTGAGAGTCTTTTAAAGAAATCCCAGGCAGCCTAGTTTGTTGTAAGTGGGTCAAATGAATGAAATGCCACCGGATCAGTCAGTATGTGTTCTACAAAGCCCACTTGTCTCCAGCTAACAAAGTGAAAGACTGTCAACTGAATGTCCTCCCTGTTTATTCTGACACTCAGTTAAGCCTAATTGGTGTGGGGTCCAAAAGTAAAATGTGGCAAAGCAACGACACAGCTCTCTGTGCACTCCTTGAGCATTTTCTGGCTCCTGCTTCAAGATGTATTCCATTGATCCTTTAATGCCAATGGGTTGATCGTCTTTCATCTCTTTGAAGATGGTCATTTGCTCTCACTCTTCCTCTAACATGTAGGCAGATACTGCTAATGTGACTTAAGATAGAGCAGAGTGGTGGTATGGATCCATATCACCATGAGAACTATGGATCCACATATGGGCAAATGGAAGGAAAAAAAAACATTCCCATGAGCTGTGTCAGCAGTTGTAGAAACCAAAGGGTTGTTAGTGTAAAGCATTAGTGACATCTAACGTGGCATCTCTGCATTTGGGGCCAGAACCCGCTGGCCCCAAATGCAGAGATGCCACAGTTCATTTGGATGCACAGTATATTTATGACAAATGCACATTCATCAGGTAAAGTCTACAGATTAAGTGAAAAAATCTGTATAGACGGAGGGAGGTGGATCTGAACCTATAATTATCTTGCACAAAAATCTATTTAATAGCTTTTTCATTTAACTGAGTCACTGACACAAAGGAAAGGCTTCTTTTAAAACAGCACAGTTGTACAAATGCAATGGATACATAACAAACCCTTAAGTGAGTAAAAGAGGCAGTGTACTTTTTGTGAGATTTTTGGTCACTCAAGTTGCTAACTGCTGTTTGTATATATTTCAATTTAATTAAACTTTACAACTATTTTATGGTTTCTTTTTTTTCTTCCATTCACTAGTCAAAGAAGTGATCACAAAATAGATGCAATGACAACAACCTGCAGAGATAGCGGTCCAATTCTGAGCACATACAGTCACTAACACAAAACAGATCAATCTTTTCATTCAAAGATAATTTAGACCACATTATTTGTCAATAATAAACTGAGCTATTCATAATGAAGCCAGATGTGTTTGCAGGAAAGCTTGTGAAACACCTGTGAAGCCTCACTAGTGTCTTCCCCCACATTTATATTAATTTCCATCTCTGTTTTCAACCTTTTGAATATTGTTTCAAATAAGGCAATGAACCCTCTAATGAAAGGTCACCATATTTTGATTTTTTTTAAAAAGAGAACCCTTAACCCAGTCCTGAAACACTTTCAGGACTGTGCCATGACTTTTGATTTTAACATATTTAAACCCTGCATTCTCCATGTGGTTAGAATGAAAAGTTGAATAGCTAACTTCAGATAGGCTTTCACAAGTACAGTACTGTGCAAAACTTTTAGGCAGGTGTAAAAAATGGTGTAAAAGAAGAATGGTTTCAAAAATGGAAGTGTTAATCATAAATTTTCATCGATCAACAAAATGCAGTGGATGAACAAAAGAGAAATCTAAATCAAATCAATAATAGCCTTAAAAACGGCATCAATTCTTCTAGGTACACTTGCACGCAGTTTATGAAGGAACTCGACTAATAGGTTGTTCCAAACATTTTGGAAAACTAACCACAGATCTTCTGTGGATGTAGGCTTCCTCATATCTTTCTGTATTTTCATGCAATCCCAGACACACTCAGTGTTGAGACCAGGGCTCTGTAGTGGCCATACCATCACTTTCAGGACTTCTTGTTCTTAAGATAGTTCTCAATGACTTTGGCTGTATGTTTAGGGTCGTTGTCGTGCTGCAGAATAAATTTGGGGCCAATCATACGCCTCCCTGATGGTATTGCATGATCGATCATGAAGTATCAGCCTGTATTTAATATCTCAAAAGCACTGAGAACACATTAATCCTGAATAAATCTCCAACTCCATTTGCAGAAATGCAGCCCCAAACATTCAAGGAACCTCCACTATGCTTCACTGTTGCCTGCAGACTCTCATTGTACTGCTCTCCAGTCTTTCAACGAACAAACTGCCTTCTGCTACAGCCAAATTTTGACTCATCAGTCCAGAGCACCTGCTGCAATTTTTCTGCACCCCAGTTCCTATGTTGTTGTGCATAGTTGAGTCGCTTGGGCTTGTTTCCAGGTCAGAGGTATGGCTGTTTGGCTGCAACTCTTCCATGAACATCACTTCTTCACACAGTATATAAGTGAACCTGGGCCCCACTGGTTTCTGCCAGTTCTGAGCTGATGGCACTGCTGGAAATCTTCTGATTTAGAAGGGTAATAAGCTTGATGTGTCTTTCGTCTGCTGCAGTAAGTTTCCTTGGCCGACCACTGCGTCTACTATTCTCAGTGTTTCTTTGTGCTTCTTCAAAAGAGCTTGAACAGCACAACTTGAAACCCCAGTCTGCCTTGAAATCTTTGTCTGAGAGAGACCTTGGCGATGCAGTATAACTACCTTGTGTCATGTTGCTGTGCTCAATCTTGCCATTACATGAAACTATCTTCCACAATCTCAACTTGGTAGCAGAAGTTGGCTGTTCCTAACCCTGTTTTAAGCCTCTTACACAGCTTTTTCAGTTTCAGTAAATGACTGTGTTTCAACCTACGTGTGAGATTGATGATCATTAGCACCTGTTTGGTAAAATCAGTTGATCAAACAGCTGACTAAAATCCTACAAAATCTCGGACTTTCAATTCAATTCAGTTTATTTATATAGCGCCGATTCACAACAGATGTCATCTCAAGGCGCTTAACAAGAAGTCATTTCAATACATTTATACAAACATTCCAATCAGTTAAAAAGTTTCCTATTTAAGGAATCCCAGCAGATTGCGTAAGTCATTTCTGTTAGGTTGGGCAGACTTTCCAACCACAGCAATCCTTCAGCAATCCCTCATACTGAGCAAGCATGTAGCGACGGTGGAGAGGAAAAACTCCCCTTTAACAGGAAGAAACCTCCAACAGAACCAGGCTCAATAGGAGCGGCCATCTGCCACTACCGTCTGGGGGTTTGAGAAGACAGAGCAGAGACACAGAAGGAACAGAAGATCTGATATAAGAGAACTTTCTATGTTACAGAAAGTAAAAAGTTGATAACAGGACACAGTGGATGTTCAGCCACTGGAAGCACCATCCCAGTCGATGCCCCCCGTCCAACAGGCCATTGTAGCCAAGCAGGATACCAGACCAGGTATATCTTCTATGGAGAGAAAAACACAGAGAAAACAAAGTTAACAGTCGAAATAGCAGAATGTACTGTAATACAACTGGAGAGTAGTAGTAGAAAAGGAAGTAGCAGAGTGAAGAAAATTGGTAAGTCTGTCCTCCAGCAGTCTAAGCCTATAGCAGGATAACTACAGAGCTAGCTCAGGATGACCTAAGCCACTCTAACTATAAGCTTTATCTAAAAGGAAACTTTTAAGCCTGGCCTTAAAAGTAAACAGAGTGTCTGCCTCACGGACTAAAACTGGGAGCTGGTTCCACAGGAGAGGAGCTTGACAACTAAAAGATCTGCCTCCCATTCTACTTTTAGAAATCCTAGGAACTACAAGTAAACCTGTGTCTGAGAGCGAAGTGCTCTGTTGGGAACATATGAAACAATTAGATCTCTGATATATGATGGAGCTTGATTATTAAGGGCTTTGTATGTAAAAACAAGGATTTTAAACTCTATTCTGGATTTAACAGGGAGCCAAGGAAGGGAAGCTAAAGCAGGAGAAATGTGATCCTCTTTTTAATATTCATCAGAAATCTTGCTGCAACATTTTGGATCAACTGAAGGCTTTTAATGGCATTTTGTGGACTACCTGATAGTAAAGAATTACAGTAGTCCAGCCTTGAGGTAACAAATGCATGGACTAGTTTCTCAGCATCACTTCTGGACAGGATGTTTCTAATTTCAGCAATATTCCAGAGGTGAAAGAAGGAAATCCTAGAAACCTGTTTAAATGGGATTAAAAGGTCAAGTCTTGGTCAAAAATAACGCCGAGGTTCTTTACGTTATTACTGGGGGCCAATTTAATGCCATCCAGATGAAGTGATTGACTAATCAGTTTCTTTTTTAGAACTTCTGGTCCAAAGACAGCAACTTCTGTCTTGACAGAAATTAAAAGCAAAAACTTTAAATTTTTTAATTTAACTTTGTGCAGGTGTACATATAAGAACTGGTGCTGGTTTGAAGGCAAAAGGTAGTAACAACAAATATTGATTTGATTTAGACTGTACTTTTGTTTGTTCACTTTGCATTTTGTGTATTGATAAAAATAAACGATCATCATTTATTTTTCTGAAAGCATGTTTTGTTTACAGCCTTTTTTAACACCTGCCTAAAACATTTGCACAGTACTGTACAAAATTGACTTTAAAATCTCTGGAAATTAATAATAGAAATAACTAGAAAATTTCAGGAAATTTAAACGGAGCCTGCCTTGTGGTGTGTAATCAGTCGGACCCTTACTAGGATGTTCTGTTGCCCAGTTAGCTTCAGCAAGATATATGTATCAAGCTTAAAAGCTTACATAGCTAAAACCAAGCAATAAATTATAAGCAGTCATAAATAATGCCAACTAGCATGCTAATGCTAGCTAGCATGTTATCAATAGGCTAGAAGCAATAAGTAAAAAAGGTTGAGCAAAATTTAGAAATTAGCTAAAATGCGAACATGAACTAGCATGCTAATGCTAACTAGCATGCTAGCAATCAGAACCTCAGAAAAACAAGAAGGAAAAGTTAGTCAAAATTAAAAAATTAGCTAAAATGCTAACATGAGCTAGCATGCTTAAGCTAACTAACATGCTGATGCTAACAAGCGTGTAATCATTAGCCTCGATGTCATGAGTAGAAAAAGTTGAGCAAAATTCAAATATTAGCTAAAAGGCTAACATTAGCTAGCATGCTAATTTTAATTAGCTTAATAATGCTAAGTAGCATAATATTAGGTAAGGGATGTGAAAACTTTTCTATGTAGTAGAATACTCTCCTAAGTAAGATAGAAGAGGTCTGCTTTAAAAGCACAGGCAGCAATGTGCTTAGAAATGAATGGACAATATATTTGCTAAAGCATTATGGGATATGGAGTTGTGGTCAGAATAAAAAATGTGCCTCTTAAGCAAACTAATTTATAGACAGACATACGGAGAGAGACAGGGAGACAAAGTCCTTCAGGAGCACTCATTTCGCAGCTCAACAGTCGCTGAAAGACAGACAGAGACAGGCAGAAAAGTTCTTGGAGAGGGGTGCACGGTGGCGGAGTTGGTAGAGCAGCTCACCTCACAGCTAGAAGGTTCCGGGTTCAATTACCGCCGGGGACGTTGTGGGTGCTGAGAGTGTGTTTGTACCCTTGCCTCATCGGCACCCACACCCTGGGTGGGGTTTGCAAAAGGGCCTTTCTGTGTGGAGTTTGCATGTTCTCCCTGTGTTCCCTTGAGCAGCTAATGTGAGCTACTCACACAAAAACATGCCAAAACATAGTCCTGTGGCTATACTGCCTCCTCCTGGCTGGCCGGGGCGCCTGAAGGGATGGGGAGCATCTGGCTGGAATAACGTGATCCTTCCACACTGAGGAAACCATCAGGTGAAAAGAAGGGCCTTCTCACTGCCCATGAAGGAGTCTTGGGTTTCAGTGCGGGGCCCTCCCGGGGCTGGCAGAGGGAGAGGGGAACCCCAGGACTGGAACTAGGTAGGAGCACTGGGTGAAAAATAATGCGAAAAAACAGGCATGGTCTCACAGACACGCCCCGTGGGTTTGGGTATAAAAGTATCAGACATACCGGCTCCGTGGCGAGTTTGGAGTTGGAATGCGTTTTTCAGGTTACCATTATTATTACATTAGCAATTAGTTAGCATAGCTAACATACTGTTTTGAACGTTAGCCTATGTTAGCATTACCACTCAAGAGACTGGACTCCTCCTGTCTCCCTCTGCCTCAGCAGCAGCGCCGGCCTCCGGTGGCGCTGACTCAGCGCCCTGAGCCAGTAGCTCCAATTGATATGGCTCGCTGGGCTCCATAAAGCCTCCCTCTACCTCTGGTGACGACGGAGGAGATCCGCTGGCTCAGGGCGCTGTGTCCCTCTGCTGAGGCAGAGGGAGACAGGATGGGTCCAGTCTCTGAGTGGTAATGCTAACATAGGCTAACGTTCAAAACGGATGAACTTCGATCAGATCGATCAGTTGCAAAACTGCCAACGTCGCTTTGGTAACTGTCCATGTTTCAGTGTCAGATTAAGCTAGCTGTCACTGTCCTCCAGAACACACCCCCACGTTCCCCCCGCCGATCATCCTTTACACTTGGCCATGCCCCTCGATGCTTCCTGGCACTGCCCACTTTGTAGAATTTTTCAAATGTTGTCTGGGGGCGGGGTTATGATTTTTCATGGGGTTCCGTTCCACTTTAAGTGACCTTTTGTTGTCCTCAAAAGCCAGCTGTGCTGTTGCTAGGTAACAGCAAGGCTGCAAGGTGCATGTGACACAATCAAAAAAGGGGTCCGAACAAATTGCCACTGTTCGAAAACCGTACATGGTATCGGAAAAATTCTCGAAGCGTCAGTGAGAGTTATGTACTTCCAGATTAGTAACAAAGTGGCTTAAGGACTGCACTGTTGTGACAGAGTGAGCGAGTTTTGTCTGTTTTACATTACCATAAATAATTATGATCAATAATATTCATATAATTATTGATGAGGTTCAAGTTTGATCAATTAATATTTGGGGCACCACTTCGCTTTGGAAGACCAGACATCCAGTCTCTTCTTGAAGGTGTAAATTCACACACTGTGGACATTAATTGTACGCATTACTCCAACTAATCCCAGACAACTTCTCTTTAAGATAAGGGGAATTTATAATGAAAATAGATCCACCTTACAGCCAAAACATTTTGTCAATAGTTCCCATCTATTCTAAAGCATGCAACTAACTACTACAGATCTTAGAAAACAATATATGAAAATTAATACAAAGTGGATCGGGGATGAACAGGTGAGGTTTGGTTCAGAAAGGGAGGTGGCCCTCACTCCAGGGGGTTCAACTAAGATAGGCTGTGGGACAAAGGACCGTAAAACTTAGCTCTGGGCTAAGGTGGAGCAGCACATGTAAGGAGACAAAGGGCCATAAAACTTAGCTCTGGCTATAGTGGACAGAGCACATGGGGTGAAGCGTCCATGTGGAAGGCCTCTGCTTTAGCTAACAGACTAAGGAACAATGGAGTTAACCTTTCAGCTAATACCAGCTAACGGAGGTCGGACCGAGTCCGACTCTCCCAACCAGGTGATCAGATAGCAAGAAAGAGCGAGGAAAAGAGAGAAAGTGGGATCCGCTCAGGATAAAACAGTTTCAAACACAGCAAATACAGCTCAAACTCATGCGTGAGGCGAAGCCAAATGAGCCAACAGGTTCAGCACTTAACCGCCCCCCCCCCCACCTCAAACCAACAATGACGGAGATCTAACTCGTTAAGAACTCTATTTTCTCTATTTATCTCTGCCCAGACACAAGATTAGCATAAATGAACCGGTTCAGTCCTACTTTGCGTTGAGGGAAGTCCGGTCCACGAGGAGGAGAGCAAAATGTGTCCGTAGTTGAGCAAGAAAAGGAAGAGTTCGAAAAACTGCACAGGATTTTAGGACTGTGTCCCAACTGCGGGCCGGTGGCATGCAGGTCGACGTCGTAACGAACTGTCTTGGAACAGTCCTGATATCGCTCAAACTGGATACACCAACAGGTTGAAATGAGAGTTCTCCCCGGTCCAGCGGGTCAGAACAAAAGAGAATCTTAACCGGTGAGATGTCCTCTGTATGGCAGGAGTTTCTGCTAAGAACCTCTGCTGAGAACAAATTTGAAATGGCTGCTACCACCACTCTTATAGCCCTTTGGCAGTGATGTCATCGTTCATGTCACCATTAGTGGCCACGGACCAACAGGAGTGTGTTGGGGGTCACCGCTAGGATTGCTGGGAAATGTGGTCTGCTCGGTCCATCTTTGAAATGGCTTTCAGCCATCCCACAGTCTGTTCCGTTCATTTGGAGTCCCAACAATCACAAAGCCCCAATCCTAATCCCATAGAAAATGTGTGGCTTGCACTGAAAAGGTGAGCAAGAAGGCCTACAAACCTGAGCAATTTACATTAGTTTTGTCAAAAGGAGTGGGTCAAGGTTCCCGCTAACTATTGTAGAAAGCTTGTGAAAGGGTACCTGATAGTGATGGGAATTCTGGCCTCCAGCAGGAGGGAGGGGAGGGGAGGGGGTGACACATGTAGAATGCTCTCCTAGGAGCGCCCTCTGCTCTCATAAAGATCTTAGTCTCCTCAGAAGAGAGTCTGCTCTGACCCTTCCTGAAAAGAGTATCAGTGTTATGGCTCCAGTCCAGTTTATTGTCAGGTGAACACCCAGGTACTGAGAAAAGTCAACTCTCTTAATGTCTACTCCATTCTGTCCATTCTGGATGTTATCAATATTTCAATTAAAGGAAATAGTTTACTAAAATCGGCACGTGTTTTTCATTCCAACCTACTCAATAGGCCTACAGGAAGCCTACAGTAAAACTTTAAATGTATCTACTTTAATTTCGACTTCGCTATTTAAAATGCATCCAATAAGAGAAATATAACGGTTTTGATAATAGTATCTGTAAGAAATTATAACTACTTCCACCCCTGGTTACAGTAAGAGTCACTTTACTACACCATCATTGGGTTGCTGTATAGGAACTAAAACAACATTTCCCAAAATGCTGGCCTCTGTTGACCTTGACCCAAACTGGATCACGTCACTTGGTGGGAAAACTGTGCCCCAGTTATGGCCCTTTTGTTTGTTTCCCTATGTGTCTCATAGAGTCTGTAGCCCTCTGCAGCAAAAACATTTAATGGTAGCAACGACATGGGTTACTCCATCATCTGGGAAAGTTCTGACAAGCTGTTGGTGTATTTTTGTTGAAGTAAAGAGCAAGAAGAAATGACTGGGAATATACAAGGAGCTTCCAAGATTCTAAAAAAGGCTAAAACAATTTCTGTATGTTTCCCATTGAAAATAAAACTGTTTTATTTTCACTTCTTGTTATTAGTCTTGTTTTTCCAATGCACAAATATTTATGCACATTCAATTCAATTCAGTTTATTTATATAGCGCCGATTCACAAGGCACTTTACAAGAAAAGTAATTTCAATACAATCATAGAAACATTCCAATTAGTTTAAAGTTTGAGTTAGTTTCCTATAAAAAGGAATCCCAGCAGATTGCATCAAGTTATTGATTTGAGGTTGTGTTCCGTTGATGCAGACTTCCAACCACAGCAATCCCTCATGCTGAGCAAGCATGTAGCAACAGTGGAGAGAAAAAAACTCCCCTTTAACAGGAAGAAACCTCCTGGCTCAGTATGAGCAGACATCTGCCACGGCTGTCTGGGGGTTCGAGAAGACAGAGCAGAGACACAGAAAGAACAAAAAGAACTGATGTAAGAGTACTTTCTATATTAAAGAAAGTAAAAAGTACATTCTGTAAATATTTTTAAATCATATCGGTCATTTGTAAATTTCTTGGATCTATGTATGCTGTTTTTATTTTCTTAAGAACTGCATAGTATCTAGTGGTGTAACTTTATCCTTTTTGTACAGTACTTTTTTTTTGTTAGTTTTTATATTCTTGTGTGAATCTAGATGCTTCGATTGCCTGTTACTTGCTCCTGCTGCACCTATGTTTCCCCTCCTTGAGACAATAAAGGGATGTTCTATTCTATTCTAATCAGATGCTGTACTTTGCAAATACCCAGTGAACCACAGTATTTGTGGTTTATTTGTTCACATTACAGCCACAAACATGTATGTATTTAAATTTTTGTATTTAAAATGACAATTATTTAGAATTATTTTTTCAATAGACCAACAAAAAGCAGAATACTCCACTGTAACAAATAAAATCTTAAAAGCTTAGCTTGCCTTTCTATTCAGTCCCCTTTTCTGTGAAACCCGTAAATTAAATCAAGTTCTGCAAAATGTCTTTAGTAAACATAAGCATAAAAACATAAGTGGTCAGGTAAGAAGCTCTACGGTGGGTGAGAGCAGCAAAATTAAAATGGGCAAAGTTCTGATACCAGACCTCATACAAAATCATCTGGCTGATTTCTAAACAGCAATATTAGCCACACTGATTTACCTCTAGCTGTGTTTATGCTCATTGTACATTTGTTAGTGAAAAAAAATCACTTCTCGATAGTTTTTGAAAGTATTTTTTTAAAAGACAAATTGTACCCGAACAATAATGATCTAAATTAATCTGTGAATACAGACATCATGACACGGCAAAATAAAATTAAATCCAACTGAAGAACGGGATGTCCATAATGTAGTATCAGAGGAGTCCACAATATCTGGAGTTCCTGATCCAAATCATAATCTTCTGCCTTAATGATGTTTCAAATCTTCACCAGAAATATTCAACATCTCAAAATAGAAAAATCCTGGTATCCTGATTGGCTGCAGTGCCCTGTTGGACGCAGGGCATCGACTGGTATGATGCTCCCAGTAACTGAACATCCACCGTGTTATGTTATCAACTTTTAACTTTCTGTAACATATAAAGTTCTCTTATACCAGATCTTCTGTTCCTTCTGTGTCTCTGCTCTGTCTTCTCAAACCCCCAGACGGTCGTGGCAGATGGCCGCTCCTACTGAGCCTGGTTCTGTTGGAGGTTTCTTCCTGTTAAAGGGGAGTTTTTCCTCTCCACCGTTGCTACATGCTTGCTCAGTATGAGGGATTGCTGAAGGATTGCTGTGGTTGGCAAGTCTGCATCAACGGGGCCCAACAACACGCCAATGACTGACGCAATCTGCTGGGATTCCTTAAATAGGAAACTCTTTAACGTATTGGAATGTTGGTATAAATGTATTGAAATGACTTCTTGTTACTGCCTTGAGATGACATCTGTTGTGAATCGGCGCTATATAAATAAACTGAATTGAATTGAAAAAAAGAAGTGTTTCTGACACATGCACTGATAGTCTGTGAAAGTATGAGCAGAGTTTTGCTTTTAAAGTCCCTCACTCCCCCCTCTGAGAAGACATTAAAGCTACATTGTGTAAGATCTGCTACCATCTAAATTCTATATGACAACCACCGGAATATTACGTCATTAAAAGGAGGAGTACTGAAAGACATTAGTGTTGCAGAGTGGCTGGAGTCTGTGGTACATTTGAGCCAATAACATTACTGGATGGCTGACAAAACAGCAGTCAGCAGCTATGTTTTCACTGGATACAAACGGAGACTGGATGACTAACAAGGGGAGATGGCATATGTGTGCTATGAGTTTCATGGCACTACAACATGTAATTTGTTATTTCACATTCTATTAGTTTATTGAATGATAACAACATTCCTAAAATTACTTACAAAACATTTAAACAACTATCTGTTGTAGTAAGATCAATGGAAAAGGGTTTATATATATACAATTTTGTTGACACTACACCTGTCCTAGGTGAAGGAATTGAATATTTCTTTGTCGTATTTTTTCGGTGTTGCAATTTGTAGACGTCGCGCACCAGCAGGCTCTGCATAGAGGCCAATGCAAGTCTCCCCGCTCGGAGGACAGCTCGTTTTGAGGAAAATACGATTGTAGCTCACAGTCTACCTTGCTGTGATTGCACTGATGTGTCGGTTTTGTAAAAGCAATGCTCCGATGATAAGTTATTGATCCGCAAAAGCCGAATCTGTGAATACTTTTCTAACTTTTCAGAGCTTCTTCTTCTTTTTCCCCTAAGAGACGTCGTCATCTGTCATTGGCTGTTTGGCTCGCCAGTATGCAGTCTCCTGGTTGGCCGTTAGTGGCACGAATTTTACTGGACTTTAATCTGTAAAAATGTTTTGTGGTTGTAGGTTTTTATTTTGCGAGCTCATAGGTGCAGTGTTGCACATGAGCCCGAGATGTCTCACTCGTACAGATTTTTTGGCGAAACTTTTAAGGGTACAAATTTAATTTGCTCACACACAGAAAAAAACACAACTACGTAACTGATCTACATGTTTGCAAATAATATTTCTGCAGACAAAGGTTTCTTGCACAGCCACAAAATGTTTCTGCGGGTTCAGATTTTTTTTACAAGCACGACTTGTTTTATACAACTGCAAAACATCTTTTCACATGCAAAATCTTTGTGCACACATGCAAAATCTTTTAGCACGCACAAATCGTCGGTGGCATGATATTGAACCCATACTTTCGCGGGCTTTTAAATTGGTTTTAACTGTTTCACCCAACCAATCAACGAAGATCAAGCTCCTTACTGTTCCCACCCTTGCGCCATTTGACCAATCAGTGCGGTTCTGTGTGTCTCAAGAGCCACAGCAGTGCGGTCGTAAACATCATGGACATATATAAAAAGTAGACGCTGCTTCGATGATCCCTGGGGCCGCCATCTTGGACAGGTATACCTGGCTCAATGGCCGCTGGCTGCTCTACTTTTTGACTATGACACTGGAGGCCGCCATTGCTGTAGTACCGCCATATAGCCGCTAGTCCCCCATTGGAATACATTTCACTTTAGAAAAACCACTTTAATGCCCGGTGCCTATTTTTTTTAAACTGTCTACAGCTACATATTCCTCCTGGGATTATGCTGGGTTAAAAACAATCAGAGGCACCAGGCTGGTTTTCGTAGAATAAATTTTCTAAATCTTGCATAATTAATGAGGGCCTGACTTTGATTGACAGGTCGTTTAGGTCGCTGCCTGGCCCATCTGCTAGGCTAATAGCTCGCTGCGCAGCTGCATGGTGCTAGCAGAGTCTATCTGGCTGTGGAGCTGAGCTCAACCTAACGCATTCTGAAATAATTTGAGACAAACCTGGTCACTATTGAGATTAAGTAGACTATATCTTAGTCGTATTATTTACAAGTTAAAGGAATAATACCCTTTTTTCAGTTTAAAGCTCTGGAAAGGTCCAGCACGATGCCCAAATCAGCGCACACATAAACTGAGGGTACATATGAACCTCAACATATGAACCTCAAAATTATTTCTGCACCTGACCCCTGCCAGGCTCCGTGCAGAGATGAAGGGACGATTGTTGAGTGTTTTTATCATTCTATTCCTCTAGTCTGTCAAACAGATTCTGGGTTGATTGCGCAGAATCCCCTCTTGAACTCTGCTGCGGAGACAGAACGTGTAAACTGCAGCCATTCATTTATGAAGGTGTTCGCCTATGTTGTTTCATATAAATTTTTAATTAACCTAACCTAAATTTATTATCAATTCAAAGATGCAAACTCTGAGGATCAGTATTAGTTGTTTTGATAATGAAGCATATGTTTGCGGGAGAAGGCTTTCACAATCTTTAACAACTTTTATTTTCAAGAATTAAAAAATCATTAAAAAAGGTGAAAAACGGGCTCCTGACTTGACTCCAAGCCCTCCGCCCTCGGTTGTATCAGGATATTGTCGACTGTGGCCTTATTAGTATTCATTTCCGGGGAGTAGAATTTAAATCATTATTAAATTACAATTATTACTGTATTAATCCATTCATAGCAGCACACACGGGGCACTTTCATCCACACGCATTCAACACACAGACAGTGTACAGAAAGCACTTTTCATACAGGGAATTTAATACTTGACACATTAATATACACTATTATTATACACTATATATACAGTCAATGTTACACACATGTAAACATATTGTAGATTAGACTAGGCTAATAAACATCCTCCACTCAGCTTTACATAAATTTTGACAGCAATCTGTCTCGAGGCTCTTTTTTTATCCAATTGTCTTCGATATCACGTTGTGATGGTTCAGTTTAAATTGCTGTATTTCGTTCGACTGTAATTATAGTAACACTACATTTTAATAATTATTTTAAGTTATGAGTTCTTACCTTATGAGATTGGGGAGAAAAGAGAGCCGTCGGAGGCGCACAGATGGCTGCAGTAGAATGAAGCGGGCCAAACCCCCGAGCCAAACTCTGAACAGTCCGCTGATTTGAACAGGAATACGTCACACAGTACTGAGGCATCTTGTATTAACTGCAGCTGTTTTGGTGGAAGTCTGCAGATGGGAATACCTCTCCAAGATGGCGGCCGCAGTTCTTGCCTCAGAGAAGCCAATGAGGGGTCTACTCTTTATTATATTATGTCGATGGTAAACATGAGTGGTTCACACTCTGATACAGTAGGTGCCATAACTACACCTCTTTAAGCTGAAAGCCGCCTGCCAATAAACCACACGAAGAAGAAGAATATGGTGCGTTCCATTTACCTCGGAAATTGGAACTCGGAGCTAGGTTTGACGTCACAGCGTAAGCAGTGTCAAGATAAGTCAGGATTCCAATGTGCCCAGGCCCAGGTAGCTATTGTTTGCAGTACTTCTTATAAACATCATTACAAGGTCTACTTTCCACATACAAACACCACTTTTATTTTGTTAAGTTTGTCAAGGTTTGCAAGCTTTACATGCAATACATATTTTGCTGTCAAGTTTGTCTTGTAAAATTAACATGATTCCACTACAGCTACTATTGTTGACGGAATGAGCGGCCATGTTGAAAATCAAACTCGGGGGGGGTGTTCCAGTTGATTTTTTCCACTCAGAAGTTGGAATTGCCAAGTTCTGACTACAAATTGAATGCACCATAAGTGCGGTCCTGTAGGATGTTCTCTTCTCTCATGTTTACAGTCGGATCTCTAAAACGTAACCATAGTAAGTTTATGAAACTAACACATTACATGGTTGACTAGTTGTACTAAGGATATATGTGTGTGTTAAACTTTGGTAAACTGCTAAAATCAAAGGAACTATAATTAATCATATGCCCTGAACAACTAAAAACAATGTCTATTTTTAGACATTCCCTTTGCGTCTAGTAAGCCATACTTACTTATTTTAAACCAAACAAGCATTATATGTTAAGATAATACATCACAATGTTGTCTAAATGTTTTTGGAAATCTTGCAGTAATTCAGTAAGAAATATAACCATCTTTGAAAAAGTTGAAAAAGCTAGAAATACTCGATGAGTGGTTTTTGACAGTTTTATTAAAATTTATTTCAGAACTTTAGTTTTATACATGAATTGCTTAGATTTATTGCTTTTCTTGTATAACTAATTACAATTGTACATAATGATGGGAACCGTATAAATATCAACAATAATATTGCATGTATTTTGCAAATTAACACTAAAATGTTCTATGTAAAGTGCAGGGGAACAGCTATTGTGCCAGCCAACCTTGCAGTCAGTGATGATGACGAAGACGATTAAGATGACTTTGACATCTAAAATATTATATATTCGATCTTAAATTGTATTTATTATTCAATAATATAACTTTCTAAGATAATCTACTTTATTATGTAATATAATATTCTATTTTGTTTAATAATTAGAAATGTTATATAGTTATTTAATGTTTATAATAAATATACATATACTCCTCAAACTTTTTTACACTCTAAATCATGGTCAGAAAACAGTGTCTTTGGGAATCCCTGAAGGGAAAAGCCGAAAGAAAGTAATGAAAAAAACCCCACCACAAAGTAATGCGTTATTATGAAGTAAAAGGAAAAGGATATATGGGCTTTTAGAGCTATTTTACTGATTTAAATCGTAAAAATGCTGGTAGGACTAGATCCAAGCATAAATAAAGCACTAATAACAAAGTAGGACAAATCAGCCTTTTCTTAGCGAGTTTCTCAAATTTAATTTAGCAAATTCATGTTTTTTTTTCCACGCTGGGCTTTAGAAGCTGTGACACAGTTTCATTGCATTTTAATTAAAAAGATTAAAAACATTTAGCTGTTGCACAAATAGCCTTTTTTCAGCAAACAATTTTCAATGTGGTGGTTTGCCCTTCTTGGTTAGCTGATTTATCCATGTCTGGATCACCCAACATTCAAGACTTCTAACACTTCAGCTGATTCTGAAACCACTGGGCCACCGCTCCAGGCTTTAACCAAGCCTTGCCAACAATTTGGATGTAGGAGTTCTTCCTCTCTGGTCACTAGTCCACACTGGATGTCCATGCTTTAAGTGGTTCTGAAGGGCCACATATCTCATCCAAGTGTAAATGAAAGATTAATTGCAGAATAGGACTACAAAAATTCAAAGTTGAACAACTCCCTGAACTTTTCACATCTAGAGCTTCAAACAGAGTTTTTTCAACAATACTGTGTAAAACGTGTCACATCTTTTGAACGTCTCCTTAGAAACAGTTAAATCATTCAACTAATGCCAAAACAGACCTAATTTTGCCAGAAATATTGCAACAAATATGTAGAACATTTTTGCAAGACACCATATATCCAATTTCTACTTTTAAAACAAGATAACTATCATTAAAATCAGGTTTGGTGGTTTATTCCTGTAAATAAATATAAATATTACCTAACTAGGTTAAAAGTACACTGAGTATTCATTTTTGCATAGTCCACACACAAAAATGAGTGGTAGAAAACAATGAAATTCATATAAATGGTCAATTAGTGTGTTTGAAAAGAAATGCTGCTTCTAGCCTGCCTGTGTGAAGGCTTCTTGTGGATTCTGATTGTAAAAAGAAAATTTTTGCTGACTCAAGCGAGCTCAGCAGCTGCAAACACTTTTCCTGGTTCATTTAACAGAGATGCGCCCTGCTAAACAAAACTCCCCATGGCATTTTAGCAAGAACATCCCCATTTTGCAGAAAAAAGCATTGCGCAGACTCTCAAAAATTTCTTGTTTTTATTATCTACAATTATTTTGAAATAAACCCAGTGGTTTTAAGATTTTGTTAATGACATCATTTTGGTTGTATAAACCAGTTTCAATCAAATTTACACCAATGTTTAATGCCGCAAGTGCAGTTTATCACTTTAGTTTATAAGTTTTGTTTTACTTACCAATAGACATGTGATGCTTGGAATTGTGCTCTGGGAGCTTTTAGTGGGAGCAATTATAGTTTTTCTCTATTTGAATAAGCAAACAAACACAAAGATTTACAACAAGATTCCATAATCTTTTTTTTTTCTGTAAATCTTAACACCCATCACCACTTCACATCAGATGCTTGACATCTATACTTTGCCCCCAAAACACTTCCAGGGAATCTCCACAATCTAATTTGAGCTACAATCTGTTGATCCTGCCTTCATACATTTAGATAAGCATGACGCCCACAAATGCATTTCCATCTCCTTCGTCCATATACTACATAATGCCTCCAAATGTAGTTTAGAGAATTTCCTGGAGATCCATTATCAACCGATAGATAAGCACAGATCCTTCACTTCAGATAAGTCCAACACTTATTAGTTTCTTTTCAGTGTCAGTTTTTGGGATACCTGCACTGTAAATCCTGTTACTGACTGTATACGGGTGCATCTTTAATGAATTAGAATTGAACCAAAAACCTAATTTGTTTCTTTAGTTTAATTCATTGGCCAGTTTACTACCCACTAAAACACAGTAATATTATGGTCATTAAACCAGGTATTGGTGCTTTTGGCTGTGTGGGGCAGCAGCCAAGTCTTTCCCGTTTTTTAAATCACCAAATCATGTAAAGCACCTTGAATTACCCTGCTGTTGAAAGTGTGCTATTCAAATAAAATTGCCTTGCCTTGCATTGCCTTTCTCCAACTCCTTTTCTCTCCATAAAGCTTCTCAGCAGATGGAAACATGCAGTCCTGTAAAATTGTTTGCTCTGACTTTGGACTTGATAAAACACAGTGAATTAACAACAGTGGATGGCATGCCCCCCAAAAACTTAATTAATCAATGACTGTTAAAACTTCACACTGGACCCCAAGCAGCTTGGTATCAGTACCTATAAACTCTGGGTGCTTGATTTTCAAATGAAATGCAAATTTTAACATGATCTGAAAACAGGACTATGGGTCAGTGAGCAAATGTCCAGTCCTTCTCCTTAGTCTATGTAATATACATGTGATGTCTCTAGTACAGGTGTTGCTCAAATAAATGTATGAAACAGGTGTTGCCCATGTACTGAATACTCCTTGGTGTTGTAGCTCTTGAAGTTCTGATTCCAGCAACATCCCAGGGCACTCATTTATCAAATGTTCGTAAAAACTGGCCTATATTTTATTCTACAAATGAAATTTATGTTCACATGAAAAGTCAAAAGCCCAATTTATCGAATATGCAGTGGCCACTCGTACCCATGTTCCTCTGCAATCATCTGTTGATAAATTACGCATGTGCGTATCTAGATGCTCGTGGCCATTCACAGTTATTTGCATAGAGAACCGCTTTCAATTAACCATATTTGCTAACACCACATCCTCTGACACATGCATCCTTGTGTTCTTCCTGCAGGGAAAAAATGGCCAAGAGAGCGAAATAAGGAATTTCAGTGACACTGAGATCGAGGTGAAACATAAGTGGGGCAAAAAAAATCAAACTTATAATGAGCAGACTTTTTGAAAATGGTAATAGATTACGCAAATTCATTTTAACACCGATGGTTTTTGCCCTCAGTTATCAGCGGTTGCTCTGCTTCATGTGGATTTGGGGCGTGCTCCTGCTCACAAACTTAAGTTAACAGATTAACTCCATTTTGCAAACGTTTTATTTATAAGTGTAAAGACATCCTTTTAAACTGAAGCGCTTGATATGAAAAGTAAAACAAAAACACACAGAGAATGCAGACCTCCGAAGCGCCTCACACCCCCTTACCCCTCAGCTTACAATGCAGGATCCCCCTCCCCAAAATTGTATTATTTCTTGGCAAATTTCTAACATTTGCTGAAAGTTTATTCTAAATCCCTCCATAACGTTCTGAGTTATTTTGCTAAAAAAAAAAACAAAGACGCCAACATGAGCTCCTTAGCAGAGGTGATAAACTGATTAGATAAATATATTCTGTCAAGGTAAAACTGTTTCAGTGTTGCAGTTCCTCCATTCTATCACTAGATGTAGTGCGTAGGCATGTTCAGAGCTGTTCTTATATTTGGGAACATTTCTATGCACAAGAGGATAAAAACCACAATGTGTAAAGTTGTTCCTATGCACAGATCTGCGTGTAAATATGGTTGAAAAATGAGGTCCCAGGTCTTATGAATTTCCCCTAAACTCTGAATGGGCTTTGCTTTACAATTTTGTTAAGTCTGCAGTTATCTGTTTTCAATCTGGACCTTTTTTTGCCAAACCTTTTCCTTCCACTCAACTTTTCATTATTTATGCTTGTATACAACAATCTGTGAACATCCGCTTCTCTTGTACTGACTGTGGCTTACCGTGTCTTCAGAAAAACTGTCAAGACAGCAGTCTTGCCAACGATCGTGTAGACCATAACATGGCCATAATGTTGCATTTTTGTATTAAAAATACTTTATTAGTATTAAGTAAAAGTATAAAAGTATTTCTGATTAACTCAGATTTGGGTTTTCAATAGCTTTGTAAGGGCTTTAAGGTGGCTAAGAAGATGTGTGTGAACTGCTTCTGAAAAACAACCATTGAGGGCCCTGATAGGTAATGGATATGTATTACTAAACGTATTTAGAAAGGCCAAATAATGATCACAACTCTCAATGAAAGAGTTCAGAATCATTTGCATGAAGGGTAGAAAAACAACTGCTGACAGCAAGGTTGTGATTTTAAACTTTAGAATGCCTCTTTCAATTATAAATCCTTTAAATAAATCACAGGAGTCTTCTAAAACTGACTGAAGTCTGAAAAAACGAGATATTTACACAACATGAGCAAAAAAGTTAAAATACATATATCTTTAATCACTGGATAATCTTTCATTATTTACATTCTGAACATATATTCTGCACATCAACAAATAAAGTCAGTTAATTACTTAGTACTTTTAGTTTACAAGAAAAATAAACATTTTCCCATTGCATAACAAGGGCTAAAAAATGTAATCCCAAAGAAATTCACTAAATTAAGCAACATAGATATTCAGTTGATCCAATAAACTACAGTGGGCTTTTATTTTTATTTTTTTGCTCAGATTTGGCCAAGTTTAGCCTTGGATCCAGGTCAGACCTCAGTGTGCATTCAGCGAGGTTTGTTTCAGTTCATTTTCATTTCTTCTAGCAATCTGACATGTGAACAAAGACAAATAGAAGCATAAAACATAAATAAAATGCAAGAAAAAAAGAAATTATGTAATCTGTGGGTAAGAGGAAGAAGCCACAGAAGGACACAGGGAGTTTAGCTTCCTTTTAGATACTGTATAGGCTGCACACTTCTGTTGGTCCATCCAAGTAGTAGGGGCTGTAGCTTCAAGGAAATAGAAAAAACCCTTCAATCCTCTTCACCTAAATATCTGTAGCTAAATGGTAAGAGTGCTGAACAGCAAAGACTTTAAGAAATCCAAGAAAAAAGATAGAGTTTCATGGTAAATCTTTTTTGTAACCATAAAAGCAAGATAATTAAATTTATCTAAGTGCAAATTAAACTAAACTGGTGCCCTTAACTGTTTTTTGTCAGTTCAAAAAATGTATTAACCCTGCTTCTACTTTCAATTCAATTCAATTCAGTTTATTTATATAGCGCCAATTCACAACAGATGTCATCTCAAGGCACTTAACAAGAAGTTATTTCAATACATTTATACAAACATTCCAATCAGTTAAAAAGTTTCCTATTTAAGGAATCCCAGCAGATTGCGTCAGTCATTGGCGTGAGGTTGGGCAGATTTCCAACCACAGCAATCCTTCAGCAATCCCTTATACTGAGCAAGCATGTAGCGACAGTGGAGAGGAAAAACTCCCCTTTAACAGGAAGAAACCTCCAACAGAACCAGGCTCAGTAGGAGCGGCCATCTGCCACGACCGTCTGGGGGTTTGAGAAGACAGAGCAGAGACACAGAAGGAACAGAAGATCTGGTATAAGAGTAATTTCTATGTTACAGAAAGTAAAAAGTTGATAACAGGACACAGCGGATGTTCAGTTACTGAGAGGATCATCCCAGTCGATGCCCCCCGTCCAACAGGGCATTGCAGCCAAGCAGGATACCAGACCAGGTATATCTTCTATGGGGAGAAAAACACTGAGAGAACACAAAGTTAACAGTCGAAATAACAGAATGTACTGTAATACAACTGGAGAGTCGTAGGAGAAAAGGAAGTAGCAGAGTGAAGAAAATTGGTAAGTCTGTCCTCCAGCAGTCTAAGCCTATAGCAGCATAACTACAGAGATAGCTCAGGATGACCTAAGCCACTCTAACTATAAGCTTTATCAAAAAGGAAAGTTTTAAGCCTGGCCTTAAAAGTAAACAGAGTGTCTGCCTCACGGACTAAAGCTGGGAGCTGGTTCCACAGGAGAGGAGCCTGATAACTAAAAGATCTGCCTCCCATTCTACTTTTAGAAATCCTAGGAACTACAAGTAAACCTGCAGTCTGAGAGCGAAGTGCTCTTTTAGGAACATATGGAACAATTAGATCTCTGATGTATGATGGAGCTTGATTATTAAGGGCTTTGTATGTAAGAAGAAGGATCTTAAATTCTATTCTGGATTTAACAGGGAGCCAACGAAGGGAAGCTAAAACAGGAGAAATGTGATCTCTCTTTTTAATATTCATCAGAACTCTTGCTGCCGCATTTTGGATCAACTGAAGGCTTTTAATGGCATTTTGTGGACTACCTGATAGTAAAGAATTACAGTAGTCCAGCCTTGAGGTAACAAATGCATGGACTAGTTTCTCAGCATCCCTCCTGGACAGGATGTTTCTAATTTTAGCAATATTCCGGAGGTGAAAGAAAGAAATCCTAGAAACCTGTTTAATATGGGATTTAAATGTCAAGTCTTGGTCAAAAATAACGCCGAGGTTCTTTACGTTATTACTGGGGGCCAATTTAATGCCATCCAGATGAAGTGATTGACTAATCAGTTTCTGTTTAAGAACTTCTGGTCCAAAGACAGCAACTTCTGTCTTGTCAGAATTTAAAAGCAAAAAGTTTAGGGTCATCCATGCTTTTATGTCTTCCAGACATGCCTGTAATCTACCTAACTGACTGGGTTCATCAGGATTTATGGATAAATATAGTTGTGTATCATCGGCATAGCTGTGGAAATTTATCCCATGCTGTCCAATGATTCTACCAATTGGAAGCATATATATGGTGAAAAGAATTGGTCCAAGGACAGAACCCTGTGGAACTCCACAAGTAACCCTTGAGAGTGAAGATGATTTATCATTTAGATGAACAAACTGGAATCTATCAGACAAATATGATTTAAACCAGCCTAGTGCTGTTCCTTTGATCCCTGCAACATGTTCAAGCCTTTCTAAGAGAATATTATGATCGACTGTGTCTTTCCATTTTAGAATATTATTAGTTTTAAAGCATGCTCCTTCCAATGTAGGAAATTGTACATTTAGGAATTATTTTGGTTCAACAAGGTGCAAATAACTTTCTGTCCAGTTTAATTCTTTTGAGAAACATAACCAGAGATAAGGAATGACAGGAGATTGTTGGGACTCAATTTTCGTCAAATGAACTGGACAGACTGTTGGACCGCTGGAACCCATTTTTCCTAGAAGGACTGAGCGGACCACATTTCCCAGCAATCCTAGCGGGGACATCAACGATGACATCACGGCCAAAGGGCCATAAGAGTGGTAGTGGCGGCCATTTCAAATTTGTTCTCAGCAGAGGTTCTTAGCAGAAACTCCTGCCATACAGAGGACATCTCACCGGTGAAGATTATCTTTTGTTCTGACCGCTGGACAGGGAAGAACCCTCATTTCAAAGCTTCGAAGTGCCCTTGCTGTCTGCGTATCTAGTTTGGGTGATATCCGGACTGTTCCAAGACAGTTCGTTACGACGTCGACCTGCAGGCCATCTAGCCTGCAGTTGGGACACAGTCCTAAAAATCCTGCGCAGGTTTTCTAACTCTTCCTTTTCTTGCTCAACTACGGACACATTTTGCTCTCCTCCTTTTGGACCGGACTTTCCTCAAAGCAAAGTAGGACTGAACTGGTTCATTTATGCTAATCTGGTGTCTGGGCAGATATAAATAGGAAAAATAGAGTTCTTAACGAGTTAGATCTCGTTCATTGTCGGTTTAAAGTGTTTTTAAGCGCTGAACCTGTTTGCTCCTTTAGCCTCGCCGGAGCTAAGTTTTTTTTGGCCCTTTGTCTCCTTACACTCCATGTGCAGTTCTCAATCTTGGCACAGAACTAGTTTTATCACCCTTTGTCTCCTAGGCTATCTGTGACTTGAGCCCCCCTGGAGTGAGGGCCATCTCCCTCCCTGAACAAAGCCTGAGCTGTCTTCCTGATTCATTTCATGTTAATTGTGTTTAATTTTCTCATATTATTGTTTTCTAAGCTCCGTAGTAATTAGTTGCATGCTTTAGAATAGATGGGAATTATTGATGAAATGTTTTGGCTGTAAGGTTGATCTATTTTCTTAATAAATTCCTCTTCGATTAAAGAGAAGTTGTCTGGGATTACTTGGAGTAATGCGTACAATTAATGTCCACAGCATGTGAATTTACACCTTCAAGAAGAGACTGAATGACAACAGAAGTGGTGCCCCTAATATTAATGAATTAAACCTGAACCTAGTCAATAATTATATTAAATTATTGATCATAATTATTGATGGTTATGTAAACCAAACAAAAACTCACTCTGTGTCACAACAACATGTTTATCTATTTTCTATATTTGACTTTATTTACTTATTATTTGGTGGAGTCTGTGTAATTCAAAGTTAAATTCTAATGTATTTTGTTTCCATGCACAGGAGTATCGTAGCATTGATATTAAGTACACCAAATAACACAATGCCATAGGCATTCTAGGATTTTATTTTTCATCCAATTAAATCTTTAACAAACCACTGGAAAAATATTCGTTCAAATCTGTGCCAAATATCTGCTAGTAAGAATTTGAAACACAAAACAGACACCCATGTTTACTATGTTAATTTTCCTTTATGATTAACAAAATTACATCACTCACAGTTTGAGCTTTCTGTTTCTTGAGATATTGAACACGGTGGTTACTAGGAAAACAAACAAACAAATAGAAAATAGTCTCGTAATTTAGAACCATGAAATTGGGAAACTCTGGAAGTATGAAATGGAAATGAATCATAATCCTTTCCCTAGGTTTTGCAAAGAGGATAAGCAACCTTAAATGCACTTTTATGGCAACATTAAAGCCTTTGTAGCAACCCATTTCCCAAAAATGGAAGTCAGCCCAACCTATGGACGATGACGTTAATCTGAATCCACTGTCTGATATTTTCATGCATAGGCTACAGTCTGTTGTTTCTTTGAACTAAAAACACCTTTTTGAAGGGAACATGTCGAGCCATTTTCTAAAAAAGGATAGAGTGAGCACTTTTGCTACAAAAATTATCTGTGCAGAAAACTTAGATGAGCTACTTGAAAGCAAAAAATTGAGGAAGACGATTTCTCATCACCAATCTAAAAGTCTGTTTAAAACCCTTTTTTACCCCATAATTATGAAACAATTGAACTCTCATATTTAAGCAAAGGACCAACCTAAAGCTGACAGAAGATCACACTATAGTTCATACCACAGCTAGTGCAGAGAGCTCAAACGGGGTAAGCAGACAGACATTTGTTTACATATATAGGTAATCAACTTTTTGTTTCTCTTGCCAGTAAAAACATGTGCTGATATCTGCAGATTGTATTAAATCAATAAAGTAAATCTCACATCCATCCTCCCGCATGTTTGCCCATAATAATTAGCTTCAGCTGTGACCACCTCCTCATAATACAGTTTATCAGCTACTTTACTCTTGCATAAACAGCAGTAGTGACTGATTATGTGCAGAAAAGTGAGACTTGCACAACCCGTGCATTGCTTGCTTCTATAAAATAGGCCACAATTGTCGGAAGATATGCGCTGAGTGATTAGAGCAGAAATGATGTCAAATTGAATGCTGTCAGATTTTTTGTTTCGAATTTCTTTTTTCTACCACTTTTAGAGCATCTAGAAAGAAGAGTCTCGCAATATAGAATCTTTTAGTCCCTCCTTGTTTTTTTTAGGTATCCTCTTCAATTTTTATGTTATGACAAAGGAATTAAATGGTCATATAAATCTTTACTTTATAAATTTAAGCAGGAGACTGCTATCAGCTGTGTCTTTTCAATCTTGTTTTGCTTTCCATGAATCAGGTGCATGCTGAGCTGTTTTGCAAATGGTTCCTATTTTGTGGTGTGTGTGTGTGTATATATATGTATGTATGTATGTATGTGTATATATATATATATATATATATATATATATATATATATATATATATATATATATATATATATATATATATATGTATGTGTGTGTATATATATGTATGTGTATATGTATGTATGTGTGTGTATATATATATATATGTATGTGTATATATATGTATGTTTGTGTATATATATATATATATATATATATATATATATATATATATATATATATGTATGTGTATATATATGTATGTGTGTATATATATATATATATATGTATGTATGTATGTATATATATATATATATATATATATATATATATATATATATATATATATATATATATATATATATATGTATGTATGTGTATATATATATATATATATATATATATATATATATATATATATATATATATATATATATATATATATATATATATATACAGGTCCTTCTCAAAAAATTAGCATACTGTGATAAAGTTCATTCTTTTCCATAATGTAATGATAAAAATTAAACTTTCATATATTTTAGATTCATTGCACACCAACTGAAATATTTCAGGTCTTTTATTGTTGTAAAACTGATGATTTTGGCATACAGCTCATGAAAACCCAAAATTCCTATCTCAAAAAATTAGCATATCATGAAAAGGTTCTCTAAACGAGCTATTAACCTAATCATCTGAATCAACTAATTAACACTAAACACCTGCAAAAGGTTCCTGAGGCTTTTAAAAACTCCCAGCCTGGTTCATTACTCAAAACTGCAATCATGGGTAAGACTGCCGACCTGACTGCTGCCCAGAAGGCCATCATTGACACCCTCAAGCAAGAGGCTAAGACACAGAAAGAAATTTCTGAACGAATAGGCTGTTCCCAGAGTGCTGTATCAAGGCACCTCAGTGGGAAGTCTGTGGGAAGGAAAAAGTGTGACAGAAAACGCTGGACACCGAGAAGAGGTGACCGGACCCTGAGGAAGATTGTGGAGAAGGACCGATTCCAGACCTTGGGGGACCTGCGGAAGCAGTGGACTGAGTCTGGAGTAGAAACATCCAGAGCCACCGTGCACAGGTGTGTGCAGGAAATGGGCTACAAGCCACTTTTGAACCAGAAACAGCGGCAGAAGCGCCTGACCTGGGCTACAGAGAAGCAGCGCTGGACTGTTGCTCAGTGGTCCAAAGTACTTTTTTCGGATGAAAGCAAATTTTGCATGTCATTCGGAAATCAAGGTGCCAGAGTCTGGAGGACGACTGGGGAGAAGGAAATGCCAAAATGCCTGAAGTCCAGTGTCAAGTACCCACAGTCAGTGATGGTCTGGGGTGCCATGTCAGCTGCTGGTGTTGGTCCACTGTGTTTTATCAAGGGCAGGGTCAATGCAGCTAGCTATCAGGAGATTTTGGAGCACTTCATGCTTCCATCTGCTGAAAAGCTTTATGGAGATGAAGATTTCATTTTTCAGCACGACCTGGCACCTGCTCACAGTGCCAAAACCACTGGTAAATGGTTTACTGACCATGGTATTACTGTGCTCAATTGGCCTGCCAACTCTCCTGACCTGAACCCCATAGAGAATCTGTGGGATATTGTGAAGAGGAAGTTGAGAGACGCAAGACCCAACACTCTGGATGAGCTAAGGGCCGTTATCGAAGCATCCTGGGCCTCCATAACACCTCAGCAGTGCCACAGGCTGATTGCCTCCATGCCACGCCGCATTGAAGCAGTCATTTCTGCAAAAGG
Organism: Valencia hispanica; assembly: GCA_963556495.2. Lineage (NCBI taxonomy): Eukaryota > Metazoa > Chordata > Actinopteri > Cyprinodontiformes > Valenciidae > Valencia > Valencia hispanica. The sequence goes on along the minus strand of OY747705.1, from coordinate 47,367,605 downwards.
ATTCCCGACCAAGTATTGAGTGCATAACTGAACATAATTATTTGAAGGTTCACTTTTTTTATATTAAAAACATTTTTCTTTTATTGGTCGGATGAAATATGCTAATTTTTTTAGATAGGAATTTTGGGTTTTCATGAGCTGTATGCCAAAATCATCAGTTTTAAAACAATAAAAGACCTGAAATATTTCAGTTGGTGTGCATTGAATCTAAAATATATGAAAGTTTAATTTTTATCATTACATTATGGAAAAGAATGAACTTTATCACAATATGCTAATTTTTTTAGAAGGACCTATATATATATATATATATATATATATATATATATATACACACACACACACACATATATATATGTATGTATATATAAAATCAAAATATCATAAAAGTACTTAATAGTTATAAGTCATTGATCAAACTATGCTATGTATGATGCATGTAATGACCTGCATGTAATGACCTGCATGTATTTTTGTAAAGTCATTGCATAAGTCCATGCTTTAGCCCATTATCAGAAATGGCCACTCTTGGCAAGGAAGGCTGAGTTGGGAAGCAATTTTAGTCGACCATAATTTGTAATGTTTGGATTTGGATGTTGCTAAATACAACACAGCATAGAGTCTGCAAGCTTTATGGACACTTGAGTGATTACCCTTGAATATTTTTAAGATATTAGTAGTGTGTCAGGATTGAGTTGTTTAATAATGTTACCCTATTTGTTGGTGATGGTGTTAATCTTTAAACATGTTAAAATTAATTTTCTTCTGTCTCTCAATAAAAGAATCTGATTTGTCAAACATTACTTTAAGAGGAACTTAATTTTTGTCAGGTGTTAGAATTAAGTTTGTAATCGGACTTAAAAGATAACTTTATTGATTCAGTAAATGTCTTATTTGATCTAGAGTATCCAAAGTGTACTGCTCCTTTTCTGCTGCCTCAGCTGTACACTATGCTTTATATAGACACTCGGACTCATTGTCATGGCAACCGCGTTCATGTGCGCATCAACTCATCTACGTAATCATTCTATTTATCTTGTTCCCAGAATAGCCTGAGGGTGCTCATACCTGAAGCTTGAACAAATCCATCAAAGTGAGCCTTTAAAAAACCCTGAACATTTAGAGGATGGGGCTTAATATCCTTTAAAAAAATAAGAATTTAGATTCGTTTCAAGTTTGCCTGAAAAGCAGTTTTTAAAAGCTCTCCAGAATTTAACAACTGTCTCAGCAATCATTCTCCCTTCTGAAATAACAGTCAGACCACAAGTAGCTCCTCCCTGCATCATTAGAACTCAATAAACTATGCCACGATGTGAGTTAGAATGATGCCTGTATTTTAAATCTAAACTGGATGTGACTGGAGAAAACACATTAAACCCATCATGAGCTGCAGTATATCCACTTAAAGACACACTATGTAGTGATGTAATGAGTTTTACAGCTTAGTTCTCTGCACTTTTTTTTTAACTCATACCTCAGCTCATATGGAAACAAAACCACAAAGTAGCAGCACAGACATCCCTTCTTTTTATTGCTTTTTATCCAGCACATATGTTAGAAGGAAGTAATGTTTCACATGTGTTTATTTTTGTATTGTGAATGAAAACAGTACCAGGACTGTAGTTGTGTAAGGATAGAGATCCTTCTCGTATTTAAAGAGATAAGTGGGGGGATGGGTCTTTTAGTTTTCCCATTTGTTTAAAAGTTCAGGGTCAAGTTTGAGCTCACTTTTCCTTACTTGTCTCTAGTCACCGCTTCTGCAGTGCTGGCTTTATGGTGCCGTCTCCAATGAGAGACCATTGTGTGCACACCATGTGTTTGTTGGCACAGACTAAACGTTTCCATCCTACTACTAGGGGGTAAGAAAGTTGGATAAAAAGAAAGTTAGGAGAGGAAACACTACAGTGGTTCAGATGAATAGATGTTAAGTTTAACATCAAAACACATACAAAATAATTTGTTTAAAAATGGTTAATTATCAGTTTGCCAAACATTTTGTTCACTTTCGAATGCTGCTTGATTATATTTTTTAGATGACACTTTTGTTTCAGAGGCTTTTAAAGCCACGATAAACATAATTTAAACACAAAAAAGCCAAATTATTCATGCCTTAGCAATAGATGGCGATAACTCGACATCTTTCATAAGTAAATTTTTTTAATCTGAGCTTAACTGTATTTAAATGTGCTAGGTTGTTGGAGGTGGTGTACACCCTGGATAGTTCAGTGGCCCATAAAGCTTTCAAATGTTTTTATTTCAGAAATACACAATCATGTCCATTAACTCCCACCTAAGCACAAATTAGAACATTTCTTTATAAATGTGGGAAAGAACATTTCACTGAGGATGCCGTCTGAATATATTAACTTTCCTTCCAACCACCAGATGTGTATAATATAGCTTTTTAGGGCTAAACAACACACATATTCAATACATGGAAAAAGGTGAAACTTTTACAGTCACTTACTAGTGACACAGTTGTTAGGTGAAATAGGTTCTGACCCGTGTGGGCATTAGAGTAACAATGCTGATCAGAGGTGGAAAAAAACTGATAGCTGACAGAGTTTCAATGTTTTAAATTACAGTTTGTCACAAATGGTCATTCCCCACTGTGGTGATTTAAAGGCAGATTCAAGTTGCCACACAGTACCTTTAAATCCATGGATAGGGCGCTTAGATCTCCTGACTTCCTCCATCTCACTGGTAAATCACTACATACAATTTTATTTTGAGCTCACATTCGAGCTGCAAACTTTGCTATCACTTATTTTGTCTCGGATGGTCATAAAGTTATGCAGTGTTGAACAATGTTGTTTTTCAGACCTATTGTAACTATTTTTCAATATCCCGCTTGGTTCTTTGGAAGACTTGTTCTCCCCCCCCCCCCCCACACACACACACTTTTTCATTTTTACAAATCTCTCAATTTAATAAAATTGTGAACTATAAGCCGGCAGCACAGTGGTGCAGTTTGTAGCTAGTTGCCTTGCAGCAGGAAGGTACTGGCTTCGAATCCCATCCTGGGGTCTGTCTGCATGGCGTTTGCATGTCCCCTGCCAAAGTGTGGCTTTCTCCCACAATCCAAAAACATGACTATTTGGTTATTTGATTACTTTGATTACTTCTTAGGAATGAGTGTGTGTGCATGGCTGTTTGTCTTGGCTGTCTCTATGTTGCCCTGGGATGGACGGGCGACCTGTCCAGGGTGTATGTCGCCTCTTGCCCAATGTGCAAAGGTAAGTAGATATAGATAACAAATGGATGGATGGAGCTACGAGCCATAACAACTATGGGAATGAAAAATTACAAAAAAGATGATTCATGCCTTTTAACTTCTTTTTCACAAAGATTTTAACTTTATAGGCAAAATGTCATGCACACATAATGCAATATGTCTAGTTCCGTGTCACAGATGCACTCCACCAACCCTTTAATATTTCCATGTTTAACTGCTGACTGACAGGAGGAGTAGTAACACTGCGATGGATGAGCCAAAAAACTTTGTCAAACCCTTGGGACTCATCTGTTCACATCTGGCTCATAAGTAACATTGCCATCCAAGAACAGAACGTATTATTTTGCTGAATAGGCCCACTTTTGTAAACAAGTAGCAAGAGTTTGAAAAAATATTGCTTTTCTTGTCTGACTGTTCGGTATTCCACACCATCCCCAGAAATCAACTGCTAAAGCTTGCAGCACCAGGCATGCAACATCTACCCAGTCGGCAAAACACATTTACCTATCAACACTCAAAAGCACACAGAGTCCTGGTCTAGCTATATCTGTACACGCAGGCAGGGGCAAAGGCGTAGTTAAAAACATTAAACGAACCAAGGCATTCAGGCTATCATGATGACAGTGCAATCCTCTTAGGAAAAATACAGAATTTAGCTGTTAAACTTTACACTAAATAGGCACAACTTCTTCATTGCATAAAACTTAAAAAATAATATTAGGCTATATTCAGGATTTTCACACAGACGCCACTAATAACAGATGAGCAGAGCAGCTGTATTGTGAATTTACATTATTGTAGATGGTTGCACTGAAGCAAAATTGTACAATGACACAATTGCTATTGGTGGTATATTATTTTTCTTTAACTTTTTTCAAACCTAAGTGCATTTTTTTCTAAGACATTAAAAATGACTGTTTGTTAAAGAAATGTTCTAGGTAGTAACATGCGCACAAATTTGATAATAGTCACTGGCACTGGACGTTTTGGTAAAATGCACTAAGAAATGTGGTCTATAATGACTGGATGAGCCCAGTTATATATAAATAAGTTTGTACAGTACGTTTTATGGAAATCCACTGCATGAAATGGGGTTAATTTATACTGGATTTCTAACTTGTTAAATATAGTACATCTAACTACAGTAGTGCCATTGTTTTTGGAATGTCCAGTCTCAAGGGATAGGACCCCTGCAATTGGTCATGAGAAGAATTTGGAGAGAGATTTTTATGACTCACAACCTATAAATCCGGTTAAGTGAGGCAATATAAGATAAGCAATTTTTTCTCAATAAGATTAAATTTCTTATTGAGAAGTTTCAGTACGAATTAAAGGGATACAAATTTATAAGCGAGAAAATTCAGAAACCATGGCCACGTCACAGAATCTGCAATAATGTTTCAGCTCTCTGGCATATCATGTGACTGTGCTTTATTTCTACAGAAAAGTTAAAAATATATACCTTAAATTAAAATTGGGGGCATGCTAAAAAATATCCTGAGATACACCATATACTGAATTTTTAAAGTATTTTTTCTACATTTAAGTAAGGCAGCCCCGTTTGGCAAAATAAGTGGACCAGATTCTGTAATATAGTGACATCAATGTTTTCTAGAAAAGTCAGTGCAGTCACAAGAAGGAAGAATTGATAAACATGTTGTTGTCTACCATACCCAGTGTGTTTCAATGAGTATGTGCGTTTACCACAGCAGTTTACTGTAGATGTGATGGTACTTTTTACAAAAATGTCACATCTTCCTGTGACTGCACCCATCGCCAGTGAGCGTCGTACTCCAGGTGCATTTTGCCATTCATTTTGCACGTATCCAAGTCGATCTTTCCATTTTTGTATTGTTTGGCTTTTGGGCTCTGTCTGGTTCCCAGTTTGTCAATGAGGCCTTTGCGAGTTGGGCTGCCTGTCTGTGTTGCTGGTTTTTCCAGAACACCATTGGCCTTAATTGCTTTTGTTTTGGCATTGTCTTTTAAAACAGGGGTGCCCTTATCCATCTCTGCAGGCTTGGTCCGGACTGGAGTGTCTTCACTGGAGCTGTCTGACTTGACTTGGGAAGGCCTGACAGGATCTGCTAATTTTCCAGCTTCACTAACCCCAGGCCCAGCGATAGTACTGCTACCCCCAGGTCCCCCTATTGCTTCTCTGTCACCTGTTCCAGTCCAAATCTGATTCCCATCCCCATCATTAGACCTAGCTCCCACAGCAGCTCCAGCTCCAGACACTCTAGGGGCTCCGGTTGTGTTGCTACCAGGGATGGCTTCCGAAACCAGTGGTGTGGTGGAGCAAATTACAGACTCTGAGCTGGAGGGGCAGTACTCATCCATGTCATCAGCCAGAGTGTCCAAGTAGCTGCCAATCGAGACGTTGTCTAGCTTGTCATTAGTGGGGTCCTGCAGGCTGCTCCAGGAGCCTCTCCAAGATGTGTCAGGGCCTTCGCCCAGACTGTACTGGCTGCTGGTCAGGCTGCTGCAATGACTGGTTAGTGTGCTGCGCTCCTCCATCAGCCATTTCACCGCCTCAATGCCCTCATGGACCGCCAGTAATTGTTGCAGAATCTTGACATCCACTGAGCGAAGATGAGCCTGTAGACACAATAAAGGAGATAACTTGAAAATATTTCAATTGACTGTTAAATATAATTAATTTGTCAATCAGCATTGAATCATTTGCAATGATACCTTAAAAAATGTCCTTAATTTTCTATTCCCATTTTCCATCATAATCTCAGACATAAATCAGACACCTACCTTGAGTCTGAATAAGAAAAAACACGGTTACTTAGTTTACCAAATACATAATGACCTTCATAAAGACAAAATATCTTCTTCCTTTATCAATGTAATTTTTACTCCCTGAAAAGGAAAATAACTCATTTTTAGAATAATTAATGTTACTGAAAAGCTACGAGATGGGTTTGATTTTGAGAAACCTAAGATGCTGTTTTATCTACATAAAAAGATTAAGCAGCTGATACTCATTACAAATAAAAGTAGAAAGCCACTAAATAATATATTGCAATAGTGCAAAAAAAGGAAAATGTTTGCTGACACCAAAAAATACTTCTATAAAGGGGAATCTACAGGATATGCCTGGAAAGCATTTAAAACAGTCAGCTATTGGCCCAAGACATGTGCTAACACTATTATAAGGCTATAAAAGTTTTACAGATTACCATAATTGGAAGAAATGTATAACAGACACAAGAGAGAGGCCCCGATACTATATATGGGAAACAAATTAAGAGAAGAAACAGGCTCACAGATGAAAAATTAAAGGAAAATATGATTAAAACTGGCCTTGTAGAAAAAGATGAGAGATTAAAATAGGACAGAGTGGAAAGTAAGGCACATTAGTGGTCTTGAACAGCTTCTTAAATGCTCTAAAAATTTTAAAACCTTCCCTAAAGTTCAATTGCAAACAGTGACATTTGGTTAGACATAATAATTACACAAAACTAGCTACTATAATCAACTGCAGAATGTTCAGCTGGATACAGAAGAAAAACAGTTTCTGTGGTCATGGAAAATTCTTCTTAGACTGGGTATACAGAGGTCTGCAGCACAGTGCACACCACGAGGTGATATGTGGCACCAACATTCAGAGCTTAGCCAAATTATGTTCTCTCATCAGAACTCTTCCATCACCACTAAAGGAATTAATTTTTTCATTTTATTTGTTATTTAATTTCTCCATAGAAGCTACATGTACACCTGGTCTTGTATGCTGCTCAGCTGCAGTGTCGTGTTGGATGGGGATCATCGACTGGGAAGATGCTCCCAGTAACTGTGCATCATCTGTGTCCTGTTATCAACGTTTTACTGTCTTGAATATAGAAAGTACTCTTACAGCAGTTCTTTTTGTTCTGTGTCTCTGCTCTGTCTCCTCGAACTCCCAGACGGTCGTGGCAAATGGCTGCTCGTACTGAGCCAGATTCTCCTGGAGGTTTCTTCCTTTAAAATGAGAGTTTTTCCTCTCCACTGTCGCTGCATGCTTGCACAGTATGAGGGATTGCTGTGGTCGAAGTCTGCCTCAATGGTGCACAATTGCCTCGACTGAATGCAATATGCTGGGATTCCTTAAATAGAAAACTTTTTAAACTCATTGGAATGTAAGTAAGAAAGAGTTGAAATTACTTTTCTTGTAAAGTGCCTAGAGATGACATCTGTTGTGGATCGGCACAATACAAATAAACCGAATTGAATTATACTGCCCCAAAAGTGTCTCTGTTTTTCTTCTGAGACTGTTGAATATGCTGTCAAAGTAGGAATCCAGCCAGCTGTTGTCCATACCCACTTACAGGTGAAACTCGAAAAATTAGAATATTGTGCAAAAGTTGATCTATTTCAGTAATTCAACTTAAAAGGTGAAACTAATATATGATATAGACTAATTACATGCAAAGCAAGATATTTTAAGCCTTTATTTGTTATAATTTTGATGATTATGACTTACAGCTTATGAAAACCCCAAATTCAAAATCTCAGAAAATTAGAATATTGCAAAAAGGTTCTATATTTTAGGCTGAAAGTGTCACACTATAATCAGCTAATTAATTCAAAACACCTACAAAGGCCTCCTGAGCCTTTAAATGGTCTCTCAGTCTGGTTCAGTAGGAATCACAATCATACAGAACACTGCTGACCTGAAAGTTGTGCAGAAAACCATCACTGACACCCTCCATATGGAGGGAAAGCCTCAAAAGGTAATTGCGAAAGAAGTTGGGTGTTCCCAATATGCTGTATCAAAGCACATTAATAGAAAGTTATGTCAAAAGTGTTGGGGACCTTTACAAGGAGTGGATTGAAGCTGGAGTTAGTGCATCAAGAGCCACCACACACAGATGGACCCTGGACATGGGTTTCAAATATTGTATTCCTTTTGTCAAGGTGCCCCTGAACAACAAACGTCAGTAGAGTCTTAACTGGGCAAAAAAAAAAAAAAGAACTGGTCTGTTGCTCAGTGGTCCAAAGTCCTTTTTTCTGATGAGAGCAAATTTTGCATCTCATTTGTAAACCAATGTCCCAGAGTCTGTAGGAAGAACAGAGGCACACAATCCAAGATACTTGAAGTCCTGTGTGAAGTTTCCACAATTTATGTTGATTTGTGGAGCCATGTCATCCGCTGGTGTTGGTCCAGTGTGCTTTATTACGTCCCGAGTCAACGCAGACATCTACCAGGACATTTTGGAGTACTTTATGCTTGTACGCTGACTAGCTTTATGGAGATGCTGACTTCATTTTGCAGCAGGACTTGGCACCTGCCCACAATGCCAAAAGTACCAAAACCTCGCCTGACCTGAACCTAATAGAGAATGGCATTGCTAAGAGAAAAATGAGAGACATGAGACCGAACAATGCATAAGAGCTGAAGCCCACTATTAAAGCATCCTGGTCTTCCATAACACCTCAGCAGTGATAGCATCCATGCCACGCTACATTGAGGCAGTAATTGATGCAAAAGGGGCCCAAACCAATGACTGAGTACATATGCATGATTACACTATTCAGAGGTCTTACATTTCTCTATTTGAAATCCTTGTTTTATTAACTTAATGTAATATTCTAATCTTCTGAGATTTTGAATTTGGGGTTTCCACAAGGTGTAAACCATAGTCATCAAAATGATAACAAATAAAGGCTTGAAATATTTTGCTTTGCATGTAATGAGTCTATCTCATATATTAGTTTCACAATTTAAGTTTAATTACTGAAATAAATAATTCAATTCAGTCTTCAATTCAATTCAGTTTATTTATATAGCGCAGATTCACAACAGATGTCCTCTCAAGGTTCAATACATTTATACAAACATTCCAATCAGTTAAAAAGTTTCCTATTTAAGGAATCCCAGCAGATTGCGTCAGTCATTGGCGTGAGGTTGGGTCCCGTTGATGCAGACTTTTCAACCACAGCAATCCTTCAGCAATCCCTCATACTGAGCAAGCATGTAGCGACGGTGGAGAGGAAAAACTCCCCTTTAACAGGAAGAAACCTCCAGCAGATCCAGGCTCAGTAGGAGCGGCCATCTGCCACGACCGTCTGGGGATTTGAGAAGACAGAGCAGAGACACAGTAGGAACAGAAGATCTGATATAAGAGAACTTTCTATGTTACAGAAAGTAAAAAGTTGATAACATGACACAGTGGAGGTTCAGTTACTGGGAGGATCATCCCAGTCGATGCCCCCCGTCCAACAGGGCATTCCAGCCAAGCAGGATACCAGACCAGGTATATCTTCTATGGAGAGAAAAACACTGAGAGAAAACAAAGTTAGCAGTCGAAATAGCAGAATGTACTGTAATACAACTGGTGAGTAGTAGTAGAAGAGGAAGTAGCAGAGTGAAGAAAATTGATAAGTCTGTCCTCCAGCAGTCTAAGCCTATAGCAGCATAACTACAGAGCTAGCTCAGGATGACCTAAGCCACTCTAACTATAAGCTTTATCAAAAAGGAAAGTTTTAAGCCTGGCTTTAAAAGTAAACATAAATCCTGATGAACCCAGTCAGTTAGGTAGATTACAGGCATGTCTGGAAGACATAAAAGCATGGATGACCATAAACTTTTTGCTTTTAAATTCTGACAAGACAGAAGTTGCTGTCTTTGGACCAGAAGTTCTTAAACAGAAACTGATTAGTCAATCACTTCATCTGGATGGCATTAAATTGTCCCCCAGTAATAACGTAAAGAACCTCAGCGTTATTTTTGACCAAGACATGACATTTAAATCCCATATTAAACAGGTTTCTAGGATTTCTTTCTTTCACCTCCGGAATATTGCTAAAATTAGAAACATCCTGTCCAGGAGTGATGCTGAGAAACTAGTCCATGCATTTGTTACCTCAAGGCTGGACTACTGTAATTCTTTACTATCAGGAAGTCCACAAAATGCCATTAAAGGCCTTCAGTTGATCCAAAATGCGACAGCAAGAGTTCTGATGAATATTAAAAAGAGAGATCACATTTCTCCTGTTTTAGCTTCCCTTCATTGGCTCCCTGTTAAATCCAGAATAGAATTTAAGATCCTTCTTCTTACATACAAAGCCCTTAATAATCAAGCTCCATCATACATCAGAGATCTAATTGTTCCATATGTTCCTAAAAGAGCACTTCGCTCTCAGACTGCAGGTTTACTTGTAGTTCCTAGGATCTCTAAAAGTAGAATGGGAGGCAGATCTTTTAGTTATCAGGCTCCTCTCCTGTGGAACCAGCTCCCAGCTTTAGTCCGTGAGGCAGACACTCTGTTTACTTTTAAGGCCAGGCTTAAAACTTTCCTTTTTGATAAAGCTTATAGTTAGAGTGGCTAAGGTCATCCTGAGCTAGCTCTGTAGTTATGCTGCTATAGGCTTAGACTGCTGGAGGACAGACTTACCAATTTTCTTCACTCTGCTACTTCCTCTTCTACTACTACTCTCCAGTTGTATTACAGTACATTCTGTTATTTTAACTGCTAACTTTGTTTTCTCTCAGTGTTTTTCTCCCCATAGAAGATATACCTGGTCTGGTATCCTGCTTGGCTGCAATGCCCTGTTGGACGGGGGGCATCGACTGGGATGATCCTCTCAGTAACTGAACATCCGCTGTGTCCTGTTATCAACTTTTTACTTTCTGTAACATAGAAATTACTCTTATACCAGATCTTCTGTTCCTTCTGTGTTCTGCTCTGTCTTCTCAAACCCCCAGACGGTCGTGGCAGATGGCCGCTCCTACTGAGCCTGGTTCTGTTGGAGGTTTCTTCCTGTTAAAGGGGAGTTTTTCCTCTCCACAGTCGCTACATGCTTGCTCAGTATGAGGGATTGCTGAAGGATTGCTGTGGTTGGAAATCTGCCCAACCTCACGCCAATGACTGACGCAATCTGCTGGGATTCCTTAAATAGGAAACTTTTTAACTGATTGGAATGTTTGTATAAATGTATTAAAATAACTTCTTGTTAAATGCCTTGAGATGACATCTGTTGTGAATTGGCGCTATATAAATAAACTGAATTGAAACAGAGTGTCTGCCTCACGGACTAAAGCTGGGAGCTGGTTCCACAGGAGAGGAGCCTGATAACTAAAAGATCTGCCTCCCATTCTACTTTTAGAAATTCTAGGAACTACAAGTAAACCTGCAGTCTGAGAGCGAAGTGCTCTGTTGGGAACATATGAAACAATTAGATCTCTGATGTATGATGGAGCTTGATTATTAAGGGCTTTGTATGTAAGAAGAAGGATCTTAAATTCTATTCTGGATTTAACAGGGAGCCAATGAAGGGAAGCTAAAACAGGAGAAATGTGATCTCTCTTTTTAATATTCATCTGCCGCATTTTGGATCAACTGAAGGCTTTAAATGGCATTTTGTGGACTACCTGATAGTAAAGAATTACAGTAGTCCAGCCTTGAGGTAACAAATGCATGCACTAGTTTCTCAGCATCACTCCTGGACAGGATGTTTCTAATTTTAGCAATATTCCGGAGGTGAAAGAAAGAAATCCTAGAAACCTGTTTAATATGGGATTTAAATGTCATGTCTTGGTCAAAAATAACGCCGAGGTTCTTTACGTTATTACTGGGGCCAATTTAATCCCATCCAGATGAAGTAAAATAAACTTTTGCACGATAGTCTAATTTTTTGAGTTTCACCTGTATCCTTACAGGGTAGCAGGGGGGGCTGAAGCATATCTCCGGGGGTCATTGGACGAGAGGCAGGGTATACCCTGGACAGGTTGCCAGTCCATCGCAGGGCAGTAGGAATACAAATATATTATATTTGGGAAATTTGTCTTGTAATCCTGCTAGAAAGATTTTGTTACACTATTTCATTTATATGTTGTTTTTTGTAATTATATTTCCCACTCCCTGGACTGACCAATAGTCAGAACAGACGGAGAATCTAAGGAATCAGAAGATTGAAGAAAGTGAATAGTATCTTTACCCCACTTGGGAAAGTCTTTTGAAGCTATTTCTTACCAAGCACATTAAAAGATCATCAGTTCAAATAATGTATTTAAGTACAAGTAATGTAGATGTGTCACTAATTTGCCAAGTTAGAAAAAAGACTCAACAGGTCTCCGTCAGATGAGAAAATTGTTTAACGTTAGAATGTAGAAGAGCATTCTTAGCAACATCTAGGCTCAAGCCTGTCATAAACTGAAACAGCTTGAATAAGATTGTCTCTGTCCAAATTGAAGTAAGATTTTATTCACTATGGACTGTTAGGGTGTCAACAGAGAGAAACATTTTATCGGTCATATGTAAACCTCAAATCATTCAAGAACAGAAATTCAAATTTTCATTAGCTTTAAGCCTTAATCAGCCATAATAACTAGAAATAAACACTTGAACTGCATCATTATGTGTAATGTAACTTCTTGATGACATTCTAACATACATATGCATGTTGACAAATTATGTCTGCTTCGAATGAAATGGACGCTGTCTGTTTAAAGGGAAGATTGCTGAGCGAATGGGTTCCGGTGACCAGCAACTGCAGCTTTCTGCACGTGTGCCTCCAAACCTGCTGGAAACCTGGCACAGGCAGATTCTGGCTGGCAGCGCCCGAGTACCTAATGAGGGTGGTGATAAAAGTAGCTCCATGCCTGTCAGCGCTGAGGTGGCATAATGCTAACGGAGGCTTTGTGGACCACTCAGCTGCTGAACTCTTTGCCTACAGGGGAGTAAAGAGATTGACTAGATTTATGAGGCTGTCAAGGCTCAGTATATTACCGTGTGTTAAACTGAGGTGAGGACAGGGGGAAAGGGTACTTTATTTGTCTACTGGTGTTTAAAGTACCACAAAAAATGCTTGACTTTTAACTTTTAATTTTGCCTTTGCATCTTTCCTTAAATTTAAACTTGTGAATAGCTCATCTAAAAATCAACAGAGCAAACATACAAAAAATGACATTGTAATGTAATTTTCTTGTGGCAGCAGTGAAATCCATTCAGTTTGCTTTTGTGTCAATGTTGCTTAGCATTGTTTATGTTGCTGATCCAGAAATAATGTTTTTCATCCCCATCATTGCTGTTTAGTTCCTTTTTTAACTGCCGTGAATTCATACTAGCTCATTACAGAAAGGTCACTGCCAGACGGAAAAGGTCAAAGTAGTGCCTTAAATGATTTTCTGTGACACGCACAAAATGGAAGTGGAACACGTAGTTCAAGGACAGCTCCGAACTGAACCATCACTAATGACCTTTACATACATTTGAAGACATCAGTGTTCAGTTCAGCCAAAGACACGTTTTAGGCTAACAACTCAGGCATGAGGTACCGTCTGGTTTATCCATAGGATTCTGGAAAGCTCATTTTCCTGCTGTACATATCTTGCACACTGTACCATATCTTTTCTTTTAGAGGAGGAGAGATTTTACTCGGTCTAGGATTGTTTGAAAATCATTTAGTATAACAATAACATTTCAAAAAATTTGTGTAATGGGATAAAGCTATTAAAATAAAAAAAAATTAGTTTTGGTCAAAATGTTCAGAGTGGAATGAAGAACAATCAGCTGTGGGGAATTTAAAACCAAGAATTGGATGAACAAGTTTTTCTTTAATCCAAACACTATCAAAATTAGATTGACAGGCTCAAGTATGTACATACCACAGATAATTATATAAACATTACTTGGAGTTAAATCTCAGCTTTAAACTTCTTATACCAATTGACAAGCTTCTGACATTTTTACTGAATATTTGAAAGTTGTTCTTATTGGATTTAGTAGAGTTCATTTAAACAAGTCAGTTTCATCCATTTTATCCAACTTAAAGTATAGTCCACAAACATTTAATATGGCAGAAATCTGAGCTTTTTCCGTCAATTTCAAAATCAGTTTTTTGTTTGTTTTGGAACATTGCAGTGTTGGTACACTCAATTCTATTTAAGGCTCAACTATCTCATACAAACTGTCCTCCCCAGATATCTGCAAAAAATCTGTGTGGTGTAACAGCAGTGTCATTATTCACAGTGAAGCAATTTTTACCTTTCTATGTACTGAGAGGGTGTTTGGAAGAGTCGAGGTTAAACTTTCAAACCAAGTAGCGCTGTTAACAACTCTCAAACATGGTAGTAGAAGCATCATGCTGTGGGGTTGTTTTGCTACCAGAGTACTCGTGCGTGTAGCCCACCCTAAAACTTGTTGAAAATCTACGTACATGTGTCTGTCAGGAGATCAACTGGCTTAAAATATCTCATTCACTGGTTCTTTTCAATAAATTTGCTGTGGTCTCCAGTATGAATGAATGCCTTGTGAGCCGTTTTACGTGGAATAAATGCTCTGGTGCTCCTGTTTCAGGAGGTTGCAGTTTGTCAGAAGAGTGGGTGGCAGGGACACACGTCAGGATCATGAGTCTAACTCCTTATTATTCACAATATGCATCAGTCTCGCCTCTGATTGGCTAACAGCAAAGACATTCTTATGCTGCCTTCAAACAAATAACTAACTTAACTTACGTCGATGCCGGTGTTCCAAGACATATTCCAACAGCTTCTTCCTCAGCTCCTCTTTCTTTGGTAGAAAATGCAACGCTGATGTGCTATGTTCACAATTAAACCAAGCCTGACAGTGTTCTGCCTTGCAGTGGAGTTGCTAACAGTTAGCTTAGTTGCTAACAGTTAGCTTCGGCTTCTAGCTTCTACTGGCAGAAACGTGCTCTTCTCTCTCCCGGCTGCAAAATCAGCCTTCCCATGGGCGATTGCAAGCCAAGGTAGGCAAGACCATGAACACAAATTTTCCCTGTGACGTAGAAGGGACTGGCTTTTTCTAACTCGTTCGTTTTGTTGTATGTTTTCCTTCTGTGTCTAATGCAGGCAATGGGGGTTGGAGAAAATGTCCACGTGCAGCATGCATATGCAGCTCAGAGTGACCGATCGTATTTCAAAAAGAACACTTATTACATGGTTTCTCAGTGAACGAGACCTTTAAATCAACTCTACCAGTTGTAGCAAGCAGAGTGGTCAGACATTCATCCAGTATTTTGCCAGAAGCTTGTTGAAATCTTCAAAAATAATTCTCTGGAACTTGCTTATACACCCTTTACAAAATTCTGTCCTGTGTTTCAAGGGTGTAGGAAAACAAGATTACAAAGGAAAATAAAGCTCAATCAAGCATTTATTCCCCTATAAAACGTCTGTAATAAATAAAATTGTGATGAAGGATTTTTTGTTGTTGTACTTCAACTGCAAGAACCAAGATTCAGACAGGCATAGTAAAATTTAGCTGAAATAATAGCACAATCAGTTGAAGCGTGAAGCGTGAAACAGACCTAACCATATGACAAAATAACAGCTTTCCAATGTCACACAGCTTCCAAACTGCTGAATCACTGCCAGATGGGACACCGGCTATTTCATTTAGCAGCAAAAAAACAAATCAAAACGGAAAAACTCACACACTGGCTCCTATCCTCTTTTCTTATCCTATCCTCTGGTGTCATTGTCTGCTTTTTCACCTTCCGAGTCTCTCTGAGGTCATTTGCAGACAGACGGTGTCCTTGCAATGTTCCTTCACCCTGAAATAAACCATCTGTCTGCAATCCTCCCCCAGAAATGTATCTCATACCTTATTCTACACAGCTGTCATGGCTAAGTGGCTTCATTGGGAGTTTTAAATGCCATATACATATTTAAAATAACATTTAAAAAATTGTTGCACTTTGGTCTCGATTACACAGAGAGGGAAGCTACAGCTTTGAATTTGAAACCAAATTCAGCTTTAAATTTAAGGTGATGTCCAAAAATGCAGCTTTCATAAGAATGGGACTAACTAAATACAATTGAATGTGATAAAAAAAAGAAGAAAAGTAATTTAATATAAAATATGATCATGGTTCCACTAATTGTGTCCTAATTTAAATTCCAAGCTGTCTGGTTTGGTTTGGGGTAAATAAACTAGACATTTCATAAGAGGGTGGCTGTACAAGCTTTTGTAAACAGAGCAGTGATAGAGTATTCATTTGGTAATAATTTAATTAGATACAACCATGCACTGACTGGGACATCTATAAGCAGCTGGCCAGATGAAAACATTTTCCACAGCGCAGTTTGGGTGTTCAGTGCTCACTTTGCTCTGACTTTTGTTTATCCGATAGTGGAGCAGGACTGTGATAATTTACAGAAAACAACAAGGGGGACCAAGGAGGCATACAATACAAGAAAAATTACTAAGTGTGTCTTTTCATCAGCAAAACATATAAATCATCTGATGTTTAAAGAGTTGTGTAAGTGTCCGCCTTTGTGTTGATCCGTCATTGTTATGAAGAATGAGTGTCTTTCTCCAGTAGAATAATAAGAGAACAAACTAGAATTGACACAATTTGAATTATTGTGTATTTTGTCCAGTTCACAAATAGTCAAAATTAAACTTCGATTAAATACAGTATGCCAAATTGTGCAAGCTTTATGCCAACTTCTAGCTTCTACTCACTTATGCTTATCTTCACTTATCCACTCTTATAGGCAGATTTGGTTATGGATATTTAAATAGGTTGTTTTCTTGGGATGTACTTGCTTTGAAGCCCTATACAAGTACAGGCCTATTACCATTTACTTGTCCTTTATACTTAGTGCATACTTCTTCAATTGTGTTAAGGTCGGGCTTTGGGAATTCCAGTAGTTTAATGCTAGCTGGCGTTAGCCATTCCAAAACAAGCTTTTGGAATCTGCAGGTGGCTAAGTTTCAACCATGTAATGTCCAGAAGTTTTAAGGAAGTCCTGCTACTTCAAAATTATTCCATTCACTTTGTGCAATACACCAGTACCACTGACAAAAAACAGCCCCAAAGCATCATGTTGCCACTACCATGTTAGACATTTGATACTGTGTGTATTTAATTTTTTTTAAACCTCGCCAATTCTTCCAAGAACAGTGGTTGATATGTTCTTAGCTGTTGACTTATAAAAACTGAGCAGGACCTCTATTGCTATGATGTGCTTACACTGTGACAAATAAATAACAGAAGGGTTTGAACTAAGTATTGCATGGAAAGACGCTGTCTTTACTTTACTCATTAACACCCTGCCTCATAATGATGTTCTAATGAGCCTATCAGCATGGTGGAAGGTGTTAAAAGCTCAAAAAACACATTTTGTGTCTTTGCTAGACTGTATGCACAACCATGTGTGTATCTCAGCTTTCCCATTTGGCATTACTCTGCAGACTCTTCACACATGCATTACTGTAAATCTTGCTAACCAGATAGCTGATGAAAGTGCAGTGCTCGCATCTACTCTTCTGCACTCTCATTACACTACAGCACTCTGTGATATGAATGAAACGCATACACACAAACAAACGGGAGGCTGCATCTGTGTGAACATTTCACTATCTGCAGGATATGAAGTTGCTGTTTATCACCACAGCTATACTGCTAGTTCTTCTTTATTCCCAGCAGAAGGGATTGGTGACACCCTACAAATTTGTCAGATTCTGTGCTCCTAATAGATTTAGAGAAATTACAACAACTCTGGAGCATGCTCGATTCTTGGCAAAAGCACCATTTGCAGTCGCTTAGCAGCTGAAGGGGGCGCTGCTGCGACAACTCACAAAAAAAGAAAGAAAAAAAAACAGAATGAAATTAATAGCAACAAGTTGCAGCTCTGACTGGTGTCCTTTTCTCATGTTCTGTATTAAAAATAAAAATTCAGAAAATATAAATGACAATCCTATCACTCGTGCTCTGTTTTTTTTCATTCTGGTGGAGCTCCCACTGGTGTCGGTTTGAAATAATTGGGAAGGATAAGATGCTTCTCTCTGATCTATTATGTGAAATATAGTTCACAAAATAAGCTTGGTTTGTCATGTTCTTAACAGCACAGGATAACAAAAGTTGGAATGAAAGAATAAAAAACATTATTTTTTGCCATCATTTGAATATTATTTGGAAAATAATTGGCAGATTAAATTTTTGGTTGCCTAATCATGCTACAGTATAACTACCATATATGCTGTGTAACATATACTGTAGGTGTAATGCAACCTCCTTTAGTTTATAAATCCATAATCTCAACTAAATAATGTCAAGCTGATCACATTAAGTCTGTTGACAGCAGCAGCTGAATGTACTTTGCAGCAACAGGTAAATGTTATCTTCTTCTGTCCTGAATTCTCCCACTGAGGCCAATTTTGTCACATTCGTCCACACATGATTGCTCAATGTTTACTTTTCGTAACCTTCATTGAGACCAAAAACAATGGGAACTGTAGCTTCCATGCAGATTCTAATGGGTTTTTTAACATAGTTTTGCCACATATTTCACCTTCCACAAAGGACTCTATTTTAGGAAACCAACAGTAGCTGTTAATAAAAATTATCATACGGCCTTCTATTATTGTGCTAAAAGTTGCAAAATAAAATATATTTGAAAGTAAACACCTCCAGAGACATTTTGGATTGGGGGTCATATCATGAACTCCTATAGGGCACCAGAGTGGCCGGAGCCAGCTATGCCCTTAGGCTTAAATGATCAAAAAGAATTCTCTTATGAACAGTGTAACATCTGTATCAGCTGATAATGTGGATTAAAACGTTACCTCCAAAACAAAGAGCAAAACAAAGAGTGAAATTAGCTAATTTCAAATTCTCTTTAGGAACTATTATATTTCTTAGCCTTTCTGGCATAACCCATCATCAGTTATTTATATTAAAACAGAGGGAAAGTCACACCATGTGTGAGATTTTACTGGATTTTACTATTATTTTAAAATAAAGCCTCTTAAGTTTGTGATGAGCAGAGCTAGTGTTACTAAAGCTGCATTCTCTGGGGGTATTCTTAGAAGATGTAGAAACATATCTTTACTCAAGGAGTCGCAAAAGGCTGGCAACATTTCCAAATTAAGCATGTTATATAACAGGTAAGTTTGAAACACTGAAAGGATAAAACAAAGCTACTTTGATGTAATCAGTTCAACCTTCATATTACTCTATTTAGCTCTCCCACTCTCTCACTCTCTTGGAGCCTGAAGAGCAGAGACAGGTCTTAACAGTAACAGCATATATAGAATGTTATTGTCAGCACTTACGGGTAAGTGTGTGCATATACCGATCGAAGAGATTGGATTCTTGAAATTCTGACCGGCTAATAGGTGTTATGATGAAGATGTAATGATTTTGGTCACCCAGTTTCTCACTGCATCTCTACCTAAATGAAATCACCTAAATGACGATATTAAACTCATGTTGACCTCTTGAAAAATAATTTTGTTTCCCTTTGTTGGTGAAGTTAAACTCACACCAGTGTTTTTGTGAAAGCGTCTTTACAAATTGCCCTGTTTTTGGCAAAAATAGCAACTCAGATTACATTTTGATGACACATGAAATAAGGAGCTGTGTTCCATTGAACAGAAAGATTGCAAACTTGGGGGGGGGGGGGGGGGGGTGTTGTGTTGGGCAGTGGGGTCAGACTGTGCCTATCTCCAGTAGCCTACTCAAAGGGCAAGAAACATGGCACACCCTGGACAAGTTGCCTGTTCATTACAAGGACAAACACCCAGCCCAAATCCACAGGTATACCTATACAGACAATTTAGGGTGGTCAATTTACCGACGTTTTTGGATGGTGGTAGGAAGCCAGAGAAGACCTATAGATGTACAGGGAGAGCAAACAAAATCCATGTAGAAAGCATTTTACTAGTACATTATCAGCCTCTTATTCTGCATTCTACTTTCCTAAACTATTATGTGTGAATGTCAGTTGTAATTGCAAACAAAAATCTCAATAGTGAATGCATCTGGATAAAAACAATCCGAGATTTTGGCTTTTTTGCTCATAATAAAAACTGCAGTTTTACAGTACTAACTTTACTGCTGTGCTTAACTCATGCCAATAACAACAATACTGTTTTCTCATATGTTGGTTTTAAAGCAACAAAAACCACTGATGCATTTCTTCCTTCAAAAGCCTCTGATTGGTTTTCTATCACTGCTTTAGGCTACAGTCCGGAGGTGAAATAAGCTTTTATGCCCAACGTGACAAACTGATACTGTGTTTTTGGCTCTTTGTGAATGGAACCAATGTTTTTTGGAAGAAAGCTCTTGAGATACCGTCTCGCTTTCTTAGGAGAATGTGGTAGTGCATGTGCTCTGTGTCAGGACCGCAGGCTGCGTGCACGCCTTCCATCTGCCGCAGGAATGCATTACATGCATGTACAGTGAGGGGAAAGAAAACAACTGTGGGGCAGCAGATTAAATCCGCAGCTTGGAGAAGGATGGGATCCTTGTAAACAAGATGACAGCGAAATACACAGCTGTTCGTTGGGAAATAATCTGCTTTAATAACAACGAACTGCCTTGTCTTGACAAGAGGAATGAGTGATAACTAACGTTTGAAAAATTTAACCAAACACCTTTAAACTACCATATTGACCATAACAATTTTTATCATTTGTGGGTAAAGTAGCTACCACTAGACAACAGGAATCAAAGTTTTTACATTGCAACATGTCAATGTATTTTAAAGCAACGTTCAGCTGAGCCGATGGTAATGAGAAGCTTTAAATGTTTAATGAGTGCTGGGTCTTACTCAAAGTACTTTATATTAGAAAGTATGGCAGACTTGTAGAGGGAAAGCTTTACTGTACTGCTTGAGTAATTTGTCTGTTTGGTGTAATTTCTGTGAAAAAGTGCAAAGCAGTGTATCATTTTTATTTCCGCTTTTATCATTTTTTTAGTTCAAGTATCCAATCAAACATGTATCCATCAAGTAATACATTAGAAATAACTGGTGTAAAGCAGTTCTCTTGATGGGTAGCATGGATTGGCTTGAGGTATCTTACATTTTGGGTAATAGTAATAGCTTACTATAATAATACCTACTAAAAAGAAACTAAGGTGCCTTGAAGTAACAAACGATGATAAACTGAAAAGAAATTAAGGCAGATTTGAAATCCAAAATTCATGCTTTCAACTAGTCCTGGGTAGGTATAAGACGGCCAGATGATCACGAGCGAAAGTATCACAGAGTACTGAGACAAAATTATTATTTAAAATAAGTGTAACATGATCTGTTTGCTTTTATCTAAAACACAACAGCAACAGTTATCCCCACTGCTGCTAAAATAAAACATATTGATCATTAAATTTATAATCATAACTTTTATTTGTTTTGATTTTGACTCATAGATTTATAAAGAAGAAAATACTCAATAACACCAGGTAAATTATGTAGTAGTTTTGAAGTAAATGGCATCAATATGGAGAATATTATATATTTTTGCTGTTCTGCATCCTGTAACAAGTATTAAAAACCCATAATAGCTGGGAGATAGCCAGGCTATCTCCTTGATTTGCCAGCCTGGCTGGTTAACAGACATGTCACTAGTATCTTACCAAGTGTAGTTTTCAAAAGCATCACCTCAAAATGAGTAATAGGTGACCATCCCATTTAGTTTTTACACCATAGCTCTCTGTGTTTTTCATGACCAGAAATATCTCCAAATAATCAATTTTTCTTAGAACTCTTCAAGTAAAGGAAAAAGTTTAGCAGTTTTCTGTTAGCCAGCTGACTGCAGTCCGCAGCAACAGGTGGAGGAGGGTCAGGACTGCATTCCTTCATGCTCCTTAAATCCAGAGAAAACTCCAGTCACTTCAACACTTTCTCTACCATTTCATTAAAATGAATTTGAACCAATACAAATATTAAATAGTTTTGAAACTGTACCTTTTTAAATCCTTGATCATGGTACCGGAACCGCCCTTCAACTACTTAAAAAACAACAACATTTTGGTCATTTTAAAATATTTGTTTTGATTTTTTGGGACTCAAAAGTCGTTTGCTTGTAGGGGACAAATATAATTTTTTTGACCAATATTAAGTGACCATAGAACTTATTTATACAGTATTAAGGTATTACTTTTGCTACTCCAGCAGGGCCACAACCTAACCACACCCCTAGTTATCCACTCGGTTCTCCTGTTTGGCGGTCATGCTCTTTCAACCGTCAACATCTCTTACTCATTCTTTCGTTCTTCCCTACCAGTTTGAGTCCTGACATGAATCTGACAGATGATCTGGGAGCTAAAGATTAGGGTGATGCCAAGGAGGCCTTCCAGCCTCTAAGACTTGAAACTCATCATCAAATATAAGTGAAATAGGCGTGAAAAGCAAAATGATTTGTTTGTGTGCCAAAATAAAAGGGGGAAAAAAATCAATGCAAGGTTATTGACATTTCTTGACATGCTATTCTTTAAAATGGAAATATTTGTTTTCTAAATTGATTCTTACTTTACTTTCCTTTACCCCAGTTACAAACTGAAATTGTTTTTAGATTTCTCCTACCGCATATTAGTGCTCCTGTCCTTTTGCTTCCAAATGTGTGAGAAATCTCAGTTTTTTAGATCTTGGAAAGCCAATCCTTATTGATCTACTAATCCCCAGAAACAATTGAGACCCCCGTCCGCTAAGAAATTTAGAGTGTAAAGGCTAAAAATGAGGGGCAAAAGGTAAAATGGAATCTAGCCAAATTACTTTCTTCAGAGCCAAAATGTACAAGATAATCCAACCTGATTAATCTAAACTGTATTCTGGTGGCCTGTTGTGGATCCTGCGCTGTTTTCCCTTAGTGCATGCTGTGCCTCTTTTTAAACCATTGTTTCTCAGTTTGGATGGATTAACATCCTTAAATGTGTTTAACTATCCACAGCAATCTTCTCCGGCTGGATTAGAGCCTCCGCTGAGCTGCGTCAGTGTGACAGCTCTACACTGCGCTGACTGACGCAGACACGCTGGATCTACATCCACTGGCGGACACAGACACAGCGCAATCTTACCATCTCCATCCGGAGTTTCCTAATCTTTTCATCCAAACTCTTCCTCCCGGTGTCTTTACTGGTGTCCTGGGGGGTGGCCAGTTTGCCTTCTCCCCGGAGAGAGGACGCATCTTCTCTCATCCACCTGAGCAAACCCTCGGGGGTCTTCCGGCCGATTTTTGTCTCTACGTCTTTCAGATCCGGGATGGTGTCGCTGGCAGTGCCTTCATCCATTGCGTCGTGCAAAGAGAAAAGATCCTCAAAAGATTACGTCCTTCTGCTCTGTTTGGGACTTTCACTTCCTTTAGGATTGGATGACATCCTCTGCGACTCCCGCTGAGCTGTGGTCTGCGCCAAGAGAGGAATTCACTTTGTAACAACAGAAGAGCGTCTGATTATACCGCGCAGAGCGATATTTCCTTGATAATCAATGTAGAGAGATCTTAATCCATTTTAAACACATTTCTAATTTAAGATGATAAAGGACAGAAGTGGGGGGGGAATCAAAATTTTCGGTATGTTCCATGGCTTGTTGCAGCTTTTCCCGCAGCGGTTTGATGTCAGGAATCCATCTGAGTGGGAACTCGGAGAAGCTGTGGCGTTGGGCTCCCTGTGAACGATCTTTATTCTGAAGCACACTGCGCAGATTCCACCTGCATGATGACAGCGACCAGCGCCAGCCGCAGAGTGCGAGAGGAGAACAGAGTAGAGAAAAGTCAGGCTTAATAACACGCATCTGCATCCGGGCTCACTTTCAAAATAAAATCTATATAAGGGAAGCTGGCCCAACTATTATGCAGATGCTAATATATTTGTCTCTTTGCAGACGTACTCATGCTTGAACATTTTCATATATTGTCACGTAACACCCACAAACGTAAATGCATGGTATTGGGATTTTATGTGATAGACCAACAAAAAGGGTCGAACAGTTAATCAGTGAAAGACAGAAAAAAAAGGATACACAATTTTTGAAATATTGTAATACCTTGTAGAAACACCCATTGTTGTAACCACAGTCTATTGGAGGATGCCTCTACCGATGTTGCACATACAGATATGACCGTTGTCCTTTGCAAAACAGGTCAGTCTCAGTAACATGAGTAAGAACATATCTGTGGACAGCACTTTTTAAGCCTTGCCACAGTGTCTCAGTTATATTCAGGCGTAAACTTTGACTGTGCACTTCTAAAGTGTCAATATGTGTTTTTCGAATATCTTTCCCTGTCCTGGAGGATGAATTACTTATAGCCTTTAACAGCTTTGTCTTCCTGAATTGCCTCTGTCGATCTTCTCCTCAGCTATGCCCAGCTTCTTTGTCCCTGGAGAGGAACGTCATACCCACTGCATGATACTGCCACCAACTTTTTTTAGGCTGATGTGCAGTGTTAGCTTTCTGCCACACTAAGCATTTTGAATATAAACCGCTTTGGTCTTATCTAAATAAAGCAGCTTTGTCCACACATTTCCCAAGCGTTATAGATAATATTATTATAACTCTAATCATCTATATATAGATACAAGTAAAAATACACGTTTTTACTGTATATATGAGTATAAATCTCTGTTTATGTTGGAATACGTGCGACATGCTTTCAACCCAGTTTCATATTTCAGTTTTATTGAAGCTTTGAATAAGCATTCATAGCTTTAAAGCTACAGTTCATGTCTAGGAAATCACGTTGCTGGAAAAGTTGTCAGGAGTGTGATGAATGAGGTGTTACAAATGATTATCGCACCACTCTCCACAGTCTGCCTCACACTTACACTTGACAACTTTCCCTGCCTCCACAGGCAGATCCTGCCCAGCAGACCTCCTGACATAAAATTGTGGGTATAGCTCAGGTTAAGGCCATGTGGTTGTGAGACTAGAGGACTAATTTACTGGAAAAGTTTTGCCGCAAAAGAGATCAAATGGTCCCTCCAGTAATTTCAGCAGTCATGGACAAAAATGGTCAAACATTTTACGACGAGTACACATTTTCTCACTTGGATGGGGGGGGGGGGGGGGGGGTTCTTGTGGTTTGAGAGGTGAAGCAGAGCCATATCTGGAAATTAGTTTGTTGTCCACTTGCTTATTACAAAGACATAAAAAAAAAATGGTAGACCAAATAGGAATTATATTTAAATAAAAATCTTTATATATCAAAGATCGAGGATAAGATCAATTGTTACTTGCTGTTTATGAGTTGTTTATGTGCTTTGCATTGCCTGACACATTTAGAAATAGGAAGAGGATGCCCTTAGAACTTAGATCTGTCATCAGATCTCCTCAGGTCCCCCAAAGGGACCTGATGCTTTTACTGTGTTAACTCATCCTACCTGCTGATAAGAAGCTGACAGCTGCAGTCCGTGGCAGTGAGATAACTTGGAACGGCTGCAGTTTCAAATGGATGCCCCAAATGGATGTAGGAAGCTGCTTGAGAGGATGAAAAGGCATAAATGTGTATCTGTACCACTGAAAAATAAATAAATTAAAGGCTGGATTTGAAGGAGGACATTATTCTTTCTGAGAAGCCAAGACAACAAATTTTGCACCCCAAAGAGTTAGTTTCTTCACGCTGGCATGACAACATCATGCCTGATGAATGTCCAATGATTTCAACAATGCTTTTAAACAGTCTAACCTCCACACAGTAAGGCAAGGCAAATGTATTTGTATAGCACACTTTCAGCTTTGGGTGATTAGGGGATAAAAAAGCAGTAATAAAAAAAACAGTAAAAGAATAAAATAGAATATTAGAGACACAAAACATATGACACATTTAAAACATATGTCATTCCAGCTATTATTAATTGCTTACTCAAAGGTAGCTCTAAACAGATGGGTTTTTAGTCTTGACTTAAAGGAATTCACTGTTTCAGCAGCTTTGCGGTGGTCTGGAAGTTTGTACCAGATAAGGGGAGCATAGAAACTGAAAGCTGCTTCACCATGTTTGGTTCTAGTTCTAGGGATGATTAGTAGACTAGAGTTGGAAGACCTAAGTGGTCTGGGGGGGTTATAAACTAGTAAAAGTATTTTGAAGTATATTCTCTGAGCTACAGGGAGCCAGTGTTAGGACTTTAGAACTGGGGTAATGTGCTCTACATTCCTGGTTCTAGTGAGGACACGAGCAGCAGCGTTCTGGATCAGCTGCAGCTGTCTGATTGACTTTTTAGGCAGACCTGAAAGGACGTCATTGCAGCAATCAATCAGACAAGAGATAAAACACATGGATGAGTTTTTTGAGGTCTATAATCCAGTTTTTCCGGTGATTGAAGGCTGACCTTGTTATTGGTTTTATGTGACCCTGAAGGTTAAGGTCTGAGTCCATTACTACAAGTAAGCCGTTTTCAGACAGAAGTTCTGTAATATTTGCGGACAATTCCCTCCGGTCTTTAACTGGAGTTGTGTTTTCAAATACACCACTTTTTTCCGGAACATTGCCTTTTGGCTGCTTTCACTCAGCAAGAAATGTACCGGAGGATCCTGATGAATGTCTGGGGGGCGGGGGAGTGGGGGGTTGAATGTGGATATTACGTAAACCTAGTGCGGCAGCCGTATGTGTCATTTCCCCAAACAAATGGATTATTGCAAAGATGGTCGACGAAACAGCAGATCTACTCGCAGTGCTCGTCTTTGTGACGTGTGCAATTTTGCGCACATGGAAACGCTTAAGAGACATCGATGAAGAAGCTGAAAGGAAAATAGTGATATTTCTATGTCATCAATGTGTGCGCTCACAGCGTTCCCTGCCCCTCTCCCCACACCCCTCCAATTTATCCTGAACATTACCTGATAATCTGAGTGCGAACACCATACCGCAAAAAGTCCGCTCTTGTTATTCTCTTGTGTTGTTCACGATTTGGCTTGTTAGATCCCATTATCAACTTCTTAGGTAATTGCCTCTATTAGAAATGACACCAACTGCTCTTAGTTACAGTAGCCATTCACCTAAACAGCTAAGTAGGTTAACAATGCGTTAGTTTATAAGCTAAAGAACTTTGCTCATATTATAATATGTGGTACACATGGTATAATCCCACAGTAGAGAGAAGTAACTCTAAGTGACTATCTAGGCTCATGCTCCATCCTATGACACATTTATCTGTCTCTTACCTGTTGGAATGTAAGATTTGCCTTTTAAAATGATCAAGTATGTACAAAATCGAGATTAAATTCTGTCTTTTGCCTAAAAGTGCACAAACATGTGTCTGTAATGATTATGTTACCATGCAATTAGCCTGGTATCCATGATGACCACCATGGCAACGGTTGGTGGAGGAGAAAATGTTCAGCTTTTTGCACACCCACATGCTGAGGCTGATCTACAGTATCCACATTATGCAAAGCATTTGGATTGCAAATCTATCCGGCAAAGGTGCTGCAGAATCAGCAGCATTAGTCAACTCATTTGTGTGTGGGTTTGCATGGTGGCTTTATATTTGCATGGGCTTGCCCAGGGTGATCTAGTTTCACGTCACTCCTGAAAGCTGAATTTTCAGTAAAGTGCTTCTTTTGTTGACCCCTATGTCCCTGTTGTCTCATTTAAAAGAGAATAGGCTGACCAGTTCAGTTTTTGCATGTAGCATTACATTGCAATGTGTAACTAAAGACTTTAATTTAGGACTAAAGGAAATGTTCAAATGCAGCAGGATAGCAAACTATCATAAAATCCATTTTACTACCTTTCTACATTTTACAGTATTCTTGCTGCTGTAACAGAAGGGAATCTTAAGGCTTATGTTACTGAGGAAATCTAGCTGCTTTTGTGACAGTCAAGTCAAGTTTATTTGCATAGGACATTTCAGCAACAAGGCAGTTCAAAGTGATTTACATGATAAAAACATAACACAATGACAATTGACAAAATAAAGAGAGGTAATGAAAAACTGCAGTCCAGACTAGAATTTGTGTTCCAGTGATGATTGATCAAAAGCAGCTCTAAGGAAATGGCTCTTAGCCTTGATTTAAAGGAATTTAAATCAAGGCTAACATTTTATGTTAGCCTTGATTTAAATCAATGCAATTTTCTGGAAGTTTGTTCCAGATTGGAGGAGCTTCTACATGTTTGGTTATAACTGGAAGATTGATACATCAACAGATCTTTAGTGTATTTTGATGCTAAGCCCTGCGATGGACTAGCGACCTGTACAGGGTGTAACCCGCCTCTCGCCCTGTGACTGCTGGAGATAGGCACCAGCCCCCGTAACCCTGCATAGGATGGACGGGTAAAGATAATGGATGGATGGATAGTGCTAAGCCATTCAGTGATTTATAGACTAACAAAAGTAGTTTAAAGTCTATTCTCTGAGGCACCGGGAGCCAGTGTTGTGACTTCAGAACTGGGGTGATGTGCTCTATTTTCGTAGTTTCCTAGCCTGCCTACTTTATTAAAGAACAGGCAAACCTGTTAGAGGGGGAGAATGCAGGCTTCACCAGGTCAATACTATTACACTTACAGTATTTCTGAGCTGAGTCTCACTCCTCATAAAAACCTAAATGTTCTTCTGGTGAAGTCTTTTCCTATTTTAAATGTATGCGTTAACTAATTTTGTCAAAACATAAATCAATCTTCATGTTCTTTGTAGACAGTTAAAGATTATGTTCCAACATTAAACCTCTCTAGTTTCAATAGACCTAATTCCAATATGACGAAAGTTCCACCTCTGTGTTTCAACATAGGAACTGTGTGTTTTGTTTCTATGCCGTCTGGAACATTTCTCAATTGCCCAACAGTTCACTCCTTCAGACTATAACATGGTTCTCCCATAGGGGTTTAGAAAATTTGTTGCTGGTGTCTGGGTTTGGATGTTTATTTGGTAGAAAAGGATTCCATCTTCCAGCCCAGCTTTAGAAATACAGGTTATCATTGGCACATTGACAAACTCTCCCTTAGGACTGATGTCAGCCTCTTGCCAAACTCTAACCTTTTCATTCTTTTCTTTATTAATTATTTAGTTTTACTGTGAAATTGTACAGAACACATGCCTCATTAAAGTTAGAAAAACCTTTAAAAAATATTTGATTTGGTCTCACCACAAAAACCAGGCATTTGGAGAGAGAGAGAGAGAGAGAGAGAGAGAGAGAGAGAGAGAGAGAGAGAGAGAGAGAGATAGTAAAATAATGTCTTGTTTTGTGTTTTAAAAAGCACATTGTTTACATAAAATAACATCTATGCATAGCCTATAAGTGGATTAAAAAGCACTGCATCTGGTCATCAAATTAACACTTTCTTGTCCATGGAATCAGATTTTTCAATATTACAAACCAGTGAGATTTCTCTCATCTTCAAAATATATGGATAAGGGGAAACCTTTGCCTGCACCAAATAAAATACATGACTAATGCTTATGTGTCATCCAGAATATGGTTTTATTCCACTGTCCTTACATTATGTTGTAAAACTTAGCTTGATCTATGATGTCATGTTTTTTTTCCTCTCTTTTAAAGCTGCAAGAAAGAAAAGAGAAACCTCCAAGTAGAATATACAACATCTGATTGGGAGTGTGCAACATTTATTGGTGATTTTTTCCTCTGGTGCTGTGATGGCCACAACGTGATAAAGTACAATGTTGCCATCTGGTGGATGAGTTTGCAAAATCACCAAAACCATGAAAAGTTAATTTAAAGAAAGACACGCAGTTAGGAGAAACCAAATCAAACGTTTGCGTTCAGTTTATCTGGTGTAGGTATATGTTTAATCATGTATAGCACCTGGACTCTTGTTTTTTGTGTATCTGTACTTCTCAATGAACATTTGTTTCAGTGGCATTAATTCAAATCTCTCTGTAGGCTATACCACATTCTTTGGAATGACAAGAAATACTTTTCTGTTCTACTCTACTCTATTCTATTATGAATTAAGCATGTCACTTATTGGGATTTCCTCAGAGTTTTCTTGAGTCACACAGAGCCTGATTGGTCACATTCTTTAGCACAGCTGACAGAGGCTTAGATAAGGCTATAAAACCCTGTGAAACACTAAGCTAGTTAGGTTCAGAAAAACCAAAGTGCTTATTTAAATCTAAACCATATCCTAAAGGCCTAATAATCCGGCCTTGAAAGGCAACAATCTGAGTTGTGTACATAGAGAAAGTAAGAATAGGGTTCTTCGTGAAAAAAAAAAGTTCTCAGAGAGAATCTATCAACTGTGGAGCAGAAATGCTCAATGATGAAGGGATTTCAAAGTATAATTAGATATAGAGTTAAAGAAAATATGAGAAAAGTCAACAAAACAAAGACAAACAGACCATAAGCAGGAAAAAAATAAGTTCAAGTTTCCTGATGAAGACTTCCAAAATGCACAGATGGCAAAGGTTAGAATTATTTTATCTGAATGAACTTTAAGTAATGACAAATGGCACTTCTGTTACAGATCCAAATCTAAGTCACTTAAAATGATAGCTAAAAGCTGTACTCTTAATTTTAAAAAGTAATGTAAAACGTTACATCTTCATATATCTAAATTAAACTGAGGGAGGAAAAACTGAAATAAAAAATAAATTCTAATGTCAGCGGTTTTCATTGTTAAAATAACTAGCAGTTCCCTCCCAAGTCACTCCTACGTCTAACCTGTTCAACCTGCCAGTATCTTGAGGCTTACGTAAGTCAAAGCTAAGGAAGAAGTGTTGAGGATCACCAGCCTAAATACACACAGCCAGAAGCTTTTCACCTTTTCCAACAAGATCAAACAAGGAGGACATGGAAACAGACAACTTAGAGGACATTGAGTCCCTTATTGAGGACATGCAGTACATCCCAGGCCATTTTCACCTGGAGCTAAATCTTAACTGTGATCCTGTTGGTCCTGTGAATCTGCGACTCAGAGACACTTACTTGAAACAGGAGAGCCTGCAAGCTGAGCTGGAGGTTGAAGTAGGATATCTGCAGTATGCTGTCCGAAATCTACTGGGGCTGCTGGCGTTTCACCTGGAACAGCTGGACAGAGCTGAGGAAATATTCAGGTATAAGACACTAACTTTTTCTGGAAGGCAGTGTGTGATAAGAAAAGTAATACAGAGAGATTTTTAAACATAGTTTGGACTGTCATGTTTTTAGCAGCCTGTGATAGAATAGAAAACCATTCACTGAAATGTGTGCTGTACAATTGCTTTTGCTGTAGGTTTTTCTCAAACCGAATATTTGCAGAAGGAAAGGACAGCATATCATTCAGACTGCTCTGTTTCAACTAATCACAAACTGCAATTGGCAAAATAAACACAGGATAGACCTAATATAGCGAAATCCTCTAACACATTAATACCAGGATTCATGATGCGAACGTTTTTTCTCTCTCTCAGTATGTCCTATTATTAAGCCATTTGAGAGTGGACTTCACCTCAGAAATTATTGTATATCATGCTGCTGACATAGGGCTACAGGACACACGTGAATCTATTTCCCATCAAAAGCTAGTTTAAATGATGTATTGCAGCTTCAAATTTTTTTTTACAGCAAACTATTTTTACTGTTCTTCTTTTATCTAAAGTATGCATCTCATCTTGTACATTTCCTTTAACACTAGAATACCCAACAAATAGTTTTCTTTCAAACTTCCTGGTTGTCGTGACTAACTTGGAAGGTTAAATGTTTCTCACTCACCTAAAAATCCAAAATAGCTACAACTTGTGTAACCAGTAATGAAAGTTGCTGTAATAAACGGTTTATTTGCACTTCTTACAGTAAGACTGTTCAAGGAATCAAATCTAAGCATGGACAATTTGTGGAGAAATGTTTAATTAACAGAGGGGCTATTGGGTTAAATCTGTGGTGATGATGAGACAACAAGTTGGGTATCACATTTTAAAGAGGCCTAGAAAAAAATAGTTAAAAAAACAGAAAAAGATAAGAAAAACGTAAAACAAAATATACATTTATTCAAGCAACTGGTGCAAAAATTCTGCATGTGCAGCCGCCTCTCTCTTTTTCTCTGGGCCGATTGTCATCGCCAGTCCCTGTATGGCGTCTCGCCTTGTTTGCTGGTTGGGGTGCCTGGCTGCTGGTCGCGGCGGCTGGGTGGCGTTTTTGCTGGGCCGGATCAGTCCTTTTTTGCACTGGACTTGGCTCCTGGGTCTTGGTCTTTGTGCGGGGCGCTGGGGTTGGGCATTTGGCCGGGTTCGGTCGGACTTGCGGGTGGACTGGCCGGGTGGTGGGCGTGCAGGGCAGGTGGGTGGGGCGCTGGGTTTGGTCTCCTGCCGGGCCGTTGAGCAACAGTGGTCGCTCCACAAGGGAATGAGGCTGGTGGATGTCGGCCTGGTGGGTCGGCCGCCCGGCTCATCGGTTTGCTCCTGGTCTGGGCAGGTACGGGGGCCTCCGGTGTGCGGGTGGCGCTGGGGGCCTCCCTTGCTGGCGGGAAGGCTGCTGCTGTGTAGCGACAGGTGCTCTCCCCCTACGAGGGCACTTGGATGGGGGGGAGGGGTGTGCGGGAGGGGGGCGGGGGGGGGGCGAACTCAACCTGGGTGTCTAGTGTCTTTTGTGTTTTGAGAGTAGAGCGAATGTCAGGGAGGGTTTAATTCCCCTTCTGGGATGGGGCTGGGGGGACTGCCTTGGGGTCCGTGGGACTTTGTGGTGCTGTGGCCGTGGGCCCCGGGTCGAACGTGCCATGGCCTCCCTCCCCTGGTGGATCCCGGTGAACAGCGGTGCCTATTGGGGTCATTGGGGGAGCTGGCTCCCTGGGAAGACATTTTGTCTCCCAGTCCTTCCCTCCCCATCCCTGGACACCTCTGTCCCCCCGCTCCATCACTTTACCACTCATATAGGGTCTTGGGGCATGGGCACATCACTGGGGTGCGAGGAGGGGCTTCCCTCCTCGCTATCCCGTGGTGTCCTGGGTCTCAATTTTAATATACAACTTAGACACTCCCACTTATAACATTCTCACGCGACACATATGTAGGGACTTTGGGGTGGGCACACTTTTCGGCATCCAGAGGGGGAGCGGTTCAATCAGCTTCACCTCTGGTGCCGGTGCCCACTGTTAAACCACATATAGACACTGAGGGCTCGGGGTGGGGGTTGGGGGATGTGTGGCTGCCTTCCCCACATCCCACCCCTCTGTTTTAAATGCACATTATAACAACACGCATCAACACCATACTCGAGCGGGA
The DNA here is from genome assembly GCA_963556495.2 of Valencia hispanica. Classification (NCBI taxonomy): domain Eukaryota; kingdom Metazoa; phylum Chordata; class Actinopteri; order Cyprinodontiformes; family Valenciidae; genus Valencia; species Valencia hispanica. The sequence continues at coordinate 47,334,550 of OY747705.1, read as the reverse complement.
GGATGGAGGGTAGGGGTCTTTTCACACCCCTGTTCGATACGGGCCATCAGGGGTTGGGGTCCGGAGGAGGAACAGGTGGTCTGGTCGGGGTCCTGGGCTGTCGGGCTGCTTTGCCACTGTGGGGCCCTTGGCGGTCTGCTTGTCTCCGTCCTAGAAGGTAGGGGGTCCATCTCCCGGGTCTGGGGGCTGGTGGTGGGAGCATAAAGTGTGTATGGGGTGTGTGAGTGAGGGTACAGCATCATTTTTTTGGGTGTCTTGGTGAGTCAGTGAGAATGTATGGGTTTAAGAGGGAGGGAACGTATGACTGTGTCTGTATGTCTTTGTCTACCTATCAGGTTGGATCTTGGTCTGCCATCTCGCCTGGCGCACCTCAGGCTTTACACTTAATGGGGGGCCTATTTCCCCTCCGTCACTCCCCGCCGGTGATGGGGGCCCCTGCATCGGTGGTCAATCCGGTTCGGACCTGGTGCGTGCCTGGCCGGGCCTGGGGGGGCCGGTGTGTCGGTCGGCCGATGCGCTGGGCCGAAATCTTCCTTTGGTTTGTTGGGGCACCTCTTTTAGAGGTGCCAGGTTTGGGATTGTTGGGTGGTGCCTTCTCGGTGGCTCGGCGGGATGTGGATCCGGCGTCTCTGGTCGTTTGATCACCTGTTCTGTGCGCACCGTGCGTGGCCGGTTCATTGGCGGGTTGGACCGGCCCTGGCCCTCGTTGGATGCCTGGTCTCGGTGCGCTGCGTTGCGCGGGAGCAGGACCCAGGAGCTGGTACAAGTTGGTGTCCAGATGCTGGCTGAGCCCGGCCTGGGGATGCTGTCCGTCCCCTGCGGCTATCGGTGGGGCGCTGGGATGTTGGCGGTGGGGATTGGCCTAGGTTGGAGGTGGCGCGTGGCGGCCGGCCGCGGCCTTTGCAGTGCCGGGGGCCCCTCGTCGGCCGGTCCCTTGTCGGGTCCCTGCTAGGGGGTGGGGTGCCCCTGGGCCCCGGCTCCCCCGGTCCATTGACCGGCCCGCCCTGGCGCGGCCGGTTGCCGGCGGGGCCCGTGGGCTCGTCACTGCTGCCCCCCGGGCCCCTGCATAGTGGCCGCTGGATGTTCCCCTGGGGTTCTCCTTTGCTCCACTCTTGGGGGATGCGGTCGGCCCCGCCCGGGTCCGCCTGGGGCTCTGGGGGTCCTTTGGACGTCTTTGCTCCAATCTCCTTCATGTCTGCATCGATTCCTGTGAGACGGATTGATGCCTGCTCACACCAACTATCGAACACTCTTATGGAGAAACCTTATATGCACCAGCATGCTAACACACACACATAGATGTGGGGTCTCTGGTGTTTAAGGATATATTGTTGGGCTGAGGTTATCATTACTAGAGCTTGATTAATCGGTACCATGAGTTTTTCTGTGACATTGTTGTTGTATTTTTATATCTATTTTTGTGTGATGTGGTTGTGTAATTCTTAGTTCACAATGTTTGTTTTGTTTTGTCGATGTTCCTTTTTTCGTGTTTTGTTTTGTTTTTCCCCCTCTCTCTGCCGTCCTGTGGGTATGGAGGCAGACTTCAATGTCTTCCTGTGTTTTCTTTGTTCCCCTTCCTCTCTTGTATTTTCAACTCACCCTCTCTCTTGACTTTTTGTTTCCTACCTCTCTTCTTCATCTTCCTTCTTTCTTCTCCTTAATTTTCCGTCTCCGTGTGCATAACATCAGGAAATAAAAACCCCAACAATTCATAATAATGTTTTTTCACACATTTATCAAGTGGAGGACTATAGAAAAAGCTGTACTGCTCCGCTTGTGAAAGTAAATCTGTTGGGCTTCTACTTGGTACTCAGACACCAATTCTGAGCTCCACACTGCCAAACAGGACACGTTTAAAAATAAAAATAAAAATAAATAAAGGAATAAGTCATCATAATTTATACGTCAGCTCAAAGCCATCTTAAAAAGATTTGTTTTATGTTTGCCTTTTAAAACTTCAATGGTCTCTGTTGCCTTCAGGTCTGCAACAAGCCTGTTCTGCAAGTGAGGTGCCGTAAAAAGAGATTGGTGGTTCACCTTGGCCCTTTTAGAGGACATGAGGGAACTGAATGAATTCTACAATAAATCTAGATGTGGACAATAGTGATTAGGAGCAGTATTGGCTTTAAAAGTCTATCATTCCCTAAAATCAATTCTAAAAGGTAGAGGTAGCCAAAAGAAAGACTAGCCAAAAGAGTATTGCATCATTACTTTGGGAGAAGGACGATTTCTAGGAATCATTTATAATAATGTGGCCTCATTGAACTATTGTCATTTGATCAAAAATATCCAGGTTTTAAAAGAAACTTTCTTTTAACCCCAGTGTTTTCTGGTCTTTTAGGAGCATTTGTAAGGAGGACCCTGAGAATCTCAATGCCTGGGCTAACCTGGGCTTTGTGTGTGACACACAGGGGAGAGAGCTGGATGCGGAGGAATGTGTGGAAAAGGTCTCCTATCTCATGGGGATGAACTCTGGAGATGATTCCCAGGAGGAGAGTAGGATACTTGCAGCCAGATGCCTGGCTGAACAGGCATATGTGTATCCATATGATGTGGAGCTGGACAGCGATGACAGCATGAGGGAGAGGCTGATGTCAGCTCTGTCGCTTTACAACAAAGCTTTGCATTATGGGGGTCATCTGGTAAGAATTAGAAGAGAAAAATATACAATAATTGTTGAAAATTAATGTGCATCAATAACCCTGTTTCTTTTCACCGGCTATCATCTGAATAAGCCCAATGCATTTAGAAGGATAATCAAAATCAACCTTTATATTAATCAGGTCTTTGTAAAGTATAATCCCAAATGTCCACTCAATATGATCACTTCCTGTTTGAAATCTGCAAAAAAAGGAAAAATTGGAAGATTATTATTAAAATATTAAGTGGATTCTGTTTTTCAGATACCCAGAGAGGAAAAGCGAAGCTGGTATTTTAAAATGGCAACTGTTTATATGAGGTAAGGAGAAAACTTGAAATGTCTATATAAATAATTCTCCAAACAAAGTGTACAATATTAAAATGATTTTTCTTTTAAAGACTGGACCAGATCATAAAAACCCAAGATGATGAATACTCAAGACTCTTTCACTACAATAAGGGACTTAGGCTCCTAAAGGAAACACTAGAATCGGAGACAAAACAACACAAAGGTAAGCAAGTGTCTAATAATAAAAATTCAAATGCTAGTAAAGTTGGAAGTCTACAACCTGGAATTAAAGTGTTCAAACTGGTGCTCCATCCAAATACTATTCCATCATCACATAGACTGTCTGAATTACATCTAAATTGACAATATCATGGCATTACTTTGATCAAGCTACTTTTGACAATGGCTATTCAAAGATAAAAAAAGGTAAATTATTTGTGGCTTGTTAAAATCCTAATTTAAAAAATATATAAAATTGTTTTGCAAAAAACTAAATATTTACTGTATTTGGCAGTTCATATCATATATTTACCTATATAATTTACAAAAAAATCTGTATCACTAACAGTCTAATTATTCAATCTGAAATCTAATGGTTGAATTCTTTACCTTTCCCCCTGAAAGATTTTATCCCAAGTCGAAAAAGCAAAGAGATTCTGAAATTCTTTTGGATATAAAATTTATTCACAATCAAATGAATCGCACAAAATCAAGCACTATATACTTTTTTCCCATTGTATTTCCTAACCATTCAATTAAGTAAAATAAACAAAAAAGCTAACATAGTTTGTATACTATGAACAATGTTTAATGTTCATAGTATGAACAATGTTCATACTATGAACATTAGTATGAACCTCGAACCTTTACGAGCAGTTCAAGAGGGTGGCCAACATCTACTTCCTGGCTCTGCTCATTTTACAGATTATTCCAGAAATTACTACCCTTCTCTGGTACTCAACAATGTTCATAGTATGAACATTGTTGAGAAACTGTTAATGTTTCCAAATAGCAGAGTTTAGCGATAGCTTAAGGTCCTTTCTCTCTTGTTTTGGTGTCATTTTTAAAAGTTGCGCTACGGAACGTTGCACTGCGCTGAGTTCTGCTCATAAACATTCCGGATGTGCTCAGATATGAACAATGTTCATAGTATTGTGTAAACGGATTAAAGCTTTAATTTGTTTTAGGTTTTATGGCTTCATGGTGTAGGATTCTGAGGCTTGATGCTTCTGAGGCTTTATGCTTCAAAATATGTTTAATGGAAATGTTTTGCACAATTTAACATTTCTAAGCTAGTGAATTTCTCAGACAAAAACACCAGGGGCTAAACTTGAAAGGAAAGTGCCTACCTTACATTGTGGGTCCGTTATTGGCTGTAAGCTCACTGATGGAACTGGACTGGATCACTCGAGATGTGAGGCTCCCAAAGCCATTTTTCTGATCCAGGTTGTAGGATGTTTGGATGATTTAGCCATTAGGAGAGCTCCAAATCGGACACAAAGAAAAAAAAATGTTCTGAAAGAAAGTCACTGGGTGATGCTGAGGAAGTCAAAGGTATAGAGGAAAGGCAAAACATGACTTTACAAAAACGTCATCCTGTCATTCATTTTCTATACCCGCTTACCCTCACAGGTTAATGGGGGCCTGGTGTCTATCTCCAGCAGTCATTGGGCGAGAGGAGAGGTCGCCAGTTAAACTTCATACAAAGATGAGATGAATATAAAGTTTACGGTGCAAACAGAATATTTATCTCAACATAAATTCCTAAGAATGATTAGGTCTCTGTTCTGATTGGGGTAGGGGAAATCTATCATTCTGTAGGGATATCTTAATTTAGATGTCTCTGAATCGTGCATCCAGAGCTTGTGGGGAAGTGAGTCATTATGAGGGCCTGATCAATCAAACAGAAGCGGACTTTGGACTATGTGTCACCACATTGCTCTAGGCAGCTGACAATCAAAACTTTATATATTTTTTCTACCACATTCTTTGAACCAGTGAGAGTATCATAATGTTAAAAAAAATCAATGATTGTAGATGTTGTGATTCAGATAGGTAGGTTTTGGCAATTTTGAATTGCTTAGAATAAATATCAACAAGATTAATAATTTTATGTCAAAATAACCAAGTTTGGGGCACCACCTGGGATCCAGGAAATCTAATAGTAGCTAAATAGTTCAGTCTCAGTTTGAAGTTTTAGTCAGAACTTTGAGCATTCAGGACTTATTTCATCAGCTGAATACAGTTCACCTGATTGATCGGCAGACTGTAAAAGTCCTTCGGACTTCCAGAAACTCGATCACTCCCTCGCCAGCGGAAGGATGGAGTTCAGAGCGGCAGCTGGTTTGTTTGAGTTTGGCCTTTCACAACTCCTCCTCTTCATGTTGAAACTAGTGCAACTTTAGCACTCCTACCAGCAGGAGGTCTGGTTTTTGCCCAGTAGCCATAGCTGTGTTCCCAACATAGATAACATCATATGAATTAGATTAGATATTTAGTTTTAACACAATAATCTCAATTAAAAGTTTAAAAAAAAATCATGGATTATTTAGCCGTTTCTTAATTTCTAAACAAGCTAAATAAGATCATTCATATGAGATTCTTTGACATGTATAACAGACAATCAGACAAGATTCTTTGAACATAACACTTCAGAGCTATTAACATGTAGGATAAAGGGTTGTTTTAGTTAAAAATCTACAAGCTCCACCGATGTTTTTTCACAGGGTACTCATAGAAAGTAATTCTTGTGAGTAACAGGTCGGATTTGGTGTGTTAGTGGAAACTAGGCCTACATGATTTAAAAACTGTCAACAAACTCCAGTAAATGTGATTCAGTCATTATGTGTTTTAGCATCTTAAATGTTTCGTTGAGCTGGAGGATCCATATCATTATAAAGGCCATGATTGTTTCTTTACAGGAGATAGAGACAAAAATCATGCTCCATAGAAAGTGGGGAAATAATCTTATTGTGATATTTCCTGTTAGCTCTAGCTTGGTGTTACGTTGGCATCATGATGGAAAGAAAGGATGAATTTTCCTCCGTGCCCATGTCAATACATGACTGTGGCTTCTCAGCCTCTGATCCTCTGATCTGCTATGGAACCGTAAGTAAACTCACAGAATCGCAATCATCACCAAGTACAATCCAATATAGAGAGAAATAAACAGACATGTGTAATCATTTATTACACATTTATTACTTTTATAATTGTTCCTGTATTCCTTTTTGTATTTCATATCTCTTTTTATTATAACACATGTTATTATCTTTATATAAAACCTGTGTTTTGACAGAGTTGTTTTGGTTTAGACATCAATCATCCACATGCTGACATTTCACTGACACATTAGAATCTAACAAAGCTCTTATATTAGATGCAAAATGATTATGCACCAATAAATCATTAAATAATAAATATCTTGAGTAAAAAAACAAAAACTCTATTATGTCTCACAAAACATTAAAGAAAAATTATGCATTAAATAAAGTTACAATACCTTTAAGTCTTATAAAAGTTATATGACCTTATTGAGATCAACTTTCTTCTAATTTTAGCATTTTGATGTGACTTAATACAAAGGAAGCAACTCATTTAACTGCATTGTTATTACTTTCATAGATAGATAATCTGATAACAAATAGAATCTTATTCTGGTTGGTAAAATTATCTCAATCTTAAGCAAAATAAATTAATTATACCGTCAATGGTGTTTAAGAAAGGTTAATTGTTCAGCTTTCATGACCTGAAATGACCTGAGAAATAATTAATGTTGTTAATTGGTGTTATTGTAAACAATAAACCAACCTGGAATAACTCCTATGGGACATTTGAAATAAATAAAAACATCAGAGAAATAAATCAGCTTTTTAAGTAAGTCACATGACATCATTCCAATCTACTAAATGAATTCTAGACAAGTTACAGTACAATTTAGACATGTAGCAGTTGCTGCTGCTCCTTGTGTGCCATATTTAACAGAACTCTCTCTCTCTTCAGGCCATGGATTTGGCCAGGGACGATGCATTCATCCTGAACCTTCTTGCCAAAATAATCTTTTTGCTAGGCAAACATGACATGGCTACAGGGATCTCCAACATGGCTCTAAATGTTCTGCCAGATCCAGAGCTCAACTGGCAGGCCTACTGTACACGTGCCAAGGTACTGCAGCTGACACACATTAACTCAACGCGTTTCATGACAACATTTATTTAAAGTTGCTAATAGAAGGTTTGAGCATATTTTCTGTGATTATCAATTATAATAACAGATATTAAAATAGGCATACTTATTCAGTATATTTACAATACCCTCCAAAATTATTTACAAACTTTGTAAACATATCACAATTATTGAAATAGCTTAATCTGCTATTCTAGTTCCATAAAAATACACTGAAAATATTGGAAAAATATCTCATCTTTAACAATTATGTTTAAAAAAAGACACTGCTGCCACAGCTATTGGCACTCCTAACAATTCCCTTATACAAATCTAACTGAAGCATTTTCTAATTTAAACTTGGTTTTCTAATTGATCAATATGTCCAAGAATGTTTAACTTTTAATACATCCTTCCTGATTCTCTTGGAAAAAAATATTTGACACAGATGAGTAATTCTCTTCAAAATGGTAAAAACAAGCAACGTTCATGTCATGTGTTGATCTAAAATGGCTAAAAGAGAATATGTAGCTACACTTACCCACATCCACAGTCAGAGCAATAATTAAATTTATAACAGCTAAAACTGTGACAGACAAGCCTGAAAGAGGACCTATAAATTAATCTTGCCAAAAATTATAATAGAGAGAATGGTAAGGGAGATAAAGCAATCTCCGGATATTATTTTTCAGTGTGAGATTTTGCAATGGCAATAATAACTGCCTTTTGCCAGGAGGGTCAATAAATATGAAGTTATGCTGAATCTATAAACGGCTTTATTTTTTTTCACTGTCAGCACCTGCATAAAATAATTTTCATTACTTTGATGAGATAGGGGTTGTGTAGAAGCAATACATTAAGTATAGTCATAATTAACAAATTAGAATATTAATGAAAAATTCATTTAATTCAGTGATTCAATTCACAAAGTGAAACACATAATATGTGTTATGATGATTTTCACTTATAGCCAATGAAAACACAACTTTTAGGGGTAAAATGTTACATTAAACCAATATTTTTTTTTTCTTCACAGAAATGTGGGTTTAATAAAAACGTCTGTCGCTATAGGTTGCTCTTTTCAAGAGATACTTTATCTTGACAAACGAGCCTCATTGCTATTTTTTGAACATGACTGTATAATATCTTTTTAGATCAATGTGATCCTATATGTCAACGAACTTGAGAAAGCAAAACTTGGAATAGGTGGAGTTCCAGATCGCCAGAAGCTAGCTGAAGCTAGAAAAGACTTGGACAAGGTGCTGACTGTTCGTCCGTGTCTGAGGACTCATCTAGAGATGGCACAGGTAAAGCTAAAGGTATGATGGCTAGGGCCTGGGACATAAGCAAGAAATTTACTTACAGCTTGATGCTTTTCTCTTTAGGTATACTATTACATGGGTGTAGATGCACTCCAAGAGAGCCTTATGGTGGATGAAAGCTCAATAAACCATGCTTTGGTGAGTCTGTCCAATGCTTTACAGTTCAAGCCAGGAGACAGCTTACCGGACCTTCACGTGCTCAGAGGACGCTGCCTTTTAATAAAAGGCGAAGAGCAGAATGCTGTAGAGTGCTTCAAGCAGGCCATGGAGTTAGAGAGACCAGGGAGCACTGACACCACAACGCTGCACTGCCTCCTTCTGACGCTCCTGAATCTATTTATGCAGGAAGCTTCTGACCCTAGCTCTGTCATCACACAGCTGGAGATGTGGGTGACCAAGGCAGAGGAGCGATACCCTCAGGATAATGTAAAATCGGAACTTCGGGCCCTTTACAGAACACACCCAGAGGAGGTCACAGAGTTGTCCAAGACTCTGATCAGGACAGGACGCTTGGGCCTGGTGAAAAAGCTGCTGGAAACAGTTGTGCCTAAACAGCTTGCTGAGAAAAGACCTCTGGCTCAGTCTTTTTCATTAACATGAAGCAATAGTGTTATTTTAGCGAGACAAACGGCTTATAAGAAAACAAAAAAGGCAAAAAAGGAATCTAGCAATGTCTTGACAGCATTTCAGATTATTGAAAAACATTAGTAAGCTTGTAACTGTGATGTGTATTATTCTCTATAAATGGATAAAAACAAGTAAAAAATATATGTAGAATGTGATTCTTGGACACATGTATATACAGTGCCAAGCAAAAGTATACATTCACCTTCAACTTCTTTACATTTTGTAAAGTATTTTACTGGCATTTTATGTGGTAGACCAACACAAAGTCGTGCATGATTGTGAAGTGGAGGAAAAAGAAGAATTATTTCAAGAATACTGAAAAGTGTGGAGTGCATTTGTATTCAACCCCCATGAGTCAACAATTTGTAGAACCACATTTTGCTGAAATTACAGCTGCAAGTCTTTTGAAGATGTATGTCTCAACCAGAGTCATCTCTCTCAAAACAGAATTTTTGCCAGTTCTACTTTGCAAATTTCTTCAGGCTTAGTCGGATGGATGGATAGTGTCAGTGAATATATATTTTCATGTCTTTCCACTGATTTTAAATTGGAGTTAGGTCTGGACTTTGACTTTGAGTGTTTTGGGAGGGGCCTTGGTACGTCGGATTCAAAAAATCTCACTACCTCAAATACTCCGAACAGCAGCTTTAAACTGTCATGATGTTATTTCATTTCCTTATTCAGTTCACCTTCTCATTTTAGTTTATTCCTTGGTGTTGTTTTGGCACTTCTTCCCTTCCTTGTTTTTTCACTTCCCGCCTTCAGATGTTTTACCTGCTTTTCTGTGTTTACTTATTTCTCTTCTATCATTTGTCCCAGTTGACCTGTCCAGGGTGTACCCTGCCTCTCGCCCCCTGACCGCTGGAGATAGGCACCAGCCCCCCCCCCCCCCTCTTATTAGTCCCTTTTTAAGAATCAATTTTTCTTGTAGGTTTATTTCTCTTTGGGTAGTTTCTTAATTTATTTCTCCTTCTAGTTTTTATGTCCTTTTTTTCTCCAGGGTTAGCTTAAGTTTCCCCTTAGATTCCTTCTTAGACATATCTTTCGTTAGTTTCTAGTTTCTTATTTAAGAAAGTTTTCTGTTTCCCTTGCCATTCTTTCCTTTCCTGTTGTCTCCCTGCCACTCTGCTCCTGACCCAGTTTCACTTATTGCCCTCACCTGCAACTGCTTCTCACTAATTGGTCCTCATGTTTCTCTGTCATTTCCTCACTCCCTCCTCAGTATTTAATAAGCTCTCTTTCAGTCACTATTTGCTGATCCGTCATCAAACATTCCTGCCTGGTCCTGTTTTCCCCGTTGCTGCATTTTTTTTGAGCCTCCTGAGGTTGTAAGTTCATGTTCCTTGTTTTTTTGTTGTAATTAAATCACTCTTATTTTACTTTGCTGCATTTGGGTCCTCTTTAACACCAAACATGAGATGAACAAGTGTTCTTCTTGGACTTTCTGTCATGATGTTAGGTGTTTTTGTTAGTTCTTTTCCTTAGTTTTATTATCATGTTAGGTTATTCCTTGTCTTTTTTCTGGCACTTCCTTTTTTTCGTATTTCTTCTTGCTCTTAGATATTGTCACCCTTTTGCTTATGTGTTCACCTTTTTCATTTGTGTTTCCCTAGTTAAGTAATCTTTGCTAACTTGTTTATTCCTCCAGTTTTGGTTTCCTCTTGCTCTCCAGCATTCTCTTGAGTTTTCATCTAGATTCTTAGTTTCTTTATGGTTTATTCTTATGTAGCATTATTCTCTGTTTAATCTTCTGTCCTTTCATTCCTCCATTCTGCATTCCTTCCCAGCTGTTGATTGTTTCACCTGCTTTCTCCATCTCACCTGCAACTGTTTCTCTTAATTGGACCTCAGCGTTTTCTCTGTCACTTCTCCTCGGTATAAATTCTGCTCTCACTCACTAATCACTGGTTCGTCATTCTTTCCTGTCCGGTTCCTGTTATTTCCCCGTTGCTGCAGTTTCTGGTCTCCTTAGTTCTGTAAGTTCATGTTCCTTGTTTTCCTTATTGTAATTAAATCATCTTTCATTTTACTCCACTGCATTTGGGTCCTCCTTAAAACCACTAAACATGACACTTTCCTGTATTTAGCTCCATCTACCTTGCAAAGAGGAAAAATGCTAGTCCACAACTGTTTCTTTTTTTTTACAATAAAGCATCTAAAAAGTCTGGCTTTTATTTGTATTTAGGTCCATCAATTTTCCTACTCAGTCTCAGTAGCTGCTGAAGGAGGAGCAGCTGCTCTCTGTCTCTCTCCAGATCCGTTCACTTGTTTTCTTTTCTGTTTGCTTTTCTTGTTTTCTTTCTTAACCTTTTCTTAGTTACTTAATTTTCCCAGCCCCTGGAGTTACTGTATTGGACCAGATCTCTTCTTGGATTACTTTTCTATGGACTTATCAACATGGCTTTTTGCTCAGCTGAGGATTTTGAAAAACTGCTCCACAGAATTGAGGGCATTGAAACGAAGCTACGTCGTCTGGAAATTAATTTTGATCTCCACGCTGATTATGGACAAAATGAAACAACTTTACCTTTACCTTTGAATACAAACAGCCCTGTGTTACATAGTTCTAACCGTGTCACAGAGACTCCCTACAGGCGTCTGAGCGGCAGAACTCCGCACTACAATGAAAACTGGCCAGCTTTAAAACGCATGAAATCAACCCCAGCCTGTTCTCCGAGGAAGAAAAAACAAAAGAAACTCCGACACAGAGAAACCTCTGAACCCAGAACTGCCGCTTCTGCTAAAAGTAAACAAAAGAGGTTCCAGCCAAAAACAAGAGATATTTCTCCACCTGGAATCCCGCTGAAAAACAGATTCGCAGCCTTGAGTTCCCCTAAAGATGACGCAGCCCCCGGGACCAGTCAAAGCCACCAGGAGAAACCCAGCCGCATCAAACGGACACATAAAGTAAGAGCGCCCCCAGCAAAGACTGTTATCATACAAGACGGATCAATTAATGGAATTGAGGCTTTTTGTAGCAAGAATACCAAAGTTTATAGCTGCTACAAAAATACAGTGAGAGAAATATCAGAAAAAATCCCTAAAATCTTGGACCAACATCCTGCTTTGGAAAAGCTCGTCATTCACGCTGGATCAGCAGATATCGCGATGAGACAATCAGAGATTCTGAAGAGAGACTTTTCTGATCTCCTACAGAGACTTGATGGACTTAACGTAAACATCCTCATCAGCGGACCAGTCCCTGAAGGGAATGATGAAAGATTTAGCAGACTCCGCATGCTCTATAAATGGTTGAAGAAACAATCAGCTGAGAAGTCGTTCACATTTATTAATAATTTCAAAGTATTTGGAAGTGCTAATCATCTGTTCAAAGCAGGAATGCGCTATTTGAGTCCGGAGTAAGGCTGTTAGCAGCCAACATTTTTTCTTATCAACATCAGAAAGCAAAACACTTGCTCCCAAAAGCTGACCTTGAGGCGCCCATGGATATCAGAGAACAAAAACAGCAAGTCATGATGACACCACAGGACCGAACAGATAAACAACCATCAGAGATTAAGTCTTCATCTTCCTGTGACTCAGCCACATCAAATGAGTCTCCATTTAGAAACTTTACAGACAGACTGAATGAGCAAATCAAATTTGGGACACAATTAACACCTAAATTTAGACTACACCAAACGCCTGGGACTATTGTCCATAACCCTGGGAGCTTCCCCCCACTGATTATTACAGATATCTGATATTTGAGGGAACCGGGCAATAAATCCACCCCTACCGTCTCCCAGAATTCACCCGGCACCCCTGAGGCTATATCAGTGATTATCAGCAGCAGGAAACATAAACCGTTAACCACACGCTCTCATATTAAACAAAATCTCAAATTGATAACCTGTCAGAAGGTTCAGCTGCCCATCATCACAATACTTAAGTTAGCTTTATTAAACATTAGATCTCTATCCTGGAAGTCTTTTCTTATCAATGACTTCATCACTGAGCATAATTTACACGCCCTTTTTTTATCAGAAACTTGGCTAGATGAAAATAACAAAACAACTTCATTAATAGAATCTAGTCCTCCAAATTATAATTTCTTAAGCGAGAACAGAAAACATAAACGAGGCGGAGGTGTAGCCACCATCTTTCACAACTCAATGAACTTTAAAAAGGTAACCCTGGGCACGTTTGATTCTTTTGAATACCTAGCCACCCAGATAAATGAGCCTAACAAAGCGTTATTTTCTAAGTTTATATAAACCACCAAAATTTAACTCTGACTTCTTTAATGATTTCAATGACCTTCTTTCTGTAATATGTATCGACTATGACCAACTAATCATCGTGGGGGACTTTAACATCCATACCGACAACCCCCAAGATAGACAAGCAAAAACGTTAGATGATACTCTCCACAACTTCGGACTGATCCAGCATGTCAAACAACCAACACACAATAGAGGACACACTCTGGACTTAATTATCAGCAAAGGTTTAAATATTTCTGACATCTCTGTAATTAATATTGCATTATCTGACCATTTCTGTATTTTCTTTCAAAGTACCATCTCTGCTAAATTATCCAGCCACAGTAAGACCACTATAAAAAAGCGTTTTCTAGGGGACAGTTCAGTAGAAACCTTTAAACGTATTTATCCTTACACCACATCCCCCTCATCTCCCAAATCAAACTCAGTAAATAAGTTGGTAGATAATTTCCTTGCGAAAATCTCAGACATCCTGGATTCCATTGCTCCAACTAAAGTGAAAGTAGTCTCAGGTAGAAAGAAGTCTCCGTGGACACGTAATCCACTGGTACGTAGTGAAAAAAGAGAGTGTCGACGAGCCGAGAGAAAATGGCGGAAAACTCGACTCCAGGTTCACTGTGAGATTTACAAAGAGAGACTGAATAGATATCAGCTAACTATAAAAGATGCTAGGGAATCGTTCTTTTCTGAAATCATCAACAGAAACATTAATAATGCACGGACTCTATTTGCAACAGTGGAAAGACTAACTAATCCTTTAGTGACAGTAGCCCCTGAACTAAACTCTACCAGGGCCTGCAATGAATTTGCCAGCTTTTTCACTGAAAAGATTCTAACAATTAGACGGTCAACTGTACCTCAATATCGAACCCACAACCAGTGCCATCCCCAATCAACAACAATGTAGAGAAAATGTCTGAATTCCACGAATTAAACCAGAACAGCCTTGAAAAAATCATTATCCAATTAAGCTCCTCCTCCGCTGTCTTGATATCCTACCCACAGCTTTTCTAAAGAAGGTTCTTCCTGTTATTGGTTCTGATCTTGTTCAAATAGTAAACTCATCACTGCTATCAGGTGTCTTCCCTCAGGCTTTAAAAACAGCAGTTATTAAACCACTGCTAAAGAAGAAAAATCTGGACAACACGTTAATGCAGAACTACAGGCCAATCTCTAATCTCCCATTCATCAGTAAGATTATTGAAAAAGCTGTGTTTCAGCAGTTAAATGGCTTTATAACAATGACAAACCCTTTTGATGCTTTTCAGTCTGGTTTCCGCGCTCACCACAGCACCGAGACTGTCTTCGTCAAAGTATTTAATGACATCCGCATAAATACAGACTGTGGAAGAACCACAGTGCTGGTTCTGTTGGACCTCAGTGCAGCATTTGACACTGTTGATCATGATATTTTATTGGAACGACTGGAGAGCTGGGTCGGACTCTCTGGTACAGTACTTGGCTGGTTCGAGTCTTACCTAAAGAACAGGGACTTCTATGTTTCAATAGGAAACTTTTCATCAGAACGAACAGAAATCACATGTGGGGTGCCCCAGGGCTCCATCCTGGGGCCCCTCTTATTTAATATCTACATACTCCCACTAGGCAAGATTATAGCGACCAATAACATTAGCTACCATAACTACGCAGATGACACTCAGCTCTACATTACAATGTCACCAGGTGACTCTGAACCCATTCAAACCCTAAATCAATGCATTGACCAAATAAATGGATGGATGTGCCATAACTTTCTCCAGCTGAATAGAAACAAAACTGAAGTGATTATTTTTGGACCCAAGGAGGAACGATCAAGAGTCAGCACACAGCTTCAATTAATACAGCTAGAAACTACTGATCAGGTTCGTAACCTAGGTGTAGTAATGGACTCAGACCTGAACCTCCAGGGTCACATAAAGGCAATAACAAGGTCAGCGTTCTATCACCTGAAGAACATCTCTAGGATTAAAGGACTGATTTTGCAACACGACCTAGAAAAACTCATCCATGCGTTTATCTTTAGTCGGATTGATTACTGCAACAGCATCTTCACAGGTCTGCCTAAAAAGTCAATCAGACAGCTGCAGCTGATCCAGAACGCTGCCGCTCGCGTCCTCACTAGAACCAGGAAAGTAGAGCACATCACCCCAGTTCTAAAGTCCTTACACTGGCTCCCTGTAGCTTAGAGAATAGACTTTAAAATACTTTTACTAGTTTATAAATCATTACATGGCTTAGCACCAAAATATGTTGAAGACCTGTTGTCATGGTACCAACCACCAAGACCACTCAGGTCCTCCAACTCTAGCCTACTAAACATCCCTAGACTCAGAACTAAACATGGAGAAGCAGCTTTCAGTTTCTATGCTCCCCTTATCTGGAACAGACTTCCTGACGAGTGTAGAGCTGCTGAAACTCTGAACTGCTTTAAATCGAGACTAAAAACCCATCTGTTTAGAATTGCCTTTGAGTAAATGCTTGATGTTATATGTATGAAATGTGTTCATGCTCTCTTGCTTTTTTTATTTTTCTCTTGCTTTATTGTGTATCATGTGTAATGTGTGTTTCTTTTATGTGTTTCTTTTAAATCACCAAATCATGTAAAGCACCTTGAATTACCCTGCTGTTGAAAGTGTGCTATACAAATACAATTGCCTTGCCTTGCCTTGCCTACTCCTACCAGCTTTAATGCAGAGTAGAAAAGCATCTCAACAGTATGATGCTGCCACTGCTATGTTTTACAATAGGGATGTTTTCAGGCTGATATGCATGCCAGTTTTTTTTCTTTTTTAACTACACATTGCATTTTGCATGTATGCCTTAAAGTTCCATTTTGATCTCATCTGACCAGATTACCTTTTACCATATGTTTACTGGCTTGTGGAAAACCAGACCTTTGTCTTTCTTTGAACAATTGGTTATTTTTCGCGACTCTTCAATAAGGCCGGATCGGTGGAGTTCACTACTAGTAGTTTGTGGTGATAGATTTTGCTACATGAGGGGTGGATCTCTGCAGCTCATCCAGAGTTACCACATGAGTCTGGGCTACTTCGATAAAAAAAATATTCAAATAGTAAGATTACCTTGTTTAAAGATTTTTATTTATTCTTTTGCAGGAAACAAATCACACTCAACTTTAAAGCTTTAGTGAAATTGAATACAAATATGAATACATAAAAAAATTACATCCACTTCATACTATGATGCAAACCTATCTGCTGATGCATAATGTTTTCCTTTTTCTACAATAAGCCCTAATTTTGGGCTGTATAGAGAATAAAAACACTACGTCTCTTCTGTCGGTTGATAACAAGTACTGTGCTGTATTTGCCTTGGCCATGGTGATAAGTTTTTAAGTCTTGCCTATATCCGTGCTACAAAAATTTTAGGGGGCTCGTCCGGGCTGTAACAGAAAACATACCCTATCAGTATGGTTATTACATCCATCCATCCATCCATCCATTTTCTTCCGCTTATCCGGGGTCGGGTCGCGGGGGCAGCAGCCTAAGCAAAGAGACCCAGACTTCCCTCTCCCCAGCCACTTGTTCCAGCTCCTCGGGAGGAACCCCAAGGCGCTCCCAGGCCAGCCGAGAAACATAGTCCCTCCAGCGTGTCCTGGGCCTTCCCCTGGGCCTCCTCCCGGTGGGACGTGCCTGAAACACCTCACCAGGGAGGCGTCCAGGAGGCATCCTGACCAGATGCCCGAGCCACCTCAACTGACTCCTCTCGATGTGGAGAAGCAGCGGCTCTACTCTGAGCCCCCTCCGGATGACTGAGGTTCTCACCCTATCTCTAAGGGAGAGCCCAGACACTCTGCGGAGGAAACTCATTTCAGCCGCTTGTATCCGTGATCTCGTTCTTTCGGTCACCACCCAGAGTTCGTGACCATAGATGAGGGTAGGAACGTAGATCGACCGGTAAATCGAGAGCTTCGCCTTTTGGCTCAGCTCTCTCTTCACCACGACAGACCGGTAGAGCGCCCGCATAACTGCAGATGCCCCACCAATCCGTCTATCGATCTCCTGCTCCATTTTTTCCTCATTCGTGAACAAGACCCCCAGATACTTAAACTCCTCCACTTGGGGAAGGACCCCATCCCTGACCCGGAGGAGGCACCCCACCCTTTTCCGGCTCAAGACCATGGCCTCGGATTTGGAGGTGCTGATTCTCATCCCAGCCGCTTCACACTCGGCTGCGAACAGCTCCAGCGAAAGCTGTAGATCACGCTCCGATGAAGCCAACAGGACCACATCATCTGCAAAAAGCAGAGACCCGATCCTGAGGCCACCAAAACGGATCCCCGCAACGCCTTGGCTGCGCCTAGAAATCCTGTCCATAAAAGTTAGGAACAGGATCGATGACAAAGGGCAACCTTGGCGGAGTCCAACTCTCACCGGAAACAAGCCCGACTTACTGCCGGCAATGCGAACCAAATTCTGGCACCGGTCGTACAGGGACCTAACAGCCCGTATCAAGAGGCCCGGTACCCCATACTCCCGGAGCACCCCCCACAGGGCCCCCCGAGGGACACGGTCGAACGCCTTCTCCAAGTCCACAAAACACATGTAGACCGGTTGGGCGAACTCCCACGCACCCTCCAGGACCCTGCTGAGGGTGTAGAGCTGGTCCAGTGTTCCACGGCCAGGACGAAAACCGCATTGTTCCTCCTGGATCCGAGGTTCGACTATCCGTCGGACCCTCCTCTCCAGAACCCCTGAATAGACCTTACCAGGGAGGCTCAGAAGTGTGATCCCCCTGTAGTTGGAACACACCCTGTGGTCCCCCTTTTTAAACAGGGGGACCACCACCCCGGTCTGCCAATCCAAGGGGACTGCCCCCGATGTCCACGCAATATTGCAGAGCCGCGTTAACCAACACAGCCCCACAACATCCAGAGCCTTGAGGAACTCCGGTCGAATCTCATCCACCCCCGGAGCCTTGCCACCGAGGAGCTTTTTAACGACCTCGGTGACCTCGGCACCAGAGATTGGAGAGCCCGACCCCAAGTCCCCAAACCCTGCTTCCAGATTGGAAGGCGTGCCGGTGGGATTGAGGAGGTCTTCGAAGTATTCCATCCACCGACCCAAAACGTCCCGCGTCGAGGTCAGCAGCACACCATCCCCACTGTAAACAGTGTTGGTGGCAGACCGCTTTCCCCCCCTGAGACGCCGGATGGTGGACCAGAATCGCTTCGAAGCCGTACGGAAGTTGTTTTCCATGGTCTCTCCAAACTCCTCCCACGCCCGAGTTTTTGCCTCAGCAACCATCCGAGCCGCATCCCGCTTGGCCTGTCGGTACCTATCAGCTGCTTCAGGGGTCCCACAAGCCAAAAAGACCCGGTAGGACTCCTTCTTCAGCCTGACAGCATCCCTTACCGCCGGTGTCCACCACCGGGTTCGGGGGTTGCCGCCGCGACGGGCACCGACCACCTTGCGGCCACAGCTTCGGTCAGCCGCCTCGGCAATGGAGGCGCGGAACATGGTCCACTCGGACTCGATGTCCCCCGCCTCCCCCGGGACGTGTTCAAAGTTCTGCCGGAGGTGTGAGTTAAAGCTCCTTCTGACAGGAGACTCTGCCAGACGTTCCCAGCAGACCCTCACAACACGTTTAGGCCTTCCAGGTCTGTCCGGCGTCCTCCCCCACCATCGGAGCCGACTCACCACCAGGTAGTGGTCAGTGGAGAGCTCTGCCCCTCTCTTCACCCGAGTGTCCAAAACATGCGGCCGCAGATCAGATGAGACGACAACCAAGTCGATCATTGAGCTGCGGCCTAAGGTGTCCTGGTGCCAAGTGCACATATGGACACCTTTATGCTTGAACATGGTGTTTGTTATGGACAATCCATGACGAGCACAGAAGTCCAATAACAAGACACCACTCGGGTTTAGATCGGGGGGGCCATTCCGCCCAACCACACCCCTCCAGGTCTCACTGTCATTGCCCACGTGAGCGTTGAAGTCCCCCAGCAGAACAAGGGAGTCCCCAGGAGGAGCACTCTCCAGCACCCCTTCCAAAGACTCCAAGAAGGGTGGGTAATCTAATCTGCTGTTTGGCGCGTAAGCACAAACAACAGTCAGGACCCGTCCCCCCACCCGAAGGCGGAGGGAGGCTACCCTCTCGTTCACCGGGGTAAACCCCAACGTACAGGCGCCGAGATGGGGGGCAACAAGTATGCCCACCCCAGCTCGGCGCCTCTCAGCGGGGGCAACCCCAGAGTGGAAGAGAGTCCAACCTCTCTCGAGGAGACGGGTTCCAGAGCCAGAGCCGTGCGCCGAGGTGAGTCCGACGATGTCCAGTCGGAACCTCTCAACCTCGCACACCAGCTCCGGCTCCTTCCCCACCAGAGAGGTGACGTTCCACGTCCCGAGAGCCAGCTTCTGCAGCCGAGGATCGGACCTCCAAGGTCCCCGCCTTTGGCCGCCGCCCATCCTGCACAGCACCCGACCCCTATGGCCCCTCCCACAGGTGGTGAGCTCATGGGAAGGGGGGCCCATGTTACCTCTTCGGGCTAAGCCCGACCGGGCCCCATGGGTAAAGGCCCGGCCACCAGGCGCTCGCCAACGTGCCCCACCTCCAGGCCTGGCTCCAGAGGGGGGCCCCGGTGACCCGCGTCCGGGCGAGGGAACACTGAGTCCATCTGTCGTTTTCTTCATAGGGGTCTTTTGGGCTGCACTTTGTCTGATCCCTCACCTAGAACCAAATTGCCATGGGTGACCCTACCAGGAGCAAAAGCCCCCGACAACATAGCTCCTAGGATCATTGGGACACTCAAACCCCTCCACCACGATAAGGTGGCAGCCCAGGGAGGATATTACAAATATGGTTATTACAGTGCCTTTAAAAAGTTTTCACCTTCATTTGAGTTTTTACCCTTATTGCTTGTATAAATTCATCATGATCTGCAAAATGTGGGTTTGTTTACTGGAAAAAATAACATTTTAAAGTCAAAGTGAAAACTGATTTCTGATTTTTAGGCTTGCACTTATGGACGCTGCCGTTTTCCTCCATTTCTCCAGCTAAACTGTTCCAGCTCTGAGGTTGGTGGGTATCAGCTGTGAACAGCCCTTCTCAAATCCAGCTGTAAATTGTATGGGATTGAGGTCTGCAGTTCAACTGGGCAACTCCATATCCACCTTGTTTTATTCAAAACATTTCTGTTTAGCTTTAGCTTGAGGTTTCAGGTTGTCTTGCTGGATAATGTTCCACGGCAGAGAGATGCTCTGCCATAGAACTGAGAGAGCTGAGAGACGCATCCCCACAGCATAACGCTGCCACCACCAGGCTTCAGTCTAGTCTTGATCAGAGTTTTCTTCAACAGTAACTTAATCATTAATTACAACCCTCCCATAAAGGTTTGACTGAAGAACCCAGGCAACAGTTGTCTGCAGACTACACTGAATTGTTCGCAGTTGTACTGCTGAATAGGGATGGGTGATTATCATACAATTTATCATACCGATAAAGTAAACTCAAATGTATTTTTGATTTTAAAAAATGTTCACGTGTCTTTCATAGGGAACACTGTCTGTGACACTTTGAGAGATAACTTTTGCATCTTGCGTGGACACCATTCCACCAGTTGAGTTTTGTTGCACTCCAGTAATGGAGTTTTTACCTACCCGGGATGGGAACCGCCGTGTTTTCCCCGAAGCAAATATCTGTGAGGCTTTTTACAGATTTGGTGATTCATGTCTTTTATTTTCTTACAGATGCTGTCTCCATCTGTTCCTGCACATCTCACCTAAAAATGTTGTCAATGTCAAAATAAACTGTCGCAAACTTGGGAAAGTTGGATGTTTACACTTTGTTCTTCTTGGAATTTAGTGTAACCCTTTCACAAATTGAGTTGTTTTTCGGACATTGTTTCTTCTTAAGATTGCTTTTTTTTATGGACCTGTGTACTTTCTAGTTTTTGCTGCTGCAAAGCTGGAAGGATTTTTGCTGTTAATTTTTCACTTTTTGATACCTTCTGGGTAACCATGGTAACAAGGTGGTTTATAGCTGGGAGCAGCTGATTAACATTGCAAAAGCTGAAATACTGCCTCAACTGAAGCCACAAATCCCAGAGAAGGTGTGGATGCAGAGCAGGAGCAAAAAGGAGACAGAAGGAAAAAGTTCAAACCATCTCTTCCTTCGAACACAATGGGCAACGTGAGATCACTGGCTAACAAGATGGATGAACTCCAAACCCTTACCCCAATTTACATCGGGCATGTTACAGCAGCGGTGCGTCTACCGCGGCAAATAAAAACCATTATAGTCTATGGAGTGGTTTACACCGGCCTGTTTCAGGCGTGTCCCAGAAGCGCAAGGATCTCGTTTGCTACTTGCATCTGAAATTGTAGGGTTTTTTTCCAGCATGGACAACGTAGCGTTCATTTTAGCTGTGCAAAATCACAAATCCGACTCTAAACACTAAAGTCTAAAAAACTAAGCAGAAAAAAAACCCCACATACCTCTGTCTTCAATGCCGGCATCCATTGTTCTAGTCACACGTGATCTTAATTCTTGTGTGATTTTGTGTCTTGTGAGTCAACTCAGTGGACCGCGCCGACTCGCGCCTGAAACGCTTCCAGTGGGGATTGACGCACCGAGGAGGTCGCGACCAAACCGTGCCGCTGGCACGCGCGGTGTAAATTGGGAGTTACAAGGATTCAGCCAGAGTATCGGGAATGCAGTGTTATGTGTTTCACTGAGACATGGCTGCAGGATCATGTCCCCTACTCCAACGTCTCTCTGCCAGGCTTCCTGATTGTACGAGCAGACAGAGATCAGAAGACGACCAGGAAAAGAAGAGGAGGTGGGGTAGCAGTGCTTGTCAACAACAGATGGTGTAATCCAGGACATGTTACTGTGAAGTATTGTCTCTGGAGCCCAAATATTGAACTCTTGGCAGTAAGTTTTCGTCCATATTATTTACCAAGAGAGTTCACCAGTGTTTTTTTGGCAGTTGTTTACATTTCACCTTCAGCCCTTGCAGACAATGCATGTGATGTCATCAGTTCCGTTGTTGCTAAGCTACAGACCCAGCACCCCAATGCATTTGTGAAGAAGCCCTGCAGGGTTGTTTTGAGACCACAAACTGGATGACTTTTGCCAAGCACATGGAGAGGACATCAATGCCATGACTGAGTGTGTGACTGACTATAAAAAAATTCTGTGTGGACAACATCCTCCCCACCAGAACAGTCAATCAATCAATATTTATTTGTATAGTGCCTTAACAACATCCAAAAGATGCACAAGGTGCTTTACGGTAAAAAGAGTTATAAAAAAATACAGGGATTAAAACAAATAGTCATTTTAAAACTGCAGTGAGATGCTTCCCTAATAACAAACCCTGGATCACAAGTGACCTGAAGGAACTGCTAAACAAGAAAAAAAGAGCCTTCAGGGAGGGAGAAAGGGAATTACTGAGGAGTATACAGAAGCAATTTAAGGTCAAGATCAGAGACAGCAAAGAGGCATAAAGGCATGTAAAATGTTTGGAGAACAAACTACAGAGGAACAATATCAGAGATGTCTGGTCAGGAATGAAAAAGATCACAGGCCTAAGCACGGGAAGGAATGGGTAGATGGAAGTTTGGAGAGAGCCAACAAACTGAATTTATTCTCCAATAGGTTCAGTTGAGGAACAAGCTCAGCATCCTCCTATCCCCAGCCAAACAGACATCCCACCCTCCTCTGAGCCACAGCTTTCCTGTCACACCTCAGATGTTTTATCCTTCACTTTAGTCATGGACTCTTCTGATTACACAAGTTTGTCTTCAACCAAGTCAGGAGATGCTGCAACCCCCTTTGCCTCCCCCTCCCACTTGTCTGTCTCTAAAATTCAGGTGAAGAGGTAGAACCGGAACAAGGCTGCAGGTCCAGATGGTGTCAGCCCCAGAGTCCTGAAGGCCTGTGCAGAGCAGCTCTGTGGGATTCTGCAGCACCTTTTCAACCTTAGCCTGACCCAGGAGGAGGTTCTAGTGTTGTGGAAGACATCATGCCTTGTTCCAGTACCAAAGAGAACTCACCCATCAGTCATCAATGACTATAGACCTGTTGCCCTGACGTCCCACATCATGAAGGTCCCGGAGAGACTACCGTTGGCCCACCTGAATAAGCAAACTAGAACATATCAGGACCCACTGCAGTTTGCTTATCGCTGTGGAGTTGGAGTTGAAGATGCCATCATCCACCTGTTTCAACCAACCCACTGTGGTGGAAAATTGTTATGCAATTAGGAATTAAGTGTATATTCTCTGTTTAGTGAATGCATCTAGGGTAAAATGACAAGCTTATTGTTCCAGCTTAATGTTATGAAAAAGATATATGTGTCAGGTCACCAGAGAGACAGACGCCGGGGCAGTAAGATAACAGTCTGGCCTTCGGATGAGCTGCTTTATGCGTTGCTATGACTCGCGTGAAGTGGTTACTCTGGAGGCGGGGCGTGAACGTTGGAGAAGACATCTACAGAGATAAACAATGATTGCTGAATACTATTTAAGCGGTTAGTTAGAAAGGTTGGTTAGGGTGATGCACGAGTAACTCTGTCTCCTCCGTGTCTGGCCAGACATGTTTGAATTAAATACTTAAACGCCTTCTTGGACTCAAGTCTTCTTTATAATGGAAACCCTGAGATACTATTTTTTGCCATTACACTTGGCGCCCAACGCAGCCTCAGCGAACGGAATGGACCGACAGGGACAGGGTCAAGGGAGTTGCTAGCGTCCTGGGAAAGTTTCTCCCAGCATCTTACCTCCAGTAGCTGTTTGGGAGATGGAGGCCTTGAAGCGTCTCTGTCGGCCCTGCTGTCGCCTGAGACAGAACCTGGTAAGACTGAGTCCTTAAAATAAATAGTGATAACAGAATTTTATTTGCACTCTCAGGAGGTGAAATATTTGCTAGCGGTTTCGTGTTTATTTACTTACACGCGGTTGATTGATTGATTACTTAATATAATATATATTCTTATATATAATTGTATGGTTAATTATTTAATCAAGGTTAAAGAAAGTATCGGGTTTTTGCTCCGGGTTTTACCTGGGAGCACGGCAGTTGGACAAGTAGTCAATTAATTAAATTGATTGATTATTTTCCGACGAGGGTTTTTTTAAGCTTTTGTTTCACTCAAGGAAACTAGAAAGCGATGGGGGAGACGTCCTTCATTGGAACTGGGTACCCAGGCAGACAATCGGGTCTGTAATCTAGCAACACTTCACCTCCAGACAGTCCAATATGTCGACAGAAAGAGAAAAAAAAATAAATAAATAAATAAATAAAAGAATTAATGGGCCCTGGGGAGGAATTTGGATAATCTGAAAGAAAATCTAAAAGTGATGTAATTTCTTTGTGGTTTATTTCTCTTTTATTTACTCTTGTTTGCTTCTTCCAGAACTGGAGTGTTTGAGCATTAAGATCATTTGTTTGATGACTTGGTATAATGCAGAATGTCACACACACACACAGTTATTGTTACACATTCCATTGTAGAACTGCGATGAGTTTCGCTGAGTTGTCCTGTGTTTTTCTTCAGGCTGGTTGGGACCCCTGCCTTCGGTCCAGCGGCGCCTGGGGAGGGCCACAAGGAGCCCTAGTACCTCCCCCACCCTTGGAATAAGGGGTTTGGCGGCCATAACAAAGGCGGAGGCTGGACTCCGGCCTGAATGCGGGCTGACCAGTGGGCAGAGGGGAAAACTCTTGCTCAGGTGAGATGAGTTATTTGGGGGCTGTGGTCCCTGAAATATGGCGATTAGCTGGATCATGAGGGGGGGGGGGCCCTGGGCCGGCCAGCCTGCAGATGACCCAGCGAAATGCAGGCAGGACAAAAATACACACAGCTCAAATGCAATTAAGAAATGCTTGCTGACTGATGTAGCTGTATTTTATCTCTGTGACACCTGCCTATGACACACATACTCACTCCCTTAGGAAAGTAAATCTTGTTTTGTTTTTGTTTTGTTTCTGCCAGAGGACCCTTAGAGCGAAAGGGGTCTCGATGGAAGCAGGCCATCATTTCTGATTCTTTCAATTTTCTATGTTGATCTAAATTTTGTTTTGTTATTGTGTTGTAATTTGTAAGGGAAAGTTGATGTGCAACTAAACCAAATTTGTTTGTTTTAGACAGACGGGGTAAAGCAGACAGAGAAACTGCTACTGCTCTGATAAGGTGATGATTCGTCATCCGGTGAGTTTAGTCTAATTAGAGCTTAAAGACGGTGTTGCACACAGTTATCTAGTAAATGGTCTTTTCTTTTCTCTCCTAATGCTCTCTGTCAGGAGAGTCCACATTTTATTTTATTTCATTTTGGTTGAAAGTTATTTGATGGAATTGTTATTACACTAAGTACAAGTTTCCTTAGCTATCGCAGCTTGTGTGCACTAACTTAGAAACGGAAACGTTCCCATTTTACGACTAGAACAAATAGCAGAGTTGATTGGGGCATTTAGAGAAGGTTGTGATTTTTACCCTGACTGACTTAAATTTTGACTAAGCTGACTGACAGTGAAAACATATTTTCCTTCCTTTCTGGGACAATTGGGGCTGAATTGTTTCCTTGTATTTTGGGGTTTGTTGTAAGAAAGTAATAAATCTTAGAACTGTGAACATTAACTAAAGTAACTTGGACCTTTACAGCAACACTGCTTAGATTTCGCCACAGCTGTGAGGGACGAATTTTTTATCAGCTTGCAAGGCGCTAATGTAAACAATCGCGAGACTAAAAAATAACAAGACCGTGCTGTGAGCAGCAACAGTAAAACAACATTGTTTAGGCTATAACTTGAACACAACTAAAAAAATAAAACTTTAGGTTTCTGCTGGGTAACATTAAAATAAAGATGACTGGTCCTTAGGCTACTTAGGTCTTAAATAAATGGAAAAAAGGTAAATACTAATCTTATCTGGGGAACATTCAAGCGTCAGAGCAGTTAGTGGGCCTTATTAGAAATTTTGCTTGGAAAATTACTGAATTGATCTCAAGCTGTGAAGTATTCTGTGTAGTATTCCAGGATAAGGGGCAAGAGGTCAAGAAAGGTTTGATCCTAGAAATCTGTCGGTTTTGTCACACTCTGGTGGGTAAACACAGGAAGTTATATAAGTGAGTCTTAATATAAGGCATCTGACTTTGTAATTAAAGGGAAGTCGTCTCACTGTTTTAAGTAAATATTGACATGCCTGAAATGTTTTTTAGGGGCCATCAATTATAACAATACAGTGGTCCTGTGAGTTTGGAATTTTGCTTATGACAACCAATGCAAGTTTCAATTTCAACTAAACCAGAATGCAAATCAGGCTGGTTCTCATTTTTTTTTGCTTTTTTTCTAGATTGGACTGACCACTTTGTCCACAGGGGAGGAGTCATGTTCGAGGTTCGACCCAAAAAGGTATGGACAAGTGGCTTGGGAGGTTACCTGTGCGTACCTGAGTTTGGGGGGTGCTTATATATATTTTGGCTTATTTGGGGATATGGTGAAGGCAATTCAAATTCTAACATTTTCTCTTAGACCTTACAAGGGAGGCTCAGAAGTGTGATCCCCTGTAGCTGTAAAAACACTCGTGGGACCCGTTTTCTTTAAAATAGTAATAATAAAACGTAATAAGAACATGAAATGTTGGAATTTAATTGCTTGTTTCCAAATGAATGGGCAGACTGAATTACTAATGTTGGACACTGTTCAGCCAATTGTTTTACTTTCTTTTGGTAAAAGCAAATCCAACAAAACGTAATTGTTCGTCAACAGTGACGTGTCACTTTTCAAATTAAGAAAGCAAATAAAATATAATCACTTCGTGTTTATGGCTAAAAATCTAATCCTGAACTATAGATTTCACAGTTAGTTTTGTTGTAGCTCTCTTGGCTTTTATCAAAGCCTAAATTATTTGAGGCCTGTTGTGAGAATTTTTCTGCGTAGCATTTTTTTTTATAAAAGAAGATCTGAATGGCTTAATGTGGAAAAATTATGTTGATCATGTTAAAGGTTAAGTCTCTGTGTTAACTGAGATATGTATTGTTATGTTAAACCAACATGTGAGATCTCAAGGATACTCTCTGTGTCTTGGGTCTCCAATTGTGAGATGTGTCTGCATGCTGACTGAAGGACGTGGAAACCCTCCATTATCTTTTCTCATCCTTGTTAAATATTATTTCCAAAATAGGCTTTTTAATGCATTTGACATGCATTTAGTATCAGTGGATTGCTCGGGATCTCAGGATTATAAATATGTCATCGCTCTATCTGGAAAACTAAACGCAACAGATCTAGGAAACTGCAATCTTAACATCAAGTGATCTTGGATAAAAATAGATCAAATAAAACAGAGAATATTCCAATTTAAAGCAGAATGAATGATGGAAGTCTGATTATTATGATCTATATTGGTGCATATGAGTCAGATTTAATGTTTAAACTAAACTATATTATCTTGAAAACTTGCTATAGTTTTAATGGTGATAATATAATAATGATTAATTATCTAAACGTGACTCAGTGATTTACTGGAGAATAAATTCCTACATCAGTTTTGAAAACATATTTGCTGGAACACATTTCCAACAATCATTAATATTGATATTTTTCTGCAAGGTGCAAATATGAATAAACATTCTTTAGTCTATTTGATTTATTACGCTGGTTTTTCCAAAGCAATGCTTCAAAATTAATGTGAGAGATGGAAATTACATTTACCTGAATCTAATATTTGAGTATTTTCTAACCTGAATCCATATTAATTTTATAGCCTATTAAATGGGTGAGCTGTACTCAGTGAGTTACAGCTGTTAGATTTGCGCTAATCAATAAAAGCCTCGGGGGGAAATAATGCACAAAGGTAAATGGTAATATAAAATTTGAACTATTGTAACTGATTAAAACTGGTTCGACCTAAAACTATAACACTCTGTGTTCATGAGATAAGGGGCGGCCGCGTTTGGCCCGGGAACCTTAGCTTGAAAAGGTTCTTTAAAGATTCTATGTGAAACGATGCAATTCAGTAATAAACTAGATAAATGATGGTTTCTATGTTTAACTAATACTTTTGATAAACGTAGCCTACGCCGCAGTAAATAGAAATAACACGGAAAACGCACTGTTAGAATCGGATATATTGAAAACCAACTCCAGTTAATACAGATGCGAGTAGCAGTATGAAAGTATTTCAGTCTTTTGAGTAATTTACAGAAAACGAATAGAAAACAACGCGGGTAAAACACTCTAAGGTTAATCTTAGTCAGCGAGTTATTAACTACAATGTGGTTAAAATGATCTGAAATAAAGTCCGTTGCAGATTTAATGATTCTCTAGTAGCTAATCAGTTAATGGAGCCACAAGCTTCTTTCTTACGACCGATGTGCTGCGATTCTCTGGTTATAAACAATCACAGATCCCGACACTGATGAAGCGTTAATAGCTCTGCGGCTGGAAGTCTAAAATAGGAACTTGAACACTTGTTTTGATGAAAAGTTTAGTCTTGAGTTTTCAGTTGCTTCCTGGATGTTAACGAGTCCGGGTTAGTCAAACTGTTTGTTTTTTGTGAAAAACCACTTCCTGTTTCAAACATGAGCTTTCCAAATTAAAACACGGTAATGCTTAACTTCATGAATCATGCTTTTATTTTCCCAAGAAGGGGAACTTCTGCTGTACCGGCAGCAAAGTGACAGATAGAAGCATTTAGATCATAGACTGTACATACATTTAGATTCACACAAAGGAGGTAGAAATCATAAAGCAAACTTAGGATTAGAACATTAAATGATAAAGAATAAAGCTTTAGCCATACCTCGCCCAAAAAGAACTTTTCCTTAATGATAGTAATGTTTAATAAAAATGTTAAATAATTAGGACGCATTTGGGACACACTAGGCTACCTGTTTCAGCTGCATATGATGTTCTTCTGTACAGCACCTTGGTCGGCCTTGGCTGTGTATAAACGTGCTATATAAATAAAGTGGTATGGTATATGTGAAAATTATGCATTTAGTGCAATCTTTAAGCCAACATGTGTGACCTACACACACAGTGGGGTTTAACTGGGTTTCTATTTTTTAAAATTTAGCTTACTTCATTAAGACAAATGATGATAAAAATAGATTCAGAATTTCGGTCACTGTTCTAAAGACGGGAAAAATGTGGAAAATATTCAGTTAACACCTGTGTGCATTATATGGTATAGATCGCATAAAAACAGGGTGTCAGAATAATAAATGTGAGACCGACTATCAAACCGCAGTAAATTCTATTCAGTTGCAACACTTTTTGATGTTTGAGGGGGTTTTTGTGTGTTCCTTTTAATAAAAGATTAAATGAAACAGAGTAATGAGGCTAATTTTAAAATATAAGCAGTCTAAAGTACTGAGTAGAGGTAAAAAGTTGGCAAATAGATAATTACTTCGGTAAAGTATAAAGTATAACTCAAGTCCTACACAGAAACTGCAATGAAGAAAAGTTTCTTTCTTAAGCAAGAGTATCAGGTACAGGTAAAAAGGTTACTTGACATTGTTGTTATTAAAATAGAGTGGCATACTCAAGTCTGAATGTGCAGCTGAGTTAGATAAATTGAATTAGAAATGTTTTACAGTTGTACAGGTTTTAAAAGTTGTGCATTTAGAATAAATGTATTGGTTTTTTTTCAAGGAGTTAACAGAGAATAAACTGTAAGAAACAGATGAGCAAAACATTTTAAGGAAGTTGTCTAATTCAATTCAAAATACTTTATTGATCCCAGAGGGAAATGAAGTGTTTTGTAGCTAATGCAAGTAGGACTAAAATTCTTAAATACATTAGGTAACTATGTGGGGAACTTATTAGTTTGTTTTGTTTTTGCAAGGCAAGGCAAGGCAATTTTGTTTGTGTGGCGCACTTTCAACAACAAGGTAATTCAAATATAAGAACCTAATTGCAAACCTAAATGATTGGAATATGATCATCTGGGGGTTGAAGATGCCTCAGCAGTGGCAGCAGCAGGATCCACAGGTTCTGAGGTTGTGTCTTATGCATGACCTTTAACCTACTATGTTTCTTTTCTTGACACTGGAAAAGCGGTTGAAGTTATTGTTTCCTTGTTTCTTGATTTTTAAGGCATGTGCAAGACGATGCCTTAAAAAAAGGGGGGAATTGGATTTGATAGTAATTGGAACAGATTTTTAAGGGATTATGAAGAGAATTGTAACTTGCAAGTCATTGGGTTTCTTGTGAATCATAACTCTGTCATAAATTAATGAGGGTTTTTTTTTACTACCTGGACTTGACGTCTGACTTCATATTCCATTTCGGTTTGGGTTCAGACTTGTAGTACATATTGTGTCTGGGAACTTTAAAAAGTTTTAATTTGATCTGAGAACCTTCTTTACTTCTTGCTGGGAGTAGTTGATTCTTGGGATTTTTTACTCTCACAAGTTGGAATGGTTGGTTGTCTTTTTCTTGGCATGGATTTAGTACAGAGTGATTTGGAGACATTTACCTTAATTGTAATCTAGCTTCAGTTGATGAGGTTTGGCTCATTAACCAGGTTGTGAGTTGTTAAGAATTGCTTTTGCACACAGTTGCATCAGGTTGATCTGAAACCATACTCAGAGGGTGTGTGTTCCACTTAATCACTTGTCATAATCATCCTATTCATCTTTTGAAGACCTGTGGATGGCCGCCTCTGGGGCGAGGGGCTGTTGAGAGGACATTTTGCCCACAAGAAAATGGCGTAAGAAGACCCCGTGGGTTTTCGGTCTCAATGCACAGGAGTCTCAGCAAAGTCATCGGGAAGGATCTGATATTTGTCACTGTGAGCTAATTTCATGGCCAAGCATGTCTCATGTCTGATTGTAATTTGTGTTTTGAACATTGTCTTTTTTTTTTGATCAACCTACCAACCTTTTAGGGAGATTTGTGATAGCACTTTTAAATTTTCCTTTATATTTATGGTATTATTTAAGTTAATAAAAGCGGGGAATTGTGGTGGAAAATTGTTATGCAATTAGGAATTAAGTGTATATTCTCTGTTTAGTGAATGCATCTAGGGTAAAATGACAAGCTTATTTTTCCAGCTTAATGTTATGAGAAAGATATATGTGTCAGGTCACCAGAGAGACAGACGCCGGGGCAGTAAGATAACAGTCTGGCCTTCGGATGAGCTGCTTTATGCGTTGCTATGACTCGCGTGAAGTGGTTACTCTGGAGGCAGGGCGTGAACGTTGGAGAAGACATCTACAGAGATAAACAATGATTGCTGAATACTATTTAAGCGGTTAGTTAGAAAGGTTGGTTAGGGTGATGCACGAGTAACTCTGTCTCCTCCGTGTCTGGCCAGACATGTTTGAATTAAATACTTAAACGCCTTCTTGGACTTAAGTCTTCTTTATAATGGAAACCCTGAGATACTATTTTTTGCCATTACACCACTGTCATCTGGACAAAGCAGGCAGCACTGTAAGGGTAATGTTCTTTGATTCCAGGCCATTTAACACAATTCAGCCTGATTTGCTTAGTCTGAAACTCCTGAAGACACAGACGGAGCCCTCAACAATCGCCTGGATCAACAACTACCTGACAAACAGACCACAGTTTGTGAGACTGAAGGATTGTGTGTCAAACCAGGTGGTCAGCAGCACAGGAGCACCACAGGGGACCGTACTCTCACCATTCCTTTTCACTCTGTACACCTCAGACTTCCAGTACAAATCAGAGACCTTTCATCTGCAGAAATACTCAGATGACTCTGCAATTGTCAGGTGTATCAGAGATGGACAAGAATCTGAATACAGAGAGCTGGTGGACCGCTTTGTGACATGGTGTGGAAACAATCATCTTACCTTGAATGTGAACACAACAAAGGAGATAGTTGTAGATTTCAGAAAAAACAGGATAAGTCAAACACTATTTCCCTCCTGGGTGAAGAAGAGGAGGTGGTTGAGGAGTATAAATACTGTACGTCGGAGTTCACCTGGACAACCGACTGGATTGGAGGCACAACAGTGAAGCCGTCTACAAGAAGGGACAGAACAGACTCTACTTAATGAGGAAGCTTAGGTCCTTCAAGGTTTGCAGCAAGATACCGCAAATTTTTTACAAGTCTGTTGTAGAGAGTGTAATCTCTTCAGCCATCATCTGTTGGGGTAGCAGCATCAGAGCCAGGGATTTAAAAAGGTTAAACAACCTGATAAAGAAGGCTGGTTCTGTTCTGGGGACAACTGTGGAACATCTGGGGATGATGATGCAAAGAAGGATTATTCATAAAATCAAAAAAACTATGGATAAGCCCAACCTTTCTCTTCATGAGACTATCCTGAAACAACAGAGCGTCTCCAGTCAGAGGCTTCTTCAGTTTCGCTGCAACAAAGAACCGCTACAGGAAATCTTTCCTGCCCACAGCCATCATGATCTACAACTCCTTAAAGAATTAACTGTATGAGCTACAACAACACTTAATTTCCCTCTGGCATTAATAAAGTATTTTTGAATTTAATTATGCCAATCGGAGGTCACTAAAATTAGTGTTGCTTCGGTGTGTAATTTTGCCAAAACAATGTCAGACTCTGTAATCTTTTTTGGTCCCCTGCCTGATCGGACCAGTGACGACATGTTTAGCCACATTTCGTCATTCCATCAATGGTTGTCAAGGTGGTGTCCTGCAAACGATGTGGGCTACATTGATAACTGGCGAACATTTTGGGGAAAACCTGATCTGATCCGGAGAGACGGCCTCCATCCCACTTTGGATGGAGCAGCTCTTCTTTCTACACTGTAAAACATATTTCAAGCACCCAGTATATATCACAGAAATATCTAGGTGTATATGTTTAATAAAAACGTTAAATGTCGCCATGATGACTATTTGAGTTGATTACATCAATGTTCATAAGTGGAACTTAATGAGGAACATTTGTGTCAAACATAGTATTTACATTAAGTTTAATTCTTGTGGGTCATTTTAATCTGTAAAGCACTTTGAGAAACTTTGTTGTGGTTTGAAAAGCGCTTTATAAATAAAGTTGGATTTGATTTGATTACTCTGGGGACTGACCGGTCTGATCCAGTCCTGAACGAGCTTTTCGCGGTCTTGGCACACTGAGCGGCTACAGCGGATGGTTGAAGATTTAAACTTAATACAGGTAAGTCATTTTTAACGAATTTGTTCTTTATTATAATTCTCCTTACTTAAAGAAGCTAAACACGAACTATCCTTATCTATACTATCGTGATGAAGCCATTTATGGCTAGCAAGTCTGCTTAATTTGCCTTGTTAGCATCTGGACAAGGCTAAGTCAATCATAATCTGCTTTGACAATGTTCTGGCGGCATCTGGTGGCAAAGTATGCCCACTGTTAAATTTGATATTTTTGGGGACTTTTTGTATGTGAACGGGTTTTGTTGAGGGTTGTTGCCTCGCTTGAATTTGAGTGTCTCAAGTGCTAACCACCCAGCATGTGTAGCAATTTAGGAAGTATAAGAGCCAGTGCAGACTCAATGGGCCGTGAACACGACCACCTTTGTGGACTGTGAGGCGTCTTTATTGCAGGTTTTCAGTTTTAAAATGGCGAACGTGCGTTCTGTGTGCGAACTATTAACAGCAAGCACAGCTGAGTTTTGATAGCTTAGCTAGTAGAAAAAAAGCACCCCTCAGGGTTTAGTGTGCATGCGCAGAATGCTGTTCCTGATTTTGATAACTAAGGTTATGGTCACACTGCGGGCATAACATCCGACTTTTTTAAAACGGTATGCGACCCATATCCGATCTTTGTTATAGCGTTCTTAACAGTACAAATCCTTTTTTTTGCAAATCCAACCTATGTCACTCATGTCATATGCGCTACTAAATCATTTTACTCCAGGTATTGCTGCTTAGTTTTTCCTTTTTGGATGCTCCCACCTGACTTGTCACTACTTTTTTTAAAATCTCAACTTATTTACCTTCTCTCAACTGGGTCCTCTGTGCTCTTGCATTCACCACAAGATCATATACCCTACGTGGCCTTCATTTGTATTGCAATGGTGTTTCTCAATACTATTTATTTGTACTTTGTATACATCCTTCACTTTCCACATTCTTTCCTCTACCCATCTTCCAAGCATAATGGTTACTGTTTCAATCCTTTTTCCACTGTTTAAACTTTGGGTATATTCTGAGTCGACCTCTAAAAATATAAAGTGGCAAATATGGCTTCAAGGTTGCAGTAATCAATTAAGGACTGAACGATTACGACATTTAATAGAAATGATATTGTTTTACTTATTTGGTATAGCCAAAGCTGTTTATAGTAAAGTAAAATGGCTAAAACACTGAGGTGAGCGACAGCTATTTCAAGTCAGTTGTTGTAATGCATTTACTGTATTCTACAGAATGGGAATCCTGTTGAGAAAACCAGAGAAGTTGTCATCCGATGTCTGATTGATCACCTGGGTGAAGATGTGGGTTCCTTAATGAAGGAATTTGAGGTGAGTTCAGGGAAACCTGACTATTACTTGTCTACATTTTACTAAACTAAAGATCACTCAGTGGTCAAACAAAAAAAAACTGAATTTAACTGTAAGAAAACTGTCACAGAATAAACAACCTAACCTGTTTCATACTTTAACACATCCAGTTTTATTACCAGATCTAGTTAATCCTCTGGAACAAAGAAGCTGAAAACAGCCACCAGCTACGCGTCATACTTTTAATTTTACTACAAAAATTACTGTAATCATTAATGGTTCTATTCAAATTCTAAAACATAAAATAAAAATAGATACAAAACTTTTTAATATTAATACAATATTGTGACATAAAATATCGCAATATATCGGTGGATCGATATTTTCTTACATCCCTATAGCTGATTACAGTTGACTTAATTCATTATTTTAGAAATATCAATGAAGGTATGAAAATATGCTCAAATATTGTCATTAGATGTTGGTTCTTATCATAGTTGCCAGTTATTGTCCAATATGCTAGTTAAGCTAACAAAGAAGTGTCAGCATATTTATATTTATAGCTAATTTGTGGTTTCCTTATTCTCTTTTGGTGACAACCATGTTTCTTTTTACTGTGTCTACAGAATGATTCAAGCCATCGAACCATAAATGTGGAAGAAGAGCTGGCAGCAGAGACGATGACTGTGTTCCTTGTGCGGAATGAAAGTAGACAAGTTGGGAATGTGGAGGTTGTCATTGAGGGCTCCAATGTACTCGACCACCTCGGGGATCTCAGCAGACCTTGCTGCTACTTGCTTGGACTAACTTATGCACTGGACCTTAAATACCCCAAAACACTGAGATACATATTTGAAGTCTTTCAAAAGATTCTTGTTGAAGTCGATCCTGGAAAGCTGTCAACAAAGGTGCAAAGACTAAAAAACACTTTAATGGCCGAGTTGACTGCTGTGCTGTTGAGCACAAATAAGACAGAGTGTACCCTAAATAATTTGTGAGGCTCTTCTGGAAGCATAGACCATCTTTGGATTCATTCACCAAATCATATCAAAATGTTGTCTGAATGTGTGATCTGATGTTTATCTGGTTGCACATTTATATTTTGCATTGATACGCATTTTGTTCTTTCCTTGATCACTCACCTAAGGTATGAGCCATTCAATTTTGAATTTCAGTACAGTTTACACAAAGTTACTTAAGAATGGTGTTCTCGCATTTTCTGCCTTTAGAAATTCAAGTGTTTAAAAAAAATCACATGATTTGGAGAGTATTTTATTATCTAAATGTTCAGCAATACATGCTGCAGAGATTTCTTACCCTTATACCACAGAATATTTTTTACTACTAGTCACAAATTTGTTGAGTGTGAAGATATTGCCTTGCATTAATATGCAAACTCTATGCACAAATGCAGTGTTTTTTGTTGTTGCCATTTGGCAAGAACTATTTTAGTTTAGAGGTGATTAAACCTGGGTAAACTTAATTTCCTTTTCTTTAGCAATGTTAAATATGTTATAAGATGTGTCCACGTAATTTCAGTACTAAAAATAGAAGGACAGTTAATGGTTCAGATCACAAAACAGTTTAAACAGTCTCTTGTTCTTTCAGTTTCAGTTTTTAAAAGTTTAAAAATATTTTGCTAATGGCTTTTAACACCGTTGTAATGTTATTTAAAGAATTGACCACAACAGTTGTGTTCTTGTCCCATTACTCCTATCTGTGTCTAATCACCCTGCAATGAAATAAGAGGTCCTTGCAATTTACAAAACAGGCAGCAGAGAGCAGTGTTGTTGATAATTTGGCAACAGGAAATAGATTGTATGACTTTAAATAAACTTTTTGGGTTTAAGTGAGTTAGGATTATCACATTTATTTCTATGTAATAAGTATAAGGCAGGGATTGTTTTTTAAAACTACATTAAAATCATAACACCTTTAAAACAAATTGGTAATCACTTTGCAAACTTCTGAAGACTTTATTTACAACATCTGAGACATGTTATTGCATACCTGTAGATATGTTGTAAGTCATACCTCAAACTCTCTTCTTTCTTGGATGACATCATGGAAAAATAATTAAATAAGGTAGGACACCAGGAAGAGAGTTGTGTATTTCACTTTTACTAGTACCTGGTAGTACGATGGGTATAATTTCTAGTAGTGGGCGATATAAACAGCATTAGGTAGAAATGATATAAACTGAGCCAACGGTAGAGATCTTGATTATACTAGCCTACCGTGATTGTGCATTTTGATAGTGTCATCAAGCTGTGCCTACGCATTTTGTACCAGGTACGCAAGGAGGAAAATACTGATGTTCAGTGTTCGTATTTACACTAGATATTGCAAGTTTAAAATTCGTTGTTTTCTATTTAACGGAAAAGAAACCTGTTAAACTTGAAGCATTTTTAATTCAAATATGTGCAGCTTTAATTTTGTGCAGTACTGAATTTAGAAACAAGTCATCAGGAAAGCAGAAAAAAAGTTATTTCTCTTTTTACAGTTTGCACTTCAGTTTAAACAATTTTTCATAACATTCAGCTTTTATTTTATCTTAATTATCTTTTTCTTTATGTTATAAGAATTTTTGTGTTGCAGTTTTCGGAAAAAGATTTGAACATTTCTATATACATTTTGCGCATTGAATGTTCTTTAAATGGCATTCTATACTTTTTTGAAGTTGTTGCTCTGCTGCAGTGTATCTGGAAAGTGAGTAATTTTGATATATATAAACACAAGAAAAGAATATATTGCAATAAATATCATAAACCACACATGCTTCAGATTATATCACAATATAGATTTGAGGCCATACCCCCCAGCTCTAATTTCTAGATGCATCAATGTGCCACATTCATGTGATCCAAGACATTGCAAGCATAAACATGATGAGAATGTTTAGGCTCTTTAGGAAGGAGAAAGAATATGTGTCCCAGGTTTTGGTGTAAAAAGTTTAAATAAATCAAAGAACAAAATGACCTCTGGATCATCTGAGGAAATCTGTTGTAACACGAATGATTTAGGCCAATCACCTTCGTGTTTTCTGAGAAAGAGTGGACCTGTAAACCAGGGGCATTTCCTGGCCCTTTGAACATTGGGGGCTGAGCCCACATCCTCATATAGGAAACTGGGAACCTGCACAGTTTTAAAAAAAGGGTTTCTATTCAAATTTTTTGAGCATTGTGGCACATTGTTTAAAGCCAAATACAGCAATACGTGCTTCAAAATGTATTTATTTTCAAATTCAAACGTGACAGTGTAAAAAAGATCTCTAAAATCAGTATTGATATTAAGTAAGACAGGATGATGAATTATTTTCATTTTTCTCCCCCTGACAAGCACAAAAGTTAATTCTGTGTCAAGTTGCATGGTGGACCTTT
This sequence comes from Valencia hispanica, assembly GCA_963556495.2. NCBI lineage: Eukaryota > Metazoa > Chordata > Actinopteri > Cyprinodontiformes > Valenciidae > Valencia > Valencia hispanica. Next base: position 47,296,515 of record OY747705.1, on the reverse strand, counting down.
GTAACTGCTGGTCTATTTTCCTCATTCTCTGTCCTGTCCAGATCATCTGTATAACATCAGATTTATTTGATTGTTATACAGTAGATTTTATCAAAAGATAATCATAAATTGACTTTTGCAACATGATAAACATTCAAGTGTCATTTATTGGGGGAAATTGGCTTAATTATATAGTTTTAATAATTAAATATAATCAGTGCTACTCAAATGTTAAAATGTTTTCAATTTCTCTTATCTCGATATTTGGATTTTTTGCGTGCGTGCATGTATTTGTGTATATGATACATACAGAATGCAACCTAAATGGAAAAGTTTTATTTTCCTGAGTTAATTCATGGAATTGCAAAGAGACACAACAGGTCATTCAATTCTAGAGTAGTTAAGCATTCAATTGATCAAATCCATACAATCAATCAAATCAAATGTTGCAACCTTTATATCAGGTAGCCCAATCTTAATCAATAATCACATTGATTAATCCCCACATGAATAAGTGCAAACATGAATTACAGCAGTCTTTGTACTCAAAACAAAAGCAAAACTGTTGATTTAATCAGTGCTGTAGTCAAGTTTATTCCAGTGGTATACTCTGATTGTTTTCCTCCCAGACAATCATCAATCAAAATGTTAAATGAGCCGTTAATCAGTCAGTGATTTGAATCCTGCCCTGCTTTCTGCAGCAGCTCCTTCTGTTCTGAATTTATTTAGATGCTACATTATCTCTTCTTGTGTAGATAATATTTTAATGAATGATAAGACAGAGAAATAGCTTTAATTTATTAGAATTATTGATGGATTTTATGTATTTATGATGGCGTCAATCTTTGACTCCCCCATGTTATGTCTGATGTCTGTCACTAGGCCCTGCCCACATTGTAATACAGCCAAAGGTGTCAAGTAACGGAGTACAAATACTTCTTTACCTTACTTAAGTAGACATTTTGGGTATTTGTATTTTACTGAAGTAATTATGGGGCTACTTTTTACTTCTGCTCCTTACATTTTCACGCAATTATCTGTACTTTCTACTCCTTACATTTTAAAAATAGCCTCGTTATTCCTGTTTCATTAAATCTTTTATTAAGAAGACACATAAAAAAAATATCTAAAATATGCACGAACTGGATAGAATTTGACAGTGGGGTGATCATAATTTTAAACATCTACCATTCTGACACCCCGCTTGTATGCAATCCATTGCATACTGTGCACACAGGGGTCACGTAAACCGAATATTTTCCATATTAGTCCTTTTTTTTTTTACAACGGTGATGGAAATTCCGAAGGCCACTTGGCATTTTGACAGATTATACTCCACACCCCTGACCATTTGGTGCAGACGCGCGGACATATTTAGGTTGGAGTTAAAGCGCGGAGTACAAGTAACTGAATTGATAAATTAATAAGAAGAAGATTCCCATGAAGCCATCTGAGCATCATCTCAGACCGGGAGGCTTTGGAACATGACTGTTACCGGTGTGGCTGGTTAAAGATGCACTTCAAAGAGTCCAGTCATGCGAAAGAGCACATGCTCTGACATTTTCTGTTGCTGAAGCAAAGCTGGGTTCAGAGAGTCTTTCCGACCTCTGATCACATGAATCATAGAAATGTTCCCTGATTTCAAAACTTTGGGTGAAATGGAGCTTTTAGTTCAAGTCTCAAGTGCTGAGGTAGAGACTCAGGCAAATGCAGCATTAAAATATTTATAGGCAACCAATCATCGTATCTTCCACTCCATGAAACACTTATTAATGCTCAGTAGTCCACATGTGGTTCTTTAATGTAATTGCATTGCACTAAAATGAATACATTTTAATGAACATGTATGCAGCTGAAACAGGTAGCCTAGTGCATTCCAAATGTTTCAAAACATTAACATTCTTATAAAACATTATAATAATTATGGCCTTTCTTTTTTGGGGGGAGGTGTGGCTTAAGCTTTATTCTTTAATGTCATTTTTTAAATGACATTATTTTTACTTTTATACTTTAAGTAGTTTTGAATCCATTACTTTTTTAATTTTACTTGAGTAAAAAACTTGACTATATACTTCAACTTCTAAAGAAGTCTTTTTAAACCCTAGTATCTATACTTCTACTTGAGTATTGAATGTGAATACTTTTGACACCTCTGAATACAACCCTGCTTTTATTTTGGTGTGACACCCCAAGATCATCGCTGGCCCCCATTTAGCCTTCTTTAAAGACTTCCTAGATGCACCCCTGCTCAGCAGTCTTAATAAGTATTTTCTGGCTTATATAAACATTATTATTCAAGTATTAATACCTATAGTAATTTTTAATGTGACGCACTGAAATAAACTCACTTTAGGGTTAAATACACATCAATAAAAGCAGTTTTTAATTCAAACTCTCAGAGAAGTCTTTGTTTCTTTCTGCCTTTTTCACGTTTGTTTTGTTTGTTCTGCTGCTGAAAAATCTCCCCTCACCTAAAGTTCATGAAGCTGTTCTCAGTGTTTCACCGCGGTGTAAACAGCTGAGCAGATTGTGATGCAAATGCATGAGCAAAGCTGTATCTGCATGGCAGAACAAATTACTACTGCCGCGCACATAATAAAATAGGAGCGATTCAAACAGAGCTTTTTTCAGAAGGTTCTGATACAGCTAAAAGCAAGCTGCCAGTTACGGGGCGCCTGGGAGAAAGCTTGCAATGAGCACACCAGGGATGAGGAGCTGTGGTGAGGGTCAATGGGGAGACGCAGACGGACGCAACACCTGTTTTTTTAAGATTTCAAAACACTACTGTCTGGATTGATCTGCCTAATGTTCACATAATTTCGAAGACATACAGGATTTAAATACTTTGTTTGTTTACCTGTTTTATGTGTTGGCCCAAAGTTTTGCCACCCACCACCAGCCCATACAACTGAAGAATTGTCCCTCTTATTCCTGTTAAAAAATCGTATGATTTCCATTTTTTGTTGGGACTGCTGGAAATAATACTATAGATACTCCCCATTTTAGTACAACTTTTCTGATCAGTCATAATGTCATACCTCTGTTGCATTCACCAAAGCCAGGAAGTTACAACATTTCTTCATTAGAGTCATAGGGTGGCTCAGTTTAAAATGATCCCTTATGGGGTGAAAAAACATTCAGGGCTTGATGGGAAATGTTCGGGGCTAGAGCCGACAATGGCCTGGCGATGCCACTACCGTAAATCACCTGCCGCTTCCCAACAGACTGTCTAAAGTCAGACTTCTGGACGCATCATCAGTGGGATTGTCTTTTAAGCTAATGTACCTCCATTGTTCAGCATCTGTTGCATATCTTATCAAGGTCAGTCTGTTAGCAACAAAGGTGTGAAATCGTTTAGTTTCATTGTTGATATATTTCATCACTGTCTGGCTGTCTGTCCAAAACAGTGACCTTTGAAATTCAAAAGGTAGTTTGTTGTGTAGCATTTTTTTCAACTTTCACTGATAAGACTCCGACGGTAAACACGAGTAAATTGTTTTCCTTTTCAAAGGTGTTACTCTTGCTTTTCCCAACATAAAAGCTAGGTTAACCCTTTTCTTGGTTTTCCATCCTCAAATTAGACATTGTATCCATATGCACTAGCATCTGCAAAGTGATGAAGCTGTACATGAAGAGGTTCTTGAAAGTCTTTAGGTTTGACATAGCGATCAAAGTTACGCTTTTGCACATTCGTCAAACCTGTCAACCACGTGGTCCACTGCAGAAACTGCTTTTGACAAATGGCTCATCCCATGAAATCTTTCGTCTGCACATTTCTTGTAGCATGACTTTTGCCAACAAAATAAAGGGTGAAAGGAAACCAAGTGGATCATAAATAGAGCTCACAGCTGACAATATTCCAGCCCTGGTGTGTGCCTTTTCTTTCACTTCTGACTTGAAAATGAACTTATCATTTTCAGCACACCACTGTAATCCAAGTCCACTTACAACTGGTAAGCTGTCTTGTCCTGGATCAACTTCTCTTGTTGTAACAGATTGAATGGATGGAAAAACAACACAGTTCTGCTGTTACTTGTCCATTTTGACAACTGGAATCCTCCTCTCGAACATAAGTTGGTTAGATCTTTAGCCGCCTGTACTGCTTCCTGTTCTGTGGCTAAAGATTTCCAATGATCATCAACATAGAAATAATTGTGAACTGTAGTTACCTTTAAACATATTCTGATTAACAATTGCAGTCCTTCTCAGTGCATAGTTAGCACAGCTCGGTGAGGAAATGGCTCCAAATAAATGCTCCACTGGGTTTGCAGATGAATCATCCATTGGCGATCATAAGAAACTGAAAAAATCAACATGTTTCTTTGATACCTTTACCTGATGGAACATAGCCTTTATGTCAGTCATCAAGGCAACATGATTTTCCCCGAATCTTGTCAAAACGCCAAGGAGAGGATTTGTCAAATCAGGACCAGACAGGAGCTTTGAGTTTAGATCAAATCCCTTAAAGGTGCTCCACAATCAAAGACTACTCTAAGGTTCTTCTTTTTTAGGTGGTAAACACCGTGATGAGGTAGACACCACACTTTACCATCTTTACCAATATCTTTATCAATCTCATTTTGTGGTACTGCTTCTGCGTAGCCATTGTCAATCACCTCAATGAGAAATTTGGTATACTCTTCTTGGAAACTTGGTTCTTTGTCAAACTTTTATTTACTGTTCTTCAGCCGTTGTTCGGTAATGGATTTATTGTTTGGCATGGAGATGTTATCCTCCTTAAAAGGCAAGTCCATACAGTAATGACCATATATGTGGACCTTTCCAAAATATCCATAAACTTCAATTCCTTTTGTGATATCTCCTGCTTTTCCTCCAGTCTCTTTTCATTGAAATCCTGGTTATACTGAGAGATCAGCAGCTCCTCTAACTTGACAGTGGATATCCTATGAGTGTAAATGGTTGAACAACCTTTCTTATTTGCCCTTGAAGGACCATAATGACCCACCCTAGAAGAGTCTTTATGGCCTATGGTCCATCACCTTTGGTGTTTGTTATTTCTCAGGGTTCCATATGTTTTGCTATGTTCGGTCCAATTAAAAGTCCCACTTCTGCATCCAAACTTGGGATCTTGATATCTTTCAGATAATCCCATTTTTTATGTCTTTTTGAGTAGGAATATGGTTCGTTGAGACAGGTATTGCTTCCTGTGAGATGTTTTCTGGAAGATCCATAAACTGGTCACTATTCAATTTAGACACTTCCAGACCAGAGAGCACTTGAGTTTCCACAACCTTTTCTTGTCCCATGGTATGTAGCAGAATTTTAGTCTTAACACTGTACATTCAGTTCTTCCATTACACGCTGGGTACAAAATGTTGGGGTACTTTCAGGGTCTTTAAGAGCATGTCTTTATCCCTTTATTTTGTCGTTTAGTTTTTAGCTGTACTGGTACAACTGAAAGCAAACATTCGTAATCTCCAGTCCAATGACAACCACAGGCCTCAAGACAGACATGCATTGTCAACAACTGTCTCTTGATGTTAAGACGGATTTTCCCTTTTGTGAAAATGCAGAGGAGTTGGATGCTTAGAACCACATTCATCATCAAGTTAAACGATTTCTGCAATATTTGCTCACATGTCAAACTCTGAGGCATCCAAAACAGATTCCCTTTTCCTTTAGGAATTCAATTTTCTACTTCCTAGGAACATCCTTGAGCTTTGTACATCTAATTAATGGATGTGAATCTTCACAGTAACAACAAGATTTGAATGACATTTCTTGAGACATTTCTGGTTGCTTGAATGTTTTATGCACTGTGGGGCTTGGAAGGGAAGTTTGATTTGAGGTCCCAACAGCTGTAACAAAAGTAGCACACTTGGTACCATTCTTTTCTGCCATTTTCTTTTTGGAAGTGTTTACCTAGTGGCCTGCTTGGGGATCTGAAATATCCACAAAAACTCGATGAGATAGGATTCTGACTTGTTTCTCCAGGAAATCCACCAGGTTAGAAAACATGACTCTTTAGCCTCGTCGTTCTTGTATTTCACAAGCTGCTGGGCGCTGTTTCTTGTAACTTATATGGCCACTTCATTATGATCTTTCTGTGATTTGCTGGAATATTAATTTCCTCCATATATTCAATGTCCTCCATAGTATTACAACACACTCTCAGAAACAGAGCAAATTCCTGCATTCCCTGATTTGATGTAAAAGATGTAGCTGTAGAAGCGTTTAATGAAGTCTTTCCTGGGTATAGAGATTTCTTTGTCTCCTTTTCAATTCTCACTTTTGGTCTCACATCTTGTGTATATGAAACAACTTTTATTTGTGATCCTTGTTCAGCAAACAGAGTTTTTTTCCCTTTGGAATAAACTCTTTTTCATTGGTGTTGAATTTATTATTTTGCTCCTTTAAATCTTTATTTCTTATATATGAATTCATTCCATCAGAACAGACCTTTCCACCAACATCACTGCCTTCCAACACAGACAGTCTAGCAACAGCAATGTGTGTATTAAGTTCCATTTGTTTATTAAATTTTCTTAATTTCTCTCTTTCAAGTCTGAGGTTTTCCTCCTAAGTCTCTTGTTCATGTCTCTTTTAGAGCAGCAGCTTTCTCTGCTTTTGCCTTTATACATGCAGAAGAAATACTGGAGGCAAAAGTATCAGAATGACTTCTTGACCTTTTGCTTGATATATTTCACACACTGTCATCAGGATTGATATCATCACAGCACTGAATTTCACATTCACTGATCAAAATCAGCATTCACGTTTTTATTATTGCGTTCAAATGAAGCACCTGATTTCTTTAGCCATATGGTAATTTCTTCAATGAATGCTTCATTGGCGTCTTTCTTCAGCTTAAACCATTCTTACAGCCTTTTTGGTTCTTTGTGAAGTGAGAACTCTGTGAGCAATGCCGTATGAGCTCACATTTATTGAACTTCTCCAGATTTTGTTCAGTAGCACAAAGCTTTTCTCTTGAAAGCTACAGCGCATCAATTTTGGACTTTATTTTGCTTGCTTGTTTGAAATAACAACTCTGTCCCTTTCAATCATTAAAATCCCTTTCAGAGTTGGTTTGATTATTCTTTTTTCAGTTAAAAAATCGTTCAATATTTCCAGATTCAGTTTCAGCCGTAACACATCGTGTACTTTCAACCTCAGCTTCAGCAACAATATTACACAAGTGATTCATTTTCAAACATGCGCACTGGATTATTCAGCGTCAATATTAAATAATGATGAAGCTGATGCATAGCATGGATACTCCAACAGTATAGTAGCACAGCTCAAACAAATGAAAACATTGTCCCCCTTATGGGTAAAAAAAAACAATGCAATCGCCGCACCTTGAAAGCGACACCACACTCACTGACACAATCCACAGCTTTGCAGCGTCAAATTCTGCAGCCAAAAGTTCCACATCCAAATTCCTTTCAGACATACGTTTGTGTTTACATCAGTACCTCTTTGATGTCTTGATCACCTCGCCTTCTCATTGGGATGATCATGAACGAGTATAGTAGCGTCCTCAAACAAATCGTCGTTGCACCATGCCAAAATTGATTTGTTGACTTTACTGGTAGTCAATCAGCTTGGTGAAGGCGCACAAGGTGTTAGGTAAAAAAAAGTGGTTGACCTAGAAAGAATCACACACAGGGGTCAGAGAGAATATGGAGTCAATAAGCTCTGCAGAGGTAGATGCGGATAATCAGTTCTGCAGAGGGAGACCAGGAAAATACTATAAGGAATGAGCCAACCGTGTCTGTCTGTTCTCAGCCTCCCAGTGTCCTAGTCTCTGGTCTCCAAGAGCATCCCCTCTGCAGTCTCTCTTTATTTAGTCACACTTCATTAACATATTAAAAGAACAGGATGTCATGCAAAGGAGCATGTGACTGAAACCAAAATGACATTTAAAAAGTACATTAGAAAGACACCATAAGAAAATAATAATACAACATTATTATTTTACCTAACACAAGGGTTTTTGAAGTGCTTCCATTAATTAGCCAAAACATCTTGTTTGTACAATGATCGCATTTATTTTATCGCTCTTTATACAAGTTGCACTGATGGATTTTATACAAATGCTATGCTGGTATCAGAGATGTTAAAAAAAGACAATCAACTTGTTGCCATGGTGTGACAAGCGGTAAAAACTGTGCACTCACTCTGCCACCTCTGCATAATTGGATGCGCCAAATCACCTGTGGACACACCTATATAATTTCTGACATGGCCCACCACTATCACCATAGGTGAAATCCCAGTCATGAAGGAAATAAGGTAATAAAGAAATGGCTCCAACAAAATCAAAAGGAGTATCATTATCTACATGAAATTAGCCCGGTGCTGTCATTGGCTGAAAGATCAGTCAGAAAGAATCTATTACTCCAAAATATATACGTATATAAAGAAGCTGGATTACCTTAAAGCTATAAATAGCTTCATTTTTCTTGGAGAAAAGTCCTTTGGTCAGACAAAACTACAATTGAAGTGTTTGGCTGTAACGACCATCTTTACATTATAAAGGGGGCAATTTGTACTACTGAGAACACAATCCCACCTTGGAAGTACTGGGGTGGAAGCATGATGTTGTGAAAGTGTTTTGCTGCATAATGGACAGACGTACTTTACAATATAGATAGAATGATAACAAAAAAGAATTATCCTAAAATACTGAAGCAACATCTTTAAACATCAACTGGGAAGTTAAAGTTTGAGCACAGATGTGTCTTCCAAATGGACAACGACCAGAATCATACCTCTAAATTAGATCAAAAGTGGCTTGAATACAACAAAGTCAATGTTTTGGAGTGGGAATCACAAAGCCTTGATTACTCCTATACAAAATTTGAGATGTGTGAAAGCAAGGTGGGCTACAAATCTGATCCAGTTAAGCTAGGTCTGTCAGGAAGAAAAATGTTGTGGATTGATCCAACTACTTTCCAGGCTACACCTGTTCTATTATTTAAAATGCTGTTTATCAATCAATCAGACATTATTTATAAAGCCCTTTTCATACAACAATTGCAACTCAAAGTGCTTTACAGAATTAAAATGACCCCACAAAGACCACATTATGCTAGTAACATGGTTAGCATGTTAGCCCAGAAGGGAAAAGCTAGTTCTAAAGTCAGCCTTATGTAGTTTTCACTGCATTGTAAGTGAAGTTCTTAAAAAAAAGATGAGAGAGATTCCTTCAGATATTCTGAGGTTTTAGTACAAACTTGGTTGATCAATCAAGGAGGTACAGCATTAACAGAGAATATGCAATACTGACTTGCCTTCCAAAACAAGACACAGAATTATATAGGTTCAGTAATCCTGGGCCCGTATCCCTAAAGATTCTGAGAATCCTCTCAGAGAGCTCCTAACTTAACCTAAAAATTCCTTGCCAGGAGTTTTAGCTTAGAAGTGATTCCAGAACATTTTCAGTGAACTCTGAGCAAAGAATGGATGGAAAATCCTATCTTAGTGAGGAGGTGTGGTTGACCCCGTTGCTAGGTATGAGTCATCATTTCAAAAGCCGTGATTGGTTGATCCTACAAGTTTGATGAAAATTAACTTTTGGTGATAATGAGCAAAAGATGTACCCTCAAATCAATAAACATAATTATACACTCTAATCTTATGCAGACTGTAATTGTAAATAATATTTCACATTCAAGAAAATATCTGGAAAATGAATAGGGGGTTATAGCCTAACATTAGAATCTAAAATATGTGAAAACTTAAGCTCATTACACCCTGTTCAAATAATGATTTGTGCCAACTTGTGCCCATTGAAAACAAGATGGCCTATCTCAAGGGGCTGTCCTTAATGAAGTAGAAATTGCAACGTTACAACTCAGTGTGGTCTTAACGAGGGTAACACGGCTCAGCTTTTATCAATGTCTGTGATTGCTGGCTGGTCTATTTATGAAGGCTTGTTAACAAATATCCTACAAACACAGAAAATGGAGAAAAAAAGGAATCGCAAGCCAAACTGGACTGAGGAGCAAGGTTTTTTGCAAAGCGGCTGTCCCATCTGGCCAACACTGTCTTTCAAGTCCTGGGACACTGAGGTCAGTGTCACCGGGCTGCCAACAGGCATTGACACGTTAATGATGCAGGCCCTTGAAATGCAGCAAAGGTAGGACACAGGGTTATTCATATCAACAGTGTTTATTCATTGCAGAAGCCATTTCATGTGTTATCCATGCTCATTGTATTAAATTAATTTAATCAAAACAATAATTAAACTAGGCCTATGTATTTCTGTAGCATGAAGCCATCACAAGAACCGGGCCCATCAAGTTTGCCGACAAGATTGCCGCCTGAACCATCTGCAGCTGCTACTCAGGATAGCCCGGCGGATCAAACACCATTCCCATCCGCAGCACCTGCTCCGTCAGCATCCCTGCAGGAGAGAAGATTGCAACTCACAATTGATGTGTTTGAACAACAAAAAAAAGTCCTTTCCCTTCAGGAGGAGTACTACCGCCTTAAAATTGAACACCTAAAAAATAAACCATTTAGAGATTGTGTTATGTCTCTTGCATTTAACAATTGCAGGTGATGTGCAGTAAAACTGTGGTAGCTCTTAATACCATCACAAGTTCTCAAATGACATGGGGCTACAGCTTGCCTGAAATGTAAATTTGTGAAGTTTGCCCTGTAAGGCAGTCCACTCTGGGCTAGGTTCCCCTGTGGAATGTGAATATCTTCTTCACCACCATCCTCATCGTTGTCTTCATCCTCATCGCCATCCTCCAGAGGTTCTGCAATCTGTCTAACCTTGCAAATATTGTGTAATATTGCACAGGCTATGATGACTTTGCTGACTTTTTCAGGCCTCAGCCGCACCTCTCCGTGGAGAACATGAAAGCGCCTCTTAAGCTGGCCTATGCCACGCTCCACCACCGCTCTTGTTGTCTTGTGGGCCCTACAATAGAATACACACCTTTAATTATTTGATGGAAATATTGCACTACTTGGATGCTCTAACATATTGCTTGCATTTCATTTCCATGATTTTTGTATTGTTTGGCTTACCTGTTATAGTTTAGTTGGGGCCCTTGGTGTGGCTGGAGATAAGGTGTAAGGAGCCATGGTTTGCATGGGTAGCCACTGTCCCCTAACAAGAGGCAATTAGCTGGCACATAGAGTCTCTCAAAAAGCTGTCTGATGCCACTCTAGGAGAGCATTCTCGCATCATGTGTGGAGCCTGGCCATTTAGCCACAATGTCCAAAATCTTACAGGCCGCATTAAATACTATTTGCACATTGATGCTGTGGAAATTCTTCCCGTTAACAAAGACAGCCTCGTCCTCTGCTGGCGCAATTATTTTCACATGTGTTCCATCAATTACACCCACAACGCCAGGGAATCCTGCAATGTCCATAAATGACCTTTTATGTGTGTGTAAAGTGCGGGCATCCAGCGGGAATGAAACAAATTGTGTCTCAATATTAGGTTGTGACAAAGCTGTCAGTGTTTGGGTGATGACTCTGCTGACGGAGGATTGGGACAGACCCAAGTCATCACTGCTGCATTGTTGCATTTTCCCTGTTGCCAAATACCTCAGGGTTGTGATTACTTTCTTCTCCGGTGTAATAGCGTTGTGGCGTTGAGTTGGTGAAGTAATTGCATCTCTAAGGAGATCCACCACAAACATGATTCCTGCACGATCCAGTCTTTAGTGTTTGCAGGACATCCCTCCTGCCTCCTCTGTTGGCCATTTTGTGCAGCTGCTTAGGGGAACTCCTAAGCCACTAAAAGTCCTCTTCCCTGCTCTTAGCAGATCTCGCCTTAGGAGCCCTTTTAAGGGCTAGGAATCTTGAGGAATAGCTTTTATATTAACTGGGATTTTCGTGTCCCTTTTAGGGGAAATTCGAAGAAAGCGTCATGACTCTGAGAATTTTCTTGGAATTTGGCTGGTAGGAGCCACTTTTTGCACAAAAATTCTTTAGGAATACGGGCCCTGACCCCTATCAATATCAAATCAGAAAACATTTCTTCAGTATGAGAACATTAGCCTCGCAGGCTTCGGGGACTTGATAGTGAAAGCATAATCAATGTATGTCCGGATGTCCTTAGATGTAAAAGAGAGTTGCTATGCCAACCCAGGATGTAAGAGCCTAAATCAGTAGATTTGGCCTGACACAAATTCATACAGTGTCATATAATCAGATTGGTTACCATATCATAAAGAAAAAGCACACAGTAACTATTAGTATATGAAATACACAGAGCAGATCAATCTTAATAATTAATAATAATAATGGCTTGCATTTATATAGCGCTTTTCAAGACTCTCAAAGCGCTTTACAACTCCATTATTCATTCACTCTCACATTCACACACTTAATTAAATTTCCCACAACAACATACTTTTACAGGAAAACTGAATAAGTGTGAATGACGAATGGTAATGTGGATCCTGGACCTTAATGCAAATTTTTATTTTATTTTTTTTTACTTCACAGTTCAATTTAATTCAGTTTATTTATATAGCGCCGATTCACAACAGATGTCATCTCAAGGCACTTGACAAGAAGTAATTTTAATACATTTATACAAACATTCCAATCAGCTAAAAAGTTTTCTATTTAAGGAATCCCAGGAGATTGCATCAATCATTGGCGTGAGGTTCACCACTGCAGCTTCAAAATGACCATGACATAATCCGTCCTGCCTTTTGTATGGAACAGGGAGGGTTTTTCCGTCACAAGAATTCAGCTGAAAATGGGTTGGTTGAAAAAACATTGTCTCCAACTTACAGCGGATCATATCGGAAGCTTTTCCACCTAACCTGTTTGATAGGTATTTTGGGGCAAGTGTCATCACCAGTTCTGTCATCACTATTTCCTCAGAACAGACAACACTAACTACTATGTGCCGAGCTGTCATCAGGTCAGCCATGATTTACCTCTAGATTGCTAAAAGTTTTGTGACAGCTAGAAACAACAACTATCCTTTACATAGAATCAGAGTCTTTACATAAACTAGAAATAAATGCATAAAGGACATGTTCACACAAAACCATGGATGTGTTTTTTTTCCTCAACACAAACTGGTATCAATAGACAAAAAGTTAGTGACCTCTGTTCATGGCACGCCTCGGCATTCACTGGCCCCACCCGTTCTGTGGTTTTACAAAGCTTACAACAACTTTATGGCTCAGTTGGTGTTGTTCCCAATCACTTGCACTTTTTTTATAATACTATTAACAGTTGAAACTGAAATACTTAGCAGCAAGGCCATTTCATGACTTGACTTATTGCACAGGTGGCATTATATCACAGTAGCAGGGTGACATTTACTCAGCCTCTGATACTGATCTATCCTTTGGTTTAGACATTGTTCTCCTCTAGATGCATATCTGTCTGGGGATATCTGAGTTTAGTCCTTTGATATACATAAATTAGTATTAAACTCATTAACATTTTACCTCTAGATTGCTAAAGGTTTTGTGACAGCTAGAAACAACAACAATCCTTTACATAGAATCAGAGTCTTTACATAAACTAGAAATAAATGCATAAAGGACATGTTCACACAAAACCATGGATATGTTTTTTTTCCTCAACACACAAACTGGTATCAATAGACAAAAAGTTAGTGACCTCTGTTCATGGCACGCCTCGGCATTCACTGGCCCCACCCGTTCTGTGGTTTTACAAAGCTTACAACAACTTTATGGCTCAGTTGGTGTTGTTCCCAATCACTTGCACTTTTTTTATAATACTATTAACAGTTGAAACTGAAATATTTAGCAGCAAGGACATTTCATGACTTGACTTATTGCACAGGTGGCATTATATCACAGTAGCAGGGTGACATTTACTCAGCCTCTGATACTGATCTATCCTTTGGTTTAGACATTGTTCTCCTCTAGATGCATATCTGTCTGGGGATATCTGAGTTTAGTCCTTTGATATACATAAATTAGTATTAAACTCATTAACATTTTTGTCTGTAAATAAATTTCTAATGAGGCTATATACATGAAATTCCTACTTGATGTTGCAAGAGCAGAACTAATTCACACATACAAAGACTTCAAAAAGAATTAGTGAGGTGTCTCTTCTGACTAAATTATATTTTACCATAAAAGCCATTGCAGTTTAAGTGCAATGCTTATTGTTTTGATGTTAAAAAAAAATATACCTGCTAATTCCAGGTCTGTATAAAGTGCTCTGTGAGTGGCCCTTGGTCTCTTAGACAACTCCTCTGAATATTTGTGTTTCTTTTGTTAGAAATATTGTGAAAAGCACTTTTTCTTGGTTGGTTTATGGTGAAAATATGTTTCTCCCACAACTAAATCATGGCTGCAGCAGTGCTCCCTGGAACATTCACTAGTTTAAAAATACCTCTGTTAACCTGTACTATCAATAACTTTACAAAGTTCCCAAGATGTTTCTCTGTTTTAATGTTTCTAGTGCAAAACCCTATTAATGATCCATCCATCCATCCATCCATCCATCCATTTTCTTTCACTTATCCAGAGTGGGGTCGCCAGGGCAACTGACTCCTCTCGATGTGGAGGAGCAGCGACTCGACTCGGAGCCCCTCCCAGATGACCAAGCTTCTCACTCAATGTCTAAGGGAGAACCCAGACACCCTGCGGAAGAAAAAATATTTTAGCCCCTTGTTCGTGATCACGTTCTTTTGGTCACTACCCAGAGCTTTTGTGACCATAGATGAGGGTAGGAACGTAGGCCGACTAGTAAATCGAGAGCTTCGTCTTTCAACTCAGCTCACTTTTCACCATGACAGACCGATACATCGTCTGCATAAGTGCAGACGCCCTACCAATTCGCTTATAGATCTCCCGCTCCATTTTTCCCTCATTCATGAACAAGATCCCCAGATACTTAAACTCCTCCACTTGGGGAAGGATCTTGTCCCCGACCTGGAGAAGGCACTCTACCCTTTTCCGGCTCAAGACCATGGTCTCGGATTTGGAGGTGCTGAGTCGCATCCTAGCCGCTTCACACTCTGCCGCAAACCGCTCCAGCGAAAGCTGTAGATCACATTTTGATGAAACCAACAGGTCCACATCATCTGCAAACAGCAGAGACCCGATCCTGTGGCCACCCAAAAAGGATCCCCTTAACCCCTATTAATGATGAATCTTATAATAGAACATCAATTAGGACTAAACGAGACAATATTAATTTACTCTCAGAGAATCAGCAGGATTGCTTTCTTAAACAGCTTTTGGGGGGTTTTATATGTTCACTTTTTTCATGTTTTTTTTTCTTACATCTAACCTAATTAATGAACTTAATTTGATTTCTATTCATCTAACAAGGTTTTTTCTTTATATACATCTTTACCAACAAGGCCAGTAGAAATATATTTACCAGGACAAAGATTGATGTTTGTAATATTTAATTTCCCCGCTGTAGATGAAAACGTCTCTCTTGGAAAACACAAAGTCATGTGTGCTGGTCAATAAAATCTTCTGGTACCATTCTTGATTTACTGCATTGCCATTTGGTTGCAGTCCTGACTCTGTTTTGCTGCACAAAGTCTGCTAAACTCAAATGGCCTGGATTTGTATAGCGTTTTTTTCATTCATGGGACCACAAAGCACTTTACACTACATTCAGTCATTCACCCATTCGCGCATACATTCACAGTTCAATGATAATCATCACCACAAGGACAAGCAATGTCGTTTCTATTTTTTTTTCAATGAAAACTTTCTTTGAATCACATGGAAGGGGTGAAAGGTGAAATTTTAGAAAACAAAGATTACAGAACAGGTGAAAAGAAATATCTAGAGTCAAAAGCAAATGACTGTTATTGAAACTTACAAGTGAAAGGTGCACAAAAGTTGCTGCTTCTGATAGTGATGTGATTGGTGTCTGTGTCTCTGTAAAGATCAACATTCTTTAGATCTTGGTGACCTGCTGACAGGTCGACCACACCTGTAGATATTTAAATGAATGGGTGTGCTTCTCATGCCAAGCATTGTTACTTATACCCCACTTTATGCAAGAATTCTGGTTCGGCAGCTTTGTGTTTGTTTTTTCTTTCCCCCAAAGCTCTGAATAACTCGACAAGCCACACCTCACACAATCAAAGTTCTTTCAGCACTCTCCTAGGTGTCAGCTGGGCTTCCAGATTCATCAGGTAAGATTTTTATTGTTAGTAAAAAACATCAGTTTTTTTACAAAAGGAAAACTAAATTTTCCTAAAGAAATTAGTTTTGTACACAAGAGGAAAATTATTGTTGCTTGACATCAGCATTAGGGAACAGATAGGCCTACAACAATTGTAGATTTTTGCATCTACTTGTAAAAATATGAAACAGAAAAAATGAGACAAGAACTTGTGAACTACAAGGTAAGTTTACTCAAGCCCAGAATATCTAAAAGCATAAAGTTGTTCAAGAACAATCAACATGTGTCTTATTGTATACAATTGCATGGTTGCAGTTTTTTATTTAAAAAAATCAAACTTAATCTAATTCCTTCTAGTTCTACTGTAGTGTTGTTTTGCTAAATTGAGATTTCTCATATTTGAAAGAAATTAGGTCAGCCAATATTATTACAAATCCAAAGCTCAACCATGGAAAAAGACAGCCACACCCTGTTTATCTTTAATTTCTAAATTACAGTAATTAAGATCCAATTAATGTAATCTATTTTCAAAATTATTTTAAGCAAAAAAATTCAGCATGTTTATTTTTATTATTGTATGGTAAAATGACAGATAAAGGAATATCTTAATCCCCTAGATATGTACAGTGTGTCACGACTTGTTCAATGCCATTAAATTCAACCTTTTTAGTAGAGTTCAAATTCACAACAAATTCCCTTTTAAGGCATTTTACAAGAAAAGGTCCAAATCATATTCAGATACATCGAATCCAATTCTAGTTCCATGTATTATTTCACAGACGTTTCTTGGTGGATGTAAACGCACGCTCCAAGCTTTTCTTATGTTTTAGGATTTTTAACAAAAACATATTTTACTAATATTTCCTTCAATAGACAAAAAACGTCTGATGAACTTTAAAGTTAAAGTTTGCTCCAAAAACTCCTCAACTGAAAGATGAGTACTTTTTAGGCTACATCTGTCTAATTTAGTGAGTATTTTATAATCACCAGTAACCATTATAAACATGCTATCTCAGACAGGAAAAGCTAATCAATAGTTCAATAATAGAAAAATGTACTTTCGCTACATACTTTTTCAGACCAAGTTGAAAAAGTTTTTTGCATATAGCCCTGTTAGCCCTGGACCTTCACGCTACCTTTACTGTGGTCTGGTTTGTAAACTAAACCGTTTGCCAAACCAGCTGCCAAATGACTCAGAAGGAGCATGACTCATGTATTCTCTGGGAAACTCATGTCTGGAAAAGACACGTCCGTAATAGTTGATTGTACAGGGAGTTCTTCCACCTAACTTGTTTGAGTGCTGAACAGGAACCAGCACAAATTAATCACCTGTTCAGAGTCCGTTCATATGGGAGTCATTACGTGATGTATTTCAATGTAGGATGTACTAAATGATAACATTACCTAATCTGATTGAATCTAAGCACTATGCTATGCAATGAGAACATCTGCACATCAAGATACAGGACGCTTGAAACAGAAGTTTGAGTAATAATTATCTGACCACTTGAGGGCACTCATACAACAATAAAATGCTATTCCCTAACAGTCAGTTGCTCCTCAAATATCAAGAGGGTCAAACCTATTTCAAAGATGTGACAGGAAATATTGTTCCTCGAAAGCCCCTTAAATTCCTTACGTCATTTTTCCTTCTCCTTGCTTGTTGTACCTTAGGTTACCTGTGATTTTTAAAAGCTAAAGTGTTGTTCAGAGTGTGGCAAAAATAGGATCACAAATGGTACATTAACAAGGTAATGGGTTGTTGAGCTGAGTCAGGAATTTAGATAGATCATACAAAATACACTGACTGAGACCCCAATCCAATGAAGACATCCCTAGTCTGGAAGACTAAAAAAAAGATAGAACATCTACTGTAATATCCCATAATTTCTCATAAATATGTGCTGCATTCATATTTTCTTGACGTTCTTACTTATTTTTCTCTTTTTTAGTCAAAGTTTAGAGAGAGATGGCTTCAGAATCAGATTGGAACTCAGGCCTCTTCAGCTGCTGTGATGACAAGAAATCTTGTAAATATCAACAATTTTTTATCCGAAAAAATATTTACCTTTTATTACCCTATTTTTCACTATCATTTTAGCAAATAAAACTAGTTAAGAATGTATATCTAAAAAAATGTATTATTTTGTTTTTCAGGCTGCTATGGTTTCTGGTGCTGCCCCTGTCTTGCCTGCACTGTGTCAGGACAATTTGGACAGAACCGCTGTCTTCCCCTGTGTGACATTTGCAGCCCTGCTGTGATCTCCGCTATTGGGATACCTCTCTGTGTGCCCCCTGCAGGCTTATCTCTGAGAGTCGGCATTCGGCACAAATATAACATTAAGGTAAGACATGAATACATGATCTGCTTGTGTTCCTCTTTGACCAACAACAGAAGAAGATTCACCTCATACTATTGTATATAAAACAGTAAGTGGAACACCAAATTTGATCTTTTCTCCACAGGGTTCTCTCTGTAAGGACATCTCCACATCCTGCATCTGTGTGTGGTGCTCCTGGTGCCAGTTGCATCGGGAGTTGAAGTATCACAAGAACACCCCTACTGTTGTTAACAAGCAGCCTTCTAAGCAATGAAAAAACTACTGGGGATTATAGCTGCTTCTCTAAAATCATTTAAAACCATGCTAATCTGGGTGAAAGTGATCATCTTTAGTATACCATCTGATCAGAATTTGCTTTTAGCTTCATTGGAGCTATAATAAGTAAATTCATATGTTCAAGAATCTGCTTGGCTCCTTTTTATAACCCTCGATATTTTGGAATCCTGAAAGTTTACCATTTAACATTACTCCTCGCCTTGTATTAAAGTCTTAGCAGACAAATTTGTTTTATTAATTAATTTAATACAAAGATGAAGGATTAAAAAACATGCATTAGCGGTGTTCATGTTTGTTATGTACATGTATGGTTTTAAGCTCCGAGTAATCATCTTTGGCTTTCATATATATATATATATATATATATATATATATATATATATATATATATATATATATATATATATATATATATATCTGTCAAACAATAAAGATGTAACCCTTTAATTGAATTATTCATCCAGGTAGCTTGAATTAATTACAATTAAGTAACATTCCTAAATATGACTGAAAAAAGTAACGTTTTGGTGTAAATAAAGGACAAAACCGGATGTTGTTGGATTTTTTTTTAAAGGAAATACAGGAAAGATGCATGGAGCTTTTGTTCTGAACTCCACTATCACATTTACAAGTGGCCCTTTTAATCTATTCATCTTTTTGCCAGTTGCTAAGGCAAACTAACTGGCTAACATTTTCTGAACATAAAGCTGAACGTTTCTTCTGAACAAGAGAGATTATTTGTTTAGCAGCACCGCAAACGGTATGACAACATCCTTTTACATAGCTCCGGTTCCAATTGTTATTATTTGCGGTTATCTTGCAGTTGCAGTATTGGTTAATGATGTTAATTTGTTTGTCAGCCAATGAGGCATACCTGATAGCAGATTGTTACATTTTTAATGATCTGTTTGTTTCAATCAATTCTTCTGCTAGCATGGAACCAAAGCTGTCTTTGATTTGCCTTGAAAGGAGTGCGAGTCGATGGATTTCTATAGAACTTGCATGTTTTGTTGTTTTTATCAAAGTGATTTGTGTAACCAAACAGCACAACAAAACATGACTGCATCTCTTTCTGCAGACTGCATGCACAGTAGAGCGAGTAGTGACTTCGACCGAAAATCCCATTATTTTATATGGCCTGCGACTGAGACGTTCACATGGAACCATGGACGCAGTTCGGATCTGCCATGTGGTTTATGTGACAAGCACTAAAAGCAGCGCAGGTTGAATTGTAGGATATACACTGTCATTCAGGGCATGCGTCAATGCGTTAAAAAAACTTTGTACTATAATTATAGAAATTAATTGACCTTCATTAATGCATTAATTTTGACAACCCCAAAATATATTCAATAAAGAGAAACACATGATAAAAATCTCCTGGTTTTAGCTGTTGGTACATTTGGAATGTGAACCCTGTATTGTTTTAAGCTTCTGAATAAAAAGTTTCCTTAACCTTGCCTTATCTCTATATCTTGTTTTGGACAACATGTTTTTTTCTTTTAAATCTTTTCTTATAAAAGTTGCTAACAAATATTTTCAATTTGGTATTCTTTTCTTTGCTTCCTTTTCCTTTCCCTCCATGGTGTTCCAGGTGTTGATACAGCATGGAAAACACTTGCACTGTGGGCACCAAATAAGCCAGGTAACACCTATCTGCACCAATCTTTAGGGATATACAGGTAACTTTTCATGCAATATGTCATTACTATGCTAGTTGGGCAGGAATATCCCAATTCTCCGGGTATTGGTGCCACAACTGTATCTTATTTCCCAGCAGTGACTCATCCCGTGTGGATAAGACTGAGATTCCATCTAGAGACAAATTGCAAAGAATATGATGAGAAGGGATAAGGTTGAAGGGATGGTTTGTACCAAACAACCATGAGCAAGCACACAGGAAGCATTTATGGTTTGTTCACAGTTAGAAGCATTTCCTAAAAATATGTAATATTCTCTTTCTATTTTGTTATGCATAATGGGGCTTTCTTTGTCCAGTGGACAAAATGGAGAGTTACTCCCTTAGTAATTGCCAGATTAGTTTCTTTAGTAAAATAAAAAAAGGGTCTCTGAATTCTTTTGATTGAAACCTATAAGTCCAGTTGAAAGAGCTAGCCATTATTTCTCCACTACTTGGTACAAATGCAAATCCTACAGACAGTGGCGGTCCTTCCTACAGGCGACATAGGCGCTTGCCGAGGGCGCCATCTAGTGGGGGGCGCCAAATATGCGGCGAGAATTTTTTAAAAATGTCTATTTATTTTTTCAACAGTTTTATATAATATAATTTTACACACAATGTTTTATTGTTAATTTATTTTTGTTTGGATTCTTTAGTGTGCACTTTTTGTTCTCAGATGATGCACTACTGTTCAAGTTAAACGTTTTTTTTGTATATTTGTTATTGAACAGCTTTATTCTTTTGCACATGTTATATTGTTATTGTTATACTATCATTATCTAAATAAATGTGCAATTCTTTGGACATGACTTATTTTGTAGTGGGCAAGGGGCGCCATCAGTCAAGCTCGCCTAGTTCACCAAATGGTCAAGGACGGCCACTGTCTACAGACATAAATGTCCATAGTTCTTGTTTCAGTACCTGTGTTCATCCACCAGAGGGAGACCAACCCCAACAGTCTTAGATACCCCACCAAACTCATACCTTCTTTCCTACACTCCATTATGACCCTTACTGGAACAGGCTTATCCGTTGCTTTCTTCACTGAGTTTTAGACAAATGGCTGCTAACCCGTTTGTATTCAGCCATGTCACCACCTGTTCCAGTCCTACTCTGTCTAGCCTTGCAATCCTGAAATGAGAACAAGGAATGTTAAGTATTGACACATGGTAGCACCACATAATCATTTCATGGTGAGAGATTAACTTTGAGCAATCAAATAATATGACACATGAATAACATGTACTTTATTCCTTAGGTGGGTCTACCTTCACCATGGTTCAGGGCATCTGTTGCCCACCCAGGGCTTTACACCCCAGCCTGGAGCATTTTACCTTTTATCCGTTCCATGTCCCTGGTTTCTATTGATACATAGAACAGATTTTCACAGATCAGTTAAATAACACTACTGATTGTCAGTAAAGGAAAACTTATAATCACAGTGTTAATCATTGAGTAAACAGTGTTCGTTTTATGTTTTTTTGAACAATCTCTAAACCATCCAACCACTTTTCACAACTGAGATTAGAGTTATCCTTCTAAAGCATTTCCAGGTTTTCCACTAAGGGGAAAAAGAAATGGCAATGTGTTGCGGCACAAAATCAGTTTTATAGAATAACCATAAAATATCAGTGAGAATAAAGTTGAGCCAGTCCGTTGTCAGTTCGCACGAGCTGTTCATCTTTATTCAAATGATATCAGCCAGATGACCTTTCTGTCTTCTACGTCGCCACTGAGGCGGAAAGCGGCTCCAAAGTGAGATGCAGCATCTTCTTAGCATTAGAGACCGACCAGTCATCCAGTCCTGACCCATAGGGTGTTCCATATAATTATTCATACCTCCCTATAGACGTCTCCCTTTAACAGACAAATTCTATACCTAAACAGTAGGATCTCAGTAATCTCTTGTTTTGACACTGATTCAGTCGTTGTGTTACAGTCTCAAACTCAGAATCTAAATAAACTTCAGCCAACACAGCTTGATGTGCCCAAATTCTTCCAGCTTGTCCCAAATCGCCTTCAGATATGTCCAGAGAACATTTCCTCAGATGTAAAAGGGCATA
Source organism: Valencia hispanica (assembly GCA_963556495.2). Classification (NCBI taxonomy): domain Eukaryota; kingdom Metazoa; phylum Chordata; class Actinopteri; order Cyprinodontiformes; family Valenciidae; genus Valencia; species Valencia hispanica. The sequence goes on along the minus strand of OY747705.1, from coordinate 47,274,085 downwards.
TCAGTGCTACAGAAACAGGTATGAACAGAATATAGTTGACTCAATTATTCATGTGATTTTAACAGGATAATAATTGTTCAATTTAAAACAGGGCTCAATTACTTTTTAAGCAGTCCTCATAAAACAGTATTCACAGCACCTTGATAAAGCATGTACAAAGTTGTCATAGCATATGTTTACTTTTTAATGCACAACTATACAAGCACCTTCTGTAAATATTCTTTTAAAATTTATCCAACTCAGCTGGACATTCAAAACTGAGTATGCTATTTTATTTTTAATACCTGCACAATTCTTTGGTTTTGTAATGCACTGTATGTAGATTAAGGAGCTGTTAAACAAGCTCCCAGTTTTGAGGCAGACACTCTGTCTACTTTTAAGGCCAGGCTTAAAACTTTCCTTTTTTGATAAAGCTTATAGTTAGAGTGGCTAAGGTCATCCTGAGCTATCTTAATAGTTATGCTGCTATAGGCTTAGACCGCTGGAGGACAGACTGAGCTCTTTTCTTCAGCTACTTTTCTCTTCTACTACTCTCCAATTGCATTATTTGCTATTATTTTGACTGTTAACTTTGTTTTTTTCTTAGTGTTTTTCTCACCATAGAAGCTACACCTAGTCTGGTATCCTCCTTAGCTACAATGTCTGGTTGGATGGGGGGCATCGACTGGGATGATGCTCCCAGTAACTGAGCATCCCCCGTGTCCTGTTATCAACTTTTTACTTTCGTTAATATAGAACATACCATGCCAGATCTTCTGTTCTTCCTGTGTCTCTGCTTTGCTCTGTCTTCTCGAACCCCCAGATGGTCGTGGGAGATGGCCACTCGTACTGAGCCTCGTTCTGCTGGAGGTTTCTTCCTGTTAAAGGGGAGTCTTTCCTCTCCGGTGTCACTACATGCTTAATTTAACAGTGAATTTCTGCGGTTACTACACATTATGTATACATTTATAAATCCTAATTATATTCTACCAATCAGAATACGCTTTAACACCTTTTCCGCTCCGTTTTTACTTTCATTTTAGCTTAATTTATTCCAGGGCTCTTACCTCCAATAACATTCAATACAATTTAGACATAAGCCAATGTGCAAAATTTAGAAACGGTTTTTGCTGACCTTTAGTTGAGATGTCGCACAACTGATGAATGCCGTGGAACCTCCGAGACCGTGGATAATTAGGGTCGTTGTCCTCACCTCCACGGACCGTGCCAATACATTTTTCTTCTCCAGATCCTCGCAGGGGCCTCCAACTGTTAAAGCGAATTCCTGTTTTGGAATAAAGGTCAGGAGGAGATTGGTAAAGATTTACAAAGTTTGATTAAAACTAATGCAGAAATTCACTAACACATTAACCATTTCAGTTCAGACTTAACTTCTCAGTCAGTAGTCTTCTCTAAAAAGGGTATGTGACATAACAGTGTAAAGTGTTATGAATGAAAATATGCATTTATCTGCTTGGCTAAACTATTGGAGGTGATGCTGTTGGTTTAAACTTGGCAGCCTTGTTGTTGGCTCACAGGTTAAGGTCCAACCCCTTGAGCTCTTCTTCCAGGAACTCTCATCCTAGCAATGGCTTGAGACAGAGTCCTGCAAAGAAATGTGTTATCTTTTCCCTACTTCTACACTGTCTCTAGGTGCCTCACTACAACTTGGAGTTGATTACTTCCCCAGTGCCCTCCTGGCTCTATCCTCCAACTTCAAGGCTACATGCTGCGTATCTTTTGCAGGTCAGAAAAGAATCATGTTCTGCTGTGCTGGCTCAACTAGATACAGTGTTACAATAGATTCACAGTCATTAAATAATAAAATGATTAAGTACAGTAATTAAAATAGCTCAAACCAACAAAGCCTATCATTGAAAATCATAAATTACTTATTAAGAATTATTTGTACACAGTTATGTGCATGAGTCCAGTAAGAGTAGGATCACTTTCATTAAATGTTTACACAAGTAGATATAAAAAGTAGTCATACCAAAAAATGGTAAGCACAAAAAATGTACTCAAGTAAGAGTAAAAAAGTTTTAATTTAAGTAGAAAAAAAAAATTATGTAATCAGACAAAAAAAAAATTGTATGCAAATTTCGGTATTTAAAAGAATAAACTGAAAAAAAATTGAGTAAAACTTTAAAACCATTAAAAAATATTTCAAATTCACCCAGAAGAAACATTTATTTCCAAGTCAAAATAATTATTTTGAATTTAAAACTTTTGAAACAAATATTTACAGTAGTTACTACCCTTTTTCATGCTGTGATTTTGTTTATCTTTTAAAGATAAACAAAAAAGCACTGGAAGGTTGTAGGGAATTATGTTGGCAGTAAAGTTACAGAACAACATATTTCATCTCTGTTCTAAAAATAATTAAGGTTAAGCAGAACTCAAACTGAAAATGATTACATAGAAAAAAGTTGGCACTGCATGTGGAATTAAGGCAGCAAATAAAAGTGTGTATCAAAGCAAAAATATATACTTCTTTCAACATTCGAACTAACTTTTAATTTATACTTCATTTTATTTTCATAATTTAACACAACCTATGGCTCCTTAATTTTCTGACTTTAAGCTTATAATGTAAACAAAATCTGTCAAAATTGTAACTATTGGTTAAATGATGTGTGCTATGATGTAATACATCTTGTTGCTACTGCTGGGTGGAGGCAAATGTCAGACCATAACTGTCAGTAATCATCATCATCATCATCATCTCAAGAGGTTGTCATCGGGGACTGAACCCAGTGGGACACCCTGGAAACATGTGAAACCGGACCATTTCTTCACACCTGCTGTGTGTGAATATTAAGCTACCCCAGTTCAATAAGTTACATTTATAATAGAATACATCCGTTCTTGTCACATTCAATATTGACTTGAGAAATGAAAATTTGGATAGATTCTTCATTCTGCTTCAGATCAAAAATTAACCATCAACATGATTAAGTTTCTGACTAAAACAGACAATTTGTTTAATTGTCAACTTAATGGTTGTTTTTGTTCAGGATTCACTTGGATCAAATGATCAAAACACATGTAACAATTCCTGACAGGCACAGGTGATCCTGTTTTTATTGTTCTTGTGGTTTTGTTTTTATTTCCATGTTAAAAATGCAGAGCAATTGCATTGCATTGCATTGCATCTGATTGTGATGTGATTGGCGTCTCTGTAAGGGCCAACATTCTTGGGAACCTGGTAACAATGCTGACAGGTCGACCACACCTGCAGAAATGTCAACAAACGGACTGTTACTTAAACCCCACTAGAATTTTGTTTCTGGAGAATTGTTTTTTTTCTTTCCTACAAAGTTTTGAATAACTCCTGACATGCCACAACTCGTACAAATTCCCCCAAAAGAAAAATTTATTTCCAAATCGAAATAATTCTTGTAAATAAAAAGTTATATATATACAGTAATTACTGTATATACAGGTCCTTCTCAAAAAATTAGCATATTGTGATAAAGTTCATTCTTTTCCATAATGTAATGATAAAAATTTAACTTTCATATATTTTAGATTCATTGCACACCAACTGAAATATTTCAGGTCTTTTATTGTTTTAAAACTGATGACTTTGGCATACAGCTCATGAAAACCCAAAATTCCTATCTCAAAAAATTAGCATATTTCATCCGACCAATGAAAGAAAAGTGTTTTTAATACAAAAAAGTCAACCTTCAAATAATTATGTTCAGTTATGCACTCAATACTTGGTCGGGAATCCTTTTGCAGAAATGACTGCTTGAATGCGGCGTGGCATGGAGGCAATCAGCCTGTGGCACTGCTGAGGTGTTATGGAGGCCCAGGATGCTTCGATAGCGGCCTTAAGCTCATCCAGAGTGTTGGGTCTTGCGTCTCTCAACTTCCTCTTCACAATATCCCACAGATTCTCTATGGGGTTCAGGTCAGTAGAGTTGGCAGGCCAATTGAGCACAGTAATACCATGGTCAGTAAACCATTTACCAGTGGTTTTGGCACTGTGAGCAGGTGCCAGGTCGTGCTGAAAAATGAAATCTTCATCTCCATAAAGCTTTTCAGCAGATGGAAGCATGAAGTGCTCCAAAATCTCCTGATAGCTAGCTGCATTGACCCTGCCCTTGATAAAACACAGTGGACCAACACTACCAGCTGACATGGCACCCCAGACCATCACTGACTGTGGGTACTTGACACTGGACTTCAGGCATTTTGGCATTTCCTTCTCCCCGGTCTTCCGAATGAAATGCAAAATTTGCTTTCATCCGAAAAAAGTACTCTGGACCACTGAGCAACAGTCCAGGGCTGCTTCTCTGTAGCCCAGGTCAGGCGCTTCTGCCGCTGTTTCTGGTTCAAAAGTGGCTTGACCTGGGGAATGCGGCACCTGTAGCCCATTTCCTGCACACGCCTGTGCACGGTGGCTCTGGATGTGGATGTAACCACAAAAGTTTTCCAAACATTCCCTTCTGCAGGCTTTGTCAAAACCCAAACAATTTGTTTCTTTTCGGTCTCTCTGCCTCAGCACTAAATGTGTTCAAAGTACATTCACATCTCTGCATGTGCTGTTTAAAATCAAGAAAAAACGTTTCAGCGAATTTGTCTGTGCCCAGGTTTCCCCTGCTTGAGCAAGTAGGAAGAGAAAAGATAAGATATTACTGTAAATTATTGTAAATTATTGTAACCTCAGTTCCCAGTTATCTTTATCTGCATCAGCCGCTCAGAATTTGTTTTTTTTAATCAAACTCTCTGTTTCTCCTCCGTGTGTATGCATGTTCCTGTAAGGAATAATTCTAAGAATGAATCAGTCCAGCAAAGCATTGCGTCATTGTGTGAGCGTGCATGATTGGTCTGTTATTGTCTCCCCAAAACTCATCTGTGCATGATAACTGATTCTTAACCTTGCAGTAATTGCTTGTCCAGACCACCTGACCCCTCAAATATAGAATAATTTTAATGTCCCTACTGTTTTTCCCTGTCTGCTTCTATAAAATGATTTGAATCTCACCCCCATTCAGTTGCTGCACTCTGCTCATCGAACGGGACAGTGCGTGAGCTCATTGTCCAAGCGGTTGCTTCCCCTCTCATCATGGAGCACGGCTTGGAGGGGGACAGTCTGGCTCTTTCTACCCCCTTTCTGAACACTGGACACTGTTGGTTGAAGGTCAAATTCAAATCATTTGATCATGAAAGCAGCGTTTTCTTTTTTTCTACACTGTCCAGTCTTGTATGAAGGAAAGAGGTCCTTTCTCATTCATGAACTTTCTCTGTGGACAGGCACCAAGAGCAAAAAAAAGAACAACCAGGAAACAACAGAGACCTTACATGTACTGTAACTTGCTGCAAGACCACTTACGTTTTCCAGGCTCAGTTTCATCCCGTCTGTAGTGGAGGCAAAATAAAAGGTTCTGTCCAGCTGTTCTGTCTTCCTTCCTGTTTTTAAAGTCCACTATTCGCTGCCGCTCTGTTCCACAGGCTTGGAGAGAGGAAAAAAACAATTCTCTCCTCTCAAAGTAGACAGACTTGGAGAGCGTAAAAAAACAAATCAGAAAAAAAACTGCCAAAAACCCCCAAAACATTCACTCATAGTTCAGCACTATGTGTCAAACTGAGTCTCACCCAGAAAACGGGGTTTTCCTCCAGGCGGCGACCGATGCAGGGATTTCATGACGGTGACTCTCTGTCTGAAACTTTGATGCTGGAGAGAAAGAAAAAACATCCTCTGTCCACTCTGTTTCGCCTGCTGAAGGCCAAGTTAGCAGCCATTATGTTTTGGGAAAAAATGTCTTCTTCCCTTCATAGAAATCAGCGTTCATATTTTATTACAGCCAGTCTTTTACATGAGCCCGTCTGGGCCAACGCTCGAACTCTCTCGCACCCAGCTCATGTCTGTCCTCTCTGCAAGCAGCTTCTGCCATCAGTCCCCTGATGTTATGTCTTCATTGCAAGGTTAACCAAAACACTCCTCACTGCTAAGGGGTCAGCAGATCAGAGGGGGTAAAAGGTCTCTTCACTGACTAATAATTATGCCATATCCCCCAGGTGCCTTTAATAATAACATCTTAATCAATTATTTAACATAACCTTGAAATGTTTCGGTAACACAGTTCAAACTAACCTTCCCTTTTTTATGCTGTGATTTTTGTGAGAAAAAAGGGGTGGAAGGTTAAGGGAATTATTTTGGTAGTAAAGTTGCTAAACATTTCATCTCTGTTCCAAAAATAATTAGGTTTAAACAGAACTTAAATTGAAAATGATTACATAGAAAAAAGTTGGCACTGCATGTGGAAATAACGCAGCAACTAAAAGTGTGTATCGAAGCGAAAATACATACTTCTTTCAACATTCCTTGCTACTGCTTGGTGGAAGCAAATGTCAGGCCATAACTGTCAGTAATCATCATCATCATCATTATAAACACCTCAAGAGGTTGTCATCAGGGACTGAACCCAATGGGATACCCTGGAAACATGTGAAATTCGGCCATTGCTTCACACCCTGCTGTGTGTGAATGTTAAGCTACCCCAGTTCAATAAGTTAGATTTATAATAGAATACATCCGTTCTTTTCACATTCACTGTTGACTTGATGAGAAATGAAAAATTTGATAGTTTACTCATTCTGCTTCGTATCAAAAATTAACCATCAAGATCAACAAGATTCACTTGCTATCTAAAACAGACAATTTGTTTAATTGTCAGCTTAATGGTTGTTTTTGTTCAGGATTCAGTTTGATCAAACACATGTAGCAATTCCTGACAGGCACATGGAGGTGATCCTGTTTTTGTTGTTCTTGTGGTTTTGATTTTATTTCCATGTTAAAAGTGCAGAGCAATTGCACTGCATCTGATTAGGATGTGATTGGTGTCGGTGTCTCTGTAGGGCCAACATTCTTTGGAACCTGCTGACAGGTCGACCACACCTGAAAAAATATGAACAAATGGCCTGATACTTAAACCCCACCATAATTTTGTTTCTGCAGAATTGTTTTTTTTTTTCCTCCAACGTTCTGAATAACTCCTGACACTCCACACCTCAAAGTTCTTTCGGCACTCTCCTAGGTGACAGCAGGGCTTCCAGATTCATCAGGTAAGATTATGTTTGTTTGTGAACACATCTGATGTTTTTTCTTTTTTTTAAAGGATTTGCCAAAAGTATGATATGAAAAATTTTGATCTGCATCATGTAAAAATGTGGGGGGAAAAAAATCAAATAAGAACTTGTGAACTAATTAGTGTAAGTTAGATTCTTCAAGCCCAGAAGATCTAAAAGCATAACAGTTCTTTCATCTATTTGAAAGGAATTAGGTAAACCATGATTATCGCAAACTCGAAGCTCAACCATGGAAAAAGTCAGCAGAGCCCTATTTTTCCTCTATTTTGATGTTTTCTTAATTTGTTAAGATCCATTTAATATACTCTAATTTTACAAATGTTTTAACAATAGTAAATTTGATATTTCTTTTCTTACTCTTATTTTTTTAAGTAAAATGAATGAATTTTCTAATTGCATAGACATGTACAGTCTGTTGCATCTTGTTGTAATCATGACTTGCTCAATACTATTAAATTCACAATAAATACCCCGATACGGCATTTTACAAGACAAAAAGATCCTAATAATATTCAATTATAAACAAACCCAATTCCAGAATGCATTATTTCACAACCATTTTCTGACTGGATGATAAAACATGCATGTTTTGGGCTACATCTGTGCTCTTTAGTGAGTATTCAAGAATCCTCAGTAACCTTTATTAAAAATGTTGCTCAGAAACCTAAAATTTGCCCTCTGCATTTATCCACATTAGCTTTCTCAACACACTTTTTTAGCTAAACTAAAAGTGTATTTCACATGATAATGTGGACTCCTGGGTCTTCATGCTACTGTCATGTTTTTAAGGAGTGAGGACCCAAAAGCAGCAAATAAAGAAAATAGAATTTAATAAACAAAAATAAAAAACTTAAAGAGGTACCAGGGAATCCAGGAAACAGACGGGGAAGATCGACAAGGGAAGAATGACGATGAACCAGCAAGTAGTGACAGTCAGAGGAAGACTTAGGTATACTGAGGAGGTGTGTAAGTGGCAGGGAGAGGGCTAAAGGCGATTTAGGAGAAGCAGTTGCAGGTGAGAGGGAGAAGCAGGTGGAAACAATCAGTAGCTGGGCCAGAAGGTAGAATGGCAAGGGAGACAGAAAACTCTTAAGAAACTAGAAGCTAAAGATAATATGTCTAGGGAGGAATCTAAGGGGAACACTGGAGATCAAAAGGAAGAAATAAATTAGGAAACTATCTAAAGAGAAATAAACTAAGGAAATATGAGGGAGGACACAAACAAAAGGTGAAAACATCTAAGAGCATGAAGGGAAAATGAAAACAAGGAAGTGCCATAAAAATAAATACCAAAGAATTCATTAAAATAATAATTAAACCGAATAAGGAAAATAACTAACTTCAAACTAGTGATGGGAATTCCAGCTCTTTTTGGAGAGCCATTTCTTTTGGCTTCGCTCACCATAAAGAGCCGACTCTTTCGGCTCACAAGTGGCTCCTCAGATTTTCTGTTGCTTAAAGTGTATGTATCACCAATATTAATGCAAAACGATGTGTACCAAATGTACCAAAACAAGCGGGGGGGGGGAATGAAAAAAAAAAAAAACGTCTCCCAATGGCGAGCCGGCTCCCATCGTTCACTTCAAAGAGTTGGCTCTTAGAGCCAGTTCGTGCGCGACCGACACATCACTACTTCAAACACCAAAACTGAGAACTGTGACAGCACATTCAATGTGGTCTAGTTTGGGAACTTCACGGTCTGCCAAAAAAAGCTGCCAAATGACTCAGGAAGACCATGTCTGATGTATATGAATACAAGTGACTACAAAAGGCATGTCCCTACAAGCTGATTATAAAATGAGTTTTCCAATTAACCTGTTTGAGTGCTAAACTGGAAAGCAGAACTAATGTATCACCTGTTGAGAGCCAATACCTGCTTGTTGTGCTTTATGGCTCTCTGTGATTTTTTTTTTTTTTAATTGGGTGAGTAAATTGTGATGAACTTAAAATTACAGACGTTACATCAGCTACTGAAAAAGCACATGGTTAGTCAGGAATTGAGATACTGATCATTTAAAAATGCATTGTCGAGACTCTGAACTATTAATGACATCCCTAGTCTGGAAGACTAAAAGGACTATGGAACATCTACTGTAACGTTCAATATTCTATAATAAATATGTGCTGCGTTCACATTTTCTTGACATGTTCTGACCTTAATTTTTTTCCTTTTTCAGTCACAATTTCCTGAAAGATGGCTTTAGAAACAGATTGGAACAAAGGCCTCTTCAGCTGCTGTGATGACAAGAAATCTTGTAAATATCAACACATTTTTAATCTAACAAAACATTTACATTTTTATTGCACTATTCACTCCATCATTTCACAAAATAAAGCTGCTGAAGAATATATCTACAACCTTTACTGTTTTTTTCAGGCTGCTATGGTTTCTTGTGCTGCCCCTGTCTTGCCTGCAGTGTGTCTGAAAAATTTGGGCAAAGCCGCTACCTTCCACTGTGTGACATTTGTGGGTCTGCCGCAATGTCTGGTATTGGGATTCCTTTGTGTGTGCCCCCTGCAAGCTTAGCCCTGAGAGTCGGCTTTCGGTACAAATATAACATAAAGGTGAAATATGGACACATGAGCTGCTTGTGTTCCTCATTGATCGACAGCTAAAGAAGATTTACCTCATGATGTTTTGTAATACAATAAGTGAAGTGAAACACCAAATTTTACACTTTTTCCCACAGGGTTCTCTCTGTAACGACATTACCACGTCCTGCATCTGTGTGTGGTGCGTCTGGTACCAGTTACATCAGGAGCTGAAGCATCGTAAGCCTACCTCTGCTGTCGTCAACAAGCAGCCTTCTGAGCAATGAAAAACTACTGAAGTTTTATAGCTGCTGCTCCAAAATCATTTAAAACCACACTGATTTAGGTGAAAGTGATCATCTTCAGTGTCACTATGTTTAAATGTCTATCTCATAAGAATTTTCTTTTAACTTAATTACATATATATTAAGCATGCAATTTAAAAGAAATGGTAATCCCTAATTTAGCCTTTGAATGTCAGAATTTGCTTGGCTCCTTTCTATAAACTTATACTAATTGTATTCCTGACACTTTACAATATGATCCACTCCCCCCGTATTAAAGTCTTAGCAGACTTAATTGTTTTACTAAGTAATTTAATACAGAAGTGATGGATAAAAAAAAAAACAAGTTTACTTTTTAATGGTCGTTTGTTCATGTTAGGTACTGTGCTTATTGCTATTAAACATTTAACCCTGTTTACAACATATGATCAGTTTCCTGGTTTTAGCTGTTAACACATTTAGAAAATGAATGCTGTATTGTGTTAAGCTTCTGAATAAAAGGTTTCCTTCACCTTGTCTTACTCCTGTGTTGTTTGCATAAAGTGTATCATAAAACTTTTAGAACAGAAACAAAGGTAGCTCCATTAAAAGTAGAATCACTTTATTATATTGTTAATAAATCAAGTAGAAGTAAAAAGTAGTCATCCAAAAAAACATGCACCCAAAAAATGCAGTCAAGTAAGAGTAAAAAAGCATTTGGTAAAAAGGCTACTCAATTACTAACTGTTTGATTATAAGGTTCAATTTAAGTGTATAAAAAAATTATTTACCCAGATAAGTCCCAGGTTTGGAAACACTGGGTTACAGGACAAACTGAGACTCCTGAGCCACCGTCACCATGTTGCTACTGATGGGTGGAGGCAAATTTCAGGCCTTATCTGTCAATAATCATCTTTGTAAACACCTCTCAAGACCTTGTTATCAGGGACTGAACCCAGGAACACCCTGGAAATGTGAAATTGTCCATTTCTTCACACCCTGCTGTTTGTCCATGTTGAGCTTCCCCAGTTCAATAAGTTATATTTATAATGGAATACATCTTTTCTTTTCACATTCAGTGTTGACTAGAGAAATAAAAATTTGGATAGATTCTTTATTCTCCTTCAGATTAAAGATGAACCATCAAGATCAGTATTATTTACTTTTTAAGTCAGACAGTTTGTTATATTGTCAGCCTAACAGTTGTTTTTGTTCAGGGTTTAACTTGGATCAAATTGTCAAAACACAAGAAGGAATTCCTGACAGGTAGTTTTACGGTAATCCTGTTTTTATTGTTTATGTGGTTTTGTTTTTATTTAGGGAGTTTGAAAGGAAGAAGAATCCTGCCTGAATCCAAATCCACAACAATCATTCCTACAGAGCTGTTTCGGCTTAAAGCCAGGGTCCAGCAGGAGGAATAACAGTAAGACCAAAAAGACATTTCTTATCTTTTTGTGATTTTCTTCTTAGATAAATTTAAGTCATTGAATGCAATGAAAATGGACTTAGGAAAACTTGTGCAAAGTTTGCAAAATAATTGTTGCTTTCTTTAAAATCTTATAATGCAGTAGTTTTTGTCAGAACATAGAGACACACTAATTTTGGTATATACCTTATCTTTCACAGATCAGTTTTGTTATTGCACATTTTTAGAAATAGAGCTGTTTTTTGTTTTATGAACGTAAAACTTTGGCAGATTTTTTTCTCCAAATTGATCTTTTTCCAACCAAGAAGAGATATTTTATTCGTTGATGTTTTTACTTTCCCAATTTGAGCTAGTGCATTCATTTAGTGAAATTATTAATCAAATCTGTATTTTATTTTGAAATATTCAGGAAAAAAACATGTTTTTCACTGTGTGCTATCATTTGAATGTTTAAAACATGTTGTTTTATTTGTTTGCCAGATTTCTTTTTTTTAGAAGGGGTCAGATTTAATTAGTTGTGCTTACATGACAATACTTAAGCCCATAAGTACTTATTAAGAATATTTGCGCATGGCTTTGTGCGTAAAAGGAAATTAACTACAGTACTATTAAATGATGACTCAAGAAACACAGTAATTAAGCTTTAAACATTTTAATTTGTATGTTTACATATAAACTCCCAATTTCTTTTGTATCCTAAAATAGGTATCTTTTTTGATATAAAAAGTTTATATAAACATATAATATTATTAATAATAATAATAATAGCAGCAAATTTTAATGCTTCAATATTCAAAACCTTGAATACAAACAAGTTGTAAATGGACTGAATTTACAGAATATAGCACTTTTCTAGTCATGCTGAGCACTCTAAGTGCGCTACACTGGAGCCACATTCACCTATTTGCACTCACAAACGCGCACACAATTATACACGTATATGCAGATCAGTAGGCAACTTGGGGTTAAGTGCCTTGCCCAGGGGCACAATTATTACTGGAATTGAACCTACAACCCTCCAGTCACAAGCTAACTACTCTACCCACTGAGCCACAGTTCCCCCAAGTTGTGAAATCTTTATTGTGGGAAAATTCTGTGGTGGAAAATTGTTATGCAATTAGGAATTAAGTGTATATTCTCTGTTTAGTGAATGCATCTAGGGTAAAATGACAAGCTTATTGTTCCAGCTTAATGTTATGAGAAAGATATATGCGTCAGGTCACCAGAGAGACAGACGCCGGGGCAGTAAGATAACAGTCTGGCCTTCGGATGAGCTGCTTTATGCGTTGCTATGACTCGCGTGAAGCGGTTACTCTGGAGGCGGGGCGTGAAGGATGGAGAAGACATCTACAGAGATAAACAATGATTGCTGAATACTATTTAAGCGGTTAGTTAGAAAGGTTGGTGAGGGTGATGCACGAGTAACTCTGTCCCCTCCGTGTCTGGCCAGACATGTTTGAATTAAATACTTAAACGCCTTCTTGGACTCAAGTCTTCTTTATTATGGAAACCCTGAGATACTATTTTTTGCCATTACAATTCAATGAACTTAGGAGGAGGCACCCAAGCATCTGTACAAAGTCAATGCTTTCTGTTGTGGAAGAAAATTGTTGTAATTTGCTTATTGAACACAAGGTGGTGGTGTTTTAAACAAAGTTGTTAGTTGTCACGTCCATGAATAGGAACCATAGGAACCTACAGTATGGAGGAAATACTTTAATTGATACAAATTGTCTCTCAATTTTGAACTTAATCTTACAACCAGCCATGCATAATTTTATGGAGAAAAACGAACCCTTATAAGTTCTGGGAGTTTTGATCTATATTTGATGTTACTGCATGATTTATAAAGGAAAACTTTGATCTCACAGGTAAACAGTTCAGTTGTCTGAGCTGAATTTTAACATCTGATGGCTGAAAACCCCTCGACTGACTGGAACAGTGGTCTCTGTGACTGCTTTGAGGATGCAAACACCTGTAAGACCTAGCTTTGACAAAATTATGTCGTTCAGATTAAAGACTTTCCATTCAAACAAATAATTTATGAGTTCAACTCTCTGTGTATGGGTTTATCTTTCAGGTTGCTATGGTTGCTGGTGCAGCCCTTGTCTTGCCTGCAGTGTTTCAGGCCAGTTTGGAGAGAATTTCTGCCTCCCTTTGTGTGACATTTTCAGCCCTGCAGTTGCAGTAATCTGCGATGTTCCTCTGTTTGCACTCCCTGCGGCCTTGTCTCTACGGTCTGCTTTGAGAAACAAATATGGTATCAAAGTATGACCAAATGAGACATTAACCCACTGAACAACTGAGTAAACAGAGAGTAAAACAATTTTTTTTCACAGGGTTCCCTCTGTAAGGACATTGCTGTGTCCTGTTTCTGCGTTTGGTGCTCCTGGTGTCAGATGCACAGAGAGTTAAAACATCGCAAACTAACTCCAGCCATCATAAACCTGAAGGCTCAAACTGTTATCCAGTTGCAGTCTCCTCCTGTGGTAATGGTATCTGGAAACCATCTTCCAAGTGATTTTGTGAGCCAACCAGCAATTATCAAGGTTTCAAACTGACGTTTGAGACCACACCTTTGGATCTGACTTAAGCCATGATATGATGACTTCCTTACTTTTTAAATAACTGATCAAACAAAAAAATTAAACAGGAACGTAATAATTTGCATTCTAGATACAGTGGCTATGATGTAATTTGAGGCAATAATGAATAGACAAAAGACAAAAACAAACTGTTATTTCTATTAAACTGGATCTAAAAATGCAACAAAAGTTGAGTTCTTTCTTTCGGCATTAGAGCCAAGTATAGGACTTTGTGCTTTTTCAACAAGTTTCAAATATAAACACAGCACCATGCATATTACTCTTACTCTTGCAACTTTTTTACATTGTCACATCACAACTGCAAACTTAAAATTTCATCTTGTTATTTTGTATTACATATCTAATAAAAATGGGATCTAAAAGCTCTCACAATCATTTTTTACAACTTTGACGATAAAAAAAAAATCAAAAGCACCGGGCTTTGTTAGTGATCAAATTATCTATGCTACAGTGTTAAATGTGAAGGAAAACTATGCAAAGGATTTATTTACCTAAGGCACCTCATTTAACATTATGGAAGCTAAAGGCAGATTCCCAGTACTTTGACAGGAGTCAAAAAATATGTTTTGGAACCCTGAGCACCAGAATCTAAATAGATCGTCTTCACTGAGATGGGGAAACAAGTATTTTAATTTTTAGTTTCCTGCTTAACACTTTCGTCAGTGTGCCCCAGCGCAACTGTGACTACAATGTAGCTTACCACCATCAGTGTGTGATTGGGTGAATGACTGAATGAATTGTAATGCGCTTCGGAGTCCTGTGGCTTGAAAAAGTGCTATGCAAGAACAATCCATTTACCACTGGCATCTTTTTTTGAGGAGGCACATTGTAAGACTCTGCACATCAATGTTTTTCCAATATACGCTTCAAGGGACCTTTACTATGGTTATTTTTATAATGCAGAAAGTATATATATATATATATGTGGTTCGAGCCCCCGCTCCATCCGTCTCAGTCGTTGTGTCCTTGGGCAAGACACTTCATTCTTCTGCCTACTGGTGGTGGTCAGAGGGCCCAATGTTGCCAGTGTTTGGCAGCCTCGCTTCTGTCAGTGTGCCCCAGTTACAATGTAGCTTACTGTCACCAGTGTGTGAATGGGATTGAATGTAGTGTGAAGTAATTTGGGGTACTCAAGGACTAAATAAAGCGCTATACAAGTACAGGCCATTTAACAGCACCACAAACTGTCAATTAACTCGCCTGAACTCACAAAACAGGGAGAACAGTCGTGAATGAGCCCCCTCTTGTTACAGGCTGGCTCAAGGCTTGCAACAAACAGTGAGAGACAACAAAAGGTAGTAGTATAATAAAGAAATTATTTATTTATTTAGCTTAACTCAAAATAACAAAAAACCAACCCAAATAACAGAGGTGGCCCAGGTGCACTCCCCACTGAACAGAGGAGGCCCCATAAACAGGCAGAAACACACCAGGCCCAGATGCATCTAATGCCACTAATGGCAAACTCCAAACTGAAAAAAGTTATATATATATATATATATATATATATATGTCTCATTATCGTCAAATCCCGAGTCTCAGGTCCCAAGTAAATATAGTCAAGTCAAAGTCAAGTCTCAAGTCAAGACGGGAGAGTTTCAAGTCAAGTCCCAAGTCTAAAACTTCAAGTAATTTCGATTCATTTTTTTTAAATATTACAAGTATATTTTAAATTCAAATCCTAAACCATGTATTCTTTGTAAAATCTTTATTTCAACACTTTATTTAACAAGTGCAACTGAACTTAGAAAATGTAAAAGAAGTAATTCTGAACTCGCACCTCTATGTTGTTTTGATCTAATTAGAATAGTCTTTATTTAAACTACAACTCACAGTTAAAGAGGCTATATGCAACTTTCCCCCCAAAATAAACGTAACAATAGCCTTTTTATTTGATCATTTATGACTCAAACATCTCCTCATGAGCATAGTGACACCTTGTCAGCTCACAGTGGGTGCACCTATAAGCCTGTATCCAATTTTTATATTTTCTGTTGGGTCGGATTTTTCCCGGGCTGTCTGCGGATGTGAAGTCAAGCGCATTCATGTTAAACGTTTCAGATCCCTCTGCCACTACCGCTTGTCAGCACTTAGCCTACACTCACCAGCAATGCAATAGATTGTGCGAATACACAGAATAGAACCAGAAAAAGTTTGACAACAACAGTAACTCCACATAAGACTAAAATGTTAAACCCCTGACAAGTGCCCAAAAAAGATCGAAGATTTAGAGCGACCGCTGTACGACCGCGTGCTGAGAGAGCGAGCAAAAGGAAGAGCAGTTCCGTTTTTTGGCCACAGAAAATTGGATATAGCCCCTTCTAAGAATTAAAGATATTTCACAAAAGAGTACTGTTGATCTAATTTTTAAGATGATATTTTGATTTTTAAAAGTCACAGGTATTTACTTAAGAATATAGGCATTAAAACTGTTCTGTTCTCACTCCAGTCCAGAAGGTGCCAGTTGTGCACCTCAAGTTGTTTGTCAACAGCAGTAAAATCAATAGAAAAAGAAGGGCGCCGTGTTATTAGTAATTAATAATGAGCACACATAAGGAAGGTGAATGGCCTGTACTTGTATAGTGCTTTATTTAGTCTGTGAGGACCCCAAAGCACTTCACACTACATTCAGTCATTCACACACTGGTGATGGCAAGCTACATTGTAGCCACAGCTGCCCTGGGGCACACTGACAGAAGTGAGGCTGCCGGACACTGGCGCCACCGGGCCCTCTGACCACCACCAGTAGGCAGAAGGGTGAAGTGTCTTGCCCAAGGACACAACGACTGAGACAGACAGGGCGGGGACTCAAACCGGCAACCCTCCGGTTACAAGACGAACTCCTCACTCCTGAGCCACAGTCGCCCCTGTAATCAAAAAGGTTTTCAGAGGCAGATTGTGTTAGATTGTGGATGTCAGAGTTGTCATGGACTAACTACAGTATTTTATTGGACCGTTTTTGTTCGAGGTGCCCCACTTTTGAGTTTCACATTATTTTGTATTCTGAATAGTTTGGCAAAAGGGTGTGCTGTGTATACAGTGATGATTGTATCCTTGATTGCCATTGGAATCACCAGAATCTTAGCTTTCTAATGATGTATAATATGCATATGTAAGCAGAAAGGGTGTCGCAAGAAAAGGTAGATTTGACAAGTATGTAACATCCCACCCGCGACCATGACAAAAATAGCTAACATGTTAAAGCCAAACAGTATAATCAACGTAGCCCGGAGAAAATGTACTTATTGTACAATGTACACATTGCTCTGCATTTTTTGTTAACTGCATTTGTAGTTTATGTAGCCTACCTGAAAAAAATATTTTTGGGAACATAATTGCCATTGGCTGCAGGGCCAGAGGCAGAGGGTTAGTCTGGCTTTTTATTTAAATCTGGTTATGTGATTGGTTCTTTGTAGCTCTCGCACTTAGGCTATAGAGAGACAATCTCTGGCTGTGTCCAATTTCAGGGTCTGCATCCTTCGAAGGACCTGTCCTCCCTGGTCTACATAGGACGGTTCCTTCATAGACCGGATGTTAGTGGCTGTAAATTTGGACGGTCTAGCCTTCATATTAATTCCCGCCCCTTCCTCAGCAAATGCCCTATCGCCTAGCAACCTAGACAACGCTAAACACAAGCTGGTAAAAATGGAGCTAGAAATCTTCCCGAGTTTTTTTTATGACTTTTTTTTTTCTAGAGGAGCTACAGCAGTATTGCCGTCGCCGGTATGCTTTAGATCATATCCAGGTAAAGTAATTTTATTTACTTCTACACTGTAAAAAAACAATCGTAAAAAAACGGTAAATTACTGGCAGCTGCCAATCAAATACTGTAAAATTAAGGCAAAATACTGTAATTCAAGTAACGTGCAAAAACAATTAATTTACAGTAAATTCCTGTAAATTTTACAGATTGTTTACTATAAAATTACGTACAAACACCTTACAGTTACTGCCTATGATTATAATTCTACAGGAAAATACCACATTTTTACAGACTATTTACTGTCGTATTACTGTCAATCACCTTTCAATTAGTGAATATGCTTACATTTCTAAAGGAAAATACCATTCTTTTACAGACAGATCACTGTAATATTACTGGCTAACAACTTACATTACGTGACCGTGCTTAAATTTCTAAACGTACAATTGTTTTACTGTAATAATAACATTCAACTCCTTTACCGTAATAAAGTGATAATACTCAGAATTCTGCTGAAAATATATATTTCAGTTACTTTTAGAAAATTATTACAATTAAACACTTTCCAATAAGTTACAAAACTAAATATCCTTGAAAATATTGCTATACAGAAATTAACTATATCAACATAAATTCCTTATAAAAATATTACAATCATTAAAATACAACATTTTCAAAATGAAAATAAAATAAAATACAATAAAATAAAATGTTTTCTAAAATATTCAATTAAATTCCATTAATAAAAAGGACATGTTAATAAATACGTCTACAGGAAAACACTTCAATTTTTTTACTTTTTGTCCCATAAAATTATTACATTCAAACAATACACAATAAAATTTAACACACTTTTAAAAATACAAGCTGCAAAGTATAAATGTTACACTATGAATGCAAAATTAATCTATCTACTGGAGCTCTGTACATTGCAGCTATATTTTAGACATGCAGTAGTATTCATTTAAAATCTATCATAAACAGTTTAAGTGAAACTAAAACCTTCCTCAAAAGCAGTGAATCCTACCAGAGGTTAAAGTGAAACATTGCAGGTTTAGAATAATCGTCCTCCAAATGGTCAGTGATCAATAGGATATTTGGTGAATCAGTGGATACACACACACACACACAAAATTACTATAAGATCCCTATAAAGACACATTTTCCATTTTATCAAACATTTTCAAAGAAATAGTCAATATCCAACTTCAAGACAGGGACTTATGTAAATGGAGGTCATGTCAAGTTCATTTGTCCACAAAAACAGATGGGAGTTTTACAGAAAATCTGTGTTGCAGTACTTTCCCAGTAAACAGCAAGGTAAAATAAACCCTACATAACCTATACTGTATACTCCAACATACAAAAATATGTGCCATAAGATAGCTTTCAATATAATAATTTAGCTGCGAAAATTATATACGATGTAATAATTTCAGTGCTTATTTGTTATCTTGAATCCCATAGGTTTTTAATTCTAAGCTGTATTTATACTCCCACTTTATACCCACAGGCTAGACATGATCCCAACTTGTAGCTAAATAAAGGAGAATTTCAGCTACATGCCATAAATGAACATCAGTGCTGTCAAACAATCCAAAAATTAATCATAATTAAATTACATGTTCACAAAACTTAAACTCCCCCTAATGGCGTGGTGGAGGTACTGCTGTGCTATAGAAGCAGAACGGGCTTGTTCAACTGCCTCCCTATTTTTTTTTATTTATTTTACAAATATGCATAAATAACTAAAAAACAAACAAAAAACACTCATTTGCATTGTTACATTTTGTTTTCTGTGAGTATTAATCAAAATTGACAAGGTTTTTTTGACAACAACAAGAAGATTTAAGTTGTTAAAGTTTGGAACAAAGTCTCTTGACTAAACATGTTTAGGAGGGAGTTTCCCACTCTTTTCATGTCCAACTTTAAAATGGGATTTAAAAAAAACACAATCAAGGTTATTAGATGGCAAAGGAATAAGCACATACAGTGAATTGCTTTTAAATAAAAACTTAATTTCAATTTCCAGTGCGAGATATTCTGGGAAACTTTGAGATTTTATAGTGACAGTATTTACGCATGCATCTTAAGCTTTTCTATGTGCTACTATTACAAAAAACAAAACAAAAACCCCAAAGAAATAAGGCAATGTGACATTTTTCACCAATGTAGCAAATTAAGCATTTACCTTGGGGAGTTTGCATGTTCTGCCTCTATGTTCAGATGGGTTGTCTCTCATCAAAGTTTAATTGAGTTCTTGAGAGGGAAAAAAATTATTAAACATATGGACAAACAGGCAGTAATCTGGCCCAAAATGTGCACATTATGCATTTCATGTTTTTATATCAGGTTAACATCAATACTCACATGTTCTCTTGTGGTAGGAGCCTTTTATTCCTAAAATGATTGGATCATGAGAGTGAAAAACATAATATTAATCAATATCTCACTGCTGGTGATAAAGGCATGCAAAATGTTACTCAACAGCTTCATACAAAACATCATCATCCTGAGTGATTTGAACATGTAATGTAACAATACCAGTATCTTGGCTGTTTGCCTACCTGTCCCTTGGTTTAATTCTGCACCCCACCATCTAGTAAGTCCTTTATCCAGCCATCTCCTGATCCCACAGGGTCTTGATGAATAGCGGTGTCTTTTGCTCTGTGAAGTACAGATGTACACAGAGTAAAGAGTATGATAAAAGTAATGTAAAATATAAAACATTACATTCAGTTTACCAAGGCTGTCACAGTGTACTTTATGTAACAATCACTTAATGTGGTAAGATAAAGTCTGTAAACATTTCATACATTTGAAGTTATCCCAGTTAAACATTTTCTCCTTCACACTTAAAACTATAAACAGTCTGACAATTTTAATAACTTTAATATGTGTTAATAACACAACTGTATGCCAGCATTAATTAAACTATTCTTTCAGAGTCCATCCATCCATTTTCTAAACCCACTTAGTCCTGTTTAGGGTCGCGGGGGTACTGGAGCCCACCCCAGCCACCACAGGGCCCCACACAGACAGACAACCACAAACACTCACACCTAAGGGACAATTTAGATTCACCAAGAAACCTATGAACCGTGGGAGGAAGCTGGAGAAAACCCACTGGAGAACATGCAAACTCCACACAAAAAGGACCCAGCTGGATTCGAACCAGGGTCTTCTTGCTGTGAGGGGACACTGCTAACCACACCACCGTGCAGCCGATATTAAAATGCATAATATCAGTATTATTAACAAATATGCATGTAGTTTACCTTGGTGCAGTAAAACTCCAAGGCTGTGAAGCATGTCTGTCTTCACTTATATTTTTGTTGCTCTTCTGCGTTGTGTTGTGATTGACTTCAACAGACGGCGACTCCATGATGGAGAGGTTGACCACTGAGTGAGGTCTCTGAACAAATAATAAAATAAAACAGTGAAATGTGGTGACTTGTTTTTCCTGATGCCCTCATGTACAGATTAAAAATAAATAAATAGTACGACCACCGCATGTATTAGCATATTTCTACGATCTTTTAAAAAAAAAGTTTCTGACTTACAACACATTAATGTTGTGCACGCAAACAGACCTGTAGACAAAACTTTAGACCGGACAATGTTGAGAGTGCATGTTACTCTCACCGAGCTACATTATGTTACTTATCAAATAACTTTAAAAAAGTATGTCCGTTTTATAAGGAGGGCCAAAACTTACCTTTCCCTTTCACAGCTTCCAGACATCCGTTCGCTCCGTCTGGCTCAACAGCCTTTTGGAGAAGGAGCGCGTATAGACGTATTTTCAAAATTACTGCGCGCACAGCTGTTATTGGTCAGCTCTCTGAGTGACAGCCTCGCCCCGTGCTTCTTTAAACACAAATGCGCGAGCTGCACGGAGTTTTTACTGCCGCAGTTTGAGGAGTTACACGCCTAATCCAAGAAAATGGTTCTTGCTTGTGTAGCAAAGGGTTGTGAAAACAAGCCGAAGACACGATGTTTCACAGAATTGTGTTTGTTTACGGAAGCAGGTGGCTTTAGGGACCGCTGCGCCTTGCAGCAGCGCCTTACAGCGGTGCTTTGTCATAATGTAGTCCCAAGTCTAAATTGGCTATTGTAATTCCTTGGTGCTACTTCCTACTTTTCATTTGCAGTCGATATCATTATTAAGGTAACCAGTAAAAATTGCAATAATTATTGATTAACTTTAATCACTCTTGTACAAAAAATGCTCGTGTGTTCCATTCACTTACATTGCTTTATGCTAAGCTAAAGCAAACGGACTGCTGCCAGATCGGGAGAATTACGGGCCTGGTTATAAAATGTTTTTTTCACACTTATCTAACTCTGGGGAATATGGCAAAAGACAAATTTGACTAGCTACTCTTTCAAATACAGTGTTTGATATATAAATATGAAGTTGTGGTGGAAAAGCTTTTTTTAAATTATGGTCATTATTACAATTGTATATAGGCTACGTATATGTAATGTTTTATATTACAGATTTTAAATGTTGAAAATACACATTTGTATAGGATAATTTCCCCCTAAAGAGTAAAATGTTACATTATTGTGTGGAAACCTTTATACATTATCAAAATACTACAGTTGAAATGTATAAGTGCACAAAATATGAAATTATTCAGATGTATCCTAAAATGACATAAATATAAAATATTTTGTATAGACAAGAAGCTTTATTTAATGTGTAGCACACTTGATTACAGTCAATCATAAATAGAAAACTTTTAAATTATGCACAAAAGTGAAATGTTTAAAATGCACAAAAACCCTTACATAATGTATAACATTAATTACAGGTGGTCGTCTTAATTTTACATAAATTTTATGTAAAAAAAATAACAGCTTTTATCCAATAATTACAAAAAACTAATATTTTTCGTTTTTTGACAAACATTTACTGTATAATAACTATAATTACAAGTAAATTAACAAACAATATGTTATTTTACGGATAAATCCAATATAAAGGAAAAACTGTTATTTCGCGTTTTTTGACAATTATCAGGGTTTTTTCTATTTGAAGTTTGAGGCTTAAATAAAATGCTGTTTGTAAATTTACTTAAAATGTTCAGTAATTTTACAGTTTTATACACTATTTTGAAAAAACAGAAAAATACCGTAAAGAAATTGTTATTTACTGTAAAAATACAATTTTATTTACAGTGTACAGAATTACAAGTTAATTTCAGTTAGTTTCATGGATAAGTTCAGCAACTGAATGACTGGTGGTCAAATCTACACACTTAATATATATATATATATATATATATATATATATATATATATATATATATATATATATATATATATATATATATATATAATAAATTATTACATTATAACATTTTTCTAGCATTCAGTAGATTTAAAAAATTCTTTGTGTGCAGAAACCTCATGATGCCTTGCAGATCTGCACTTTCTGAATAAAAAACTGAATTGATTTTTTATTTTTATTTTTTTTTGTTTATTTTTTTATTTTTATTTTATTTTTATTATTTTTTTTTTTTTTTTTTTTTTACGTGTCCTGTTTGGCAGTGTGGAGCTCAGAATTGGTGTCTGAGTACCAAGTAGAAGCCCAACAGATTTACTTTCACAAGCGGGGCAGTACAGCTTTTGCTATTGTACTCCACTTGATTTATGAGTGAAAAATCTTTATTATGAATTGTTGGGGTTTTTATTTCCTGATGTTATGGACACGGAGACGGAAAATTAAGAAGAAGAAAGAAGGAAGATGAAGAAGAGAGGTAGGAAACAAAATGTCACGAGAGAGGGTGAGTTGAAAATACAAGAGAGAAAGGGGAAGAAAGAAAACACAGGAAAACATTGAAGTCTGCCTCCATACCCACAGGACGGCAGAGAGAGGGGGAAAAACAAAACACGAAAAAGGAACATCAACAAAACCAACCAAACATTGTGAACTAAGAATTACACAACCACATCACACAAAAATAGATATAAAAATACAACAACAATGTCACAGAGAAACTCATGGTACCGATTAATCAAGCTCTAGTAATGATAACCTCAGCCCAAGAATATATCCTTAAACACCAGAGACCCCACATCAATGTGTGTGTGTTAGCATGCTGGTGCATATAAGGTTTCTCCATAAGAGTGTTCGATAGTTTGTGTGAGCAGGCATCAATCCGTCTCCAAGGAATCGATGCAGACATGAAGGAGATCGGAGCAAAGACGTCCAAAGGACCGCCAGAGCCCCAGGCGGACCCGGGCGGGGCCGACCAGATCCCCCAAGAGAGGAGAAAAGGAGAACCCCAGGGGAACATCCAGCGGCCACTATGCAGGGGCCCGGGGGGCAGCAGTGACGAGCCCACGGGCTCCGCCGGCAACCGGCCGCGCCGGGGCGGGCCGGTCAACGGACCGGGGGAGCCGGGGCCCAGGGGCACCCCACCGCCCAGAAGGGACCCGACAAGGGACCGGCCGACGAGGGGCCCCCGGCACTGCAGGGGCCGCGGGCCGGCCCCCGGCCGCCACGCGGCGCCTCCACCCTAGGCCAATCCCCACCGCCAACATCCCAGCGCCCCACCCCTGCCCTACATCGGGGTGCCCCACCGATAGCCGCAGGGGACGGACAGCATCCCCAGGCCGGGCTCAGTCAGCATCTGGACGCCAAGTTGTACCAGCTCCCGGGTCCTGATCCCGCGCAACGCAGGGCGCCGAGACCAGGCATCCAACGAGGGCCAGGGCCGGTCCAACCCGCCAATGAACCGGCCACGCACGGTGCGCACAGAACAGGTGATCAAAGAGACGCCGGATCCGCACCCCGCCGAGCCACCGAGCAGGCACCACCCAACAATCCCAAACCTGGCACCTCTAAAAGAGGTGCCCCAACCAACCAAAGGAAGATATCGGCCCAGCGCGTCGGCCGACCGACACACCGGCCCCCCCAGGCCCGGCCAGGCACGCACCAGGTCCGAACCGGATTGACCACCGGCGCACCGGCAGGTAGGGGCCCCCGTCACCGGCGGGGAGTGACGGAGGGGAAATAGGCCCCCCATTAAGTGTAAGGCCTGAGGTGCGCCAGGCGAGGGGGCAGACCAAGATCCAACCTGACAGGTAGACAAAGACATACAGACACAGTCATACGTTCCCTCCCTCTTAAACACATACATTCTCACTGACTCACCAAGACACCCAAAAAAATGACACTGTACCCTCACTCACACACCCCATGCACACTTTATGCTCCCAGGTCCAGGTACTGATGCCCCAGTAGAGCCACCAGCCCCCGGACCTGGGAGGTGGACCCCCTACCTTCTAGGATGGAGACAAGCAGACCGCCAAGGGCCCCACAGTGGCAAAGCAGCCCGACAGCCCAGGACCCCGACCAGACCGCCTGTCCTCCTCCGGACCCCAACCCCTGATGGCCCGTAGCGAACAGGGGTGGGAAAAGACCCCTAGCCTCCATCCTCCTGCTCGAGTATGGTGTTGATGCGTGTTGTTATAATGTGCATTTAAAACAGAGGGGTGGGATGTGGGGGAGGCAGCCACACATCCCCCAACCCCCACCCCGAGCCCTCAGTGTCTATATGTGCTTTAACAGTGGGCACCGGCACCAGAGGTGAAGCTGATTGTACCGCTCCCCCTCTGGATGCCGAAAAGTGAGCCCACCCCAAAGTCCCTACATATGTGTCGTGTGAAAATGTTATAAGTGGGAGTGTCTAAGTTGTATATTAAAATTGGGACCCGGGATACCACGGGACAGCGAGGAGGGAAGCCCCTCCTCGCACCCCAGTGATGTGCCTATGCCCCAAGACCCTATATGAGTGGTAAAGTGATGGAGCGGGTGGACAGAGGTGTCCAGGGATGGGGAGGGAAGGACTGGGAGACAAAATGTCTTCCCAGGGAGCCAGCTCCCCCACTGACCCCAATAGGCACCGCTGTTCACCGGGATCCACCAGGGGAGGGAGGCCATGGCACGTCCGACCCGGGGCCCACAGCCACAGCACCACAAAGCCCCACGGACCCCAAGGCAGTCCCCCCAGCCCCATCCCAGAAGGGGAACTAAACCCACCCTGACATTCGCTCTACTCTCAAAACACAAAAGACACTAGACACCCAGGTTGAGTTCGCCCCCCCACCTCCCGCACACCCCTCCCCGCCGTCCAAGTGCCCTCGTAGGGGGAGAGCACCTGCTGCCACACAGCAGCAGCCTCCCCGCCAGCAAAGGAGGCCCCCAGCGCCCGAACCACGTCGACGTACCTGCCCAGACCAGGAGCAAACCGATGAGCCGGGCGGCCGACCCACCAGGCCGACATCCACC
Source organism: Valencia hispanica (assembly GCA_963556495.2). NCBI lineage: Eukaryota > Metazoa > Chordata > Actinopteri > Cyprinodontiformes > Valenciidae > Valencia > Valencia hispanica. The sequence goes on along the minus strand of OY747705.1, from coordinate 47,248,173 downwards.
AGCCTCATTCTTTGTGGAGCGACCACTGTTGCTCAACGGCCCGGCAGGAGACCAAACTCAGCGCCCCACCCACCTGCCCTGCACGCCCACCACCCGGCCAGTCCACCCGCAAGTCCGACCGATCCCGGCCAAATGCCCAACCCCAGCGCCCCACACAAAGACCAAGACCCAGGAGCCAAGTCCAGTGCAAAAAAGGACTGATCCGGCCCAGAAACGCCACCCAGCCGCCGCGACCAGCAGCCAGGCACCCCAACCAGCAAACAAGGCGAGACGCCATACAGGGACCGGCGATGACAGTCGGCCCAGAGAAAAAGAGAGAGGCGGCCGCACATGCCGGCCACCGGCTGGCCACGACCCCCACAGCCAACAGAGACCCCACGCCGGCCGATCCCCAGCCAGGACCGCAGCTAGGGGCCGCGGCGCCCCCGAGCCCCGAATCCCCAGGCCCACCCCAGACCCTACCCAGGCGCAGCCCGGCTACCAGGGCAGTAACCCATGTCCGCAAGTGCAACCCCCCCAAGGCACCGCATGCAGCCATCAGGAGTCACCACCCAAAGCCCAACCCCAGGCCGGCCACTACGTCCAGCGCCCCATCCGCCCAGTGATCCCACTCCCCGGGGTCCCCCCCAGACGCCTCCAACCCCAAAACCCCCACATCAGCAACAGTGTCCCAAACGACAAAACCAAGTGCCCCCCACCCCCACTAGGTGATGGAGCCGATCAAAGGAGCCCAGAGAGATTGATCAGATATGGAGCCAGAGGCCGTCTCAAGACCAATATGGTCCAACAAGAGATTTCTATACTGATTAATATTAAGAGCTTTTTTATTTTTCCAGTTCAGGAGGATAGTTTTCTTAGCGATGCATAAGGCAATGTGAACCATTAGAACTGACTTTGTGTCCATGGTGACATCATTTAAATTTCCTAACAGGCAAATTGAGGGAGATGGTGGGATGTTACATTTCAGACACTTTGATAAGTCCTCACAAATCTGGCACCAAAATTTCTTAACAGGTGGACAGAACCAAAGCGCATGAGCATAAGTATCTGGTATATTGCTTGTGCATTGTAAGCAGGTATTAGACAATGTAAAACCCATCCTAAAAATTCGTTGACCTGTATAGTGTACTCTATGAAGGATTTTGTATTGTATTAATTGCAAATTAGGATTTTTTGTTATTTTAAAGGTTCTTAAACATATCTGAGACCAGACGATTTGGTCAAAGCTGGCTGATAAATCCACTTCCCATTTTGAAATAGGGATGGCTATTGATTCATCTAATGTAGATAAAGTTTTGTATATTTTAGACAGCAATTTGGGGGGATTGAGATTAAGAAAATCTAAAACTCTTGCTGGAATTTGTAATTCAGCTGTATTGAGCCTAAATTTACCTTTAATAATAGATTTAATTTGTTGATATTCTAAGAATTTGTTTTTATCAATTCCATATTGTGTAATTAATGTATTAAATGGGATAAAGTCTGTTCCATCAAATATATGTTCCAGGTATTCAATTCCATTGCACCTCCAGACTGGGAAATTTATCATAAATTTTTTTTGCAAGATGTCGGGGTTATTCCAGATGGGTGTACGTCTGCATGGGATTATTGTGGACTCTGTCATTTTTAGAAACTCCCACCATGCTGTCAGAGAGGAGCTGATATTTATGCTTTTAAAGCATTCATATTGTTTTATATTTGAGCTAATAAATGGTAGGTCTGAAAGTTTTATCTTATTACATAGTGTCTGTTCTACGTCTATCCAGGACTCGTCTAGGTAGCTATGTTTTAACCATCTTGATATGTATTGGAGCCTGTTGGCTAAGAAATAATGATGGAAGTTTGGTAGATCTAGACCTCCTTTTTCTTTGGTCGTCTGCAGTGTTTTTAAGCTGATACGTGGGGGTTTATCTTTCCAAAGAAATTTAGAGATAGAGGAGTCCAGAGATCTAAACCAGTCTAGTGATGGTTTACTTGGGATCATTGAGAATAAGTAGTTGATTCTGGGCAAAACCATCATTTTTATTGAAGCAACCCTTCCCATAAGTGATCTGGATAGAGATTTCCATCTGGCAAGATCATCTTCCACTTTTTTTAAAAGTGGGATGTAATTTAACGTTATTAAATCTGCCAGTCTTGGTGAGACATTGATACCTAAATAGGTAATATTCCCTGACTGCAGTTGTGTATTTGTTGGATTCTGGACAGAACAATTGATTGGAAGAACTATGGATTTTAACCAATTTATAGAATAATCTGAAACATTTGAGTAAGAGTTTATCAACCCGATTACCTGAGAGAAAGAGGTTTGTGAATGCTGGAGAAAAAGTAATACATCATATGCATAAAGACTGATTTTATGTTCTATGTTATTGCATTTTATGCCTTTAATATTGTGAGTTTGCCTGATCGCTGCAGCTAGTGGTTCAATAAAAATAGCAAACAGGGAGGGAGAGAGAGGACATCCCTGCCTGGTACCTCTCTGAAGATAAAACCTAGATGATGTTTGGTTATTTGTTCTGATACACGCTGTTGGTGAACTGTATAATATTTTCAACCAGTTTATAAAAGAATTTCCAAAGCCAAATTTATGTAAGGTTACAAATAAGAATTTCCAGTTAACACAATCAAATGCTTTTTCTGCATCTAAAGATAATATATTAGTTTTAATGTTTTTACAGTTAGAAAAATCTATTAAATCTATTAATCTACGTGAATTTGTGGATGAATGTCTCCCTTTAATAAAACCAGTTTGATCAGGATGTATTATAAGAGGGGTTACTTTCTATATCCTTTTTGCGAGGGCTTTGCAGATTATTTTAAGATCAACATTAATGAGGGATATGGGACGATAGCTGGTAGGAAACAAAGGGTCCTTACCTGATTTTAGTAGAAGACTAATGTAGGCAGAATTCATATTTGGTGGGAGTCGGCCATTTTCCTTGGTTTCCTGCAGCATTCTGTGGAATGTTGGTGCCAGAATATTCCAGAATTCTTTATAGAACTCTGCTGGAAATCCATCTGGGCCTGGAGCCTTATTATTGGGCATGCCTTGGAGGGCCTCCTGGAGTTCAGCCGCTGTTAGTGGTGAATCCAGGGCCATCGCTTGACTTTCAGATAATTTAGGTAGTGTTATGTTATCAAAAAATTGTTCAATTTCATGATCCGATGGATTTATCTCTGGTGAGTATAATGCCTTGTAAAATTCCTTAAATGTGTTGTTTATTCTTCCAGGATCATATACTGTATTCCCGGTCTGATCTTTAATAGCAGATATAGTTGTTTTTTCTTTATTAATTTTTAGCTGGTTAGCCAAAAATCTACCTGATTTATTACCTTGTTCAAAGTTTTCTATCCTTAGTCTTTGAATTAAGAACTGGGTCTGTTTATTGATAATTTGATTTAATTCTAGCTTTGCTGTACGGATTTTGCCTAGTCTCTCCTCCTCTAGAGAAGCTTCTAATGAATTAATAGTTTCTTCTAATTCCTGAATACGTTTTTTTTCCATTTTCTTTTTATTTGATGAGAATGAGATTATTTTACCTCTAATCACAGCTTTTCCTGCCTCCCAAAGAATGGATGGCGACGTACCAGGGAGGTCATTATATTCTAAATAAGAAGCCCACTCTTTTTCAAAATATTTTATAAATTCTTTATCCTTAAGTAAGGATATATTAAATCTCCAATTTTTGCTTTGAGGTGTTTCTGTTTTATTTACTAAAGTTAGAGAAACAGGAGCATGATCGCTAACAGCTATAGGGTGTATCTCAGTGTCTGAAATGTCAGTCAACAGTGAGCTGCTGACTAACAAATAATCCAGTCGAGAATATGAATGGTGGACATTTGAGAAGAAAGTATATTTTTTGTCATTGGGGTGAAGAGATCGCCATGCATCACAAAGTCCATAATCGCTCATGTACTGTTTGAGTATATCTATAGATTTCCAGCTGCGCTGAGTCCCTGCTGTGCGGAGCCTGTCTATTTCTTCATTTAAACCAAAGTTGAGGTCGCCCCCAAGAAGAAGTGAGCAATCCATGTGTTCAAGGAGCACAGAGAATTGATTTTTTAAAATAACCAGTGCAACAATAACTTATAACATTTGTATGTTTTCAACGCCCTTGTTAAACATTGTTTTTAACAACATAAGCTCTTCTCCACAACATCTGCCTCAGTGCTGCTGACATTGTGGTCCCTGGGGATGAGCTGGAAGATGATGTCTTGAGCCGGAAAAGGGTGGGGTCCCTTCTCCAGGTCGGGGATGAGGTCCTTCCCGAAGTGGAAGAGTTTAAGTATCTGGGGGTCTTGTTCACGAATGAGGGAAAAATGGAGCGGGAGATCGATAGACGGATTGGTGGGGCATCTGCAGTTATGCGGGCACTTTACCGGTCTGTCGTGGTGAAAAGAGAGCTGAGGCGAAAGGCGAAGCTCTAGATTTACCGGTCGATCTACGTTCCTACCCTCATCTATGGTCATAAACTCTGGGTGGTGACCGAAAGAATGAGATCACGGATACAAGCGGCTGAAATGAGTTTCCTCCATAGGGTGTCTGGGCTTTCCCTTAGAGATAGGGTGAGAAGCTCAGTCATCCGGAGGGGGCTCAGAGTAGACCCACTGCTCCTCCACATCGAGAGGAGTCAGTTGAGGTGGCTTGGGCATCTGGTCAGGATGCCTCCTGGACGCCTCCCTGGTGAGGTGTTTCAGGCACGTCCCACCTGGAGGAGGCCCATGGGAAGGCCCAGGACACGCTGGAGAGACTAGGTTTCTCGGCTGGCCTGGGAGCGCCTTGGGATTCCTCCTGAGGAGATGGAACAAGTGACTGGGGAGAGGGAAGTCTGGGTGTCCTTGCTTAAGCTGCTGCCCCCGCGACCCGACCCCGGATAAGCGGAAGAAGATGGATGGATGGATGGATGGATGGAGAATAAAAACCTAATCAAAAGCAGCAGGTTGTTGTGCATCATGCACACACACACACACACACGCACACACACCTTTCAGCACCATGGGTAGCAATATGGCCAACGTGTCAGCAAGTGCTTATTGATTTACATTTAACCTGTTCCACCCCACAGCCCCGCCGCCGGGTCACTGTGGGGAAAGGGCGGAGAGAATGTCCGAATTTAGTTGACCTGTGGTCACTGATTGCTAAGCATGTCCTATCATTATAAACCTCAGAATCTTAGCTAAAGACTCCTAAATATTTTTTGTGACCTCCAAACCCAGAAAAAATAACAAGCAACTAAAAGAGCAGTTGTGCTATTTTGCATGAACACATTCAACCGAACCTGTCGGTCACCCTGCTAAACAGAACCGAGCAAACTTTGCCTTCCATGAAAGCCAGCATCTCACAGATTCTAAAGCTGCATGTTTCATTACGCTACGTGCAAATTTTAGTAAATGAGCAGCAAAATAAGCCCTAAAATACTTACAGCATTTGAAAAACAAGAGCATAAATTGTTCCTTACCTTTGTTTTTTCCGTGCTGAAAAGAATAATCCACCGTGATATGACTGTATTTACAGAATAACTAAAATATCCAGTGTGTATTTAGAAAAGAAAAAGTGAAAAAAAAAGAAAACCGCCGATAGAAATCAAAATCTTCAATAGAAACATGTCTCGCTCCTACCGGCTGCGCCTCCTCACCTGCGGTTCCCTGCTGTGCGGGCTGCTCCATGCCTACAGGTGCTGCTGCTAATGCATCCTCCTCTCTGCCCGGTGTGTCTGTGAGCTAGCTATGTCCTACTTCTTTAGTTGATTTAAAGAATTCTGTCAGCTTAGGCATTTTCTTTATTTCTTTGTCTCAAAGCTCCTTCTCACGAATTGCTTCTTTTCTGAGCACTACTCTCAAATTTCTTCCCCGACATTTTTCCACGTTTCTTTACATCTAGAATACCACGCCCTGAAATTGTTTAAATTGTTTGATTGGTGAGCTCATGGTGCAATGGGAACTTTAGAGGCCACGTGGGTGAAGTAGGTCACTTGTAATTTGGATCAATCAGCAGCATTAAATTAGCATATAAGATGATTGATAGAAAACCTGACAAGTAATAAAACGTTTCTTTTGGGGGGTTTTTTTACCTGAAAGGATAGGCCCCCTGAGCATCAGAGGACCCTGGCCACTGCCCCGGTTGGCCCGTGCATTAAGGCGGCCTTGCTCATCAGCACAGGGGCCAGTACAGGGGCCAAGACCTCTTCTACAAAGGCACTGGCCCCTGGTGGCCCCTGTCTAGAACCGCCCATGCCGTTCAGCCAGCAATGCATTTTGGGATATGGAGAGCTTTGAGCGATACACCAGACCCATCCTTCAAATCGGGGAAAAGAAGGATGAATTCGTGGGTCGCATTTGAAGGAGTCTTCGAATTTCGACAGCCTTCGTCACGGCGCTGTGACCTAACTGTCCTCAAAATCCGGCCTTCAAAGGATGCAGCCCTGGAATTTGGACACAGCCTCTGTGATGAGTTAAATGACGTAAAAGTCCACAATTTTGAAATAATAGATGTTTTAAACTTTAGATACTGGGTAAAATGTCAAGTCTTTTCAAGTAAACAGGTTCAAGTACGAGTAAAGTCCCAAGTCATTGGTGTAAAAATCCACGTCAAGTCAAAGTCTTTGAAGATTTTTTCAAGTCAAGTCTAAAGTCACAAAAAAATAACTCAGGTCTGATTAGAGTCCAAGTCATGTGACTCAAGTCCATGCCTTGCAGCAAGAAGGCCCGGGTTCGTATCCTGGCCTGGGGTCTTTCTGCATAGAGTTTGCATGTTCTCCCCGTGGGCTCCCTCTGAGTCCTCTGGCTTCCTCCCACAGTCCCCCCAAAAACCATGACTGTTAGGTGAATTTGTCTCTGTCCAGGGTGTACCCTGCCTCTCGCCCCATGACTGGTGGAGATAGGCACCAGCCCCCCACAACCCTGCAGAGAATGGCCGGGTGTAGATAATGGATGGATGGATGGATATACAGTATATATATATATATAGAAATAAAGCCGTTTGGTTTGCAAACGGTAGGTTTTATAAACTGGAAGGAACGAAAAAACTGTGACTCACAACCATCCTGTAATATAATAGAGAGTTGTTTTTGGAAGTAACAAATTTGAAATTTTGACAACAGGGAAAAGAAAATACAAGATGGAAAGTTTTATGTCTGTCATATGCAAATCACAGTTGTGTGTAATGTGTTGCCAGATAAGTGTTGCTAAATTGTTTGCTCTCGAACAGCTTTTCGAAATCAAACTGTGATGCTGAGATTTTTTTAAATTGATTTAAACATGATTTTACTTTATATTTTACACTAACTATCATGTAAAATAGAAATATATTAGAGACTGATTTAAACTAGCAAGATATACTGTTGCATGTGCAGAATTCACAGTGCATTAAATGCCAACTCAAAACTGAACTGAACTTCATTTTATATTCTCAGTGTTGCTACAGTGACAGTATGTGACTTAGGTTCATCATCTGATGGCAGAACAACCCCTGACTGACTGGGACAGTGGTCTCTTTGACTGCTGTGAAGATATAAGCACTTGTAAGACTCCATCATTGTTTACTATGCATCAACTACAGGGGCTAAACTCTTTTAAGATCACTTAATTGCTGTGTCCCTGTGTTCACGTGCTTTGTCAGGTTGCTACAGTTGCTGGTGCCAGACTAGCCTTGCCTGCACGGTTTCAAAAAGATTTGGAGAGAACCGCTGTCTCCCTTTATGTGATCTGTGTGTTGATTCTGTTGTCCCTCCTGCCGCCCTGTCTCTGAGGGTTGCCATGTGATACAAATATGGTCTCAAGGTATGACAAAATGAGTAATAAATAACATACATACTTGACAAACAATGAAACAGTTAAATTCTACTCCTTTGTAGGGTTCCCTCTGCAAGGACATTGCTGTGTCCTTCTGCTGCACACAGTGTTCCTGGTGTCAGATGTATTGCGAATTAAAATATCGCCAAAAATCTCCCATCGTCATCAATGTGCAGTCACAAACTGTCGTCAACACACAGCCTCCTCCGATGATGACAGTTCCTCCTCAGGCTGTTTTCAACAACTAACCAGGACTAATCCAGCTTCATTTTGATTTTCAAATTACTACAGTTTGATTTTAACAGAAGATTGTAATTTTTTGTTATGTTTTTGTCTTTACAGTTATTGTTTCACAATTTGTAAAATTAACTGTTACTTGGCCAATTTTACAAACCTGACATTATAAGCCTGTATTTGGCGTCAATCAGCTGTTTTTGTTTGTGAAGTTTAAGGCAGACATGAAAGCTGCCGCCTCGTTAAGTTGACCAGTGTTAGAGATTTTATTTTTCTTCTTTTGTTTGACAATTTTATGTAAATGCATTTAAGTTAAACAAACTTTTCTGCATGGTCTATCATGCAGGCCGTTTTTTTTAAACAATAATTTGTTTGAAAGAACAGAAACAAGTTTAACCTGAAGGTTACAAAGAAAGGTGTCGTGAGTAACAAACTCAAGTTTTGCATGAATGTGAACTGTATGTTATAGGTTTATATGTTCAGTAAATTGTATGTTCAGTAAATTGTAAATTGTCGGGGCCGGCCGGCGGCCGGCATGTGCAGCCGCCTCTCTCTTTTTCTCTGGGCCGATTGTCATAGCCGGTCCCTGTATGGCGTCTCGCCTTGTTTGCTGGTTGGGGTGCCTGGCTGCTGGTCGCTGGCGGCTTGGTGGCATTTCTGGGCCGGATCAGTCCTTCTTCACACTGGACTTGGCTCCTGGGTCTTGGTCTTTGTGCGGGGCGCTGGGGTCGGGCATTTGGCCGGGTTTGGTCGGACTTGCGGGTGGACCGGCGGGTGGTGGGCGTGCAGGGCAGGTGGGTGGGGCGCTGGGTTTGGTCTCCTGCCGGGCCGTTGAGCAGCAGTGGTCGCTCCACAAGGAATGGGGCTGGTGGATGTCGGCCTGGTGGGTCGTCCGCCCGGCTCATCGGTTTGCTCCTGGTCTGGGCAGGTACGTCGCCGTGGTTCGTGCTACGGGGGCCTCCGGTGTGCGGGTGGCGCTGAGGGCCTCCTTTGCTGGCAGGGAGGCTGTTGCTGTGTAGAGACAGGTGCTCTCCCCCTACAAGGGCACTTGGAAGGGTGGGGGAGGGGTGTGCGGGAGGGGGGGGGGGTTAACTCAACCTGGGTGTCTAGTGTCTTTTGTGTTTTGAGAGTAGAGCGAATGTCAGGGTGGGTTTAGTGCCCCTTCTGGGATGGGGCTGGGGGGACTGCCTTGGGGTCCGTGGGGCTTTGTGGTGCTGTCGCCGTGGGCCCCGGGTCGAACGTGCCATGGCCTCCCTCCCCTGGTGGATCCCGTTGAACAGCGGTGCCTATTGGGGTCAGTGAGGGAGCTGGCTCCCTGGGAAGACATTTTGTCTCCCAGTCCTTCCCTCCCCATCCCTGGACACCTCTGTCCACCCGCTCCATCACTTTACCACTTATATAGGTTCTTGGGGCATGGGCACATCACTGGGGTGCGAGGAGGGGCTTCTCTCCTCGCTATCCCGTGGCGTCCTGGGTCCCAATTTTAATATACAACTTAGACACTCCCACTTATAACATTCTCACGCGACACATATGTAGGGACTTTGGGGTGGGCACACTTTTCGGCATCCAGAGGGGGAGCGGTTCAATCAGCATCACCTCTGGTGCCGGTGCCCGCTGTTAAACCACATATAGACACTGAGGGCTCGGGGTGGGGGTTGGGGGATGTGTGGCTGCCTTCCCCACATCCCACCCCTCTGTTTTAAATGCACATTATAACAACACGCATCAACACCATACTCGAGCGGGAAGATGGAGGCTAGGGGTCTTTTCACACCCCTGTTCGCTACGGGCCATCAGGGGTTGGGGTTCGGAGGAGGAACAGGCGGTCTGGTCGGGGTCCTGGGCTGTCGGGCTGCTTTGCCACTGTGGGGCCCTTAGCGGTCTGCTTGTCTCCGTCCTAGAAGGTAGGGGGTCCATCTCCCGGGTCCGGGGGCTGGTGGCTCTACTGGGGCATCAGTACCTGGACCTGGGAGCATAAAGTGTGTATAGGGTGTGTGAGTGAGGGTACAGCGTCATTTTTTGGGGTTTCTTGGTGAGTCAGTGAGAATGTATATGTTTAAGAGGGAGGGAACGTATGACTGTGTCTGTATGTCTTTGTCTACCTGTCAGGTTGGATCTTGGTCTGCCCCCTCGCCTGACGCACCTCAGGCCTTACACTTAATGGGGGGCCTATTTCCCCTCCGTCACTCCCCACTGGTGACGGGGGCCCCTGCCTGCCGGTGCATTGGTGGTCAATCCGTTTCGGAACTGGTGTGTGCCTGGCCGGGCCTGGGGGGGCCGGTGTGTCGGTCGGCCGGTGTGTCGGTCGGCCGATGCGCTGAGCCAATATCTTCCTTTGGTTGGTTGGGGCACCTCTTTTAGGGGTGCCAGGTTTGGGATTGTTGGGTGGTGCCTGCTCGGTGGCTCGGCGGGATGCGGATCCAGCATCTCTGCTCGTTTGATCACCTGTTCTGTGCGCACCATGCGTGGCCGGTTCATTGGCGGGTTGAACTGGCCCTGGCCCTCGTTGGATGCCTGGTCTCGGCGCCCTGCGTTGCACGGGATCAGGACCCGGGAGCTGGTACAACTTGGTGTCCAGATGCTGGCTGAGCCCGGCCTGGGGATGCTGTCCGTCCCTTGCGGCTATCGGTGGGGCACCCCGACGTAGGGCAGGGGTGGGGTGCTGGGATGTTGGCGGTGGGGATTGGCCTAGGGTGGTGGCGGCGCGTGGCGGCCGGCTGCGGCCCCTGCAGTGCCGGGGGCCCCTCGTCGGCCGGTCCCTTGTCGGGTCCCTGCTGGGGGGTGGGGTGCCCCAGGGCCCCGGCTCTCCCGGTCCGTTGCCGGCGGGGCCCGTGGGCTCGTCACTGCTGCCCCCCGGTCCCCTGCGTAGTGGCCGCTGGACGTTCCCCTGGGGTTCTCCTTTGCTCCACTCTTGGGGGATGCGGTCGGCCCCGCCTGGGTCCGCCTGGGGCTCTGGGGGTCCTTTGGACGTCTTTGCTCCGATCTCCTTCATGTCTGCATCGATTCCTGGGAGATGCCTGCTCACACCAACTATCGAACACTCTTATGGAGAAACCTTATATGCACCAGCATGCTAACACACACACATAAATGTGGGCTCTCTGGTGTTTAAGGATATATTCTTGGGCTGAGGTTATCATTACTAGAGCTTGATTAATCGGTACCATGAGTTTTCCTGTGACATTGTTGTTGTATTTTTATATCTATTTTTGTGTGATGTGGTTGTGTAATTCTTAGTTCACAATGTTTGGTTTGTTTTGTCGATGCTCCTTTTTTGTGTTTTGTTTTGTTTTTTCCCCCTCTCTCTGCCGTCCTGTGGGCATGGAGGCAGACTTTAATGTCTTCCTGTGTCTTCTTTGTTCCCCTTCCTCTCTTGTATTTTCTCTCTCTTGACTTTTTGTTTCCTACCTCTCTTCTTCATCTTCCTTCTTTCTCCTCCTTTATTTTCCATTTCCGTGTCCATAACATCAGGAAATAAAAACCCCAACAATTCATAATAAAGATTTTTCACACATATATCAAGTGGAGTACTATAGCAAAAGCTGTACTGCTCCGCTTTTGAAAGTAAATTTGTTGGGCTTCTACTTGGTACTCAGACACCAATTCTGAACTCCACACTGCCAAACAGGACACGTTTTAAAAAATATATATATATATATGTTCAGTAAATTGTCGGCTGATAATTTACTGAGCAGGATTTTCAAATTAATGTGAAGATCCTGACTCTGATCTCTGATTTTAATTGCATTACCACTCCTCCGAACCGAGAACTGGTCCAGTAGTTCCTTATTCTCTGTATTACAGTGATGTAAGTGCAACAATAAGTTTTTTCCTAGGTTTGTTGAGTCTTGAAAATGTTCCTCCTTTTTGGCCACCGTATGTCAAGGCCTTATTGTTTTGGCAAAACAGAAAACACTGTCAAAAAATATATTATTGACCTCAACATTAGCATACACGTTAGCATACAGCCAATGTCAAACCCGCAGCCTGCACAAAAGACCATGGCATGCCATGCTGCTCTAAAGAAAGTTTTGTATATTACTTATATATTATTTATATATTACTGCGGTTGTTGCAGTTTATTTTGTTTTTGTTTTATGCTGTATATTACTTAATATCTAAATGTTCGTGTTCATATGTTTATTTCATGCCAATTTGAAAATAAATAGCAACAGGTTAAGTAGGAACTCGAATTTTGTCTGTGTTTGTGTTTGGAGGGGGGCCTCCCGGGCTAATTATGCTTAGGGCCTCCAAGACCCTGATCCCCAGGTGTAACCATAACAGATTTTACGACAGTAGTAGAAAACAATACCTTTTTCCCAACTGTAGGGGAACCCCGAGAGCAAAACTTACATAGTGTCGCTTTAAAGCACTCACAGGTCAGATTTTGTTTTGTTGTGCACAAGCAGCTGACATCTCTGTATGTCAGTTCTCCTTAGGCAAGGGTTACTACCTGATATATCTTCATTGTGGAGGGAATTGATGGCGCATCATTTGGTATTTCCTGAACAGCTTTCTCCACTGCTTCTCACTGACAAAAAAACAACTTGATTGTTGTTTCTGTCTTTTGCAACACATTACACAGTTCTGCAGCATCAGGAATGTCTGTTACTTCGCTGACCAGCCTGTCAGCGTTCCTCTTCAGGGCTCCTCCTACACCATTTGGTGCACCCTTCCCATGGCTCACATCAAAGAAGTTCCATGTCCCAGCAGTGAATCCTCGTTTGAACAGCTCAGAACAAAAAACAAAGAAATTCCCTCGCTGTCTCAGTGCATGGACCATAACTGTAAAAATGGATTGTGGAGACCTCTTAATGGGCCTCCTGCACATAATTAAGGACTGGAGACAAATGCTTCCAGATTGCTGGTGGACCCTTCAGTCTTGAGGGGGGCACTGTGCAGAAGGACATTGGATGTGTCCACATAAAGCACACCTATGTGCTTTAGTGTTTTTTGTCTTCTTCCCCGCCCTTGATCACATTGCCTAGAAGAAACATGTCAACATAACACTTGATTACATTTTGCAGATGTTAAAATGTAATGTTATATTAATCTCTGCAACCTGGTAGTAGATTTAATTTCACACTGTAATGCAGTCACTTCTATTTTGTATGAGCTAGAACAATCTAAACTTGGTTGTTGCACACAACATTGTTATTACATTGTAATAAAAAGATATAAACTATTGCCTCCTTTGCACATTCTCTTTGACACTATAAATTTCATAAATTTGACCTGGAATAGCCGGAGGTGTTTGGAGGGGTGAGAGGTGCTGTTGAACTTCTTTTTTGTCTTTGACTGTCTTTGGTATGTTTCCTCTCACTTTTTCCATTGTCTGCGCTTTTCTCTCACTTAGTAGGTCTATCCTGTTCTTCCTGCCTGATTCTAAGTTCTCCCTGTATTTTCTTTTTTTCCCTTTCTTTTTCCCCCTCTCTGGGTCGGCATCACGTCGAGGACGATACCGCAGCTGCTTTTCTGCAGCACTAAGTGGTGGCCTTGCTCCCTTTAAGCATTTATTCACATTATAAAACTGATCTTAAATATCATCAACCTCAGCAATTTCAAGTGTAAACGTAAAAAGAATCATGGGAGAAGTGTGATATTAATCAATCTAATGAATCATTTTATCAGTGGACTCTACTCACTCCTGTTACTTTTACTTAGTCCTGTTACTCCTCATACGAGTCTGATCAGCAAGTGCAGTAATCTTCTTCTGAATGTTGCATCCCCTGATTGTCATCATAAAATCAAACAGGTCACCCAACTGCTCATGTCCAAACCTGCATATACAATTTATGAGTTATTTTTTTATTCTGTTTTTATCAAATCCATCTCTCGTTCCTTTTTCATTCACTTAAGAAACATCTCAAAACCTGCTAGCTGTCCAACACATAAGATTGAGAACTAAAGTAGAACAGTTTGCCCCTGAAACTCAGTCCCCTAGAATCTGTAAAGGTTGTCAAAAATATTTGAAAAATCTGTTCAACCAGACCTTCCCCCATTAGTATGTGTGAACTATAAAGCATTTTTATGTGTTTCCCTTCACTACCATTTTATTTTGTAACATTTTTCTTCTTAATGTTTGTGATTTTGATTATACTATCATACTGTCGTTTTGTTCTGATACATTCTTCATATGCATAATGTTTTTGGGCTTGGAGGTCCTCCATGTTTACATGTTTTCCACAGTTTTTTGCTTATGCTGTACAGTGCTTTGTGATATCTCTATCTGTGAAAGGTGTTCTATAAATACATTTTACTTACTTACTTACTTACTTACTTACTTACTTACTTACTTACTTACTTACTTACTTACTTACTTACTTACTTACTTACTTACTTACTTACTTACTTACTTACTTACTTACTTACTTACTTACTATATTAATAATCCGCTGTATGCACTTTTTTCTTCCATTTTCAAGCCTTACCCAATTTTTCTCAAATCCTATTCCGTAATTTAACCTAGTCGCTCCACTGTATCTGCTCTGCACAGCTACCCACTCCCAGATGAGTGAGTTCAGCATTCTCCATATTTTAACCTAGGGTCCATGGGCCAAATTAGGTCACTGGTGATGACAAGGGCCCACACAACTCCTTTCTGTACAGAAGTTATGAGGTCTAAGTAAATGATTAAAAGCAAGCTATGTGAGTGTTAAGAATGACATGCTGCTATGAAAATAAGAATAAAAACTACAGTTGTGCTTTCTCAGTTGTGCAGCAACTGGTTAAAGAGAATGACACATATTTTCTCCCACGTATATCTCCATCAGCTTGCCTTTGCTCTTTAAAAGAAAGTGTTTAAAAGCCTCTCTTAAAGTTGTCTCAGATGTTCTCCCCGGACCTCAAATTGTATGTCCTTCTAAAATAACTCCCATATGCTGGATTCTCTCTCAAAACTAACTACAAACAAAAACTAAAAGAAACCCAGTCAGTCAACTTCTTGGAAAACATGCACTAGATATAGGCCCAGTTCATCTCAGCCTCAGCTTGTGCTTTTGCTCAGAGCTGGTAGTGTGAATGTCTCTTATTGATTGAGTAATGAATTTGGTTTTCTGAGTTGACAAGCAGAGATATCAAATCAGCCAGACTAACTAAGTACTGGACAGCTTTCATAGCAGCATTCAGATCACTATGCCCAAGATATGCCATACAAATTATGTACTACGGCCAAAGAAATCTTAATTTATGCTCAGTTATTCTGTTACAGTAACATTTTGAATCTTTAGTGCTCAGACCAATTCTAAGTGCTCCACGGAGTGATAACTCAGCACTCTTTTATCTAATAGTTTTATATCAAAATTGAAATATTCTTATTAAAATAATTTTCCTTTTCTTTATTAATTTAGCTGTTTAATAAAAATCAATTTCCTTCACCTTTTAAAAAAGCCAATTAATTCTATCTCTCTCTCTCTCTCTCTCTCTCTCTCTCTCTCTCTCTCTCTCTACTGCCTGTGTTTCAGTACAAATATTCTCTGGATTATGTTATTATATTATGATTATACGTGGTTGGGTCTGACACATGATGTCCAACAGACGGTCTTTTTTGTTCAGCTCAGGTTGGGCCAGGCGCCTGCAACCTTTCCCAATCATAGGCAAACTGTCCGAACATGTTTCATCAAACCACTTCCTCTCAGTACATATCCTGTATCTAGTCAGTAAAAACTTCTTCATTTATCTTTAAAGTATCTTCCAATTTAGTTTCCCTTTGACATGCGCCTTTCATGGTCGGGAATCCTTTTGCAGAAAGGACTGCTTCAATGCGGCGTGGCATGGAGGCAATCAGCCTGTGGCACTGCTGAGGTGTTATGGAGGCCCAGGATGCTTCGATAGCGGCCTTAAGCTCATCCAGAGTGTTGGGTCTTGCGTCTCTCAACTTCCTCTTCACAATATCCCACAGATTCTCAATGGGGTTCAGGTCAGGAGAGTTGGCAGGCCAATTGAGCACAGTAATACCATGGTCAGTAAACCATTTACCAGTGGTTTTGGCACTGTGAGCAGGTGCCAGGTCGTGCTGAAAAATGAAATCTTCATCTCCATAAAGCTTTTCAGCAGATGGAAGCATGAAGTGCTCCAAAATCTCCTGATAGCTAGCTGCATTGACCCTGCCCTTGATAAAACACAGTGGACCAACACCAGCAGCTGACATGGCACCCCAGACCATCACTGACTGTGGGTACTTGACACTGGAGTTCAGGCATTTTGGCATTTCCTTCTCCCCAGTCTTCCTCCAGACTCTGGCACCTTGATTTCCGAATGACATGCAAAATTTGCTTTCATCCGAAAAAAGTACTTTGGACCACTGAGCAACAGTCCAGTGCTGCTTCTCTGTAGCCCAGGTCAGGCGCTTCTGCCGCTGTTTCTGGTTCAAAAGTGGCTTGTAGCCCATTTCCTGCACACGCCTGTGCACGGTGGCTCTTGATGTTTCAGTCCACTGCTTCTGCAGGTCCCCCAAGGTCTGGAATCGGTCCTTCTCCACAATCTTCCTCAGGGTCCGGTCACCTCTTCTCGTTGTCCAGCGTTTTCTGCCACACTTTTTCCTTCCCACAGACTTCCTACTGAGGTGCCTTGATACAGCACTCTGGGAACAGCATATTTGTTCAGAAATTTCTTTCTGTGTCTTACCCTCTTGCTTGAGGGTGTCAATGATGGCCTTCTGGGCAGCAGTCAGGTCGGCAGTCTTACCCATGTTTGCGGTTTTGAGTAATGAACCAGGCTGGGAGTTTTCATGATATGCTAATTTTTTGAGATAGGAATTTTGGGTTTTCATGAGCTGTTAGCTATTGTAAGTTTAAAGGATTTGAATAACTACTTAAATTTTACTCAAACAGCTATTCCGTAAAGACTCTTTAAACTTGTAAGCAATACTGTCCTATGTGCAGAATTCACAATGCATTAAATGATGACCACAATGCATTAAATAATGATCCAATATTAAACTGTTCTTTATTTTAAATCCTTAAAGCTGCTACAGTGACAGTCTGTGACTTAGGTTCATCATCTGATGGCAGAACAACCTCTGACTGACTGGAATAGTGGTCTCTTTGACTGCTGTGAGGATCCACGTCTTAGTAAGAGTCTGTCCTTGCTTATTATGCATCAACTAAAGGAGCTAAATTCTCGAAAGATAATTCATTGCTGTGTTTCTGTGTGTTCACTTGTTTTTCAGGTTGCTATGGTTTATGGTGCGGATCTTGCCTTGCCTCCACTGTTTCAAAAAGATTTGGAGAGAATCGCCGTCTCCGTTTATGGGATACATTGGTTAATTCTTGTGTCCCTCCTGCCGCCCTGTCTCTGAGGGTTGCCATGCGATACAAATATGGTATCAAGGTATGACTAAAGGAGTTAGAAATAACATACATGTTTGACAAACAATAAAGCAGTTTAATTCTACTCCTTTGTAGGGTTCCCTCTGCAAGGACATTGCTGTGTCCTGCTGCTGCACAAAGTGTTCCTGATGTCAGATGTATCTCGAATTAAATTATCGCAAAAATACCCCCACTATCGCAAACATGCAGGCGCAAACTGTTATGGAGATGCAGCCTTCTCCGTGAAAGACAGTTCCTCCTCGGGAATGACTCTGATATTCATTTGTTTTTTAAATGAGCACTGTTTGATTTAAACACATGATTGTGATTTTTTTTTTGTGCTGGCATTTATTGTTTTGGGGTTAACTAGTTAAGTTAGCTCAACTCTAAATATTAATTTTCTTTGTCTTGCGTCAAAAATAAAAACATTTTAACTGAAGTATGGGTTTTTGTTACAGTGAAGTACTGCAAAATAGAAATAAAAACAAATTCAGAATTAAGTTTACTTTTAACAAGCATGGCACATTTAACCATACAGCCGAATTTGATGAAGCTATAAAATAGAAAATGATACTTTGAATGTCTGTTTTGTTTTATGTTTTTAATAAATTAGAAGGAAATAAAACCAACCTATAGCTTGTATGATGCATCAATCCTCCATCAGCAGATCAGCAGACTTGGACTAGACAACATTTCTCAAACATATCATCATCTAACTATCGGTGTGTGGAATATTCAAGAATGACTGTTTGGAGTGCAGTAAATGTTGGTTAATATATCTATTCTAATGTAATATTTATTGGGTCTCACAGCAGCAGATGTTCACACCAGACACAAATGCAATTGCCCACAAGACAAAAGGTTACAGAGAAAAGGGTTAGAAATGAGTAGGAAACAAAAAAGGAAAACGGGTACACATCTTAACTGTCATCAGTATCACAATATTTCCAATATTATCACCCTTGTAGGATTTTCTAATGCATAATGCATGCCTCATTTAGACAAAACAAATAGGGTAATGTTGTGATTTCAGTTAAAAAGTAACTATAGTAACTATATACTATGTCCCAGCATAGTATCATATAATAAATGTTACGCTCTTAAAACCAATACCACACTAACGTTGGGATTTATCAAGAAGTGTTTTATTTAAGTTTATACCCACATTACAATTTTTTTTTCAATATGTAATCATGCATTGCCATGTAGGGAACACAATGTTCTGAACACAGCAGCTTTACAGACATGATTCACCAAAGCTTATTGTGTGTGCTGCTAAGATCATTGTTCCACACCTGTGGGGCTTGGGGGTCCCAGGTTTTTCTACACAAACCTCAACTGCTGGATATCATGCCTGAATGATGGATGTAAGGCCCTACAGTTGATGCCTGCATGCCTTTTTCTGGGGGCAGGGAGACTCCAGTCTCTGAGTTAGACCTGTGTGCATCCGGGACGAAAACCACCAAGTAGTTCACAAGTGTATGTGTCACCAAAATACCTACAAAAGCTTTTAAGTGTTAAGTTTAGCAACAAAATTCAATATGGCATTTTCTAATTACATTGACAGAAAGTAATTTAGGTTTTCTCCAGCACTTCTGTTTCACCTCATATCTGCTGAAATGTGAAAATTTTATTTTAAACACAATTTAGTTAGGCCATAGCCACTAAAGTTCTCTCTTAGACTTCTATAAAATATATGCAAGCCGTGGAAGATTGAATACAATAGCCACATTATTTAAAAAGTTTCACTAGAACATGTGCATCCAAATACTTGTTCTCATTCAAACCTAAGTCAAGTATTTGCGTGCATGTTTGCATGTCAACTTTGCATTTACGTGTATTTCCCCCAGGAGATCTAATTTTTTGTCAGGTTAAAAACGGAATATTTAGTGTGTGTGAAACAGTAGCATTAAAAATCTTATTAAAGACGTTATGCACATGTTCAAACATGGCCAAAGAAATATTCTAAATACAATGTAAAGTAAAAGATAATTTATTATAGCCTGAAACAACGTAACTAAATTTTCAGGGGTATTTAGAAAGTCTTCTAAGCTCTTTTTTATATAGGGTGTTGTGTAAAAAATGAATTAATAGACAGAAAAAAACAGATACCGAGGGGAGCGTCACTGTGCAATGTTATCCTTTTAAGCTGAGATATCTAATCCACTACAATTCTCTTTTCTGTAAAAGTGTGGGAGTAAAGACATTCCTAGCAGACAAAGATTGGGACATGGTGCACACACAAACTTTGCATTCATCTGTTAAACTGATGTGTGCCTTTTACATATAAAAAAAACAAATCCAGAGGAATCTTATAAATTAACATGTAGAATAATAAAGGGCAAACATTCTATCCACTGCACTATTTAAAGTCATTGCTGTTGATAATTGTTTTAGGAAAATTAGAGAAAGTACCAGGTGTGCTTTATTTTGAGCTGTTTGTTATTGTGCATCTATTTTATGATTTTAAACTGAAGCCAAAAAAAATAAACCTGTCATTGAGCTTAATGAACCAATCCATGCAAATTGAGTGTGTGCCTCACAATGAATCCTTTTAGTTTGTGCATTCTGGCACAACTTCATCCTTTATGTATATCAAAGAGAACATTTTGTAAAACTTTATGAACGCAATATTTACAGTTGCAGTCAGAACTTTACACATGTGTACCATGTTGAGGAATGTCAACTTACATTTTACTTGTTACTTTTTCTTTTTACAATATGTAATTATTATTATATAACATAGAGCTAAAATGATTTTAAACAAGATCTGGATGCATGCCACACAGTAAGTAGCACTGTTGCCTTGGAGACAGAAGTTCCTGACTGAGGCTTTGCATGTAAAGCCTTGTTTCTCTAACCCTGGTATTGTACAAACACTAGCAAACTTGAATTAAATTCAGCAAAGAGAAGAAAAAGTGTCAGTTACTGTATACAACTGATACTAAGTTACTGTTGCTTAGTCTGCCACACTTTAAGGCCTATCAAAAACCACCACTGTTTTCACCTGGACACACCTAGAAGTAAAGTGCATATTGTCAACACAATTTCTTTAGGTGAGTTTATCTAATTATTTTTCACTAAACAACCAACTCATTAGAAGTCAAAGATAAGAGATTAAATAAGATTAAATAAGATGAATGGAGCCTGCGTAATGTCACTGGAAGGGTTTCTGAAGAGCTGAGTTGAAGGCTAAGGCCTTCCTTGGAGCAAGCGGGATGGGGGGGGGGGGGTTGGGGGTAAGCAGCTGGTCACCAGCACTAGCTCATCTCTGTCAATCAATACCCCATGCTCCTTATTATTCAGAATTTCAAGCTTAAATTACATCTAAATGGATGAGTTATTAAAAAAAAAAATTCACCCCCTCAGTACGGTGGCCGGGAAGTACAAAACAAAATTACATTAACCTGAAAATTTTTTTTCATTTTACCGAAACACTTTTACAAGTTTAAAAAAAACACTTTTACAAGTTTAACAAAACACTTTTACAAATTTACTGAAACAAATTTACAAGTTTACCGAAACACTTTTACAAGTAAAAAAAAAAAAAAAACACTTTTACAAATTTAACAAAACACTTTTACAAAGACATGACCCGGAAGTGATACTGCAGGGAGGAGGTTAGAGTCGGGACAAGACCAAAGTGGTAACAGTAATGGAATCGAGCCTGCCAGCAGCTCAATCTGCAGAGATGTTTTGCAGAATCTATTTTCAAGTTTTAGGGACATTTTGTGTTGACTGTGGACATAGTTTGGACTTTCTCGCTGATGCAGAGGGAGAAGAGGTCGGTTTTATGGACTACCTCGTAAAGTATTTCAACGAAGGCCACTCATACAGTGTCCCGTTCCCCGCAGTATCAATTCCGGGTTATGTCTTTGTAAAAGTGTTTTAGTAAATTTGTAAAAGTGTTTTGCTAAACTTTTAAAAGTGTTTTTTTTTTTTTTGTAAAAGTGTTTCGGGAAACTTGTAAAAGTGTTTTGGTAAACTTTTAAATGTGTTTCGATAAATTTGTAAAACTGTTTTTGTAACTTGAAAGAGTGTTTTGGTAAACTTGTAAATGTGTTTCGGTAAAATGTAAAAGTGTTTCAGGTTAATGTAATTTTGTTTCGGTAAAATGTAAAGTGTTTCAGGTTAATGTAATTTTGTTTTGCACTTCCCGACCACCGTACCTCAGAGTTTACTTGACGATAAACTTGACCTATTAAACCTAAAATGTTTGGGGATTTTTTGTACCATGCTGTAAACATGTTTATTTCTGCTGTGAAGTTGGCATTTTTAACATGAGAGTCAATGGGAACTTGCTCCTTTGTAGACCCAACCCCTAGCGGATGACGGGCGAACTGCAATTTCTGTCACTTTACATTTTCCCTCTTGGTGTCACATCAACCTGTGACAGGAGGAAACTGTAATCCAACCCACAATGTTTGGATTGCAAGACGACTACTTCACTTACTGAGCCACAGTAGCCAGTGTTTTCAGTCATACATCAATTAAAACTATAGCAAAGGGGTCTCAGTTTATTCCACTGTATGCTATAGAACTTTAAAGTGAAACTCCAGAATGCAAATCCTGCAGATCAGAGGCAAATGAATTCCTGCTACCAAAGTAGGCATGCAAATAGTGCACAGTCCTTCAATAATATGGAGGAGAGGTTTACACCAATGAAAGATAAAGTTAGTTTGCATTTTTTCCCCCTAAGGTTCAGAATAAAAAAGGAAAGACCACACCTTACACAACCAGTGTTCTGTAAACACACCAAGTGACAGCAAGATTTTGGATAACTAAGATTTGGACCAACCAAAGGTTGTTTTGATTTGACAGGTAAGACTTTGCTTGGCTATTAGAAAGGTTGATGTGTTTTTAAAACATGCATAAGACACTGTTTATGTTTCAGAAATAAAAATTTACATAAAACAAGAAAAGCAACAAATTATTCCAACTACTGTTAAATTAATGTGATGTATTGTTTTTAATAGTTTTCAACATTGCGATCTAGACTTCACCTGTATAGATACCTGTAGAAAGGCTGGTAAAACTAATAGTATTTTTTAAGTGCTTATACAGTATGGCCTAACATTGTTCTGTTTCGCTTTCTGCTCTGCTCATTATAAAATAATGCAAATACAACAAGCTGGAAATATCTTCAATTGAATTCAGTTCAGAGTATCTATCCGGGACAGGATCCAATATGGCATCTTCTGGACTAACTAAACATTGTGATTTTGTTGACAGGTCATTGTAGGATATATATCATATTCAAATATTTACAGCAATATGCCTGCTTCAGTCGCCCTTACAGAACACGATCATGTGCTCATTATCTCTGAACACTTATACTAGCAGGTAACAGGAGGTTACAGATATTAACTGGTTAGTTGCAGACCTATTGTCTCATTTAGAAAGCTTGCTTACGCTCAAAACGGAGTCTGAAAACAGTCTCAAAATGGAGTCTGAAAATTGTTTGTCTTTGTGAATTATTAAAAAAAGAAGTGAAGGAAAAATGTGTACAACTTTAAGCACACTGAAAGACTTGCTTACCCATACTTTGGACATTGAGGACACTGGCAGTTCAGCCGGTGAGGTGAAAAAATGTAGATCTTTGTGCACACACATACAACCAACAATCAGCCCCCACCCCCCATCTCTGATCTGAGAATAGAAATTAGAATCTGATTGAAAATATGTTGTATTTAAGAATTATATTACAGTATGTTCATATATGTACAGTAGTTTCATAGGTTTCAATGACTTAGCAGTCAGATGGGTGAGTTCTTATCTGAAGGACAGGAAACAGGTGGTGGATATTGGGGGAACAATTTCTCAACCACAATGCACAGACTGTGGGGTCCCTCAAGGGAGTGTCTTGGGCCCACTATTCTTCCTTATATATATAAATGTTTGTATGTTCATGTCAACTTCTTTTATATGCAGATGATTCTGCGTTATCTGTTTCTCATAAAGATAAGAACATAGTTGAATGAACTCTAAGTGAAGAACTATTAAATGTTAGCAGGTGGATGTTAGATAACAGACTATCGCTTCATCTAGGGAAAACAGAGGCTATACTGTTTGGGTCAAAGGTTAAACTGGAAAGATCCCCTGGTTTTAAGGTTTTAGTTGGAGATAATGAGATTACTGTAAAAGACTCAGTTAGTTACCTTGGTTGTGTGCTGGACTGCCACCTGTCTGGAGTGGGCCAAGCGCAAAAGGTACTTGCCAAGGTCAATCAAAGAGTACGTTTCTTGGCCAGAATCTCAAGGTTTGTGGACAAGAAAGCGATGCTAGCCCTGGGAAGTGCTCTAATTCAGCTTTATTTTGACTATGCATGCTGCTCATGGTATAATGGTGTCTTGAAGCACCTGAAACATAGGCTTCAGACTGCTCAAAATAAGGTTATATGGATTAGTTTGAACCTCCCCATGAGAGCTCATATTTACACTTCTCATTTTGAGACTATTGGGTGATTAAAAGTAGAAGACAGAGTCTCCCAGATTCACCTGTGCATGGTAATTAAGATCGTGCATGGGGTTGTCCCCAAATATTTAATCAATTACTTTGAGTGAGAGATGTTCACAGGTATTCTACTAGGGGCAGCTCTACTGATTTTGTACCCCCTAAAGTTAAGAGTAACTTAGGTAAGGAGTCCTTCTTGTATGTTGCAACAAGCCTGTGGAACAGGTTACCAGGAAATATAAAGATGGTCAGAAGTTTAAGAGGTTTTAAGCTGGCATTGAGAAAATGGCTTAGATGCCAATCTTAGTATTGTTTTTTTTTTTTTATTACTGTATTGTCTAGATGTAATATATGTATGTATGTGGTGACTGATGATTGGTCTGTTGCCATCTGTTCTGCCCCCCCACATTCCTCAAGGGACCACAATGGAAATAAGCCCTAGGGCTTTATTGTGTTATCCTGACTTTGTTTTTTTGTTTTTTTAATGTATGGTGTAAAGCTGTATTATATTTTACAATGAAAACGGTCGAATAAAATCGATCAATCAATCTACAGTGGGGCAAAAAGTATTTGGCAGCCACCGATTGTGCAAGTTGTCCCATTTAAAAAAGATAAGAGAGGTCTGTATTTTAGATACACATCAACCGTAAGAGATAGGATGTTAAAAAAATCTCAATGAAATCTCATTGTATGATTTTTAAAGAATTTATTTGTATGATGGTGCAAAAAAAAGGTATTTGGTCAATAACAAAAGTTCACCTCAATGTTTTGTAATGTAGCCCTTGTTGGCAGTGACAGAGGTCAAACGTTTCCTGTAGGTCTTCCCCAGTACACTGTACCTGGTATTTTGGCCCATTCTTCCATGCAGATCTTCTCTAGAGCTGGGATGTTTTGGGGCTGTCGCTAGATAACATGAACTTTCAACTCCCTCCACAGATTTTCTATTGGACTGAGGTCTGGAGACTGCCTAGGCTGATCCAGAACATTAAAATCCTTTTATGTAGCCACCCACTTTACAAGTGGTGGGTCTGGGATAATTGTCATGCTGGAAGATCCAGCCACGTTTCATCTTCAATGCTCTCACTGATGGAAATAGGGTTTTTCCCAAAACCTCACAATACTTGACCCCATTCATCCTTTCCGTAATATGGATCAGTTGTCCTGCCCCAAAGCATAATGTTTCCAACCCCATGCTTCACAGTGGGCACTGATAGCAGACCCCAGTAGACTTTAACCAGAAGACATTAGTGGTCTGGAAGGTTGATTCAACAGCCACAGATGAATGATGAATAATCAAGGGGGCTGGGTGCATCATCTGTTCTAAAGTCCATTATAACTGGTCCCCCATGAATACCAAAGGGACATGGTAATCACATCTAAATGGAATAAGCCACCAAAATATAACTTTGAAGCTGCAAATACCTTAGGATCCCACTGGTAAACGGTAACCATTACAGATGCCGTAAGAAAGGAATTGTCAACCAAATTAGAAGAACACTAATGGAGCTCAAATAGTTCATGTAGTAGCTTGTAATCTTTCTGTCTGTGTGTTTAAATTTGCATTTGAACTGTTTTTAGCTATGACTATTTTTATTGAAAATATTAAACAAACACACATATGAAAGTGTTGATTAGCTCTACTCATCAGGTATCAGCACAAGACTCTTGTTCTGAGGAACACATATATCATTATTTTCCACTAGGTGGTGGTGTGCTGTTGAAAATACATCAGTTACTTCAACATGTTGGAACACACGTCAGCCAATAATGATAAAGTCCCCCCAAAAGGTTTCTTGATTTGCCATTTAAAAAGATTAAGGAGTAAATTATCGACTGCAGAATAAATGTTACATTGTGGGATTTTCAATACTGAGTATTTGCTATCCTGGAACACACTGTTTTACAGGGTGAGAGTTCACAGGTTGTGTCTGATTTATAAGATCTGATGGCAGAGAGACCCCTGACAGACTGGGAGAGTGGTCTTTTTGACTGCTTTGAGGATGCAAATACATGTAAGAGTCAAACGTTGCAAATTTCTTATAAAGAAAACGGTCCCTTTATCAAACTGGATCAGTTTCTGTCTATCTGTGCTTTTAGGCTGCTATGGTTTCTGGTGCGGACTTTGCCTTCGCGGGACAGTTTCCAGGGGATTTGGAGAGAACTACTGTCTCCCTTTATGTGATTTTTGTGGATCTGTTTCTCCTGCAGCCTTGTCCATGAGAGTTGCCATGCGACACAAATATGGAATCAAGGTATGACAAGATTCAGTGTTTATACAGTGTAATACAAACCAAACTAACAATAAAAACCTTCAATTTGCTTATTCCTAGGGCTCTTTATTGGAAGACATTTGTATTTCGTGTTGCTGTATGAACTTATCCTGGTGTCAGATGCATCGTGAATTGAAACATCGCAAGACGAGCCCAGTTGTCACCAGCGCTCATACAACAACTTTTGTCAACATGCAGCCTGCTGTAATGATGATGCCTGCTCCAGTCAATTATGTGAGCCAGCCAGTTGTCATCCAGGGTTCACAGTAAAAAAAATGGCTTGCTCTTTAATCTGATCTAACCTTTGAAAAACAATAACGTGATATTTTTGAATCTAGATGACAAAATTTCAATGTGTGATAAACTATTTAGTATTGTAGGGTAGGAGAGATAAAAACATTTAAATGAGTGTAAGTTAAAGAAGACTGATATACCCCTAAACTACTGGTTAATTGTGATGTTTGATTCAAAGCAATAATGACAATATTTAGATTTTGTTTGGTAGGTTTTCTTAATGTGAAAATGTATATTTAAGGTAACATTTAGCAGTTCTTACCATTGTTGCCTTGCAGCTAGAAGGTCCTGGGTCTGGCCTTGGCTTCTTCCCACATGACTCTTAGGTTAATTGGTTACTCTAAGTTGTCCTTAGGTATGAGTGAGTGCAGCATGGTGGTTTGTCCTGTGTATCTCTATGTTGCACTGCGATGGATTCAATAAAAATATACATTTTGTGCTTCACTGAAAGTTAGCTGTAAACTTTAATGTCAGACTGACATTCAAATTCCGGCTTTCATACTCATACGGGCAAAGGTGCTGGTGTTGGAAAACCTGAAGCTTCTGCACTTATTTAAACGATCAGTCTATGCACCTCCCAGCCTCCAACCTGTCCACTGGCCTGCAGAGCTGACTGCTTACATGATCTGCAGCTAAAACATCCAGACACCCCAATTTAGTTGCTGGTGATCTAAATCTAAGTGGCCTAGGATGTCTGTTGACCGGCTTCGAGCAGTATGTGAAAATGCGTGCACAAAAAAACAATATTCTGAACAAATGGTTTGTAAATCTAAAACGTTTCTCCAGAATGTGCTATATATGTCTGAAATGTTGACCTCTAATACTGACTAGATATGATCCCAGTGTATAAAACCAACATTTAAAAGATTTAAACCAGAAAAGAAAGTAACAAGTATACTCATGGAAACATGGGACCTTAGAAAGCAAGGACCAACTTAAAGACGGCTTCGATTTAACTGAGTGGAGATATATTTCAAAACAACTCAGTGGATGATGCAACAACTATCATAAATGAGTATATTGACATTCCTGTGTATCTTACAAATGAAATAAAAATCTTTCCAAAAAAGGAGTCATACATTTCCAGAAATATAAAACTTCCCCAGTACACTGTACCTGGTATTTTGGCCCATTCTTCCATGCAGATCTTCTCTAGAGCTGGGATGTTTTGGGGCTGTCGCTAGATAACATGAACTTTCAACTCCCTCCACAGATTTTCTATTGGACTGAGGTCTGGAGACTGCCTAGGCTGATCCAGAACATTAAAATCCTTTTATGTAGCCACCCACTTTACAAGTGGTGGGTCTGGGATAATTGTCATGCTGGAAGATCCAGCCACGTTTCATCTTCAATGCTCTCACTGATGGAAATAGGGTTTTTCCCAAAACCTCACAATACTTGACCCTATTCATCCTTTCCTTAATATGGATCAGTTGTCCTGCCCCAAAGCATAATGTTTCCAACCCCATGCTTCACAGTGGGCACTGATAGCAGACGCCAGTAGACTTTAACCAGAAGACATTAGTGGTCTGGAAGGTTGATTTCAATGGCCACAGATGAATGATGAATAATCAAGGG
Source organism: Valencia hispanica (assembly GCA_963556495.2). Classification (NCBI taxonomy): domain Eukaryota; kingdom Metazoa; phylum Chordata; class Actinopteri; order Cyprinodontiformes; family Valenciidae; genus Valencia; species Valencia hispanica. The sequence goes on along the minus strand of OY747705.1, from coordinate 47,220,239 downwards.
GGCTGGGTGCATCATCTGTTCTAAAGTCCATTATAACTGGTCCCCCATGAATACCAAAGGGACATGGTAATCACATCTAAATGGAATAAGCCACCAAAATATAACTTTGAAGCTGCAAATACCTTAGGATCCCACTGGTAAACGGTAACCATTACAGATGCCGTAAGAAGGGAATTGTCAACCAAATTAGAAGAACACTAATGGAGCTCAAATAGTTCATGTAGTAGCTTGTAATCTTTCTGTCTGTGTGTTTAAATTTGCATTTGAACTGTTTTTAGCTATGACTATTTTTATTGAAAATATTAAACAAACACACATATGAAAGTGTTGATTAGCTCTACTCATCAGGTATCAGCACAAGACTCTTGTTCTGAGGAACACATATATCATTATTTTCCACTAGGTGGTGGTGTGCTGTTGAAAATACATCAGTTACTTCAACATGTTGGAACACACGTCAGCCAATAATGATAAAGTCCCCCCAAAAGGTTTCTTGATTTGCCATTTAAAAAGATTAAGGAGTAAATTATCGACTGCAGAATAAATGTTACATTGTGGGATTTTCAATACTGAGTATTTGCTATCCTGGAACACACTGTTTTACAGGGTGAGAGTTCACAGGTTGTGTCTGATTTATAAGATCTGATGGCAGAGAGACCTCTGACAGGAGTCATACATTTCCAGAAATATAAAACTAGTGATAAATAGAAGGAAAGTCACTTTTAAAAACTAAGACAGAAAAATACTGAGACTGTGGAAAAACTGTGGGAAATGAAACTGAGACTAACATAACTGGTAATAGAAACTAGAAAAAGTATTTAAAACCGGTAACTCAGCACAGGTGTAGGACACAATGAAGAAAATGTCAGGGATGTCAACTAAAACAACAGATAATGGAGGAGAATGAGAAAGCTTTTTTAAAGGTTTTTAATGTTTCCCAGATGTGACCTGTGTGACCTGTCATATTATCTGACTATACTTCGAACTGCTGAATCTACTTCTGCTGACAGAATTGTCATTGGTACAGAAGGCAATAAGAAAACAATCAAAGGTACAAAGGCAAAGAGAAAGTTGCTGGTTCAGATTACTTTTGTTCTATTGTCCTGTCACTGACCTCTGAGTTAGTGAAGGCTCCAGAGAAGATTTGTATCTTCTTGTGAGTGCAACTCGGAACAAACTTGATCCTTATCAATGTATATAAGCAGAGACACGGAACAGCGAATGCTGTTGCCACCCTGTTTCCTATCATACCAAACATACATACGCAACAACACTCTTTTTAAATTTTTCATCTGTATTTACTTCAGTAAAAGGGGACACCTATGCAAAAAAAAAGACAATTATCAAAATGGGATTAAAATGTTTTTTTATTAACTGGTGTCTTTTCTTACAAACAGATGGTTAAAGTCAACAAAACCCTATCATCTCCTGTTTTGTGCATGCTTTACATAGATGACTGCCGTATAGATACACCAAAACAAAACATATAAAATGCTCTGATATTGAGGGTTGTAGTGGGAATTAGGATGACTGTATTGCCTGGCTTAGTGAGTAATAAAAGGTTGGGAAATAACATGATGTCAAGTTAAAGAGAACAAACATGATATTCAAGCATGATGGACTATATAGATATACGTCAGATTGTGAATGAGAGAGGTCAGCATATCATCTATCTACACAAAGCAGACAGACCATGCAGAGCGCCTGCTTACTCTCACCAGTGCAAACCACTTCTCCGGAGGCAGTAAAGGAGGACTGGTACAGAGACAGAGAGGGGGGAGTGCTAGTGAAGATGAGAAGTGATAGTTTAATACTATATAATGTTTTTGTCTCCCTGGGTTGAGCATGACAGTCAATACAAAATGCTGTTCCTCCTTGTTAATTAACAAGCTGAATTAAATTCACAAAAGACTGAATGAATCTGTTCCCATCCTTTTATTAAATAATTTATATTACAGGGTTTACTTGCTTTACTTGACACCTCAGATAACTGGGAGCTGCACCAACATGGCGTTAATGAAGCTGTTTAGGGGCTGAAAATGCTCTTAAGATAAAAACAACTAAACAAAGAAATTGTTTCAGGATCAGTATCTGAATGTCGTAAAGTTCTCATGATTATCCATGGTGAATAAATTAATAATGTAATTTCATGATTAACCATGTGTCTGAGCACACTCTTGATCATGAATACAGACTGTCAAAGATACAAAGTTCCACAATTTAATGTTAAATTGAAAATGCTTTTGTACATCAGTCAATCACTCAATACCAAATAATACCCAGCATGGAATGCCATCGTCTGTTTTTCTTTCATTGTGTACTTTTAATTCTGTCAGTGTCTGAGTGTGAGTGTATATATCTGTATACAATAGTGCTCTAATGCAAGACAAATTTCTGATTTGTTGCATAATGGAATATCTTGTTGTATTGTATAGTCAAATCAACACAGACGTATTTCTCCGTACACAAAATCAGCCTTCTTCCAACGGAATCTCAGACCTCACCAATACAACATTGAAATAATCATGAGCTCAAGTTGGTAATGCTTAAACTAAAAAGTAACTGCATATAAAAGTAGGCTATCCTACAAGAGAAAATATTACTTTACCCTACAAAATATAGTACTGACACATCTAGAGCTGATCATAGAAATATAAAGACAGATATTCAGTACTGAGCTTTAAAATCTCACTAGACCAGATATGTGGAAATTTGAGTTTGGCGGTTTTTACTGTTCTGGTTCATGCAGTTACCCAGTGTAAAGATGATAAAAATATGTATGAGTCAAGATGCTGTGTTACAGTTCCACATATTTTGTTTTCAAGTTCAATGCCATCATGACCCTATGTACATTCTTCATTCTAAAGACCACAGCCATCTATTTAGTATACAAAAAATTAAAGAACAGACAGGTTTCTTCCCTACAGCTCACTATCTGTTCGGGCTCTGCCCTGTAAAATCAACTTAATGCTGATGAGTCCCAGCACTTCCCTATCTCAACTGATGTTGATAAACTGGTTTGTCCTAAAGTTAGCAGCTCCAAAATGTTTCAGTGGAGTAAGTTGAATGGTATGTACGCACAGGATGAAGCAACATGATGTTTAACTAATGACAAAAAGCTTCTTTTGTATTTTTGAATGTTGAAAATCTGGGAATAGGCAAGTTCTCTATGAAAAAAAGTTTTTCCAAAGAAAAATCAGCAAATAAATGAATCCACATATACTGAACTACGCACAGGCAGAATATACTTAAAATAAGGTTTAAAAGTCAGCAAAATTATAGTGTTTCCTTCTACGTGGTTTCTGAAGTAATCCAACCCACTTCCTCGAAACATTTTTACTGTTCCATCCTTCCTGGTCAGCTTCATGTCAAAATCTGATCATTTAAATCAAGACATGATTAAAATGTTTTGCTAAGCTGTTTCCAATAGTAGCTTTACTACCAGTGATTTGTAAAACTACTCAAAAGTCTATATTTCATTGTTTTGTCTCAGTTTTATTTTTACTGTGTTGATTTTGAAGCGTTTTAGCGTGTCCAAACTTAGATGCCATGATTGATAGGCCACAGGTTTTGCAGCAGGTTTTGTGGGTAACCAAACAAGCAACTTTACTCTAAACTGCACATTCTCTGATATCTACACAAGTAAAAGGACGGATTCCCGCAAGAGCAGGTAAAAAAATTCAGAATTCATAGTGGCCAAAACTATAAGTATATATACTTATAAATATATACATACATTTAGAAGAGTGTTAGCTTTACTAAACAGTGAAAACAAAATACTTACTAGATATATTTTTTTTATGGTAGTTATTTCAGTTTTATTGTTTTAGATTAATAATGTAACCTAGTATTTCAAATAGTTAAATGATTTTGATTTTTGTAGCTCTGTGTCTGTCAGGTCAATAAAAAGAGTAACAAGGTAATTAAATAGTAACAGAACAAAGAAGAGATTATATATTTCTAAGCTTCAGTTTTAACCACAAGTTTCAATCTTACACTGGGCCCAATTCAGCAGATCTAGAAATGCTTTAAGGAATCTAAATAGGTTGATCAGGCAGTCATCATTATGGGCCAGGATATCTTCATGGTCTCTAAAAACACCCCCCATCCAGATGCTGCCAGTGGCGTGATCTTCAAGGAGCGCCAGGGCATCCATTGTAGAGCATTATGCACGAGTGTCACTGCAGTATTTATATTTCTACTCAGTAATCACACTTATTGCTACACACCTTATCACAACTCTTAAATGCAACATATTTTTATTCAGATTCTCATTTTTATTCTTAGTTCAGAGGAGAGGGGTGGGGGCTGACTGTTGGTTGTGTGTGTATGTGTGGGAGGGTCTACAAGTCTGACTTAAATTGACCATTTTGACATCTCACTGGCTGCACTGCCAGTTTCCCAGTGACCAAAATGTTTGTAAGCAAGGGCCAGAGTTTGTTGAGATTCCACCTATTTTTTTAGGCGTAAAAAGTGACTCACACAACTTTCAGACCTCATTTTGTACGTAACCAAGCTTTAAAAATGAAGCCCCAGGCCTTTGAGGGTAGAAGGCCTCCTTGCCATTACCCTAACCTTTTGTTCCCCCATTCCAAAATATCAATCATTATAATTAGTAATTCACCTAAATAATTAACATTTATTCAAGTCAGGAGGAAACATGTTGGTAAAATTACCTATCCATTTGATCCATATTGACAAAAAAAACCCATTCAATTTTGTGGTCAAGATTGATGCTGTTCCCCCAATTCTAGAGCAAATCTGCTTGAACCTGCAAGGCAACCAGACAGAATATACTGTTTGCTGGAGCTACTGTGTTTTGAAGAACATAAAAACAAAACCAAACGAGAAAGACAAAAAAATAAAAAATACAGTGCAAAAAAAAGTCTTAAAATCCCAAATTTCAATTGTGCAAACTGGTTGTTTTTTAATTGAAGCAGTGATATATTAAACAGTCCATAGGAGTGGTGTGTGGAGTCCATATTGTAACTCTTTTCTAAAATCTAAAATAAGCTTTTTAGATGTGCAGCTCATCTGTTTAAATGTTTTTAATTCCTGGTTGTTTATTGCTGTATGTTCAGCAAATCTGTTGAGCTAACTTATTGTATATTTAGCCAAATACTAAATGAAAATAAACACGGAAAAATTAGCATACATTCCTGAAGGACTCCGTTGTCTACAGTTTGATCAAGTATGAAGCCTTACTGCCAAGAAGTCTACTGTTGTTTTTTTACTTGAGTTTGTTCTTGGTGGACTTGGAGCTTCTCCTAGGCAAATTGTTAAGTAAGTTTACAAGTCTACACCCTTGCTAGTCATACTTGAAAAACAGATAAGTCCAACAAAGTGCAGCAATTTATTGCAACTATAAATCAATCAAGATGACATGCATTACAAATAAAATGAGGCATAGATTAGATTCTAATCTCTTCACCAGCAGTTTGTCAGTCTGTGGAAGAATAATCAGCTGAAAAAAGACGCATCTTCTAAACTGTGTACCACAGTTTTAGAGTCACAGTGCTGCAAGTTGATGACTCAATGCTATCTGCTGGGATTCCTTAAATAGAACATTTTAAACGGTTGGAATAATAAACTGAAAGATTAACTGGAATGTATGTACAATTGAATGGAAATGACCTTTCTTGTAAGGTGCCTTGAGATGACGTGTTGTGAATTAGCGCTATAAAAACTTAATTGAATTGATTTCCATAACATTGTGACAGAAATTATATCAGCTTTGATTCCTGCTATATAGTCATCTAAATAAACTATATTTTCACATATTGTGTTATTTTGCAGAAAACTATAGGCGACTGAGATTTTCCTGGTTACACAAAGTAATTTAAGATTAGGGCGGAACTTCAGATTAAGATGGCAGAGCTTCCCCTGAGAGTATGGAAAAGTGGTCTCTGTGACTGTTTTGAAGATGTCAATACTTGTAAGAGTCAAATTGCTATTTTCCTTAAGATTAAATAAATAAGCCTTCCAATCACATAAGACCACTTTATTGCTCTCTATCTGTATGTCTTTGTGTTTTCCAGGCTGTTATGGATTCTGGTGCTGCCCTTGCCTTGCCTGCACTGTTTCAGGAAAATTTAAAGAGAACAGGTTCCTGCCTTTATGTGACATGCTGACTCCTGCTATATGTGCCGCCTGTTGGATTCCTCTATACATCCCACCTGCTGCATTGTCTCTTAAGGCTTCCATTAGGAACAAACATAGAATAAAGGTATGGCTTGGTTTACAGTCAGATGAACTAAATAAAGTAACAGTGCAAAGATTTAAAAAAACAGTTTTATTGTGTTTGTTTTTAGGGTTCCCTCTGCAACGACATGCTTGCTTCCTGTTTTTGTGTCTGGTGCACCTGGTGCCACTCATGGATAAGCATTGTATGACTACTTCATCAATTTGAAATGAACAAGGTTAAGAAAAAAAAAACAATCCCATTTAGAAATAACATTAATAAAAAAGGGGGTAACTAAACTTTATTGTCTTTAACTGATTCTGTAATGCTGTCTTATCCACCTCAGAAAAATTAACCAGACAATTTTATTTGATCATTTAGGCCAAATGCCGGCAAGTATAGGTAACATTTCCTTTAATTACAATACTTTCAAACAGTCATTTGTCCAGAACATTGTATTTTCATGTATGAATTTTCACAAACGTTTGGTAATTTCTAATTGTAATTTGTAATCAGAAAGTAACCACAGTTAAAATGATCATCCAAGTGTTATTAAGCAACTAACAAGGTGCAGCTCCAAACCCTACAAAGTATGCCACCGACACACCTAAAGCTCCTTTATGTCTTCTACTGTTTGTAGCACAGAGAAAGAGCAGCATTTAATAGAACAAAAGAATAGAATCCATTCAGTAGTAATGAGCTTTAAAATCTATGTCAGATATGAGGAAGTACAGCCTTGGCAGGTTTCAGTGTCCTGGTTTATGCAGTCCAGTGTAAAGATGGTGACCTGTTTGAGTCAAAGTTTTGTTCCAGTTCACTGTATTCTTTGAGTTTAACTATGCTGTTGCTACAACCCTGTATACATTCTTTTTTCTAATGTCCACAGTCCCCTACTTAAAAATAGTATAGTCTGCCCTGTAAATAGACATTAATTTCACACTAATGAATCCAACCACTACCCCATCTCAACTGATGTTGATAAATACGTTTGAACTCAATTTAGCAGCAGCACGTTTAAGTGGAAAAAGTTGAAAGGTACAGTGGCTTGCAAAAGTATTCGGCCCCCTTGAACTTTTCCACATTTTGTCACATTACAGCCACAAACATGAATCAATTTGATTGGAATTCCACGTGAAAGACCAATACAAAGTGGTGTACACATGAGAAGTGGAACGAAAATCATACATGGTTCCAAGCATTTTTTACAAATAAATAACTGAAAAGTGGGGTGTGTGTAATTTTTCAGCCCCCTTTGGTCTGAGTGCAGTCAGTTGCCCATAGACATTGCCTGATGAGTGCTAATGACTAAATAGAGTGCACCTGTGTGTAATCTAATGTCAGTACAAATACAGCTGCCCTGTGACGGCCTCAGAGGTTGTCTAAGAGAATGTTGGGAGCAACAACACCATGAAGTCCAAAGAACACACCAGACAGGTCAGGGATAAAGTTACTGAGAAATTTAAAGCAGGCTTAGGCTACAAAAAGATTTCCCAAGCCTTGAACATCCCACGGAGCACTGTTCAAGCGATCATTCAGAAATGGAAGGAGTATGGCACAACTGTAAACCTACCAAGACAAGGCCGTCCACCTAAACTCACAGGCCGAACAAGGAGAGCGCTGATCAGAAATGCAGCCAAGAGGCCCATGGTGACTCTGGACGAGCTGCAGAGATCTACAGCTCAGGTGGTGGAATCTGTCCATAGGACAACTATTGGTCGTGCACTGCACAAAGTTGGCCTTTATGGAAGAGTGGCAAGAAGAAAGCCATTGTTAAAAGAAAACCATAAGAAGTCCCGTTTGGAGTTTGCCACAAGCCATGTGGGGGACACAGCAAACATGTGGAAGAAGGTGCTCTGGTCAGATGAGACCAAAATGGAACTTTTTGGTCAAAATGCAAAACGCTATGTGTGGTTGAAAACTAACACTGCATATCACTCTGAACACACCATCCCCACTGTCAAATATGGTGGTGGCAGCATCATGCTCTGGGGGTGCTTCTCTTCAGCAGGGACAGGGAAGCTGGTCAGAGTTTATGGGAAGATGGATGGAGCCAAATACAGGGCAATCTTGGATGAAAACCTCTTGGAGTCTGCAAAAGACTTGAGACTGGGGCGGAGGTTCACCTTCCAGCAGGACAACGACCCTAAACATAAAGCCGGGGCAACAATGGAATGGTTTAAAACAAAACATATCCATGTGTTAGAATGGCCCAGTCAAAGTCCAGATCTAAATCCAATCGAGAATCTGTGGCAAGATCTGAAAACTGCTGTTCACAAACACTGATCTGACTGAGCTGGAGCTGTTTTGCAAAGAAGAATGGGCAAGAATTTCAGTCTCTAGATGTGCAAAGCTGGTAGAGACATACCCTAAAAGACTGGAAGCTGGAATTGCAGCAAAAGGTGGTTCTACAAAGTATTGACTCAGGGGGCTGAATAATTACGCACACCCCACTTTTCAGTTATGTATTTGTAAAAAATGTTTGGAATCATGTGATTTTTCCACTTTTTCCACTTCTCACGTGTACACCACTCTGTATTGGTCTTTCACGTGGAATTCCAATAAAATTGATTCATATTTGTGGCTGTAATGTGACAAAATGTGGAAAGGTTCAAGGGGGCCGAATACTTTTCCAAGCCACTGTATGTACACACAATATGAAAAGAAGTTTACTAACCACAAACAGCTTCTTTTGCATTCCTGAATAATGATGAACTGCCTAAACTTCTTCCCCCAAAAGTTTCCTCTAAGTGACTTACTTGTAAATGAAAGTGAAAATTCCCATTCAACAGAAGAATACATGCAGTCTAGGTTACGCTTTCCTATAAATCAGTGTGTGCTTTTGCATTGGGTGGCGATTAAGAAAAATAAATTGGGTTAGCACAAGAAGTCAGCAAAGGAAGATTTGCAAAATTCCAACTCAACCCTCAGGAAGAGTCAGCGCTGGGGTTTTAAATCTGTTAATAAATATTTAATCTTAGTTTGAATTGTGTCGTTGTTAATAATTGTGTGGAGTATAGATCACTTGAGAGGTAAATAACTCATAACTTAACTTGAGACAAATCATTAAATTGGCTTTCCTTTGTTTTTCTAACAATAAACAAAGGTGTGATTATCAGGAAAGTGTAGCTTTGAAATAAATATACTTAGTAGAATAAGGCTAACCCCTACAATCTGAATCCTAATTCTTACAAAGTTTAAAAGTCAGTAAAAATATCAGTTGCTGATAACAGTTGTTTTCTGAACTAATCTAACTAATCCTTGAACCATTTTTACCTTCACTGTTACTTCTTTCATAGTCAGCTTTATGTCAAACTATTTTTAATCAAACCATTATCAAAATCTATTACCATTTTAAATTGTAGCTTCTTTTCCTGCAATTTTGTGAAACTATTTAAAAAATCTATATTCTATGGTGTTTGTTTTCTCATTTTAAGAGTTTAGCACCAGAAATGTTTTGTTTCAAACTTCTGATCAGAATCAGAATGGGTTTATTACCAAATGTTGGGCAGGTTTACGACATTAGGAAATTGCTGCGGTACTTTGTGCAAACATACGAGAACAAAAACACAAACACTTAAATAAAAATACAACTATATTATGCTAAACAGATTGATATGAGTGCAGTTAACGATCGGTGCAAAATAATGATGCATGCCTCCTTCAGCTAACAAAAAGGCAAGGCTCAACTTAAGAGTGCGTCCGAGCTCTCAGAACACAATCAAAAGGGAGGATGCCTATCTCAAGATCAAATTACAAAAATGATTATTAGTGCTTCTAAGGCGTGATTCACCAGAAGACACCAGAACTCCAGCTTGTGAGACACACAGATAGCTGGAAGTAACACCAACCATTCAACATCAGCATCAAACTGATATCCTTTACTGTGGCTCAGAATGAGTAAGTAGATGGCTCGTATCCAAACTTGGATCCCCATGATTGATGGGTAACAGGTTTTGCTGCATATTTTGTGTACCCAAACAAAGCAAACCTTCCTGTAATCTGCACATTCAGTGATACTTACAGAGCTGCAAAGAAGTCCTCCCTCAAGAACAGGTAAACAGATTTTACAATGCATAGTTAGTAAAACATTTGTATATATACTTCTAAATGTATAGATATAAACATTGTTACTTTCACTAAACAGTGAAGATTAAATACTTGCTGGGTATTTATTATAGTTTTTCCCAATCTTATTGTTTTAGATTTATGTTATGATTTAGTAATTCGAATGTCAAATGATTTACTTTTTTGTATCTCTGGTCTATCAGAAGGCATATGATCAATGGTATGGAGTTAAATCAGGGCCATAATGTTTGTGAATTTGAAAGAAATATTTGAAACTGAAAATATACAAGCTGAAAACAAAAGTAAAGTTTTTATTGTGAACATTGAAAAACAAAAAATTGGGTTCAAAATAAAATGGTATTGAAGGTTTGTATTAATTGAAATTGCAATGGTATTTTTATTTTGTAATTTTCTGAATAAACTTTAATTCAAAATATTCAGTATTATATTTTTCAAGTTTAAGATTTTTTTTCTTCAGTTTCAGATTTTATTTTTTTAGATTCAGATCTTTCTAATTAAGGTCAAAAAAGTTCTTTACAGTTTCAGATTTTTCTTTCAGCTTCAGATCGTTTTTCTACACTTTCAGATTCCTGTTTTTCAGTTCAAACTTTTGACCCTGATGTGGTGTGGTGGGCGGGGCTACACAGAGAGAGGGAGTGGAATCATGAGTGGCAGCATAAGCAGGAAGCTGAAGACCTTCCCTCTATCATGTTGCCGTCAGAAAACGTGGGAACAAATGTCCATTTCTGACGCAGTGGTTGGGAAAACTGCTCATAATTGATCACTCTTGCTGCATAATTTGTACACAGTACTGACTGAAACAGCTTTAAATACTGAACTTTAGTGGTTAAGCTTGATGCATTCTCCACCAATCATGTAATAATACAGTGCAGGAGGTGTTTGATAGATTATGTTCATTCCCACGTTTCCTGAAGGCAAAATTATATTTCCTATTTTCAGTTTCAAATATTTCTTTCAAATACACAAACATTATGGCCCCTATTTTATCTCCATTCAGCTCTAAACTCTAATTCGATCGTGGTATAATCTTGCTGTTGGTATAACTTGCTGTTGCTTTGTTTATCTTACTTTACACAGATTTTAGATGTAACTCGTTCAACCAAGTTTGTGTCTGATAGGAAAGGAGACGGACTTCTCCCAAAAGACAATAAAATAATGTAAAAGTATCAAATATGAAAAAAATGACCTGCTGTTATGTACATTTCATTCAAAAAGTGCATTGTTATAATTTAATTTACCTAATTATATATTCAAACCATTCTTATAATTGCTGACCAGCTCTCATATTTTGTGTATTTTTGATCATTTATTTTTGTAATGAGCTCCAGGTCTATGAAGTTGGAAGGCCCCCTTTCCATTACCCTAACCTTTAGCTTCCCAATTCCAAAATATTAATTAATTTAATAATTATTAATTAACGTTTATTCAATTGAAGAGAAATATGTTGGCCAATGACTTGCCCATTTGATCCCTATATCAACAACCCTCACAACTTAACTTGTAAAGTTTAAAGTGGATGGGCCACAGCAAATGCAAGGTGCCACCAAGTTAAGAGCAGGGAATTGACTCATTGGGAAAACTTTCTCTCGCACGATGAGGGCAATTTTTGGCATGACAAGCATAGATCCATTCTCCATTGTATCAATGGTTCAGATCCGTAAAGCACAAGATAATGCACCATGTCACAAAGCTCAAATTGTCATTGTCAAGAAACCAGTTTAAGACTAGGAGTTCCAATGACCTCCAGAGATACCACATTTAAAATCTGCCCTGACACTGCAAGGCAACCTGACACTCTATACTGTTTGCCAAAGCTACTTTGTTTCAAACAGCATAAATAAAACAATATGAGAAAGACAGAAAAGTACAATGCAAAAAAGGTCTTAAAATTCTACATTTCAACAACTGGTTGTTTTTGAATTGATGTGATATCTCAAACAACCCACAGAAGTGGTGTGTGAACTCTTCAGGTTTCCCAAATCTACAATTCGCTATTTAGGTTTGCAAACATTAAGGGACCAGCTTATCTGTTTAAACATTGCTCTGTGAATTGCTGTTTTTTCCTGGCTGTTAATTGCCGTATTTTCAGTTAACCTGTTGTAAATTTAGTTATACTGAATGACAAAAAAACATGAAAAGATTGAGCAGACATTCCTCAAGAACTACTTTGTCTTACTGTCAATAAGTCTATTGTTTTTTGAATGGAGTTTAAATTGAGTTAGTTCCTGGTGAACTTGAAGCCTCCCTCGGACATTTGATACAGATCTTCACTAAGTGAAACTGTCATCTTATAAGTCTAGACCTGAAAAACATAAATAGAGATGTACTTACTTGAGGCTTAACAATGAAGTTCAAAAAATTGCAGCAATTTATTAATTTATAAATAAGAGGAACAGATTAGATTACAATGCATTCACCATCAGTTTGTCAGTCTGTGAAAGAATAGTCAGTTGAAATAGGACAGGTAACAGTGTAGCGGTTTTGGACAATTGATTTTTTCATAGCATCTTTACAGAAATTCCACCAACTTCGATTCTTGCTATATAGTGATCTGTTTCAGAAATGAAAAAAATTTTTATTTTCACATATTGTTGTTTTGCAGAAAACTTTAGAGCTAACTGAGTTTTTCCTGGTTACACAAGGTAATTTAAGATTAGGGCGGAACTTCAGAGTAAGATGGCAGAGCCTCCCCTGAGAGAATGGAAAAGTGGTCTCTGTGACTGCTTTGAAGATGTCAATACTTGTAAGAGTCGTTTTTTTCTTTTTCAATTAAATAAATAAGCCTTCCAATCAAATAAGACCACTTCATCGGTCTATATATATATGTTTGTGTGTTTTCCAGGCTGCTATGGATTCTGGTGCTGCCCTTGCCTTGCCTGCACTGTTTCAGGAAAATTTAAAGAGAACAGGTGCCTGCCTTTATGTGACATGCTGAGTCCTGCAGTATGTGCCGCTTGTGGGATTCCTCTGTTCATTCCACCTGCTGCATTGTCTCTTAGGGCTTCCATCAGGAACAAACATAGAATAAAGGTATGGCTTGGTTTACACTCAGATGAACTGAATGACGTAACAGTGCAAAGATAAAAACAGTTTTGTTGTGTTTGTTTTTAGGGTTCCCTCTGCAACGACATGCTTGTATCCTGCTTTTGTGTCTGGTGCACCTGGTGCCAGATGCATCGTGAGCTAAAGGATCAAGCTCAGACTCCCACCGTTGTCATAATGCCTCAGACACAGCAGCCCCAAACTGTTGTCAATGTGCAGGCTAATCCTGTCATGATGGTTAATCAAAACGCCGTTCCACCTCCTGTTGGGTTTCACAACTCTGCTCAAAGTCCTCCTGGGTATCAAAACCCTCCATGGTTTCAAAACCCTGCTCAAACTCCTGGTGGATATCAAAACGCCGTTCAAGGTCCTGTTGGTAACAAAGCCTAAAGAAAACTGTACAGACATGTGAAAATCTAAGCTCCTCAGGTCAGCCATGATCATGTTGGTGTATAATGGGATTCTTTTATCTAGAAAAGTCAATTCACTGTCAATACTTCCAATACAGTGTTGAATTTGACTGAGTTCATATGTATATTCATATTATTATAAACATAGTATGACTACTCCATCAATTTGAAATGAAAAAAGTTAAGAAAGAAATATAACCTCAATAACAAAACAAATGAGTGGAAATTACCAACTAATTAAAATTAACTTATTTTTATTTATAATTGAAGATGAAAGACATCAGCTCCAACCATGCAAATGAACTAAAAATGCATTATTAAAGCAACCTGAGCTTACTTAACGTCTCAGCAGCCTGACCCATTTCATGCCACACAGCATAGATGCAGTAATTTATGCAAAAGGCGCCCCAACCAAGTATTGGGGGTATATACTTTATAGTACATGGACATACTGTACCTTATGTAATTTTAACATTTTCTAGAAAATTGAATTTTGGAATGTCATTTGATGAAATTAACACAAATAAACTGTTCAAACATTCTCTGTGCGTACTAGATTTGTAGAAGAACTTCACTTTCTGTAATTGCTTAAGTACGTCCTTTTTTTCAATGGTAGTCTAATTTGATGAGTTCCTGAATATCCTCTTTTATGTCATTGGTATAATTTATCAGAGGCAAGTGTGACCACCTCTATGGAATCAGGAGTTTGGTCAGATTCAGTTAGCACAACAACATAAAGGAAATATGCCTGCAATGACCTTAGCCAAGCAACTGATGCTGCTCATCTATCTGGGAAGGGTCACATTTGAAGCCATTTCTACACAATAAGAAGTCTATCATTCTACAGAAAGTGAAATTTTCCCCAAGAGGATTTTTCAATGGAAAATGTTAAAACCCAAAAGTCTTAAGACCTCCATCTCAGACTTCCCAGGTTGTTTGGATTATTTCACAATTATCTTGTTTATTGTTAGAGGTTATGATGGTGCCATTAGCAACAGACCGAACAACATTTTAAGAAGGGCAAGGAGCATTTTATTTTTTTATAGTAGCAGCACTCTTTGCAAAGTTGCATCTAAATAAACCATATGACTTCAGGAACAGTGTTCTTTGACAGATGGGATCAGAGATGTTTGGCCATAATGCAGAGAGTCATGTTGAAAAAAAACAAAAAAAAACATGTCATGCTAACCAGTTCATACAAACTACCAAAGCATGTTGGTGGGTGGGTAGTGATATGGGCTTCTTTTGTAGCCAGAAAAACTGGCCACCTTGCAGTAATTAAATCGACAGTAGGCTCCTTTTTGGGCAGGTTCTTGACTATTAATCCTGGACTTGTAACCTAAAATGTCTTCTCGTAGTCTTGGCATATTTTAACAAACAAATGTGATTGCATTTACAAACAGAAATATTTATTTTCATTGGTTTTGCACTGAAATATTTTATTTCAAACAGAGTTGAAAATTACTTGTTAAGAGATCCTATTTCATTACGAAGTTTAAGGAAGACATTCATCTTTCCTTATTGCATTTAAAACAAAAAAACAGAAGTCCGTCCTTTACTTTTTGACATTATGTACCTGTGTCTACAACCCGTGAATTTTCTTTCCAGACAAAAACTGCTTCCAGAATGACGAGTCTTTGACCAAAACCATGAAGCTTGGTGTGCCTGCCTTCACAAAAAACCTGTTAAGGGGACAGAATTAACAGTAAATTAATGCAAGTAAACCAGGTAAAACAAGTTTGATGACATATAATTCCATTTAACAGCGCAAAGTATGCAAACGGAAAAACATGGTCAACAATCAGTTCAGCCTGAGGGACACTTTACAGCAGGGACCTGAAATCCTGTCAATCCTGTATTCTTTTTATCCTTGCTGCGATATTAAAATATAGAGACGCACCAATCAGGCATTTAATAAAACATAAAAAACGGAAGTAATGCACTGTAGGTTGTTTGCTGGATGTTTAAAATCAAACAGAAAAAAAGGGAATTATTAGGTTTCCTCCAATTAATCTTTATCTAGTTTTTGGGAATTAAAAAATGCATCAAACTGCATGTGGATCACTGATCAGAGCTGATCAAGAAAAAAACTAGCAGATTTTTATAGGTGTATCTCCATTAAAATATCATAAAAACATTTCCTTTCATAATAAACTAACTGGCTGCTGTGTCTTACACATAGTTTCCCATTTATTTCAAAGGTTCTTCACCTCAAAATCTGAACACTGCTACCCAAACACTACAGGGGTGTACAGGGTCCTACTCCTAAATATTTACAGACTGTAAACTATAATAGCACTTAGAGCCCAGTGGCCCTGGCGGAGGTCTGTGCTCTTCCAGCAGAGAGCGGAGATTCGGGGCTGCTGCGCGTGGGGAGCCGCATGTGAACTCTCTGACACAGGAGAGGGGTGGAGGTTAGCACTGCTGGTCTGTGGGTGAAAACGCGCTTCGTGTCGGATCAACCCCAAAATTTAAGCCTTTTTTCCTGGTCTCATTGCGGACATTTCCTGAAAATGTCCTTCAAATCCACCCATAACTTTTTGAGTTATCATGCTAACAGACAAACAGAGGGGCAGGAATACATATACCTCCTGGCGGCGGTCATAAATAGTTAGCATGTAATCTTACTTAAGTCTGTATAAAATGGTCAAAAAAGTTGTAAACAAAGTAGTAAAACTTAAGTAAGGCAAAGCTCAGTCTGCTATGATTGATCTGGCCCAATAATCTAATAAGGACTATTAGAGGGTGTAACGGTACATGTATGGTATTCTTTTTTGGGGGGATTTTTCGGTACAGCCCTGTCAGTTCGGTACACAGGTGTACTGAACAAATACAGCTGCTTTCTACCTGAACACATGCAGAATGTTTATGTGCGGAACTCAGAGCGCAGTGCAATGTTCCTTAGCGCAACTTTAAAAATGACACCAAAACAAAATAGAAAGGTCTCCCAGCTATCTCTAAACTCTGCTATTTGGAACATTAGTGGTTTTTAATGCAGCTTCAGTAGAAAAAGAAAGGTGGACTGAAACAGAAGTTTGTCAGCGAACGCATATTTCAACACCAATTAGGTACATAACATGCTCTGCACTGAACTGAATAACTCATCTGAAACAATGTCACGGTGAATGTAAACATCACTGACACTAGAGGAAAACCAGCTGACGTCCAAATGGCTACCAGTGGCATCCAATCGGCACAAATTCATATTTTGTATCAAGCGCAAGTTGGCGGAATCCCCGTTGATGAGAATAGATTTTCCTTCAACAGTAAAGCCCTACATTTCCACAAGAAATATTGAAAAATGACTTCATGCCATTGTTGGTTTACCAACATGCTTACCAACTAATTAATGTTCAATAAAGACCTCCAATAACAACCATCATTCCCTAAAATAACAATAAAAATACCTTTTATGCTGCAATATTTTTAAAAGTGACATTTCTGGATCAACTTGGTAGAGTGTCTCCTTCTCCTCATCTTCAAAGTAGAGCTGGAAAAGAAAGTCAGATGCTACATGAAAAGAAAACCTAATTTTGCTCTTACTGGAACACAACTCCAAACAAGCTATTCCAAAGTATTACACATGTCGACATAGTTCACAGAGCACACAAACAGAGTTACTGGAGGAAATACAAATAAATATTTTACACATTATGAGAAAAGAAAACATTGTTGATAACATAAAAATCATTGCTTCTGAAAACAGATGTTTGGTTAAATCTGAATCTTTGCTTTCATAGAGGTACAAACCTGCAGGTTTTGTGGGTGGTATTTTCTGTCGGTGTCCCAAGGTGGAAGTTCCTCCCCAAACATGACAGACAGGTGATCTCTAAAGCTAGTCCAGAAAAGACCAAATGATTTTAAAAAAATATCTGCAAGACAAGATTCTTATTTCTTATTAAAATGGCAAAAATAAAACACAATTTTACTAATGGCTGTCCCAAAAAAACAACTTTTCTGCAATTAAGCGGTTAAATGCAAAGGTTGGCCTAACGGTGCCCCCATGTGGTGGTTAAAGTCGTCAGTTTGTGAAATAAAATAAAAAATGAATTTTCTGTATTTGTTAGAAATGCAAACAACTTCAGCCAATACTTCATGTGCTAAAGTGTAAAACACAGAGAATGACAGAGATGTAAGTATTTTAACAAGAAATGACTCAAAACATCAGACTAAAAATGTCCGAATTTATCATTTCCCCAGTCAGCGAAAGTAATAAATACCAAGATATTGTGCACAACAAAACTGGTTTAAAGTTTGTCATCTTCGCATTGACAACGACTTCTTTCTGGGGATTTTAAGATGTTCAGTCCCTTGGAAAAGTATTCACACCACTTTTAACATGACAACACTTGGGTCTTTTTAACTTAAAGTCCGAAAGATGTGGAGAGAATTTGATTTCAGCCCCCTCTAGTTTGATATCCCTAAACAAAATCTTATGCAACCAATATGGTAAGGAGTCATAGGAATGAATCCAGCTGTTCTGTGAAGGCTTCAAGAGGTTTGTTAAAGAATCATAAAGAGAAACATCATGAAGATCAAGGACTACAGCAGTCACGTCAGGGAGAAAGTTGGAAAGATATTTTAAGCAGGGTTAGGTAATCAAACAATATCCCATGTTTTGAACATCTCAAAGATCATTGCTCAAGCCACTATCTTAAAATGAAAAGAGGATGGTAATACTGGAAACACACCAAGACATGGCTGTCCATCTAAAGTTACAAGCCAGGTAAGTAGAACATTCATCCAATAAGCAGTCAAAAGGCCCATGGTAGCTTTGGAGGAGTTAAAAAGAGCCACAGCTCAGGTGGGAAATCCTGTTGACATGATAACTATTACTTGAGACTGGGATGAAGGTACACTTAAAACAACCATAAACATAGTTAAAGCTGAATAAAACTAATTTAGATCAAAGCTAATCGTGCACTATAATGGTCGGGACCTTAATAAAACCATGACTGAATGTTGGCAAGAGCTGAAAATTGATGTTCACAGACACTCTCCATCTAGTTTCACTGAGCCTGAGCTATTTTGCAAAGAAGGGGCTAAACTGTCAGTTTCTACATGTGCAAGGCTAGACATAAGACATAAGCCTAAACGACTCCACTGTAGCAAAAGTATTGATACCATTGAAACCATACTTTTTATTTTTTTATTTATAAAGACAATTTTAAAAACATTTATAATGTTCCATACACTTCACAATTAAGCAATACTTTGCATTGGTCTATCAATTAAAATCCCAATAAAATTCACAGAAATATGTGGTTGTAAAAGAGCAAAATATGAACGAATGCAAAGGGTATCAATACATTTGCAAGGCATTGCATTTCCACATTTCAATTCATTTGAAAACATGTTTATTAGTATCTCTTATTTATTTATCTACTTTGGGTGTATAGATGGGAATAATGGATATAATTGATAGTACAATAAGGACATAAAATCCCCATTTAATAAAAGGGTTTGAGCAAAGAAAGCACTAGTTTACCTGTTGTTCTCACAGAAGGCTGAGATGAAATCACTCTGTTGATGCTCGGGGTAAAGGAACAGGACCGGCCAGTGCAAAGAGCCCTGCTCGTCCAGGAAGACTTGAGCACCTGTCACCTCCAGAGGGCTCAGGCTTTCCAGGCTCATCTGTGCTATTCCTGTGGAGGGGCGTTCATCCTCATCCTCACCTTCACCGCCTGAACACTCAGGGCGCGACCTTATTGGCTGGGAAAGCTTGATGCCACGTTCCTGCGCAGAAAGCAAATAAAGTGAATTTTTTAAAATACATTTGGAAAAAAGTTTTGGAATTTAATAATATTAAAATAACTTTGAATAAGATGAGACGACAGAAGTGATGTGGTCACCAGGAAATCTGCAGGTGTGGGTTCTAGGGTGTCTAAAAATAGAATGGGAGGCAGATATTTTAGTTATCAGGCTCCTCTTCTGTGAAACAAGCTCCCAGCTTTAGTCCGTGAGGCAGACACTCTGTCTACCTTTAAAAGGTTTAAAACTGTCATTTTTGATAAAGCTTATAGTTAAGAGTGGCTTAGGTCATCCTGGGCTATCTCTACAGTTATGCTGCTATATGCTTAGGCTAACGGAGGACATACTGACCACCTTTTCTCACTCTATTACTTTCTCCTACTACTCTCCAATGATGCCTCATCTCTAATTATTGCTTTCATCAACTTTATATTGTCTCTGGGGGGTTCCTCTTCACGGAACATACACAAGGCCAAAAATAGAAGACCTTTTTAATCAATTTGAATAAATAAACTAGGCTTGACAGCATTCATTGATAGCTATGATCAAACTGGAATGCAAGAAATTGACGTTAAATCTGTATGATTTGACTAAACTGTATATAATTTGTATTTTTTTTTTGTAAAGTGCCTTGAAATGACATTTGATGTGAATCGGCACTGTATAAATAAACCTATTTATCTTTGTTTTAAACTTAAGCTATTCGAAGTTTAAATGTGAATACCTTTATAGCCTCCAGAAGAGCTTCTTTCTCACCATGCAGCTTCTTTTCTTTGGCCTTGGCTTTCCTGGCATCTCTCTCTGCTGCTCTCTGAGACACCGCGAAAAAACACAACAACAACTTTTATTTGCTGCAGCATTCATGGATAACCAACACAAGCAACTGGATTATTGAATTACTTTATGCTTATCTGCTGATGCTCTCAGCTCTCTCAGCTTATTGTCAGTTGGATGGGTCTTTAGCCCCTCATCACACCACTGGATGGCGCCTGAAAAGTTACGCAGCTCCATGCAGCACTGAGCCCCTGCAGAGCCCCAAAAACGGTCATACTCTATTTTATCCATTGTTATATGTGGAATATAAATGTGTCTTCTACATCCTGGCATAACTGTATGCTTTAAAGGGGGTATATTATGCCTCTTTTTAAACAAGTTATAATAGATCTAGGGTCTGTATAAAACATGCTACTGAAGCACAAAATCACTCTCACATAAAGCAATTTCACCAGCTGAATTCTTGACAATTTCAGCCCTTTTCAGAATGAGCTGTTTAGAGGGTTTTGTCACTTTTCTGCTAATTAACACCAGGCCCCTCCATCTTGTTACTAGGCTGCGTATTTGCCACACATGAAAATGGAATGAAGTAGGAACTGGTGGGCGGGGTTTGAAGGGTGGTGGTCGGTTTTATGCAAATTCCACTTGTGACATTACAACAATGCACTTTTTCAAACAGCTTGTAGAAGCACAAGATTTCTGACTGCCAAAATTAACAAAAAACAGGATAGATAGCTTTCCAATTATGTTTGCAATGTTTATAGAGGCAGAAAAGACCCAAATGGCAACACAAAATGTGAGTTTTGCTTAATATGTCTCCTTTAAGTGTATGGACAGTCAACGGTAATACAAAATGTACTACACACCTCTGATCAACGCTTTGAGGTGGTCTGGTTTGATCTTCTTTGCAGCTGCAGCATCATTTAGCGCAGAGCGCATGTTACCTGTGGGAAAACAAGTTTCCATGCATGAGATTCTTTATAAATCATAAATCTGAAAACCAGAGGATGTTTCAGGAGGAGCTTGCATTTACAAATACATTTTACATGTTAATTTTAATTTTAGGCTTTAAATAATTTATTTCAACTGTTTTGTTTTTTTGCCAAGTGGACTGATTATACAAGACAAAACTAGGATTCATTAAACAATTGGATGCCCAGGTTTGTTTTTATACACATGACAATTACACATACAAGCTCAAACATATACATACCCATATTTGGATAATTGTCCCCTAGCAAACTACTTGTCAATCAAATGCTTTTTGCAGCCATTAACAAGCTTCTGGTATAGGTCTTGCTGGATATGTGAACCCTTTTCTTGGCAGGAAGTTTATATTTTATTTAACCTGGTTGGTGTCCTCACACCTGTTAATTTGAAGTGCATTGGAAGAATATGGAAGTAGTTCTAGGTCTTCAGTATTTCTTCCATTCTGTGCAATGCACCACTACCGCTGGCAGCAAAACAGTCCCACACCATGATGCAACCACCACCATGCTGGGTAATTAGTGGATTGTTTATCGATTTGAAAAAAGCAACACTCAATTCCCTCAATCACACTTCTTGTCATTGTGGCCAAATGGCTCTTCCTTCTGAAAGCTTATGGCACTCTCTCAGGCCATGATGGTGTTAACATTTATTTGAAGTAGACCGTAATACCGCTTGAGCCTTAATGCTTCCTGGGTTTTTCTGAACACCCTGACCGAGTGTAACGGTTTGGATCAGCTGCTTGAAACTGTGATCACACAAACATTAAAACTGTTTTTTTTAGCCTTACATTAACCATCCTACACAAACCCCCTGCCCTACACTATTGTGTACTAAACTTACAAACTGAGCGTCAACAAAAGAGAAACAAAAACACCTCGTAATTCTACCGCTAAAAATGGGCAACAGAAAAAGCTGGTTAGTCTACAGCAAGGTACATTAAACCAAATGTTAGTGGAATTGTAGTATTACAAACATTGACAGATGGGATATTTTTTTTACCCAGGTGGAAGTGTGAAGCTGCTCGGTTTGTCAGCAGCACAGTGTTGAGCTCCTGGTCCCCACATTTCTTCTTCAAAGCTGCTGTATAAGCCACTACTGCATGTTTGTAGTTCTTTTCCTTGAAAAAAGCATTTCCCTCATCTTTTAGGCTCATTGCTTGCTCTGAAAAAACACGAAGATCCCATACGTTTTAACCTACTGTAATTGAATACACGTCCTGTGTGTTAAAATGGTGAGGTTTTACTAACCTTCTGGAGATTTATCCTCATCGTGGATTATAGACTGGAGACAGGCTAATTCAGGGTATTTCTTAGGATCGATCTCCTCTGGGGCTGCTTTCATAAACATGGGAACTGTATTGAACTCCTGCGAATCAAGTGTAAACATATTCACTAAATACTAATTAAAAACAACTTTCCATTAAAATATAGAAGCATTCTACTGCCATTCTTACCTCCTCCCAGTTATTTTCACTGAAGGCCTTTTTATACCTCTGAGATTTGAATTTGTCCATGAACGCGTCCATACCGTCGTCACTGTCATCCTGCACATTTGTTGACGCCATTTTGGCTCAAGAAATGATAAACTGCCTTTCTGTTTTTATAAATATTCCAATACACACACACATTCGTTGACTAAAACAGAATCTCCAGCCCTATAACATTAGTGTCTAGAAACAGCATTGTTTACCCATGTGTACATGTGGTGCTACGTCAATTGGCAACCGTGCAGCAACCCAAAACCAATACCTTAGTTCCGCAAGACAGTCATCTAGCCATCCCCATAGTACGTCTATTTTTACCATTTGTTATTTGTTTTTACAAACTGTAATGAAATACTAAAATCCGTTTTTTTGTTATTTTAAATAGAAGCAGTTGCCAAATAATGTCATTGCTGCTACTACTACTAAATTTTGTTTGGTGTTTCCGATTTAAACAAACAACACACTTACAGTTGGATTGAATTTGGGTTGAAAAAATTGCCAGCAAGCTACATAATGACCACAAGTAGAATGAGAGGCAGATCTTTTTAGTTATCAGGCTCCTTTCCTGTTCAACCAACTCCTAGTTTAGTCTGTGAGGCAGACACCATGTCTACTTTTAAGGCCAGGCTTAAAATTTTCCTTTTTGATAAAGATTATAGTTAGAGTGGCTTAGGTCATCCTGAGCTATCTCTGTAGCTTAGACTGTTGGAGGACAGACTGACCACTTTTCTTCACTCTGATACTTTTCTCTTCTACTACTCTATAGTTGTATTTTTTGGCGTTATTTCGACTGTTAACTTTTTTCTCTGTGTTTTTCTCTCCATAGAAGCTACACCTGGTCTGGTATCCTGCCCGGCTGCAATGTCTTGTTGGACGGGGGGCGTCGACTGGGATGAAGCTCCCTGTAACTGTTTGTCCTTTGTGTTCTGTTATCAACTCTTACTTTCTTTACTATAGAAAGTACTTTTACATCAGTTCTTTTTGTTCTGTGTGTCTGCTATTTCTTCTCGAACTCCCAGATGGTCGTGGCAGATGGCCGCTTGTACTGAGCCAGATTCCGCTGGATGTTTCTTCCTGTTAAAGAGGAGTTTTTCCTCTCTACTGTCGCTACATGCTTGCTCAGCATGAGGGATTGCTCTGGTTGGAGTCTGCATACACAGGGCACAACCTCAGGTCAATGACTTGATGCAATCTGCTGGGATTCCATAGAGAACTTTTAAACTGGTTTAAATGAATGTACGATTGAACTGAAATGACTTTTCTTGTAAAGTGCTTTTAGATGACATATTTTGAATCGGCACTATATAAATTAACTGAATTGAAGTTAATTGAATTATGAGGTTTCATGCAGGACAACTTTAAGTAAAAAAATCAGACCGATATGGACGCTAGATGTGAAGTTGCACAGATTTTTAAAATAAGATTTTGTGGCCCAGCTAAAAACCACAAAGCGTATCCAACTGGTTTTGCCAGTAGGGATTGTATGCAGTCAATACAATTGAGCCCCACACAAAAGTGTTGTGCAAAAATATTCACCTCTTTAAAAGGTTTTCACATTTGTCACGTTACATCCACAAACTTCAGTGAGGCAAAAAAGTATTTGGCAGCCACCAATTGTGCAAGTTTTCCTACTTAAAAAAAATGAGAGAGGTCTGTAATTTTCATCATAGGTACACTTCAACTGTGAGAAACAGAATGTGAAAATAAAATTCCAGGAAATCACATTGTATGGTTTTTAAAGAATTCATTTATATAATGCGGCACAAAATAAGTATTTGGCCAATAACAAAAATTCATTTCAATCCTTTGTAAAGTAAGATTGGTTGGCAATGACAGAGGTCAAACGTTTCCTATAAGTCTTTAGCAGGCTTGCACACACTGCAGCTGGTATTTTGGCCCATTCTTCCATGCAGATCTTCTCTGGAGCTGATGTTTTGGGGCTGTTGCTGGGCAACACAGACTTTCAACTTCCTCTACAGATTCTCTATTGGATTGAGGTCTGGACACTGGCTAGGCCACTCCAGAACCTTCAAATGCTTTTTACGTAGCCACTCCTCCATTCCCCGGTGTGTGTGTTTGGGATCATTGTCATGCTGGAAGATCCAGCTATGTTTCATCTTTAATGCTCTCACTTATGGAAGGAGGTTTTTGCCCAAAATCTGACGATACATGACCCCATTCATCCTTTCCTTAATATAGATCAATCGTCCTGTCCCCTTTGCAGAAAAGCAGCTCCAAGGCATCATGTTTCCACCCCCATAGCTTCATAGTGCTTCAAAGTACTTATTTTCTGCACCATTATACAAATAAATTCTTTTTTTTTAAATCATACGATTTAAAAAATTTTTTTTATACATTCTGTCTCTCACGGTTGAAGTGTACCTATGATGAAAGTTACAGACCTCTCATCTTTTTAAGTGGGACAACTTGCACAATTGGTGGCTGCCAAATACGTTTTTGCCCCACTGTATTTCTTGAGATGTATGTAATTCCAAAACAAAGTAGTGGATAATTTTTAAATGAAAGAAAAATATTACGTTTTTTTATAAATGAAAAATATATTAGCATATATTTGTAGTCACCTTCTTAAATCAATAGTTTGTTGAATTACAGTTGGCTGCAAATCTTTAAGGATATCTCTTTATCAGCTTGGTACAGCTAAAATTTGTGAGCCATTCTTCTTTGAAGAATTAGTCAATAAAATGATAAATTATAGGATACTGAGAGGATTCTCAATTGGATTTCCGTCTGCACTTTGAGTGGACCTTTGACTAAAAATATCCTATTGTAGCTCTGGCAACATGTCTCTGGTTATTGTCCTGCTGAAATTTTAGCATTAGTCTAAAGTCTTTTGCAGCCTCCAACAGGTTGTTTTTGTGGATAGCACTATATTTAGCTCCACATATCAACTCTGGCCAGCTTGCCATTCCCTCTAAAGAACATTCCCACAGCAAAATACAGCTGCCACCATGTTTCCACATCAGGACGGTGCGTTCATGGTGATCTGCAGTGTTAATTTTCCAACACCAACAGCATTTTGTACATAATGAAAAAAGGTCAGTTTTCGTCTCTTTGATCAGAGCCCATTCTTCCAGTGCCCTCTGGATGGTTTGTGGTCAAAAGAAACCGGTACATCTTATTGCTTTCTTTCAATTAAGACTTCCTTCTTGCCACTCTTCCACACAGGCCAGATTTGTGGAGTGCATGAACATTTTGTGTCAATCAATTCTCTGAGTTATAGATCTCTGCAGCTCCTCCAGACTTATCATGGACCCCTTACCTGCTTTTTTTAAAGCTTCTCATTGCTTTGCCTGTCAGATTGGATTGCTAGCCATGTCCTGGTAGGTTTGCAGTTGTATCATATTCTGTATTTCTGGATTATGGATTACACCGTTCTATGTGAGATGGTTTGAAGCTTGCAATATTGTTTTATAACCTAACTCTACCATACTTTAAACTTCTCCACATCTTTATTCCTGACTGGTCTTTGTAACACTTTTTGTTCACTGTTTTCTAACAAACCAAGCAGTCCTTAACAGAATAGCTGGATTTATACTGAACCAATCTGACTTCATTAATAATGAGACTCCTGAAGACATTTGGGTTCACAGAATATTTGGGGTGCTTCAGAATAAAGGGGGATAGATATACGGATTTAATCTTTACAATTTTAAGTACCTTATGTACCGTTTTTACCAGTGATAAGTTAAAATGATTTAAAACAAAGAAAAACATTTTGTATTTTCATTTTATTGCACTGACATAATCAATTGCATTCAAATATCCCCCATCTAGAAGGAAGCAAGTTTTAACAGCAAGTTTAATCCGGTGTTGATAATAAAAGCTTTGATATTTGTAGCTATTTAGATTTTTTTTTAAATTCCCCCAAAAGTCGAACATTTAGTTCAACCCAGTGTAAAAGTGTTTCTCTATACAGTTTCCACTGTTGCCAGTAAATCTAACAGTCCGTCTTTACTGAGAAACATCGTCTCTCCAGTCTGCTGACATAACACCTCAAACTTTGGCGTTTCCTCCAGAGCTGCCTTTCCCACAACGACCACATAAGGGTAGCCCAGTCCGCTGGCATCCTTAAGTCTCTTTCCAATGGTCATTTGTGTGCGATCGTCAAAAACCACTTCACCTCTCAAATGTGGAAGAAACTGTCCCAGATTGTGAACCAGCTCCTCTGCCAGGACTGCCGCCTCATCCTCCTTGCTGCCCTTCTTAGGGGGTAAAACACAAACCTGGTAGGGGGCGATTAGACCAGGCCAGCGGATCCCCTCCTTTGTTGACATCACCTCGATGGCCGCAGCGAGGATGCGGGTCACTCCGAGACCATAGCAGCCCATCTCAGCAACAGTAGGCTTGTTTTGGTGATTACTAAAATTGGCTTTGAATATATGGGAGTACTTTCTACCCAGATAAAACGTGTGACCTACTTCTATTCCCTTTGACTCTACCAGTGTGCCAGTGCTACACTGTGGACAGTTTGTTCTGTCTGGAGACAAAGTCTCAATGTTAGCAGCAAAGGAGCAGGTCCCGCAGACCAGTAGTCGGTCTTCACCAATGTCCGCAGGCAGCTGGAACTCATGGGAGAGCGTGCCACCGATGTTTCCAGTGTCCGCCTGCACTTGAACGCAATGCAGGCCTAACCTGGCAAAGAGCCGAGTGTACGCCTGGCAGACAGATTTGTACGTCTCATGAGCCGCTTCTTCACTCACATCAAACGAGTACATGTCCTTCATGTAAAACTCCCTCCCTCGTAGGAGACCGAACCTCGGCTTTGGTTCATCTCTGAACTTGCGGGTGATCTAGTATTTGGAAATAGAAATCAAAATGTGAAAAAACAGCAGCTTTGCACAGCAAGAACAACAACCCCAAAACAGCATCACAATGAATGCTTACTTGGTAAAGAAGTAAAGGCAACTGTCTGTAGGAGAGGGTCGTTTGCTGAGCGACAAGAGTTGTTATGGCCTCTTCATGTGTGGGACCCAAGCAATAGTCTGCACCGTGGCGGTCCTTCAAACGGAACAGCTCCTTACCCATCAGATCCCAGCGTTCACTGGTTTTCCAAAGTTCAGCCGAGCACAAACTAGGCATGTCCACCTTCTGTCCATCGATCTCCTGCATTTCCTGGTCAATCACCCTTACCTGTGGATTTGACACCACAGCTTTATTTATTGTATGCAAGCAAACTTTAAAAATAACTTTTTTTAAGATTCATTTAGGATTTAGTATCCATGTACAGCTAGAAATGAGAGCACTAGAAAGAGACCGTGCATTTCCATAAAACAAAAGTGTTTTAAATGTTTAAATCAGGAACTTAAAGCAACACTTTGTAGTTTTTCAACTTTCATAATATATTTCTAAGACCCTTGTGATATTACTTCGACGTACAATAGCTTGAATGACACGCATGACATAGCCTGACGGGGTCTGTATCGCTTTTACTGGCACTATGTAACTTCGGGGTGCGGTTAGTAACCTGTGCACAAAAAGAACTACAAAATTCGAGTGCTGCTTTACGGCATACCCCACGTGAGCCAGGTCAGCCTTTGTTCCGTGTCAAATGTCTTCATCCCAGGTACATTTTCTATATTCCAGCATGTCACGTTATAACGTGATATGGTCTAATTTCTTTATTATGACTGACAGCTCTACGCTGCTGTACATATGACATAAAATATAGAAAATGTACCTAGGATGAAGACATTTGACACGGAACGAAGGCTGAACAAAGTGTGAAAATCTGTAACGTTAGAGGGTATTGCTTGTCAATGCACGTGGATCCCCTGGTGTAACCATAACAGATTTTACGACAGTAGTAGAAAACAATACCTTTTCCCCAACTGTAGGGGGACCCCGAGAGCAAAACTTACTTAGTGTTGTTTTAAGATCAACTTCATCGAACACAGCATAAGATCTAGTAAAATTAAAACAGAAGTTGATATATTGTAAGATTTTACTTACTTTTTGTGCATGCTTTGTAGGCAACTACAGTATGTTAATGTAGGAGGGAAGAATTCTTTAAGTTCATTCTTCACAATCTGGGAGCTTAATGTTTACTTAAGCAACTATTTTTGCTTTGACTTTTTTTTTTTGTCAAAAACAATTTTATAAAAAGCCAAAAAAGGCCAATTCTCTCCCACTTTTTAAAAATATATTTGACTATTTAATTTTTTTTAAATTCGAAGCAATGTTTGAATTTTTTCATAAACTTAGCCGTTCTTGCTTTGTTGTGTATCATGTGTTATGTGCATCATGTATAATGTGCGTTTCATGCTAATTTGCTACTTTTACTTTTAACTTCCAATGTTATATTCCATGCTCGTCTGTTTTGTTTTTGTTTTTAAATCACCAAATCATGTAAAGCACCTTGAATTACCCTGTTGTTGAAAGTGTGCTATACAAATAAAATTGCCTTGCCTTGCCTAAATTAGTCAATATAAAATATATAAAATAAAAAAAACAATTTACATTTTACTAATAAATAATTTAGCAAAATACACAAACAATTACATATTTGACTATGAGAACATAATGTGTGAGAAATCTTTAACTAATCCTAAGCAGTTTCTCAAACCTAAAACTAAAGTTATTCTCATGAAAGCATTTACAAAAATCTAATTTTAAGCCTATTTTATATCTTGTTGAATGGTATCAGATCATTTGAACAGCAGTTAAAAAACACTGATCTAAATCACCATCTCAATAACAAAAACCTACCAGCTTTTCCATAGAGCGGACAGTGGCAGGAAGATAGTAGTAGCACCCAGGGTTTGACGGATGAATGAGCCCTGCTTGCTGCATTAGCCTCTGGCTCTTACAGGTCATCTCTCCTGGCAGCCGGCTTTCCTGCCCCACGTCCCACAGGTTCGAAGGCTGGTAAAGACGGGAAACCAGCTGTGCAGGCTTGACGTGTATGGAGTGACCCGAGTGGTGTCTCGTATAGAGAATAAAAGATCTTTGGAGATTGTGAAAGCCTCTCTTTAAAATCTGACACAGCGCTGGCTCCATCACACACCCAATCAGGCTGCTATTTCTGTGAAAATAGAATGGAAATCCAAACAAACTTGTGCCAATATTGTTTCTTTAAAAACATAATACTGTGCCTTTGTACTTGAAGACTTTTTGTGCACTGATTCAGAACAGCTTACAAATCTTTATTCTGCATGATGAATCAGAATTAAAAATATGAGGTGTATTATTTCCCTTTATTGAATGCATAATGTCTTTTTTTCCCTCACTTTAGTTAGAATGAAATCAAGAAATTATTAATAAAAAGTAGCAGACTCTGGGATGCTCAAACGAAGCCTAATTAGTAAATAAAACACAAAAGCAGTACTGTTGTTGCGTAGAACAAAGTTATTTTCCCGCACAAGTTATTCTTTTTGTCTGTGTATGCACAGCCTTCTCCAAACCCCAGTTGGTCATAGCAGCTCAAGCTCAGTCAGGTTCTTGTTCTGTCAGATCGTTCTTCCTGGTAAAGCTGATTTTTCCTTTCCACTGTTGCTACATGCTCTTTCAGGAGCAGCAAATGCTGCAAATCAGTGACTGAATGCAATCTTGTTGGTTTTCCTTAAATAATAAATAATTCTCTTTTGACCAATTTGAATAATAAATTGAATTTGACTACATTGTTTGATAACTGGGTTCAAATGGGAATGTATGAATTTAACTTTGAATCTGTCTGTATGAATAGATTTAACTATTTTACTTTACGTACCCACCATGCATAATTTTTTTAACCATATAGATTTAATTATTTTACTTTACGTACCCACCATGCATCATTTCTTTTAACCAACCAGGAGAACATGTCATATTCACTTTCACAACAAATTATTTAAGAGAACTGTTCATGATTCACTAATAGTTTTGTAGTGAGGAAATGTGGTTATATGACAATAAAAACAGGATTAACCAGCAGGAGTTCATTCGAAAGGTTTTTTTGTTTAATCAGGGGTCATGAGCTGTAATATTTTATAGTTGTCAACTGGCCCTAATGGAATCAGAACCAAAATATCAACAACAACAAAAATACATAGAATGTAATACACAGTTTTTAGATAGTATACTATTAAATCAGGTCTATATAAAATATAATATCTACCAACACAAATCTCCACAATTAAAAAAAGTTCAAAAATAAATGCCATGCCCAGGTTGAAGTTTATTCCCGATTATTCAAAAATAAAGTATGAAACAGCAACGAAACAACCAAACTACAAAGGTATAAAATAACGAATTTGAAAAATGACCAATTACTACGGGAGGTTAAGATGATACGTGGTGGTTTGTTTTCGGATACGAAGTGAAAGCATGAAGGGATGGAATGGCAACGCACGAATTGCTCCATACTTTATTCTGATATGGATTGCGTGCTGAAAGTCGAACAAACGTAATGGTAATCCATTTTACAGAACTGTAAGAGAAACCAAAGTCCTATTCAGTATTCCTTAACATCCAGGTAACAAGTTAGCAGGCCAAGAATTAGCTTCAAATATCGGCAGCAGCGCAGAGACAAAAAACACAACTCACCTTCAGATACTGTGGTAAGTCAATGGAAATCGAGTCACATTTCTAACAATGTGCAAAAACAGTAGTGACAGCCTTTACCACTACGTCTTGCTGCCTTTTTCTATCTGCTTCCTTGCCACACATATAGACATTGCCACCTACAGGCATGGAGGACAGTAAGCAGAAAAACAGGAAGGGTTCTTCTTCTTCTTCTTTTAGTTTTACGGCGGTTGGCATCCAGCGTTAGGTTTATTACCGCCCCCTTCTGCTCTGGAGAGTGGACCAGACAACAGGCTCACATCATGTCACACATTCATCCCCACACTCTCCCCTTTATTCTATTTTCTACACACAATTCCTAATCTTCTTTACATTCTGTTAAAAAGCCCAGTGTCTCTCAGAAACCTCACCACTACCCTGACCTGTGCTCTCTCACTCACCTCCATTATTTCTTTTAAATTAAATTCTTGGACCCTTAACTCCCTAGAATTATTCCTCATCTTCTCCCTTTGTGCTCCACATGCCCTACACCTCAAGAGTAAATGATCCACTGATTCCTCCCCTTCCTGACACCTCTCACACAGTCCTGCCTGATGCTTCCCTACAAGTTTAAGTGACTTATTCAGGGAACAGTGCCCTGGTCTTAATCTCATAATCACCACTTCCTCTCTCCTATGTCCCTTTTCTGACCTAGTGACCCTGATGCTATTTTGAATGTTATATAAATGCCTTCCTTTCTGCTCTCTATCCCACCACGCTTGCCACATTAGGTTTACTTTCTCCCAGATGACACTCTTGACCTCTGCCTTACTTATGTTTATTTCCATCTCTATTCTTTCTTTCCTTAATGCCCTCTTTGCTAATCCATCCGCTCTCTCATTCCCTCTCACACCTACATGTGCTGGAACCCACATAAACTTAACCTGCCCTCCTCTCTTCATTATTTTGGTTACTGACTGAAGCACTTGGTGTAACACGTCTTGACGGCTGTTGGAGTGTAATGATTCCAATCTTACTAACACTGATAATGAATCTGAACAAATCAAAACCTTATCATGTCCAGGCCCTGGATTCCAGTGGCTCATGTGCAAAAATGTCACAATAGTATTTTACGAATAATAAATATGCATGAAAAATGCGGTTTTGTGTTGCATACAGACTTTTGTTCTATTAGGCTATTTAGATAAACTTGAAGAATATCTTATTTTAGTGTTGATAACTTAAAGCCACTATTAACATATTTATTGAATTAGGTTTTGTATTTAAAAATGTCATTGGTATGTGCAGTTGTTGAAAGGTGGTTAACCAAAGGCAGATAGAGTACCAAAACATTGCACTTAAGCAAGAGTCAACATACAGTGTGGCAAAAAGGTGTTTAGCAGCCAGCCATTTTGCAAGTTGTCCCATTTAAAAAGATGAGAGAGGTCTGTATTTTCATCATAGGTACACTTAAACTCTAAGAGACAAAATGTGAAAAAAAAAAATCCAGGATATCACATTGTATGATTTTTAAAGAATTTATTGGTGTAATGATGCAGAAAACAAGTATTTGGTCAGTAACAAAAGTTCATCTCAATACTTTGTAATGTAACCTTGGTTGGCAATGACAGTGGTCAAACGTTTCCAATAGGTCTTCACTAGGCTCGCACACACTGTATTTGATCAATTCTTCCTGTCATATCTTAGTTTAATTACCACATTTCGAACCCAGACTGCAAATCAAAAAAAAAAAAATTAATTTGGCCCATAAAAAAAAAAGGTAAATTATCTTCAATTAGATGAAACATAAACCAGACATATCAGAATTTTTAGATAATTCATATATTTTTAAAGGAAATCAAATGTGGTAATACAGTGCCTTGCGAAAGCAATTCATTTACCTTGAAGATTATCACATTTTGCAACCACAAACTTCAATGCATGCTATAGGGATTTTATTGAAGATCAATATGTGACGTGGAAGGAAAAGGTTTTATAATAATACATATATATATATATATATATATATATATATATATATATTATAATATTATTACATATAAAAATCTGTAAAGTGTGGGGTGCAGAGACATACAGCAAAAGACAAGTTATTGTTATATGGAAATGTTTACCCTTTCATGTTTGCCAAAGTAGTCAAGCTCATTCAGACCCATTGGGCACCAAGAGACCATTTTACAAATAAAATAAACTATTGATCATTGAGCCCATTAATAGAACGCTCAGGAATTAACTATGTATGGTAACACTCACCATATTGTGGTTTGAGTTTCATTCAACTACTAGGCTCTGCATAATGGAGCCACAGTGCTTTCTTCTATTCTATCTGTCATTGAAATACTGAAACATATGTGGACCATCTTATTTTATGGGTATGCTCTGTCAGTTTTAGATTTTAGGTTTATGAGCTGAAAACAGGAAACATTTTCTGTGAAAGAGAAGAGTGAACGTGGTGCAGTGGAAACGATGAAGGCTCAATGTTCTGATAAAAAACTTAATGAGCCACTGAAAGCACTGACACAACTTTACTTCCTCTTTAAGTCATGCTGTGTTGGTAACCACCTGTTACATAAAAATTCTGGAATTTTCTGTTGTTTTTGTCAGAAAACATTATGTAAGTTCTTTTTCTTTAGAAAGTTGACAAAATTATGTTTTTCAGAATGAACGGTGTGTGACTTAAAAACGTAGCTGGACCCTGTAGCCCGACTAATTAGAAGTTTTTAGAGTATTTTCATGTTCATGGTAAAATGTGACTTCATCATAATATTTGATCTTTATAAAAAGTGAGAGATGTTCTGAGATATTCTCTAAAATGTTTAAAGGTTAAGAAAATGTTTTTTTAATCGAACCCTGCTTTGCTCCATAACTGTCTTCCTGAAATCTCCAGTGTGTTCCCTGGTCTTCATGATTCTATTCATAAATACATTTTATCTAAATCAAATCAAATCAAATCAAATCAAATCAAATCAAATCAAATCAAATCAAATCAAATCAAATCAAATCAAATCAAATCAAACTTTATTTATAAAGCGCTTTTCATACAAGAAGTTGCATCACAAAGTGCTTTACAGATTAAAATGACCCTACATAAAACCACCTTCCCTCCCCCACAGATTTAAAAGCATGGTCACAGTTATACCCCCCTCCCCCCAAACCATCTCCCATGCACACACACAGTTAAAAGAAAAAGTAAAAAAGGACATTGGGCCGAGTGTAGATGAACCATGCAAGGAAACGCCATCAGAGGAGCCATCTGCCCCGGCAGCGGTAGACTAACAGCAGCAGCCGAGGCACCGACACAGGGCACCCAGTAGAGGCAAGGCCAAGACCCCCACCTCCACCCAAGCTCCACCTGGAGAGCACCCAGGCAGCCACAGCCGACCACCGCTCCCGGGGCAGAGGGCTCCCACAGAGGAAACACTGGAACGGGGATTAAGATAAATTAAAGTATAAAAATAAACAGTAAATTAATGTGCTAAGATTAAATAGTAAAACTGATAAAAATATAATCATATAAAACATGCAGAGCAATTAAACAAACAGTGATAAATAATTATCAGTTAAAAGCTAAGCTAAAAAGGTGAGTCTTGAGCCTGCTCTTAAGACATGAACGTTCTCTGCAGCCCTGAGGTCCTCTGGCAGCCTGTTCCAGAGGTGAGGGCCATAAAACTGGAAAGACGCCTCGCCATGCTTGTGTGTCCTGACTTTTGGGGTGACAAGGAGACGGCTGCCAGAGGAGCGCAGAGACCGCGAAGGTTTTATGTGGTAAAAGCAGTTCAGAGAGATAAGAAGGCCCAAGACCATTAAAACACTTAAAAACCATTAAAAGAACCTTAAAATCGATCCTGAAATGTACGGGGAGCCAATGCAATGATTTTAAGACCGGTGTAATGTGCTCCCGCCTCCTGGTCTTCGTCAGGACACGTGCTGCTGAATTTTGTAGTAGTTGTAAACCTAGATCTAACAAACCTCTGAGGCTCTCGCAAACCAGCTGGATTTATACTGAGATTAAATTTAACACTGGTTGACTTTGAGTGCAGATGTGATAAGTGTGGTGATTTTTTTTTTGTTAAAGGACAGTCAAAAGAAAGCAGCAGGGATCAATTATGCTTTCCTTGACACTGAAGCAACATCATGAAAAACTAAAACAAATGTAGGAAATTTAAGGAAATTTGATAAAGACTGCAAATAGTCCATATAATTATGTAAATACAGAGAACTATTTTAAAATGTCTCTTCTCAGCTTTAGCCCATGTGATGGTTATGGTGCTAGATTGCTTCCTACGTTACCTTGTGTCAAACAACAGGTTGAGAAAGAGGTTATTTTTACAGCATGTCGTTAGATTGGATATTACCTAGGGCGTAGAATTGGGTAGGGACGGTAGGGACAAGTCCCTACCAATATTCAGCCGCTACTGTGTCATTACTATCAATACAACCGCTACACGCTAGTGTTTAGTCAATGATTATGGCACACAAAGGGTTAAATGTCGCGGTCTCTGCTAGAAATCCCGCCTCTAACCCAAATATCGCTTCTTGATTGGCTGTCCCCGCTGTCATTCCATCTTCTAATCCCAGAGCGGTAAAGCTTGTCGAACATATACAGGTCCTTCTCAAAAAATTAGCATATTGTGATAAAGTTCATTCTTTTCCATAATGTAATGATAAAAATTAAACTTTCATATATTTTAGATTCATTGCACACCAACTAAAATATTTCAGGTCTTTTATTGTTTTAAAACTGATGATTTTGGCATACAGCTCATGAAAACCCAAAATTCCTATCTCTAAAAATTAGCATATCATGAAAAGGTTCTCTAAACGAGCTATTAACCTAATCATCTGAATCAACTAATTAACTCTTAACACCTGCAAAAGATTCCTGAGGCTTTTAAAAACTCCCAGCCTGGTTCATTACTCAAAACCGCAATCATGGGTAAGACTGCCAACCTGACTGCTGCCCAGAAGGCCATCATTGACACCCTCAAGCAAGAGGGTAAGACACAGAAAGAAATTTCTGAACGAATAGGCTGTTCCCAGAGTGCTGTATCAAGGCACCTCAGTGGGAAGTCTGTGGGAAGGAAAAAGTGTGGCAGAAAACGCTGCACAACGAGAAGAGGTGACTGGACCCTGAAGAAGATTGTGGAGAAGGACCGATTCCAGACCTTGGGGGACCTGCGGAAGCAGTGGACTGAGTCTGGAGTAGAAACATCCAGAGCCACCGTGCACAGGCGTGTGCAGGAAATGGGCTACAAGCCACTTTTGAACCAGAAACAGCCGCAGAAGCGCCTGACCTGGGCTACAGAGAAGCAGCACTGGACTGTTGCTCAGTGGTCCAAAGTACTTTTTTCGGATGAAAGCAAATTTTGCATGTCATTCGGAAATCAGGGTGCCAGAGTCTGGAGGAAGACTGGGGAGAAGGAAATGCCAAAATGCCTGAAGTCCAGTGTCAAGTACCCACAGTCAGTGATGGTCTGGGGTGCCATGTCAGCTGCTGCTGTTGGTCCACTGTGTTTTATCAAGGGCAGGGTCAATGCAGCTAGCTATCAGGAGATTTTGGAGCACTTCATGCTTCCATCTGCTGAAAAGCTTTATGGGGATGAAGATTTCATTTTTCAGCACGACCTGGCACCTGCTCACAGTTTCAAAACCACTGGTAAATGGTTTACTGACCATGGTATTACTGTGCTCAATTGGCCTGCAAACTCTCCTGACCTGAACCCCATAGAGAATCTTTGGGATATTGTGAAGAGGAAGTTGAGAGACGCAAGACCCAACACTCTGGATGAGCTTAAGGCCGCTATCGAAGCATCCTGGGCCTCCATAACACCTCAGCAGTGCCACAGGCTGATTGCCTCCATGCCACGCCGCATTGAAGCAGTCATTTTTGCAAAAGGATTCCCGACCAAGTATTGAGTGCATAACTGAACATAATTATTTGAAGGTTCACTTTTTTTATATTAAAAACATTTTTCTTTTATTGGTCGGAAGAAGTATGATAATTTTTTGAGATAGGAATTTTATGTTTTCATGAGCTGTATGCCAAAATCGTCAATTTTAAAACAATTAAAGACCTGAAATATTTCAGTTGGTGTGCAATGAATCTAAAATATATGAAAGTTTAATTTTTATCATTACATTATGGAAAAGAATGCACTTTATCACAATATGCTAATTTTTTGAGAAGGACCTGTATACAGTCAATGGTCGAACATCTCTGACTGTTAACGTCTCAAGCTACAATGGCTAGTTGGGCCGGATGAGAGGCATCTGCGAGTATAAGTTGTCAACACGTTTGGCATTTGTTCTGCCCATGTCATGTCGGCTAGATGTATTTTACTGGTGTCATTTACATTTTGTGTTTGTGTATGTGTGTGCTGTAGGATTTGAAGGATGTCAAAGAAAAGAAAACTGGATATAAGAGACTTCTTTAGGAGTCAAAGTTTAAGTTACTTTAAATTAGAATTAAGTTAAAATATTAAAAATAGAATATGCCAAAAAGAAACACTTTTTAAAAGTTATTTTCTATTCTTATTCTCATTTATTCTTATTTCCATGTATTCGTGTAGAAAAGAGCAACTGTTTAAAAACATAAATAAAATTTATTGTGTAAATACAATAAAACCACATATTCTAGATGATCATGTGATTTTATGTATCCATATTTTTTGGGGAACAAATTACACATAATAATAGTGTGAAAGCAAAGGCCTTTTTTGCTCAGGCAATAACTTTACCATCAAACTCTGATCATTCTATCCCTAATCTGTTCGTCATGCATCAACATATTTTTGTAAGGTGAGAGACAGCAGAGAGGCTGGAGGAGATGGAGAAGGAGAGACCAGAGGAGGTAGAGGAAGAGAGGCAGGAGTAGATGAAATGATAGAGGCTGGAGGAAGTAGAGGAGAAGGAGAAGCTGAAAAAGAGGCTGGAAATTCACAGGTGAGGTTAAATAATGCTGGATGTGTTAGTCATGAGATTCAGCACTGTGACAGATCAAATCAAATGTATTTATAAAGCGCTTTTCATGCAAACAGCAACACAAAGTGCTTTACATGATAAAAGCAGTTTAAACATTAGAATAAAACAAGCCTTCACACACATAATATAACATAGCGGTTAAAAATGATGATCTGAATAACAATGATTCACCCATGTGGCTTTAAAATCAGAGCCTCATATCTTTAAGAGGCATCATCATGTATTACTAGTGCGTATATGTTTACAGTACTTGCTATACAGTTGTCAAATTTATATTGTGGTTGATTCCTAAGGAATCTGATCCACCTGGAGAGAGCAGCACATCTGCATAATGTGAAATTATGATTGCTAATGCAAAAAACTTTAACTTTCAAGAGTGCTGCCTTGGAGCACTTTTGTGTCCCCACCAATCTCAAAATCAAACCTACTCCCTTGGATATTACTATATAAATTATCAAGGTATTCACGTTTGTGGTGTCTGTATATTTCAGAGTGATGTTGTGCTAATCTGTGACAGTATAGTCCATTAGAGAAAAGTGAGTTGAGGACATGATTGAAGACATGGGCGGTTCTAGACAGGGGCCAACGGGGGCCAGTGCCCCTGTAGAACTGCTCCTGGCCCCTCTTATTGCCCCTGCACTGCAGAAATAATACTAAATAATTTTTTAAGATGATTTAGTACAGAAACCATAACTAAATTATCTCTTGGACCGATTTCATTTCTTACCTTTAAAGTTTTATTTTAACAATGAGTTAAAAATTAATGTGTTGAACTTTTAGCTTCAGCCATATTGATTTTCATTTGCTAGATCAGGAGCCACAAGAGACCCTTTGGCTCATTTATTATATTAAACGATGACATATTGAAATATTGTTTCATTCTTTTGTTTTGTGCCCCCATGAATAAACTCTGGCCCAACCTTGACCCCCCTGGTAAATTTGGTCTAGAACCCCCACTGATTGAAGACAACACTTTTAAAGCTTCCCTCAAAAGTTGTCAACCTAGAAGTCAGTGTGGACATGTTGTCCATCTTAGTCTGAACTGGGAGTTGTCGAGTTTTGAGGAAAATGACCCAAGCGCAAAAAAGAAAATGGCAGCGTAACGATGAAGATGGTAATGCTTCAGTGAAAGAAAGAGAAGCAGACATGAGAGCATCTGCAGAATCAACAGCTTGAAACAACGAAGCAACTAGAGCACAGGGGAGTTGGCATGGATGGAAAAAACAAAAAGGATCCGGTGAGGATGTAAAGATAATGACTGGCTTTACTGGGAAAGTGAGTGAGTGACATAGGAACCACTCGTAGAACTTAGTGCAGCTGGGAGAAAACGTAAACAGAGGAGCTGAGGGAAAATGACCAAAAATACAGAAATGAACACAAAAGGATTAAACTGAACTAAAAACCTATTACTGAAATCAGAATCTAAACTAATATACAAAGAGCAGAACACGAGAACAAACAACCTCTACTCAAAGTAATGAATGAAATCATCAAATACCCAAAAAAATCCAAATCCCAAACCAAAGTGATAAAGCACTGAGACCCATGAATCATGCCAAGCTGAAGCACAGATCTCTCATCTTTCTTATTAACTCTCACAACTGATTGAACTCAGTCAATGTGTTTGGATTGACCTTTGGAAATAGTTGCTGGCAAGTCTTCATTATAACACCCGACTCTGAAGGTATTCTTATGACAGGAAGTTCGTATATGGAAAGCAAAAAAAGGACATGTACAAATAAAAGAAATGGCACTGCTTTGTTTTCATTTTCACATACTTTTCAGATGCTCTGAAAGTGGGCAACATTTTCTAACAGTTCTAGTAAAATATTTGAAGCTCTGTTTTGGATCAATTGATGAGTTTTTATTGAACGTTTCTAAACCTTCACTTATAATCTGTCTTCCTGTTGACATTATGTTGTTCTACAGTCTCAGCTAATGTACTTTGCTGACTTTACAGCATGTTATGGCAGCCATTTTACACCATTAGCCCTCCCACACAAGCCCTTGACAGCCAGCTCACGTGGCAGAGCTTAGAGTGTCTCCCTGGCTCCACTTCTCCTCCAGGTGGTATCTGTGGAACTCGTCTTACTGCCTGAGAGTTTCAGGCCAAAGATACTCGTGCTGATGTCCTTCTGAGCCAATTAGGTTTGTGTCTGTTCCATCCATTTGTTCTGCATATATCTCTGAAAGATTTAGTTGCAGGAGAAAAGGGGAGACTGAATGTCTCGGTGAGATATGAACAATCATATTAGGACAGATTTTATCTCCAAACTTCACATTATCATGTTTTGGTTTAAACTGATCAGCAGCAGCAAGACGAGTTCAAAGTTTTTGATAAGAACAGCAGCTTTAGCTTACCATTACAGCAGTGAAAATACACCAAAAAGCACTTAAAGTTGTTTTCCTTTATGATGACAGTTTAGCATTACTGAGTGCACTTAGCAGAACCTGAAATTATTTTTTGCATATTAGGGAGGGCACATTACCAGAGATTCTCACAGTGAGGTTTAAAAAAGCGTGTGTTAATAACTGTCTTTTGCATTACTTCATTAGATTACCATTAACAACACAAAATGTTAAGATTAGATAAAGTTTGTATCAGGCATGCAACCCTTTTCAGTTCAGTTTAGATGTATAGCGGCATTTCACAGCAAAAATCATCTCAAGTCCAATTCAATCCTCCAGTCAGAATCTTTCTAAGGAAAGAAGAGCAAAGAGAGCACAAACATTAATGGCACCAGTAGCTCTGTCAATGGCTTTCTTCAGAAAGGAGACAGAGCTAAACACAAAAACACTGACGCAGGAGAATTTCTAAAGACAGACACACTCAACAAGACTATTTAACTATATTAAGAGTACTAGTTCTGTTAGTGACTTTATCCAGTAAAGAGATACAGAAAACACTCCCTTTTAACAGAAAGAAACTTCCAGCAGAACAAGACTCAGGAGGAGCATCCATTAAATCCAGAGGCACTGATCCAGCAGTACTTTCAACAAGAAAGGAAAACTGCGACAGAACACAAAATGTATAGCAACAATAATTATCTAATATTACATCAAGAAAACACGGAATCACTGAACCAGAAGTACTTTCTATGACAGATAAAGAAAAAGCATACACAAAGTTAATGGCAGTAGTAACTCTAACTGGCTTTGTTTAGGAAAGAGACACAGTTAAACACAGAAGCACTGGAGCACATGTACTTACCATGGAAAGGAAAGCAAAGAGAGGAAACTCGAAAGCTATTGGCACCAATAACTCAGTCAATTATTACATCCAAGAAAGAGACACAAAACAGATATACTGGGCCAGGTGTACCTTTTATGGAAAGACATGCAGACATAACACGTTTTCACTGACAGTGATTATTATAAATAATAATACATGAATATAGAGTAGTAAGAGATAATAGACAGTACAAGGTTGTAAGCAGAAAAAGCTTCTGTGATATTAACATAATTTAAAAATAAAGAATTTGACCATAGCCATGTTTTTTTCTTTGAAGCTAGAAGTTTCAAATTTGAGTAAAACACCTAATCTTGAGAGCGATAAGTAAAATAATATAAACAAAAATGTATCTATGAAGCCTAATAATAAGTTAATAATATCTTGTTTACTTTAACCATGAGCCCCAATTCGGACATATGCTAAAATGTATCAGAACGTATGTCACAAAAAACAAATTGCATGTTGTGTTCAGTACCAATACAATTATCAATGCTATTGCTTTTTCAGATACATTCTGTTGTTTTTAACTCTTTTCTGGTGTCTATGTACATATTTTGTTGTGCCATTTGTTTGGAAAGCTTTGCTCAATCTTGCAGCTCA
The DNA here is from genome assembly GCA_963556495.2 of Valencia hispanica. Taxonomy (NCBI): domain Eukaryota; kingdom Metazoa; phylum Chordata; class Actinopteri; order Cyprinodontiformes; family Valenciidae; genus Valencia; species Valencia hispanica. The sequence goes on along the minus strand of OY747705.1, from coordinate 47,178,192 downwards.
GATCATATCCACTTAAAAAATTCCATGTCCTCCTAGACTTACTTCACTGCTCATCAGAACTGGAAGAAGTTATATACAGCAGCTGCAGTCATTTTCCTCAAAACCAAATTATTTGAAAGTTTTTGTAGCTAAGAACCATGATGCATGTTTACTTGGAAGAAAGTTAATGTTAAGTAAAATTCTCAACTTTAAATAAGATTTTAATTATAAAAACAGTTCTTTAATGCATAGCAGTTGGAGAGAAAATGTTGTTTTTCATTACATGATCTAGTAAATCGATTTTTTTTTAAATGTAGTCCACAGGCTGTGTTTTATTTTATTTTATCCGGTTTCCCCTTTTTTTTTACGTGTCCTGTCTGGCAGTGTGGCACTCGGAATTTGAATTTATTCGGTTTCCTACCAAATGGGGAGATGCATATCAAAACTAGAAAAGCCCTCAGAGCTCAGACCTCTGCTAAGGCAGCTCAGTCCCCTTAAGTTGTAATCTAATTTTAACTTTTTTAGATTCCTTGACGATGAAAACACTCCTTTAGCAGCTGAATTCACACTAATATCATTATCAGTTCAGTAATTATTCACGAAAATCACTTTTTCGGTTATGGCGGTGTACGGATCACCCCCAAATTCTAATCACTTGTTCCTGGTACCACTGCAGACATTTCCTGAACATTTAATTAAAATTCACCGATGAGGATTGTTGCCAACCAACAAACAGACAAACAAACAAACATCCCTGGCGAAAACACAGCCTCCTTGACAGAGGTAATAATGACCAAAAGTTGAATTCAATCTATTTGTGCAAACTCTTAACTTAGAAGAGATTTGTTGACAAAAGATTTAGTAAAACTTAACTACTACTTAAGTAGGACAAATAATGGAGAAATCGTAGTGTTAATGTTAAAATATAACTAGTTTTCAAGATAAATATTTTTTTCAGAAAGGTCCTAAGAGGGACCTGTACTAATGATTGAGAGAGAATTGTCCCTCTAAGTATCTTATCTCTCCATCAGCAGCACCATAATGACTGCATGATGAACTGTAAACATTGATTTTTTCCTCTTATGAGACCAAAACAGCTGTAAAGGGAAAGACAACCTGGCCATCAGAGTGTTGTAAATACACAAAACACCTGTTTGACCGCAGGAGGGAATCACTTGGCTTCCTATGATTGGCCAATGTTTTGAAGGTCAGTGCAATTTTGGCCTTAAATCAGGTAATCCGAGGGAGCCTGGCGAGACTGCACATCATTTAAAGGAGAGGGTCATAAAAGGCCCGAGGTTGTAACTCTGTTTCAGATGGCGGGAAGTGGTGATGATGGAGATAACCGGAAACATAAAAAGTATGCATGCATGTGTTCACATGTCACTGGGATGGGCCAAAGGGGGGGGTGGGGGGGGGGTAGGATGATGAGATCAGTGGATGATCAGGTGGATGGTATATAATGAACATGTAGAAGATCGGTGAATGAGTTGAAGGCTGCATGAGACTCACCAAGAACATAAGGAAGAAAAAAACAAAACAGCAGAGCATCTACAGGGGGTTTGGAAGAACAGACGGCAGTCGTCCAGTATGCGTCTTCTGGCGGTTTTGGCTCTTCTCTTCTGCATAGTGATATGTGCGGACCAGGCAAGAGCAGAAATGCAGGCAGTGAAACTGTGTGGTCGGGAGTTTCTGAGGGCTGTGGTCTACACCTGTGGAGGCTCTCGTTGGAGGAGATTCTTCAGTGAACCAGACATGGGTGGTAAGAGCATCAGCTTATATACTCGCTGTCTTTAGATTTATTCTTATTTTTTGAATCCAGAATGACGTTAACTTAATGTTTTGTCTTTTTACAAACTAACCCAATTTCATGCCTGACATTTTAAACTTATTTGCAGAATTTCCATCTATGTAATTTAACCACTTAATTATTACTTCTTTAGAAATGATTGGATGTTGTTGGTTTGGGAATGATACAAAGAATAAGTTAATACATTTATTGTATGTGGAAATGTATTCTCTTTGAGCTCTTTAAGGCGTCGTGTTGCAGTTTTAATTGTGCTGTGGGTGTGCTGGGAGACGGGTGTCTCCCCACAGTGGCATGTTTAACTCTATTATGCCAGAAAAAGTCAAAAGTCAAATGAGTAGGCGGCTGTTCCCTGTGGCAGTCCTTCTCTTACTGTCTTGTCAGACAAATCCAGTTAGCGTATCAGTGTAATTACAAAAAGGAAACTGACACTAAAGAAGAGAAATAGTCATTTGGGTTTTCCTTCCATCGAGAATATGAATATAAATTACACAGAATTTATATGAAAACAGTTACATGTTATTTAACACTCTTGGAAACATTTAAATAAAGACATGCTTTATTTTTTCCAGATAGTTTAATTTTATTGTCAGGCACACCTTTCTAATCAAAACACTGTCTGTTCCCATTTTGACTCCACTCCTCTGTTCTGTCGCTCCAGGTCTGCCTGCAGGCGAGCAGAAGAGCTTGGAGAACCTTAGCATCCCAGGAACTGACTGGAGCAAACGGGACATAAACAACATCCTGACAACCATGTGCTGTCAGGTGGGCTGCAGGAAGAGCGAACTCACCTACTTGTGCTGATGACTATTGGGCGTTTAATATTTACTCTCAGAGTGACCCGAATGACTGCTTTGTCTCCCATTTTGCCTCAAAATCTAAATTTCACTCTGACGTCTAATGTTTATGATCACTGTACAACTGAGATTAGTGAATGTGGAGCATCTGTGAATGTGTATGTATGAAAATGATCTGAATATGTTTACAAAAAAAAATACATGACTGAATATATTTTAAATAAAAACTGCATTAGATCTTGTAGGACAGCATTAATTACAGATCAGATTCTATGTAAAAAGATGCCAGATATCTAAGGCCTGTTGATGTCTCGTACATGTGTGCAAAATGAAATAACAGAGGTGCAAGTTTGTATTGCTGCCAGCTCTGCTTTTATGTCTTATAAAACACTTACGATTTAAATTGTTATGATAAGAAAATAAATGTTCTTGCAAATGCCTTTAGGTGTGGTGGTTTAGCCATTACAGTTATTTCTGTTAAGGGGGTTATCATTACGTAAACTCATTGTCTAAGAGCTATTTTGCCAACAGTCTTAAAACTAAGACACTAAATGAAAAATCAGGTCAAATTTTAAAGCCTGATTTTCTCTAGGGATGTCTGTCTGAATTATCAGTCAATTAAACAACTAACTACGATATATTTACCTCTTCCAACTTCTAGCAGGCAGAAAGGGGCTTGTTGATCCCCGTTCAAATGTTAACATTTCCAAAAGAAAACTAGGCATGGAGTGCTGGGAGTGGTGTAAATAGTTATGGATTTCTCAAATTGCACTGTCTCAGTTCTCTTTTAGATTTACTTTGAGATTAAATTTACTTCATCTTAGGCTACTAATAAAATCAATCCAATATCATAGAATCCAATCAGATGGACAGATTAAATGCATTCAGTCAAAACAGATATTTGCATACACTGTGTAAAAAGACAACAATTTGTTTTTCACTGTCAGAAAATAAATCAAACTAAGCTTTTGCTGTTTTTAATCAGTCAGGATGAGCAAAATATTTTTATTTGCTAAATGCCAGAATAACCAAAGAGAGAGGTTTATAACACTTAAAGGTCTCAGACAAAAAATACCGTCAAGTCTCAAACACCGTCAGACCAGGGGTCGCGGTAACCGAATATTTTTTGATTTGACCAGTTTTTTTAAACAGTGATAGAAAAATCTGAATGGCATCGGTTATTTTTACAGTTTGCATACCCCATTCATACCCCTGAATACTTAGACGCACTGACATTTTAATCTTTATGCAGGGAGTCCTAAAGGTAACTAAATCAATCAAATAAAGATTCCCATGAGAGCAGAGCATCATCTCAGACCTGAACCCTGTACCCAATACATATAGCTATCCGGGAGCTGACAGTGCATTGAAGAGTTACTGAGGCATGGAGCGTATCTGTGACTGCACCAGACACAGACTGGCTGGGACAGATCGCTGCAGCTTAACCACTGATGCAGAAGGAGCAATCAGAAAAGCCACGTTCAGAGAGTCTTGCAGAATTCTGATCAATTCACTGGAAGAAATGTTTCCCGATTTCAAAACTTTGGCTGAAGTGACTCCTAAAGAGGATTTACAGGTTGGCAGAGAGAAAATGGAGGAAAAATAAAATCACAATAAACCATCAAATACACACAAAGCTTCTCAAATCATATAATAATGCAGTAAGAAATTCAAGAAATGCATACTTTTCCAAAATCATCTCTTATCATAAAAATAATAATAAAATTTTATTTTTCCACCATTGACAACATTTTTAGCAGTGTTTCTAATGCATTTCAGAAACACCCCCTCAAACACCTTTTGTGAGGAGCTCACAGACCACTTCAGTAGGAAGGTAGACAACATCAGATGTAATATTTTATCTTCTCAAAGTAGCATAGTTTTTGACAAATCTGAGTAGGTGTCTTTACCAGAGGAAACGCTGGACAGTTTTGTTCTGGTAGACGCTGAGATTCTTGACAAAGTTTTCTCCTCAGTGAGGCCCACCACATGTCTATTGGACCCAGTTCCCACCTCTTTTTAAAGCAAATTTATGGATCTTTTTGAGATGAGATTTTAACCTTGATTAATTGCTCTTGTCATGTTTTAAGGTTAAGGGAGGACCCAAATGCAGCAAAATCCAAAAAGATGATTTAATAACAAAAACACAAGGAAGGGGAACTTACAAAACTCAGGAGGATCAAAAGGCAGCAAAACGGGGAAACAGGAACCAGACGGGCAACAGGGAAGGCAGGAACCAGAGAGGGAAGAATGACGGACGAACCAGCGAGTTGTGACTGAATGAGAACCGAATATATACTGAGGAGGAGAGTGAAGAGTGAACACAGGAGGAGAAGGAGACCAATTCGTAAAAGCGGTTGCAGCTGAGGGGAATTGAGCAGGTGGAACTGATTAGCAGCTGGGATGGAAGGTAGAATAGCTAGGAGACAGAAGACTCTAAAGAAACTAAAAGGATTCTTAAGAAACTAAGAGAACTCTAAGGGAAACGTAAGGACACACTGGAGAACAGAAGGACGAATTAAATGAAGAGATAAAGGAAACACAAATGGGAAGGTGGACATAGACAAAGGTGAAAAACATCTACAGAACCCAGGAAGTGCCAGAATACAAAAATATAATTAAACTGAATAAGAAAAACTACTAACTCGAGACAAACAGGAGGAACAAAACAAGAGGGCACCTTGGGGAAAAAAGGGGAAGAAAACCAAGTGGAAGGAAAAACTCAAACTCGCCACACAAAATACAAAGACCATGACAGGACCCCCCCCTTAAGGGCGGATACCAGACGCCCCTAAGAGTCCAAAACAAAAACACACCCAACTAGGGTGGGCGGAGGGGGCCTCGGAAGGAGGGCAAGAGTCCAAAACAAAAAACCAACCCAACAGGGTGGGCGGAGGGGGCCTCGGAAGGAGGGCAAGAGTCCAAAACAAAAAACCAACCCAACAGGGTGGGCGGAGGGGGCCTCGGACGGAGGGCAAGAGTCCACAAGAAAAAAAACAAAAAACCAACCCAACAGGGTGAGCGGAGGGGCCCTTGGAAGGAGGGCAAGAGTCCCCAAACAATGGTCAAAGTCCTGAGGCTGGCAACAAAGGCGCATGAACCTGGGGGGCCGTCGACGAGGAACCAGAAGACGGCGTGGGGGCCGTCGGCGACGAGGGACCAGAAGACAGCGTGGGGGCCGTCGGCGACGAGGGACCAGAAGACGGCGTGGGGGCCGTCGGCGACGAGGGACCAGAAGACGGCGTGGGGGCCGTCGGCGGAGAGGGACAAGAAGATGACGAGGAGGCCGGCGCCGAGGAACCAAGAGACGAGGCTGCCGGCGGCGAGGAACCAAAAGACGAGGCGGCCGGCGGCAAGGAACCAAGAGACTCGGGGGCCGGCGACGAGGAACCAGGAGACGCGGGGGGCGGCGACGAGGAACCAGGAGACGCAGGGGGCCGGCGACGAGGAACCAGGAGACGCGGGGGCCGGCGACGAGGAAACAGGAGACGCGGGGGCCGGCACCAGAGCAGAACCTTGTGGCGTGGGTGGCGGCACCGGAGCAGAACCTTGTGGCGTGGGAACCTACGAGAGGACGGTGTGGAGGACCCACGCCGATGTGGCGCTGAAGACCCACGACGTGGCGCTGAAGACCCACGACGTGGCGCTGAAGACCCACGACGTGGCGCTGAGGACTCACGGCCGTGTCCCTCTGGACACCCAGGGCGGAGCCAAGAGTCCGAGGCGTGTCCTCCCAGACACCCCTGGCGGAGTCAGGAACCCGAGGCGTGTCCCTCTGGACACCCTCGGCGGAGTCAGGAACCCGAGGCGTGTCCCTCTGGACACCCTCGGCGGAGTCTAGAACCCGAGGCGTGTCCCCCTGGACACCCCCGGCGGAGACAGGAGCCTGAGGCGTGTCCCCCTGGACACCCCCGGCGGAGACAGGAGCCCGAGGCGTGTCCCTCTGGACACCCTCGGCGGAGTCTGGAGCCCGAGGCGTGTCTCCCGGGACACCCTCGGCGGAGTCTGGAGCCCGAGGCGTGTCTCCCGGGACACCCTCGGCGGAGTCTGGAGCCCGAGGCGTGTCCTCCCAGACACCCCCGGCGGAAACAGGAACCCGAGGCGTGTCCTTCCAGACACCCCCGGCGGAAACAGGAACCCGAGGCGTGTTAACCCGGACACCCCCTGTGGAAACAGGAGTCAGAGGCGTGTCCTCCGGAACACCCTCTGTGGAGACAGGAACCGGAAGAGTGTAGCGTCTCTTCCAAATGGTGGCGCCGTATGCCTCAAACAAGGCTTCCATCATCCCAGAGTCATCCTTGAATAACTGAGAAAATAAGGTAAACTCCTCCTCGGTGATTGTATTCAACAAAGGTGGGGAGTCTGGAGCAGGAGCGGAAGGCGGTGCTTGAGGCTGGCTGGAAGCCGGGACCGGAGACTGGTCGCGCCGGCTTTGTGCAGGAAGCGGACCCCGGAAGCACGGCTGCAGTCGGGCAGTTTCTGCGACCGGCGGCTCGCCATTTTGAGATGCCTGGGGAGGAAGTGGGTCGCCCCGGCTGGGAACAGGGAGCGGACCCCGGAAGCGCGGGTGAGGTTGGGCAGCATCTGCGACCGACAGCTCCCAGCTCTGAGGTACCGGGACCGGAGCTTGGGCGGTCTGGAGGCTGTGGTGCAGGACCGGCGCCTGGGGAACCAGGAAGTCGCCCCTCGAGCCCCCCTGGAGTAGGATGGGAGCTGCTCTGGGACGTCGACGACGGCGGCGGCCTGAGGAACGGGGAACCAATCCCGAGAGGACCAGCACCGGGAGGACAATAGGCCAATCGGGACCCGACATAGGGTGAGTTTGAGCAAAGGCCTTGGCTAACGCTCCAGTTAATGAGTTCTTGCCATGCCTCCTCGCTGTGTGAACATTCTGCTGGGTCAATGAGGCTGGTTCGTTCTGTCATGTTTTAAGGTTAAGGGAGGACCCAAATGCAGCAAAATCCAAAAAGAAACACATAACACTGCATTCCTGATACTCTGGCTGAGTCCTTGTAAGGGCTTGGAGTTCATCCATTTTGTTAGCCAGTGATCTCACATTGCCCATTATGATCGATGGAAGAGATGGAAACATTCCCCTTCTCCTCCAGCACAATGACACTACACCACAAACTCTTCTTCAAAATCATGATTATATTCAAATTTGACCAAAACCCCAATTGAACCCAAAAATTCAATTATCCAATTATCTCCCAATTGGTAATTAGCAATCCAATCCCCTCTTTTTCTTGGAAATATTGATCCCCTGTCTCAGGATTGCTACCAGCCAGAGTGAAAACTTTCATAAAGTGATCGCTGTTTGGGTAGAGCTGTGGAGATAAAAGTTAATACACAATAAAGGAAATCTCAATAGTTAAATTTGCTTTATCTGCTTCTCCTGTAGCTGAGGAAAACATAATCAAAGTCAAAGGTTATGAATGTAACATGAAAAGTTTCCCTTAATCTTTCCAGGATCCCAGTTCTCCTGCTGGAACCCCTGAGATCTCATTCCAATAATAAAACTTTTCCAGTATCCCTTTCTTAAAAACCCGCTTTTTAAAAACTATGTTTTACTGAAAACCTCAGTTTATTTAGAATCTGCTAATAAACTTATTTTCAGAACCATGCTTTTAGTCCACCAGACAATCATTGAAAACAATCTCAGGGTGTATTTACTTCGTCAGCATAACTTATTTCCAAAACTCAGTTGTTCTCCATTCAGTCAGGTTGTTGCTGAAAGAAATCTGTTCCAAAAAAAATTCCAACTTCCTAAGCTGCAGCCCGCAGACTCCAAGCGGACGGCTGTTATCTAATTGATGTAATCTCTGTTTTCATTGCCATTTGCCTTTAGTTATAGTTGTCAATTTTAATTTAGTGCCATCAATGAGTTTAAGATCTGCTTTGAAGAAGTACTACGCCTCCTCACAGCTAAAGTACAGCTAAAGTAGTACAGCTAAAGCCTATCAATAAGGTTCCACATTTCTCATTGTCATTATTGTTGTTTCAATCAACGTTTCAAGAGTTATTTGTTCCAACTTCCAGTTGAATTAAGTTAGATTCATGGTTTGTTCCCTTGAATTAAGGTTAACTCTTAAAATGTGTGTCCGGTTTCTTGCGCGGATAATTGTTCCTCTTGTGTCAATCTGATCTGGTCTAATTAGCCAATATTTAAGCCTATTTTGTTACTTGTTAGTCTGTTTGCTTGTTTGTTTCAACAGGTTGTCTGAGGTTTTGTTGTGCTTAAGCACCATTATGGTTTGAGTTAAGTTTCTCAGTCCCTCACACCTCTCCCTGTTTTGTGAAGGCAAGACTATTTTATCTGTATAGCACACTTTCAACAACAAGGTAATTCAGTTAAAGTTTTCATTTTAAGGCAACCATAGTTGCTCCTTCAATTGAGATTAGGAAACCCATCCTTAGTTATTCTTAGATTCCTTTTGACTGCCTTGAACTTTATCTCAACCTTTTGACCCCTACTGGAAAACAGGCTGATCCGTTTTTTTCCCTCTTTCCACTGAATTTTAAGATGGATAATTCCTCCCTTCTAGCACAGCAAGATTTAATGGTTGAATCTGGTATTTTAAACAAAATCAACTGGATCAAATCAGAATTTTTCAGAATAATATTACCATGACTGTGAGTGAAATTAGATTTCCATTTATATTATCCGTTTTGTTTTTAAGTCTCTAGGGAGAAATAATTAGAATTAGAAAGAATCAGAATTAAACACAAACACACAAAGTAACACAAAATAAATGAAAGGGCAAGAACAAGCATCCAGTTATACTTTTTATTGGTTTTGGAAAGAAGCAAACTAATTTTCTCATGTTATCTTAGCATTGTTATGTTCTGTACAAACAGCTTAAACATGAGTTTGAGGTGAACTGCACGGAACCAAAAAAAAAGTATTCTGCCTTCACACAAAAAAAAAAGCCACTCCCGGCTCTCTTCTCAGCATAGCCCAAGGTAAGTGACACTCAACACAACATTTCATTTCAGTACTACCTATCACCATAGATGCCTCACATTTTACTGCATGCTCTGCATGCAATTATCAACTACTGATGGAAAATTTCATCACAAAGATGAAGAGCTGGAAGTTGGCCACCTATTTCAATTTTATTTTACAAATTTAAAGATGCAAATATTGCACCAATCAGAGGTTTCTGTTTCTCCTTTCAAGCTGATAAAAAGTTTTAGCCATTGAGTAATGATAATTTAAAATGCGTACATGGTTAGTGTTATATATTGTGGGCATTGGCAGATAATGCTGTAGTGACTGTTGAGTTCAAGGTGTCCACTCAACATGAAAGCAATTATCAGATGAAGGTTTCACTGGGAGCTAAATGGCACCAATCATTCATCTTGCTTTAATATTCAACTTTAATGTTGCCTTATATTGGGTCTGCAGACAAGAACATAAAACATCTGCAAAACCCAAAACGTTTCAATTTAATTGTGCAGGACCGGTTTTGTAATCACTAAAAATACTTACAATACAAACTACATCCAGTCAAAAAGTATGAGATACACTGATTTATTTTTTCCTCTAGAGTTAGCCAAAAGACTGTGATTGGTTACATTTAGCAGAATGCAAATAAACAGTACACTACATACATTTTCAGTTACACTTCATACACAGACTTCATGTTTCAGAGCATTCAGGAAGTTAAACATCATCAGCACAGTGTTGTTGTTCTCACATTAAACAATAATATATTTTTCTGCATTTTAAAAATATTCATCTTATCATCCTCAACACAGGACTGACTGTCCGGGATACACGTACACGCACACTTACACACCCACACACACGCAAAATACAAAAACAAAAATATCATTTTGGTCAACTTAACCTTGCTTCACACCCTCATTCAAATCAAGTCATCTCACAGAGACCATTATATATATGAAAATTAAAGCCATGGATTCAAGCGCTGGCATGATCAACTGGGTGTGCTGCATAAGATTTATTTTGGGGGTTAGATACCATTGAGGTGATTGGTAACAGGTGAGAAGCATAACTAGTAAACCGGGTAGTAGCTGAAAGTACTTTTATTTACTGGATTAAAGTTTCTTCTTTACTTGGAGCGTACAAGAAACAAGCTGGTCCCAGTAAACTTCTTTTGTGTAAGCAACACCACAACCAAAAAGTAAATGGTGCAGTTGGGGGGAAAAAAAGCTTTGTTGTTGTTGTTGTATATGTTATATTGGAAAGAAACTGCTTAACATTTTGGGAAATACATTTTTAATTTCTTGTCAACATTCAGTAAAGAGGCTAAAGCTGCGTTTCATTTGCCTTGGATGTCAGATGTTGTGTGTATTTAATTTGAAAGCAATACTTTATTCTGGCAAATTTTCTCCACCTTCAGGGTCGGCTTTTTAAAACTGAAACTCAGAAAAACTGTCTTCTGAAGCAAAATGGAGCACAGCATAAACCTTTTGTTAGCTTAGCTTAGCATGAAGACATTAATCAGGGGGAAACAGCAAATGTAGCTTTTATCAAAGTAAACAAGCCTCAGATCCTATGAGGCTGTAGAGTAGGCACAGTAACAGATGATAACTCCTACTGCTATTGAACACTTACTAAGAGTTTTTGATGTTGATGCTAACAGGCCGGTTATTGGCGGGTAGCCTATCACTACAATGTTTTTGCATCCGAGTAATCTATTTTATGTTAAGCTTCAAAGACATGTAAAACTAAAGTTAAAGGGAACCGTGCAATTCTCTACAACTATTTGGTAAGCCAAGAGGGTCAATTAATTTGCAACAAAACTTGCAACAGATTTGCTAAAGCAGGACCATTTGACCCTGGCAGAATTTAAAAATATCATGTTTTGATTAAATTAGGTTGTTTAAAAACAGCTGTATGAGGCTGCTTAGATTGGCTGTTATCCACAATCAGAGGTTATCAGAAGAACCTCTGAAGCTTTATGAAGGTGCCTTTTACACTCTCTCATTAATATACATTGATGTCTGGAATCAAGAAAACAAAATGTGATACTGGAAGTTCTATAGGTGCTCGAAAGTAGATATTTAATAATTAAATATAAACCCAGTCTTTACGCTAAGTGAACATTCTCCAGGTGGATATAAAGGTAATGATAATTCTAAAATGTCAAACATTTCAGTGTGTATATGTAAGTTTTACTCTTTGAAAGTTCAGTTGCTGCTAACCAACTAGCTTTAGTACAAACCCTGTCCTGTGGTCTTTATAGAGGACATTCAACTGCTATCTGGCAAATCAATCGATCAACCTGGAAATGGAAAATTATTCCACCAGCTTGGGCAGGAGGCAGAAATGTTTAGTTTGCAGGCATTTTATCATCACAATTATGTAATCCTGAACCTTCACCCCCCTCCAAAAACCCCCCCAAAAAACAAAATATGATCACCCTGAACCCCCGGTCTTCTTTGGGTTGTCTGCTGTGACTTTTGCCTTCAGTGCACCTTATATGGAAACAGCTTGCAGTGTTGCCAAGTGACTGTGAGACCACAACACAAAGTTCCTATTAAGAAAATATGTATTTTTCAGTAATGCAAACTATAACCAATTATTCTAGCAGCTTCACTGTACATCTTACGTAAAGGTGTAACTGCAAAGAGTTTCAAAAGTACTTCATGGATGCAGACTGTTGTCTTCAATCATATTTATAGTGGAGGAGAGATGAACAGGAGGATCCTGGTGTTATCACCAAGATGTCTGATATTTTCTCAGTACTTACTCTCTAAAACAAAATTTAACTCTCCCCATAATCTGAGGAAGCATTAAACACTAGACATCAGACATAAAAAATTAAGCTTTACAAATGTCTTTAAAGACCATTGCACACATGCAATCTTTGCAAAAACCTCTAATTATTTAACAATAAAGATTCTTGTGATGGTGTAGTTGCTCTTTATTGGTCCTCAAAATAAACACTGTAAAACATTTCTACATAAACAACTTAAAACCCTAAAATATTACTTTAATTGCGGGATTGAGTCTATGGAAGTATTTAACTGCCAGAGCTGGGATGTAGATTCAGGAGCAGTATCTCGTTAAAACAAGAAAGTTTCTCGTTATAACGATATATAAATCAAGGTTTTATATGTCATTATAATGAGAAAGTTTCTTGTTTTAACGAGATATAAAATACGTTTCTCTGACTGTTTACAAAGCCATAAAGGAGTTTCCTCAGTCTCCCCCCCTGTTTCTTAGATACTTAAACAACCCGAGCGGTATTGCTCTTTTATTATTAGGATCTTTCTTTTTTAAACAAGAACATATTTTGGTTTTAACAAAATATAAATCTCAGTATAACAACTTTATATATCATATCTCGTTAAAAAGAGAACGTTTTCTCGTTTAATGAGAAAGCAATAATTTACTGAATTTATTTCCCAGCTCTGGCAATTAAACGCTTTCGTAGGAGTCTCAAATCTTGATGTATTGCTATTAAAATATATTACAGGTAAAGGTAACATAAAATACAAACAGTGGAATTTTTCCTAAACAAAATGTTATGAATATTCTGCCAATTCAAAATCCAGCGACCACCACAATGATTCAGGGTAATATCACATTTTTACTCTGGCAAAATAAAGGTGAGTAAGAAAATGGCTCAGAAAAACTACCTAGAGGAAGCACAACTTTTTTTATGCTCTCATGGACAGCCCGTGATGCAGAAGAAATTATTGTGAAGAGACCATCAATGGCGGAATAACCTCTAGAGACACAATGGAGTAGTGCTAGCTGGTTAGCATGAACTTTCAAAATAAAACTTGTGCATGTAGCATTATTGAAGTGTTGAATTCTACCTCTACGATAACACTGCTTTCACAAAGCGTAACACGGCATCCAGGAAGATATTCATCATTTTCTTTAAATTACCCCACACCCCCGCCCATATATAGCTCAAATCTTATGTTGCACTTGAGTTAAAAAATTATATCTGAAATAAATTCAAAAAATTATACCTTATACTGTACACAAGTTTACCCAACTACACAGATAACAAAAATGCAAGAGAATCCAAATATTTATACATTTAAGGGTTCCGAGTTGTGTGATACCATTCAGATTCTATTCATATACAGAATCACATGTTTTATACAACAAATCGTCATCATCAATAAATAAAAAATAGAATGCTATCATGTAACTCTGGTGTCTAATACTGCTGTTCGGGGAACAACAGAAAGGCTATCTGACAATACAAGGAAAACACCAAACGCCCTTTGAGATACATGTTACTCAGTTAAAATGACTGTACAATTCTTTTGTTCTGACAGGAAAACTGCTTATTATTATTTTTTTTCCCCAACCAGTGAACTGACTTATCAATGCAGCTGCCTAACACTTCTCAATATAAGTGTGCAATTAAGAGAGATAAATTTAGATTACGGCATCAAGCAGGATGCAACTGAAAGTTGTAAGACCCTGTATTACCAGTATGTAATGCTTGAAAAACTAGGCTTATGTAGCAACTTGAATTTGCTTTTATTAGACCGATTCAAAGCCCTGACAACAATCTTTAACAAAAATATGTTTGTGTTATGTGTGAGGTTTGTGATTTATCATTACATTACAACTCATGTAGTACTGTTATAGGTGTCGATTTAACTGTATGTAGGCTGAGATGCATGACTGTGAAAAAGTTCTTCCCAGAACAAAGAAAAAAAATACTCAGTCCAGGTCTTCTGTCAGGCAGCTGCAGTGAAACTTTAATAACACCACCAAACACTGACCAGAGGAGGATGGAGACAGAGGCACAGACTTTGGAGAAGGAAAGAACCCATGTGTCTAACTGCAGCAACACACGTTATGTACGAGATGAATACAAATACTATAATTACATGACGTGAAACAGTTCCACAATGCTATATGCAAGTTATACAATACTGCTGGGTAGGCTGCAGACCTGTTGTGTGGGTTCAGAAAGGGTTACAGGAGTGTCTGGTTTGGGTCTGTCCTCTGGTCGCGATGCTAACCTTGGTCCATGACAGTCGTTCAATGTAACAGTGCTGCTCTTAGTGGGGGTCAGTTGTCAGCCAGGTATTTTCCTGAAAGATAAAGATAATATGCTGCTGTTATTGTGTTATTCATGTGATATTAGAGTCACAGTTGCGTTGCATTTAGTACACAGAGTGTGTGTGGAAAAATCCATTGCGGCCGGACTTATCTGATGCACAGATTGTGTATGCTACAATGGCAAATGGGTTGTAAGGTGATGAAGGAGCATTATTGTCTAATGACACCAGGTCTTCCTATGCCAATGAAACAAAAACCAGATAGTCAATGGTGGGACAGGGGTACTAAAGTTTCATAAAGAAAGTCAATATCCCCAAAACTCCGGTGCAAACGTTATGATGAAAAATAAATAAAATCTTTTATATCATTAATATTGAGAAATATTCGCTTAAACACTATTAGTACAAAAATTAATATAAGCTTAAGGCCTCTGAAATAAAACCTACTGTATACCTAAAACATAGTGAGATAGAAGTGATAAAAAAATCAAAAATAAACTATGGAAGCAAAGGTTATGAGTATTAAAAACGTTTTTGCTTGTATCATATTTTGAATGCGGAAAAACTGACCTGCAGCAAACCTCTTTTTAACTAGAGAGAAGCGGTATCCTGGTCCAGCCAGTTCAATGTCACATCCTGACATGTTGCTGCCCTCACTGGTGAACTGCACTGCTAGTGGAGCCGGTTTACTGGGACCCTCTGTTAGCTGGAAGCGTGCCAATAGGGACCCCACCCCTTGTCCAAGAAAATAAATGTAGAAAGATACAAGAGTGGAGAAAAAATTTAACATTTTTATTAATTTATATAAATACATATTTAACTTCTGAAAAAGAAACTGAATATGGGCAGAAATTCTAGGATAACTGGAGATTTACAAAGTGAATGGACTCGAGAATACACTGTTGAATCAGACTGGGCTCAAATCCTAGCCTCAAATCTATATTGCGATATAATCTAAAGCGTGTGCAATAATAATATCTATTGCGATATATTATTTTCTTTTCTTTACATATGTCAAAATGTTTATGAACATTCTCACATGCTCACTTTCCAGACAGCAGAACAACTTCAAAAGAGTATAAAATGCCATCTAAAGATCATTCATTGTGCAAAATGCATTAAAAAAATTCTAATTTTTTCCCCAAAAAATGCAAAACAAAAATTCTTATGACATAAATAAAGATGAAGATATTTTTAATAAATTAAAAGCTAAATGTTATGAAAACTGGTCTACTTTCTTGGTTAATTGTTGTTTATAAATTTACTGGTCCGCCTGAAATTGTTTTTTAGGACCTCACTCTGGGCTGACATTTTGTTTTTGTGTATTTTTGATGTAAAAATAAAATTTCTTTAAAATATTTTTGAGTAGACTACCTATCTGAACACAACTCATCTTCGGGTGTCCTTATCTTGGAGATCCCATGAGTTCAGGAGTCTTTCTACAGTTCATCATGTGAGAGATCCAATAGCAATACAAAAGTGAGCCTTTACTTATTTACACAACAGAAAATAAAGGAGAATGTGTGAGCATAAAACAGAATACAAGACTGCAAATAAATGTCCCCGGGTTTCAATCCTTAACTGTAGAACCACATTCAGACTGCAGAGGGCAGTGCCACCTTCAAAGACAGCTGTTTCTTGTGGGTTTAAGGCACTGAACTTTTGCCCTCTGACCTGAATGATTTATGACCCCTGGAGATTAATCTGATTGAGTTTAATCAAATATTATTCCTGCTCATGACTGTCTTTCTTCTGTCTCATTGCACCCTTATGCTTTCCTCCAAACACCAACAAAAGATAAACAACATGACCAGGTTATTGAGTCCAGTTTGGCTTTTTAAACATAAAAAAATAATTGCATATGCCCACGATATTAACTTTATGCATACAATTTCAAATAAAACAGCTTAAGTAGAAATTAGGCTCACTATATATCAACTTGCATATTGGTAGATTAAGGCAAGTGGACAAATATGTGGATTTAAATTATTAAAAGAAAAAAAGTTTGATTTGTTGACACGTCTGGTAAAGATGTGTAAAAAGCCATTTTAGTCTCACATTAGGGAATAAGTGTTTTTGACAAATTAATCACTGGCACAGTGACAATCCTTTTAAAATAAATGTAACTCAGGCTTTTTGTTAGCTTAAAGTTTACTTTTCAAAGTTTCTCTGAGTTTCAAGGGTTTTCTAATTAATAATTACTTTGAAGTGATGCCAGGAAAAAAAATAAGAAAATATTTTCTGATCTATTTTTGCAAACAAACATGTGAAAGTTTGTGAAACTCTACTGGGACTTCCAACTGGAACAGTGTAGTTTGGCCAGATGAGACTGAGATTGAGTTTTGTGGTAACAAACACTTCATGGGAGTTTTGCTAGGAAACAAATATGTGAGAAAGCTGTTAAGGCCCATTTTTAAGTACACGCTGTGGATTAGTTTCTCTTTTAAAAACCCTGGGAAACTTTTTCGGGTACATGACATAAACTATTTGAAATCTGTATATTAACCTAGTAAATTGTTATAGGAGAAGCTCAAATGCTTTTCTGTTTGCAAAAAGGGCTTTTAAAAGGAAATAGCAGAAGGGATCACAACAATTTGCTACTGACAATTTTGTAAAAAACAATAATTTCTCAAAATGGGATATTTTCCCCCCAATTCAAAAATCCACTTAAAATAACAGGTTGGATTTTTTAGAATGAAAAAAGGCTACTGCAATAACAGACATTTATTTTAAAGCTTATTACACAATTTCATTGCGGATGCTTACCAATTTGTCTGTTTTTTTTGTATCATTTACCTGAAGCAAAGGTACAATCTTGGATCAGCTAACATAATTCTGAGTAGTCGGTTTATGGATGTTGGATCTAGCCGTAATCACAATTAGAGGACTTAGTCCCTAAACTCATACCTTATCTTCCTTTGGTCTGAAGGTAAAATTGTGAAACAGTATTCAGCAAATTCCTCTCAAAGTTGTTAACTATACCTCCATTTTCAGATTTCTTGGAGATATCGGGGATCTTCCATAGGATTCTTTGCTGCTCTGCATTCCTGTGTGGATAGAAAAGGAGACACAGGACAAAAATCTATAGGAAGCTTTTAGTTTTAGAATTAATATTTATATTTAACACCTAAAGCAAATAACCTTTTTCAACAAAGTGGAATTTGAATAAAACCTTAAATCACATAAAGAAAGTCGAGTCGTTTTCTTCTTTTCATTATTATTTAAGACATTCATGTGTTCTTTTTCTTGTGCACTAGAACTTCCTAAAAAAGAACTTCTTCAAGTTATAAGCTAAACATTGTGTAGTAATCAATTAATGAATAGTTTGAATCATACCATACAGCAGGAGGTAGGACAGCTTGTAATTTAGAAACACCTCCATCGATTGGTACGAGGAATTGGACGTTGTTGAGAGCCATTGGCGTCGACATGGCCTCACCGTTGTATTTGTAGTCTATCCTCAGGTCAGTGCTGGTGGGCTCACATCTCCAGCTCACAGCCAGGTTTAGAGGAGCCGACTGGAGGCCATTCGTTGATACCTAAACACAGACACATGTCAAGTATCGAGTGAAATAACCTTTTAGTGGCAATGTTTGAGCTCTTGTTGCGAATAAATCAAAAGGGACAAGCTAACCTGATACTTGAGCATGTCCACGTTGTAGTAGGTTGCCTGTGGCTTCTGTTCAGCCACCTTCTTTAGATGAGATATCAGGTTTGGCATATTCACCCAGAAGTCCTTTGCATCAGCCTTAGCTTGTGTGGTGGTGTCACTGGTTGGAGGAAAAAAGGAAAATAATCACAACACAAATAACACATGAATGATTAGGATTTTCAAACCAGCTAGGTTAAATTGGCTCTCGCAAAAAATAAAAAATAAACAAACACAAAGGCAGTGTTTGAAAGCAGGTATATAAAAATACACCCAAAACTATTATTTTTGTCCAAAATTGGTATAGAAAAGCATCAAGGAAAAATAACTAAAAACAAATTTTAACTAACTTGGTTTATAATGGAATGTATATTAATCAATATAATTAAACAAATTTTCCTTAAATTCAAATTAATTTAAGGCACTACTTCATCCTTCAGTTAAACAGTATCACCTAAATTTCACTAGAAGTCCTGTCGGAGTTACACCAATGCCGACAGTGACCACCCAATCTAATGAGACAAAGAAAAAAGGAAACTGCAGATTGATATTATCAAAAGATAAAATTCTATTTCTTTTTAATTCAGGATATTTATGCTGCCCTGTCTGGTGGTAAGAACACAACCCCTTCAGTACATAGCCATTATTACACTATATTACATAATATTAGCAAGTAGATTGTCTGAAAAGGATGATCCGATGATGACTCAATCCATTGCTCAGTGTAATCGTTTGAACTGTCTATGATTTGAAATCGTTTGAAATGATCTCACTACAATTTGGTCATTTCCTGTGCTCAGATTGTAAACCATCAGATTTTATTGGTATGGACAAAATAATAACAAATGTTTATTTAGTGTACCCACCTGCATTTTTATTTCACATACAGAAATATGCACATAGGTAAGTGTCGAAATGATTAAATATTTCTTTTTTAAGATCATTTTAAAATCTTTGTTCTGTTAGTTTATGCTAAATAGTTTTTCTTCCCATCAAAAAATCTAAGCATAGCATAACATATTCTCAGCAGGGGGTGCTGAGAAAACAAAAAACAAAGCTCAGCTGCACCGCGACATTGCAGGACTCTGCGCTGAGCGTACTTGGAGCGAACTAGGAGTCTTTAACAATCTTGACGGCAGCATCTTCGCAGAAAGAAAACATGATTGCATAAGGAAGTGGATCGGAGTGATTTAAATTATAGTCCGTTCAGATGCTGAGGCTATGTGGAAACTGTGTTGGGAGCACAAGTGGCTGTTAGATCGGTTCTGGCAAAGAATTTCCACATCAGATTTGGTGGGGACAAACCTGTCAATTATAAATAGTGCTGGGGACATGTCCCCGGTTAAATTGACGCCTATGACTAGAATAAATACACAGAACATTAAGCCAGACTATGACGATTTATAATTATTAGTCTCTAGTTATCTTTTAGAATTTTTTCCCCCCCCAACTTTTTTCACTTGAATTAATGTATTTGTTTTAGGGTAAATACATATTTTAGGTCACCAGCAGGGGGTTCTGCAGCACCCCTACTTCCCGCAGTACTGAATCTAAGCAATTTGTACGCTGTTTTCACCAAGTATCATTTTAACAAGCAAAATGTACATAAAACAATAATTACATCTCTGCAGGATATATTGAGTGAAAACCAATGTATGATTTTTCTGAACTGTTTAATAATAGATATGACAATCTTCATGTATGTTAAACTTGAGTAAAAAGACCAGTTATATGGTATTACAGTATTAAAATTTTTTTTTTTAAACAAAAAATGTTTTGAATATTCCACTTTTCAAACAGAAAAGCAACAACTACTATTTATATTTAGCAGCAAGGATAATGTCACATCAATAATTACAATAACATTTAATTAGAAGAACTTTAAACCGCAGGAATGATATGACATTTCTAAAGGTTTTGAAACTATAACTCTTTAAAACCTCAGAACATCTTGATCTCAGTAGCTGACACATGCACAGTTAATAATAATTCAATAGAAAATGGAACACCTATAATGTTAACAAAATGTGTAAAGCAGGGTGTGCTTAAAAGTTTAATTTGAATTTAGTGAGGTTTAGTTCACTTACTGGACTCATGCTAAACATTTAAGGCAAAATTATAAAGTTAGATAAGGGCTTCAGCCTTAAAGGCTCATAAGAGGATGATGCAGTCAATACTGGGTTAAATCCCAATATTAGTCTTGTATCGTCAAAGAGATGCTGACTATGGTGAAAAGATGTTTTTTTTACCAGCAGAGAAGCTGGGGGTTAGGCAGGACATGCTCCAGTCGGCTGTAGTTGGTTATGCTGAAGGTTAGCACGGCAGGGGACTGGTTATTGGCAAAGTGCCGTGTGATTCCCGCCGGAAACGATAAAACCATCTCACCAATGACCTTCACAACACACCTGGAAGAAAGAAAAGGTGTAAACCATAAACAAACACTACCCAAATACTTTGTAACATTCCCAGTTTTGTCCTGCTTTCTTTACCCTTTATTAAGGCAAGGCAATTTTATTTGTATAGCACACTTTCAACAACAAGATAATTCAAGGTGCTTTACATGATTAAGTGGTCAAATAAAAATAGAGGTAAAACACAGACAAAGCATATGAAGTAAGAACAGCAATAAAGCAAGAAGCACACACAGATGTATCAAAGATTACAAAGTATATAATGTAAAAACAGCAGTAAAACAAGAAGAATACACAACATGAAACAACAAAGCATTACTTAAAGGCAACTCTAAACAGATAAGTTTTTAGTTGTGATTTAAAAGAACTCTGTTTCAGCACCTTTGCAGTTTTCTGGATGAACACATATGAACTGCCACTCTTTCAGTAAATAATTTTTTTAACATAACCATAAAATCAAAGGGCTAGCAACCTAAGTAGCAAGCTAAATTAAGAAAAAAAATTAAGCCACACCAAAGCAGTGCAAACACTAAGACTAAGCCCTTCAAAGATATTAGGGATGTTCGATATCAGCTTTTTTTTCTTTTTAACGATATCAGATATACCAATATAGTCGAAATCCTAATTCCAATATCGATATAAACCATTACCGCCAATAGATGTCTACCTAAACGTTATAGGTTGACTTAGAAATGGAGACGCCAAAGGATATATTGCGAGTTCTGCCCCCCAAAAAATAACAAAAACTATACCTTGGATGTGATATCTTTACATTTTGAGCGAGAGGAAAAGTATCTAAAGAATTTGATGTATACGCACGCACATGCTATGAAAATAAGGTATAAACGTTGTGATGCCTTTTAGCTAAAGATAATAATTAATTCCATGATGGGATTCAGTCACAGTAATAAGTAGTACAGGTAAATTCAAGTTAAAACATTTTCAAATGTGTTCCATTTTAAAAATGGATCATAGTGAGGCTATTCTGTTGCAAACAATCTTTGTCATATCATTGGTGCAGAAGCATGTCTGAGTGAGCGCTCTCATCTCAGTCAACCATCTTTGAAGTATTTTTCTCCAATGAAGTGTTTAGGCAGAGAAAACAGTGCAAATGGCTCATAGACACGCTGAATGTATTTTATGCTGTTGTGCATTAAACAACATTCGTCTTTGTAAGTATAGATGTTTTTATGAAAAGTTTGGACATGTTTTTGAATTATTTAGTTGATAAAATGTAAGAAAACATACACATGTTAAGATAGGCTAATTGTTAAGTATGACGCTAAGATATGTGTATTAGTTTGTGATGTATTTCTTTTTCTGTATGTTTCAGTTATGGAGAGATAAAACATTATAAAGATTTTCAGAAAGCCTTGGGTGGGGATTTTTTCTTTGTTTTAGTTGTTCACTAGCTGTCAGCACAAGTTGTGTCATTAAAAAAGAAAAAAACGGACTTCCGGTGGTGCGTTACACGGTATGGCAGCATAGTGACTGAGCTCCGGGTATCGGCCTTAAATTCAGTTATCTTTACTCACTAATACTACTACACACAAGGAAACATTTGCTTAAATGATGGATGGGGACAAAGGCAAGAAAAAAGGGTATGAGCTACGCAGCAATTTTGAAAAAGAACCCGAGACGGAGGGTGAAGCTAACCAAACTCCAAAACAAGATGGAGGCCGCAGAGAGACAGAAACTTTGGACTCAATACGCACGGCGGTGAGTGAAGTTATGACCACGGGAATGGCAGTGCTTCAGGCTGAATTGAAAAAAGATCTATCAGATTTCCGCAAGTGCTTCAGGGAAGATATTAAAAAACAAATGGACGAATTTGTATTGGAAATAAACCGGAAGATTCAGGATGTGACGGGCCAAATTGAAGGGGTAGTGGAACGCGTGGGCCAAATGGAGGAAAACTTGCTCCATATGGAAAGATGGGACATCGGAGTCAAAGACACCCTTATCCAGCTGCTCACTAAACAGCGAGCGCTTCAGGAGAAAGTGACTGATCTGGAGGGGCGCTCCAGGCGCAATAATGTGAGGATTTATGGTGTCCCCAAAGACGCCGAGGGCACGTCTGCAGTGACTTTTATCGAAAACTTCATCAAGGCTGAGCTGGGGAGCGAACTTGTTCGTGAACTGGGGATTGAACGCGCGCACCGCGCCGCTGCACCGAAACCACCACCGAGTGCCCCGCCACACTCCATGGTGGTCCGTTTCCTCCAGTTTTCTGTCAAAGAAAAGATTCTTCACACCGCCTGGAAAAAAGAGCTCCGTGTCCAAAACAAACGGGTGTACTTCGATCATGACTATGCAACGGAGGTGCAGAACAAAAGAAAGGAATATATACCCATCAAAAAAATTCTACGGGATAATGGCGTACGTTTCCAGACCCCTCTAACAAGACTACGTGTTTTTTTTCGAAAAGGGGCCTGCGACGTATAACAGCGCCGCGCAAGCAGCAGAAGCTCTGCGCAGGAGAGGTTACACGGTGGACGAGCTCCCTGGCAGGACCAAGAGCAAAGACATCACGGAGGAGACGCTCGCCCGGCTTCTACCCTGGGAGACAACGGAGGCCCGACCCGGTAGGCAACGGTTCCAGGTGCAGATTCGAGAGAAGCTTAAGGAGTATCGAAGAACGGGTACAGGAGCCACAGAAGGGGATGAGTGAGACATTTAATAATAATCTCCCCACTATCTTATTATTATGGTGTTTAATTACAACATAGGCTGATACCCACGGGCAAAAGACAGAGCCACCAAACTTTTTTCTTTCTTTCTTTTTTCACCACTACTGAGGGCCCCACTTTGTGGCCAGCCCCCTCACTGTCTAAAGCGACGTGACAGCTTTTCTGATGGAAGTTCAGTTCACCGTTCTACAAAGTTTCCGATGTTCAAGTGTTTTATACTGTACTGTTTATTACCATTGGTCCAGGGTGATACAAGAAAGTTTCAAATGTAAGAATGTTGTATCAACACTATAACATACTGTCTCTGAATGTAAACGGGCTGAATAACCCGGTTAAAAGAAGCAAAATGATAGCTAAAATAAAAAGGGAAAATATAAATGTGGCATTTTGGCAGGAGACGCACCTTTCAGGTTCTGAACATGAAAAACTTAAAAAGATGGGGTTTAAGAACACTTTCTCTTCATCATATAAGAAAGGAAAAAGAAGGGGAGTAGGTATATTGATTTCAAATGCTGTCAAATTCGAATTAATATCCCAAATTAATGATAGAGAAGGTAGATTTGTCTTGGTAAAGGGGAAAATAGACCAAAAAGAAGTAACACTATTTAATGTCTATGCCCCCCCAGGGAGCAATATTAGCTTTTTCAGAAGGATATTCGAACTAATCACATCGCAAACATATGGGACTCTTATATGTGCAGGAGATTTTAATATACTTCTGGATCCTTCTTTAGACTCAACCAGTAGAATAAGAAAAAAGACCTTGATTGAAAAACGCACAAACAAAGTACTTAAAGACTTGGGACTTATCGATGTATGGCGGGCTCTGAATGGATCAACCCCTGGATATACTTTTTATTCTGCAAGACACGCAGCCCATTCAAGGATTGACTATTTTTTCATGTATAATAGAGATTTACATAGGCTGAAATGCTGCAGAATAGGTCAGAGGGACCTTTCAGACCACTCAGGGATTCTTCTAACCTTACATTTGGGAGGTAGACAGCGGAAAACCTCGTGGCGACTTAATACTGGTTTGTTAAATGACCAAACCTTAAGAAACTCGATGGCGAAGGACTTTGAATTATATATGCAAGACAATGATAATGGAGAGGTAAACCCCAGTATACTATGGGACGCAGCTAAAGCTGTTCTCAGGGGGAAGATTATAGCCAGGACCGCTGCACTTAAAAGGATTAAAACCCAAAAATTGACTGGTCTACAGGAAAAACTGAGAGATTTAGAACAAATACATATAATAAATAAAGATCCCTCGACTATACAGCAAATTAGAGATAAACAGGAACAGGAAATAGATAGAATATTAGGTGAGGAGGTGGAGAAAAATTTAAGATTTATGAAACAAAGATATTATGAGGCTGGCCCTAGGGCTGCAAAATTGCTGGCCTGGAGACTGAAAAAACAACAGGCAGAAAACACTATTCACAAGATTATAGACCCTATTACAAATAAATTACTAACAATTTGGACGGCATACAAAGAGCATTTGAAAGATATTATAAATCTTTATACTCTCAGTCAGAACAGGTTAATATTCACTCAGCTGCTGAATTCCTGAGCTCCTTAGACCTTCCCTCACTAGGTACAGAAGCGAATGATAAACTCATCTCACCAATAACAAAGGAGGAAATAAGTAATGCTATTTCAAATCTGCACGCTAACAAATCACCTGGCATGGATGGCTTTCCACCAGAATGGTACAAGTCAATGAAAGATCATCTACTCCCTTATTTGGAGTCCAGCTTTAATTATATTTCAAAAGGAGGCTCCCTCCCTCCCTCCTGGAGAGAGGCCTTCATATCTGTGATCCCCAAAGAAGGCAAAGACAGAGCGGACTGTAAAGGGTACAGACCTATTAGTGTTTTAAATTCAGACTATAAATTGTATGCCACCATCCTTGCAAAAAGAATGGAACCTGTAATGCCCTTGATAATAGATGAGGACCAAACAGGATTCATAAAGAATAGACAGACGCATGATAACATAAGAAGAGCCTTACATACTATTGAACAGATTAACAAAGACCAAATTAGTGCCATCATTCTCAGTTTAGATGCTGAAAAAGCTTTTGATTCAGTCGGGTGGGAATTTCTGTATTTAGTCATGAAGAGATTTAACTTTAGTGAGGATTTTATACACTGTATCCGGGCAATTTATGCCTCCCCCACTGCAAGAATTAAAGTTAATGGTAGTCTGTCGGATTCTATAGCCTTACAACGTGGTTGCAGGCAGGGCTGCCCCCTCAGCCCCAACCTATTTAATTTATTCATCGAACCTTTAGCCCAAGCGGTACGTCAGAAGACAGAATTAGAGGGTATCTCCATTGGGGGGGGAGGAATATAAAATAAGTCTATACGCGGACGATGTAATGATCACAAT
The DNA here is from genome assembly GCA_963556495.2 of Valencia hispanica. NCBI lineage: Eukaryota > Metazoa > Chordata > Actinopteri > Cyprinodontiformes > Valenciidae > Valencia > Valencia hispanica. Next base: position 47,152,450 of record OY747705.1, on the reverse strand, counting down.
AAAGAATCCTAATTCAGGTCTGCCCCTATTAATGAACATGCTGAAAACATACGGGGAATATTCAGGATATTCCCTAAATATACATAAAACACAGGTTATGACGTTTAATTACACACCAACAGAAGAAATCATTGAAATGTATAATTTTAAATGGAACATATCCTTTATCAAATATTTGGGAGTGAGTCTGCCTAAAGACATGTCACAATTATTCAATATTAACTATAATTATATTAATAGAAAAATATATGATGACCTGGATGGGTGGAGCCTGTTGCCTCTTGACCTTGGGAGCAGAATTAGATCAATAAAAATGAATATCCTCCCTAGGTTATTATATCTCTTCTTATCATTGCCGGTGGAAATCCCTCCGAAACAATTTAGGGAGTGGAATAAACATATTTCTAGATTTATTTGGAATAAACAGAGACCAAGGGTAAAATTTTCCACACTTCAGCTCCCTGAGGAAAGGGGTGGTTAGGCCCTCCCATCTTTAAGGGACTATTATTTAGCAGCCCAACTGAGACCTCTAGTATATTGGTGTAATTCTTCCTATGTAGCTAAATGGAAAACCATGGAGTTATCATCAACAGATACACCAAAACAATCACTGCTTGGCTGTGTGGGAATGGAGGGAAAAATGTTACATACAGAGAGCCAATGGGTGAACTGTTCATTAAAGGTATGGGGTGAGGTGGTTAAAAAATTTGAACTTCTGAAACAGATAAAATTACTTAGATGGTCAGCGTATGACCCCGAATTCACACCAGCACTGTTACATCACAGATATAAACAACGGACCTATTATGGCATTACTGCTGTATGCAAAATTGTTAAAAAGTGGGAGCTTAATAGCTTCAACGATCTGTGTCAAATGTATGGGCTAGGTGGGCAAGACATTAACAGGTACTTGCAGCTCCGTGATTATTTTTGTAAAAAACTGAAACGTAGCAGCTCAGCAGAACCACCAGCAATTATCCGTACATTCATAGATGCATACCACTCTGGGAATATCAAAGGACTTATAAGCAAGTTATATCACGGCATAACTGCATTGAAGAAGGATTCTACAGACTATGTAAAACAACGATGGGAAAAAGAACTGAACATTTTTATAACAGAGGATATGTGGCTGAATGCATGGGAAACACAGTCAACTTCCACCAACTCCTGGACTTGGAGAGACTTCTGTTGGAAAAGTTTAATTCGCTTTTTTATAACTCCCAAAAAGAAGTCCAAACAGACTGGCACACAACTGGCCTGCTGGAGAGAATGCGGAGAGGTCCTTGCTGATCATGCCCATATTTTTTGGTCTTGCCCCTCCATTCAGTTTTTCTGGAAAGAAGTTGCCAAAATTGTTTCAAAGGTTCTATGTTTTAATATGAATGTATTATTTACCACTCTTTATCTTGGGAATATGCCAGATGGGTTGAGTAAAGCTGACATGTACCTACTCAGAGTTTTGCTGGCTGCAAGTAAAAAAGCCATCACAAAATGTTGGCTCCAGAAAAATCCCCCCACTACAGATTCCTTTATTAAAATTGTAAAACAAATACATGTACTAGAGCAAATGACATATTCAGCCAGACTTCAAAAAGACCTAGGTGAAAAACGGTGGCAGAAATGGCAAACGTATTTGGTCAATTAGTGAGACTGTGTGCACGTATTAAGTACAATACTTTGTCTTTTGGATTTACTGATCACCCCCGGACCTTGAATATTGGTAATTGTTCAATGTTCTGTATTTACCCTTTTGTTTTACCTTTCCTGTACTAAAAAATGAAAAGGATAAATAAAGAGTAAAAAAAAACAAAACAAAAAAAAACCGATACTGATAGTTTCAAATAATTACCTTTTAATGCCAATAACGCCAGATAAGAATGGTAGGCCGATGTTATTGGACATCCCTAAAAAATATCCAAACCTAAGTTACAATATATATATTTACACTTAAGTATATAGTGGGAACAGCCCCCTGCAACCCTGCATAGGATGGACAAGTACATAAAATGGTTATTTATTTTCCTCAATTGATGATAAGGTCACCAGAATGAGGAAATTCTTTCCACCAGCTGACAATATCCCCAGTGCAAACTAAACACAAGCTGGGATGGTCCCTGTTTGATCTGCCTCAGTCATGAAACAGTTTGCCAGATCTTATATCAGGTTAATGGAAAGTCTTTCTCCCTAATCTTTCTGAATTCCTCATATTTTACCTCCATCAAACTAGTGATATTTAAATACTATAGGTGTTAGTAAATCTGTTATTAATAGTAAATCATCTTGACCATTATCATTTACATCATATATACACACACACACACACACACACACACACACACACACACACACACACACACACACACACACACACACACACACACACATACATACATACATACATACATACATATATATATATATATACACATACACATATATATACACATACACATATATATACACATACACATATATATACACATATATATATATATACACACACATATATATATATATACACACACACATATATATATATATACACACACACATACATATATATACACACACACATACATATATATACACACACACATATATATATATATATATATACACACACATATATATACACACACACATACATATATATCCTTTTTTTCCTTTCAAAGTTTGTCTGATTAAAGACCTACTTGCTGGGGTCGGCTCCTTTAAAGAAGGCATTGACTGTCTCTGTGAATGCTGCAGCCACTGGAAGTGTGTCCTGGGCACCCATAGTGAGAGGACTCGGTCCTCGGGAGCAGCCTAAAATCAGGACAAAGTGACACGAAAACTGATTTCAATTGAGCATGACACATAGTGAACAAATAACCAAATCAATTTAAAACTATACTCATCAATTTAAGCATTTTTAGATTAAGAACAGATATGCAACAAAAAATTTCCAGGCCAGGACTTTACACTCTTCCAATCCAAAAGTGCAAGGGTGAAATGAAGAAAAAACATCAACAAGGAAATGCCATGAAATGAAAGATCACATATTCAAAATGAACAGAAATACCAGTGTTAGTAGGGTTGAACAGCAAATTACACACAAAGATGATTTTCTCTCTGCTTTTTGACTGAGAACTATCACCTTTACAAGCACAATTTCTTTCATTCCTTAATTTGTACAGTATATAATACAATGTTTGCTTTTTTTCTCCCCGAATAAGCATTGCTAGGTGCAGAAGATGAGAGCAAGACAGACTGAGAAAGACAGATATTTGCATGCTTATTCAAAAAGTATTTTTTTTATAGTTGAAGTATTTTTACAGGATCAGAAAATGACACGTAACCAAATAAACTAGAAAACCACGAAGAGAAAAAGTACTGATAGATAGATTAGTGAGGTGCACAAGTAAAGATGAATCTTCAAGGAGTAAGAGGTCAGCAAAGATGAAATGAGGCCAAACAAAGTCATCAGAGAAAAAAAGAAAAAGATTCTATTACACAGAAGGAATGCTCAGCCACATATTTAGCATGGTGAGGGGTTAGAAGATGGAGGGATTTCTGAGGGAAGAGCTTAACGGAAAGGGCCCAGCAGAAGTAGGGCCAAGCTTGCACGTATGAGACTCAGAAGAGTGTTTATGTGTGTGCACGCTTCCTTGTTACCGAGGAAACTTACCTTCAAAGGTTAAATAAAACTTCCCTCTGTCAAACCAAACAAGGGATGGCTGGTCATTCTCTGTGTAGGGTGGAGGGGGGCAGTGAAGGGGAGGAGGTAGAGGGATGAGAAGGTGGGAGGTGGGTGAGGAAGGGGGAGAGAAGGACAGAAGCATGAGTCTCACATGGAAGGTCTATCACACGTCACGGTGAAGTGAAACGTGGGAGGTGAGGGCTGGGTGAGAGGAGAGGCAGAGCGCCAAGACACTACCAGGACAGAGCATGTGACAAGATGGGAGGGACGCAATGCTTGTTTGTCAACACTTAAGTGCGTGAGACAAGGCTGGACTACGCAGGTAGAGATAGGGACGACCAGGCTTGTGCTGCTGGAAGTTGGTAGGGATGGATTCCAATGTTGAGTTGAGCTAAACAGTAGAGGAGACTATGGAGTCTCTAATCATCAACTCTATGATCAAAACTGTAAAAGTGAAGCAAGCAGATGCTTCAACATCTGGTAAAACTTTCAATCTGTGGCATTTATGGTGTTCAAAATTGACGCATTAATCGTGCATTCCATTTGTAGTTGGAATTTGTAAATTCCGACTTCCGAGTGGGAAAAATCAACTGGAACGTCTCACAAAGTCGGACTTCCCACTCAGAAAGTCTGAAAAAACCTTTTCTCTGACTTAGACTGTCAATATGGCTGCTCATTGTGTCAACAACAGTAAGTTGTGGTGGAAACATGTTTATTTTACAAGACACACAAAATAAAAGTTATCTTTGCATGTGGAAAGTATAGCTTATAACAATGTTTAAAAGAGGTACTACCAACAATGGCTACCTGGGCCTCGCAATATTGGAATACGAACTTATCCAAGAAAATTAACTGGAATGCGATTTACTCGGGTGTGACCATAGGGTATGACGTCAAACCCAGCTCCGAGTTCCGATATAAATGGAACGCACCACATTTCTAAACCCTTTTGGTTTAATGACAACATGCTATCCTGCTAAAACAGGCCACAGCTACAGGAAAATACAGTTTTCATGAAAGCAATGATGGTAGCAAATGTCAAGTCCCAAGGTTTCCCAACAGAAAATTGACCAAAGGATTACATAGCCTCCACCAGCTAGGCATATTTCCCTTGTTAAACCAGCTGCCTTCTTCCATTGCTCTGTGGTCCAGTTCTGATGCTCACATATCCATTATTGGCTTGGGTTGTGGACCGGGGTTAGCATGGGAATCTTGAATATCCTAGGACTATACAGCTTACTTACAGCAAACTACATTACACTGTGTATTCTAACTCCTTTCTATCAAACATCTTCAGCAGTTTAAGCTACAGTAACTCATCTGCTGGATCGGACCCTATGGAACAGCCTTCACCTTTCTCTTGCATCAATAAACTCTAGCTGCCCATGAACCTGTCGCTGTTCTCTCCTTGAACTCCTATTTAAACATACCAATCAATGCATACTGGGAAAACTACACAATAGCTCCAGTCTTTAAGATGCTCTAACCCAGTCATCTAGCTATCACAATTTGACACTTTTTCACACTCACTAACATGGAAAGGTAATCCGTGTTAGTCATTTCACCCATCCATGATCATAATGTTGAATCTGATTGGTGTATATACCTTTCCAATGCAATTATATGTTTTCACTATCATTTAGACTACCATCTTCACATTATAAGAGAAGAAATGGATGCAATGAATTAAAACAGGCAGCAGATGGGATCCTGTCACAGGAAGAACAGGTGAAGAACAGATTGAATCCCACATTTCAGGCACTGGAACTTGTTTGGAAGAAAACAGAGCTAAACCGTATTTGAAAAGCCCAAAAGATGAGGCAAAACTTGAACACACCCCTTCACAAAGTAAAAAACTAAATATTATATCAAAAAGTTCTGACAAACTACTGTTACAAATCTTTTTTTTACCCTGCTACTTAACAACAACAACACATTATCTTACTACCTACTTTAGAAACAATGTGGGAAGCCAAAACATGTTCTGGAAGTTGAAGTGGCCAAAGAGAAGTAGAATAAATATATTGGAAAAGATAGAAAGAATTATGACAAAATATTATTAAAATCAGGCAAAAATGAATTATAACTATTATTATATTATTAGCAACAGAATGCAATATCAAATAAATTATAAATAAAAAAAAGATTTTTTGGGCAAGATAGATATTTTTGCATTGCTGGAGTGGATCTTTGCGCTAGTATGACAGCAAGAAAAACGAAATAGAAAAATATTTCTAAATCCTGTCTTTATGCTCAACATTGGGACAAAATCTTGGTTCTTGTTCATCATACATTTATTGTGGCAAATCGTTGCTAATGAATGAGTAAACCGACTAAGAGCGTAAAGTGATAAAACAAAAGAAGCATAATACATTATGTGGCAAACACAATATGAAGTCTCTTGATATGTTTGCAGGGGTTTAAAGGTCTCTCTGGGTGGAAAGCGTATGAGTGACAGGTATGAACGGTGGGAGTCACAGTTCAAGGCACCTCAATGAGATTGCGTAAACTTGAAGCTTGCACTCCAGTTGTAGAGAGACAAAGACATGAATACCAAACAGGTGCTTGTCTAATTCGACCGGATTCTCATGCCAGACTTCAAAACAGGCTCTGATCTAACAGAGCGTGGCAATGTGTGTTTGGAAAGTGTGTGTGTTTGATGATCTGAAGGACCCACAGATGAGGGGCCCTTCAGACAAGCTCACACAGAAAATGAGCACATAAAACACTCACAAACATTTCTGGTGTTGAATACCGAGAGCAAAGGTATCTGGGAGAGACCTTGCTGCAAAAGAAAGGAATCTCTTAAAAGATGAGATAGGGGGCTGCCATGGTGACGGGGCAAGACAGTCACTGGTGCACAGTCATAAGACAGAGAGAAAAATCTCACAGGCAAACAGATGGAACAGATATTTCTTTTAACTTATTTACGCTTTAACTATAGGTTTGATTATTAGTTGCATTTATTACATGAGATAAACAGGATGACAAAACAATTTAACATAGCTGAGATGAAGACAAAATCTCTTAAAATGTGTGGGAGGGTATGAGCTTGTGAGACCAAAATAATGAGAAATGATTTCAACGAAAAGTAAGAGGAACAACATATGAATATGTGGTAACGCTTTACATTAGAATGAACAAAACTGGTACAGATGAGAAAAAAAGGTATTTCAACATTGGCAGAAACACTGACAATTTGTTGCGTGCATTTGGCCAGAAAATTTTTATGTAATGCTATGAGCTGAGAGATTTGGATCAATTTCCTGCTTTCATTGTTAAAATACCTTCGATTTTTACGTCCATTAATGAAAAATGTATGAATAACACTCAAGAATGGCCTTTTATGGTCCTCAACCAAGGTCAGTCTCAGCAGAAACCATCAAACACATACTCACAAAAAAGCACTCCCAAACCACACCTTATAAAATGCCATTGAGTCAACATGAAACCAAAACCTTAAAAAGTATCTAAAGAACATTCAAAGTGCCAAGGAAAAGTTTACATACATTCACCGTGAGCATGTAGATCATAAATATTGGTCTTCATAGCATACAAACCTGCCCCAAGCTGAAGAGGAATTGATCATACAACTATTTTTAACATACTATCAAAATAATACATATGGGGTTCAATATAAACATAGAACCTCAGTAATATTTGATTACTTTGTCTCTTAGGATTTTACACCTCGACTCCAAACTTTCTGTAACCCTTGGTGAGCATCAGCTAATCATCCTTCTGAATATTAGATCACTTATCCTATCAGAAATGGTCAAACTCATTTAAATTTGTTGGTTTCCTAACAATAATTAGGTTTTTAAACATAGGCCACAGATTTTTAGTAGGGTTGTTATTGGTGCTCTTTCACAAAAATGGATTTAGGCTGTTTTGTCCATTCCAAAACCAGTTTTGATTAGTGTTAGCAATCATTATTACGCTAGCACACACGCTTGTGTCCAAGCTTTAATTACCTAGCTTGCTGAGTTCAAGAGAAGTTGGACAATTTGAAGGTATCCAGAACAGACAGCACAATGTTGCCACCGCAATGCTTTACAGTTTGTTGTGCAGTTGTTGTTTTTTGGAGTTTGGAAAGTCTCACTTGGAAAAAGTTCCCATCATTGTGGCCAAAAAGAAGAATCGTTGTCTTGTCTGACCATTTATTAAACCGTTCTTGGAAATGGACAAACAAGGCTTCTGGAATGGGTGTTCCAAAGCTACAACCTCAAACTTGTTTAAAAATGTAAGCTAAAAGCTGGGTCTATTCCGCTAAGTGTGTTGAAAATCCAGCCAGGAGCTTGTTAATAGCTACAAAAAGCCTGTTACTTAGGTGTTACTTGCTAAGATACATTGAAACTAATTTTTTTTGAATGTGCTTAAATATTTAAGTTTATATGTATACTTTTAAACCTGTATGGATTAGAGAAAGAATAAATGTTTGCCAAATCTTTGTTTTTGGATTTTCTTTAGTTGAGTGTTGAATAATTATAACATCCTAAAACAAGAACTTTCCAAAGACATCATTAAATCAAAAAACCTGTATGACAAAATAATGCTCATGATGGTTACATGTAAACTTTTCTCCAGTACTCTAAATGAATAATTGAGGGATTGAAATGAACCTCGGTCTACCCCAAAACATTTAGACAATACATACATATAGTGATTCAAAAGAATTTCTTTTTCAAGAGACAGTTTTCTTTTAGCTCACTTGTTGTCAGGTTATTAGTTAATATCTATTATGGTTATGTTAATAAATGATTAACAATCATTAACAATCATGAACAAGTTATTGATTTCATATCGACTCATATACCCCCCCCCACCCCAAAGTGCTCCATCAGAAGTGAACTTTACCTGCAAATGAATCAAAGTGTCTCTCAAAGGTGGGCATTTTCTCTACATAAGCATCATCTTCTGATATGCCAAAGAGCAGACAAAGGGACATCACAGCAAAGACAAACAAATAAAAAAAAAAGAATTTTAAATAAAAGGCAAAAAAAATTAATAACAAGCATACATTCAAGCATGTAAATAGAAAATGGAGATCTTAAATAAAAAGCTGCGGAAAATGTCAAAATTAAAAGCAGTGGAAATAAAAAATGTAAGGGGTTAAAATTAAACAGATGTTTTTTTTATCAGAAAAAAGCTGATCAAAAATTGCCTAAATTACAGAAAGATTTACAATTACCTATTAATCTCTAAATTTACATATTAATTCCTTGGTGTTAATCCTGATTTACTGAAGTTCTTTAGTCACAGTCATAGTAAAAAGAAAAACCTAAACATCCTTTTTCAAGTCAAGGTTTTTACCTGTAATGGGGTTCTAAAATTATTTAAATCTAACCTCCCGAACGTTCACAAAAACAAACAAATTATTCCATGTCATCACTTATTAAAACAAAAACAAAGCTTAATGGATTTAATTCATATAGCGCTTTTCTGGTCAAACAAAATTCTTTTACAGCAGTGCCAGAATAGCCCAACTGCACTCACAAACGTGCATGTATTCATACAAGGATATGCAGATCGGTAGGCAGTCTGGGGTCCAACTTTCCAACTGCAAGATAGCTACTCTTCCCTGCTGTGGAAAAACGAAGCACACTCTCTGGAACTTGTTATAAAACCATGAATGAATAATGTATAAATAGAAGTCAACCAGCAAATTTAAACCATAGGTCAGACTGTGTAATGCTAAGATAAATTGCAAAAAGCCCAAAGCTCCATCACAGACCGTACAGGTCTCAGCTGACATATTAAACTAAAGTTAATGGCAAAAACTTGAAAAAGACTGAATAAGTATGGCTTGCTTGGAGGTTTGGTTAAATGAAATACTAGTAAACAATTGTATTAGCAGACCAACACATTTCAGATTGTGGCCCTCATGAAGATCACCTCGGAAAGAGGTGAAGTTGTGCTAAAAACATTTGAATCTCTTATTTGGAAGGTTTCCAGGGAGAAAGCCTCTTCTCTTGGAAAGAAATATGGCAAATTTGGTGATTTTCAGAGAAAAGCAAAAACAGGACAAACACCTCATACCAGCTGTCAAGAATGATGGTGAAGGAATGAAAATTTGAGCTCGTTTTGCAGGAACAGGATCTGGGTGTATGATAAATTTAGCTTTTTGCACAATGAGCCCAAACAGCAGCAGATTTACACCAGAATGATGAAAAACTAAAATCAAGGATTGCAATGGCCTAGTCAAAGTCAAGATCCCAAGCTGGTTGAAATACGGGGGTGGGACGATACAACAGCTGAATTGACGCAATGTTATAAATAACAGTGAGACAAAATTTCTCCACATTGATGAAAGATGGGTAACATTTAAAATATGTTTTTTTTTGTTGCCAAATGAGATTCTGCATTCAGTGTATTTAGCTTTTAACACACCTTTTCCATTTTGGCTTATTCTTTGTTTAATGAGTTATTATAGTGTAGAATCTGCTGTGTGTGTGTTTTTTGTTTTTTTTTTTTTTTTACAGTTCGGGTTATAATTGAATAATTACAAAACTTGTTAAACAATTGATACTTTTTATTAGATTTTCTTCTAGTAATGGGTTGTAAAAATCAGTTTAAGACAAAAAAAATCCCCCTGAAAACTTTTCTGATTTTATGTAACTCCCGCTGCTCCATGGTGTTTATTTTTTTCATCCTGCTATGACTCAGCCATGTTACAGCCTACTGAGATTAGCTTTTATCAACTCACAACTCTGCACTGCAGGCTCCTCCACACAGACACTAAAGTTAGATCAAAGAATATAAACTGCTCTATTGCTAATTCATTCAAGAATGTTTGCGAGTGAAAATCAACATCCTGCTTCATACTCTCACATATTGCTCACCCTGCATGTTTGCAAGCATGAAATTAAATCAGCCTAAATGAAAAACTGATATTTTTTGTCAAGCATTTCTGCAGTGAAAATATCAAGTCTTTTAACACCTTAATTTAAACAATAAAAAGCCAAGTAAAAAAAGACAAATAAATCAAACAAAAAGAGCAAAAGCAGAGGGCGAGTTCAAAAATAAATAAAACGTTTAATGTTACACAAGTACAGGTGGACTTTATATCTGAGTGCTAGATTTTTTTTTAAAGCAAAACCTTCATAAGTCAGAACTCGTTCACACACCTGACACAGACACACACAACTCCTTGCTGACGGTGGGTGTGGTGGCGGCACTCAGGGAGTTGGTAGAGGAGATTGAGGAGGTGCTTTCGGCTCGGGCCAACGGGGCGATGGGTGGGGGACTCGCCGAGTGGATTGGTGGGCTGAAAGGCCGATTCTAAAAATACACACAGGAGACAAATGAAGGGGAAAATTAGTTTGATATTGATCTGTTTGGAAAAATATATAAAGATGCATTTAAGTTCTTAATATTATATTAATATTATTATATATTATAATAACTTCAGCAGGATTCCTTTTTACAACAGATGAAACATGACTAAACCCTTAGTTATTTTAAATATTAAAAACTTGTCACATGAAAATATTGCAGATTTTACCAGATCTCCAACGGCTGGTTTCCCAGGGGGAAGCTTGGGTCGTGAAGGGGGACGAGGCGGAGGTGGGGGTGGGGTTGGGTTGACTGACGAGGGGGTGGTAGGTCTTACAGGTGAGGAGGAACCTGCAGAGGTGCACAGAATCAAAACAAGGCCCAGATTTAGTTAAAACACTTTCAGCAATTCATATTCCAAATCAAATTTACAAAATAATTTAACTCATGGAAACTGTAAAAAAAAGGACAAGAGACAGTGCCCTGCACATTCATTGGTATACCTAATAAAGATGATTAGAAAAGCAAATTTAAAATAGAGTCATATTACTATTTTCTTCAGCTTGTAAAAGCATTTCCGCTCAAGGAGCAATAGCGGACAGAGAGTGAGTTTTGATTGAACTGGAAAGCTTTTTACTAGAAGTGCAGCTCATGCAATAACTCTAAAAACGTATGTAAACAAACAAACAGCGGTCTGTTTTGTTGTTCTCTAGACCTCCTGGTGTTCAAAATTGCCAAAAGACCATATTAGATAAACTGGCCTTGCAATATAAAGCATCTAGTGCCCAAAAGCTGCATTGACTAATTGCATCTACTATAGAGCACCGTTCTAGTGAAATGATTTGGGGCTGATGTTGGGCTGAACAATCACAGACATGCGCGGTCCGTTGCTTTCGACAGTTAGTTAAAAAATTGGGCTCTACTCCATGCGTCCTTGCGTGAGTGACAGAGAGCCCTTGCGTCAATGGTTAATGGCGCAGCAGTCACCACACCTCCGTAGACGGAGAAGTATAAACTAGGCTTAAGATAGAGGCTTTTGGCAACAAACAGTCCAGGTAGGTCTGCTGCCAAACAGTATGAGGATAAGCCTCCTATGTGCACTATTCAATATAATGAAGGATATGTGATCATATGGCCCTATATAAACACATCATCATCATTATATCAATGTACTACATCGAAATCCTTTGGAACACCTTTGGAGTGACATAAAGCGAAGGGTGCATAAGAAAGGTTTGAAGTGATTTTGTAACATTTCTTAAAGATGGATATTTTTCATCTATTTAATACATGTATACAAATTAAAAGTTGTATTTTTCTTTTTTGTAATTATCTTTTTATAAGAAGAAGGCATAAAAAAAACAGTACAAAATATTTATTAGAAATATTACTATGTCATTTTTCCATTTTTGCTTGTACCCTTTAACCTGTTGAACAAAAACACACAAACTAGTTTGCAGTTTTCCACTTTCCATCTAAAACAGTACAAGGTAAAACAATAGACATACGTGTTGGGAATCAAAATAAAAAATGCTATGGAGCAATCAAACCAAACTTCCTCGTGTGGGGGATATAATTATAGTCCCCATTTTTTCAAATGTATTTTTTTGACTTCCGAGAGAGTATGCAATTGTTTTTCCATCTTATAAATTTCTAAAATTGTTCTGTACCAATCCACCAATGTAGGTGATGCTGGGGGTCAAACACCCTTTTTTTAATAGCTTTTTGCTAGCAGCTAAAACAACCTGCAACGACCTTCTGTCCCTCCTCTGTTCCAGAATTGTGAAATGACCGAAGTATAAATTTTAAAAATCAAAAGGTGTTTGTGCTCTGAATACAGATATTGATGTTTTATGGACCCACTCTGACACCGATATAGCTTGGGACAAGCCCAAAACGTGGTAGTGGTTCACCTCCACTGTACCACATTGCCTCCAACACTATGATTTACCATCCATATATTTACTCTGGAGAGGGGTTTTGAAAAACCATAAAATATTTTTCCAACAGCGCCCTCTCCCTTCCAGTGAATTAGTGGAGGACCATTGAAGCCCACAAATTCCCTCCCAGTCTTCTTCCGTTATGTTAATTTCAGCCTCACCTTCCCATTTTTCCTTCATGTGTAAAGTACTGTCTTTTTTGGCATGCAGCAGAGCATTGTGTAATCTCGAGATTACTTTTTTACAGTTGGAGTGTAGGTAAGTTTTAGAATTTCGAAAACTTTGATTCGTTTGATGTTACATTCTTAACTCTCCCTTGTTTGTTAAAATAATCTTGCATTTGAAGAAACCTGAAAAAAATCCATCTGTTGCAATTCATATTTGTTTTGTAGGGAGGGATTGAAAACTCTGTACTGAGCTTTTATGTGTAAATGGGAGGTATGTTGTCAGTCCTTTACTTATCCAAAGTTTAAACCTTTTGTCATTTCTGTTCAGTTGGAAGTCTGTCATATGCACACCTCCTAACGATTTTTTTTTCATGTTCCCAATTTCACAAACGTTTTTACCACTTCCTGCCATATTTTGAGAGTGTAATTTAGCCAGGGATTTAGGCCTACCAGTTGGTCTGCAAGTATTTTTTCTGCAATTGCAGCCTGTAGGGGTAAATTAGAGGTCACGCCAAATTCCAATGTCTTCCAGTTAGCAGTATACCCTTGATTACACCAGTGTAACAAGGGGATTAATTGTCAGGTGTAGTAGTAGGATCTTAAACGTGGGACCATTGCTCCACATCTTTCTTTTGTTAATTGAAAGATGGTGAAACAAATCCTAGGTATCTTACCCCGCCATATGAAGCGGGATATCCATATATCCAAATTAGAACGATCTTTTATCAGGGTTATTTCTAAATAGTTTAAGGATTCGGCTCCCCAATTAAGATTATATTTGTCTTGTAGTAATTTTGGGGCACTTAAATTCAAGGAGATGTTTAATTTATAGCGTGACAACTTCCCAAGATCTGATAACATATGGGATCAGAACAGTATCACCTTGTAATGAAACTGAAAATAAATATTGGCACTGAAAATAAAAATTGGCATTGAAAAATATTATTGTAACTGAAAATATTAATTTTGAATCTGAAATAAATCTAGTGAAAATTTTTGTATTGAAAGTGAAAAAAAATTTGAAAGTGAATTTTTTTTCTATGGAACTCATGTATATGCATTGAAACAAATAACTCACTTACAGTCAAATGTTCAAAACTTTCATTTTTTTTTACAATGCCAATCTTTTGTACAATGCCAATCTTTTTTTCAATACCAATCGTTTTTTCAATGCCATCATTTTTTTCAGCTTCATTCAGGTGATACTGTTTTGACGCCTGTGTGTGCACGTGCATGAGGGGCGGGGCTTCAGCCCCCATATGTTTGCATGAACGAGGCAAGAGGGAAACTCCGACTGTCCGAGGCGAGACAGTGGGATCAACATTTTTTTTGCTACTAATGTGGTTTGTGGAAGGTGATAATCTGCAGTTGGGGACCCGATTTATGACAGTCTTTCTATAGTCTTTTGAATCAAACAAGTTTGATATTATCGCAAGTCCTAGTGTAGTCATTGCGACGTAAATCAACCAACAACCAATAAAGCTGTTCTCACACAAGCGGAAGCACGAAGCTACAGAGCCCGGCAGGGGTCAGGTGCAGAAATAATTTTTGAGGGGTAAGAATCTTTACCCTCGGTTTATTAAACCATGCGCATTGAGTCAGTGGAGTAATCTATTCCCTCCATTTATTCAACTATGTGACCGTGTGGGGGTCCTGTCCGCTTCCCAGTGTACCCTGGCTGTTTGGGTGTAGTACTTCACTGCTATGGCACAGTGGTTAATAAACAGGATTACATCCCTAATGATGGTGGGTTCGAGTCCTGTTTATGATACTTTCTTGCACCTTGCCACATATAAATTTTTTGGGGATCCTGCGGGAAAGTAGGCTATAAACATAGGTGTCATATTTATAAATAACAGTTTTGTAGCCACCTATGGAGCCGGGCAGGGTCTATGCACAACAAATACAATATTTGTGCTGCATGGCTGAGAAATGGGCCATAAATTACAAAGTGTATGCCAACCTTGCCCCCTGGAAAACAGGCACAAACCAGCGCTATCTGTGCATCTGCATGGAGCAAGTGGTACAGCATAAACACCTTGCATTTAAAAGATATGAGTGAACCAGTTACTTATTGATACAGTACCCACTTTGAATGCAAGTCTTTATTTGACATAACATTAATCTTGGCAAAGAATGCTACAACATTCGCAAATAAACAAACTGTATAATGCTGAGCATAATAGAACGAATTTTGCGGGAAGCTAAAATAGCCTAGGTGTAGTCTTTTAAATAGTGTCCCAACAAGATTCAGTGTTTATAAAATATTTAGTCTGAGACTGAAATCCAAGTCTTTAGATGTGAGCTGATAATCTTGAAGAGTCTTTCCTAAATCGTTTCAAAGTCTCTAGAAAGTCTACAGAAAGCATAATGTGGTTTGTGGAATAATAATAATAAAAAAATTGGATATAAACGGTTTCTTCTCAGTTTGCCATGGCAGTTGGCACGCATTACCGCCACCTTCTGGTTTAGTGTGTGTCACAATTACGTTTTGCAATCTAATAAAAAACGAGTTGTCAGTGTTGTTAGCTTTGCTTACACCAGTCTTAATTGATTTGTTAACGTTATTGACACGTATTGTAAATATACATTGTGAATCTGAAATAAATACAGTTATTTAATATGCTATATATAGTGTGTATTTACATCCCTTCATACCACACTGTCTGAAATGAGGAGAGCCTCCAACAAAGACAGGCTACACAGGCATAAATCTTTATCGCAAGACTTCTAGTCTACTGGTCAGTAGAAGAAACTGAGAAGACACCGTTTATGTCTTTTTTTCTTCCACAAACCACATTATTAGCAATGTAAACTTTCCTCCTCTGGCCGTCCCTCCGACCGCACCGAAGCCCAGCAGTTCCACAGGACCGCCACCCATCCCCTCCCAGCAGCCGGAGCAGCAGCAGGATTCCTGTAGCCACCCACGTCGCGCCAAACCCAGGACTACGGCCGCGATCCGCCGAGGAGTGCTCCATTTCACCCTGAATCCATGGAAAGAGCCCTCGGCGCCCACTAAACATCGCTGCAGTCCTGGGGAAGCCAAGCCGCCCAACATCCAGCAGGTCCTGGACAGCGAGGGATCCTCTGCTCACCATCAGCCTTCAGACCAGCCACCCACCACGCTCATCTTTGGAGACTCAATAATCCGGCACATTAGGATGAGAGGAGCCGTTACTCTTTGTTTTCCGGGGGCTACGATAAATGACATTTCTGAACAGATCCTGGACTCCAACCGAAGCCACCCAACCATGAGTAAAGTTATAATTCATGCTGGCACCAACGACATCCATAAACAGCAGTCTGAGCTCCTAAAGCGGGATTTTATTCATTTGTTTAATATTTTAAAAGACAAACACCTATCTGTTTTTATCTCTGGCCCCACTCCCACCATCAGCAGAGGAATAGGCCGTTTCAGCAGGCTGCTTTCTCTGAACACCTGGCTTTCCACTGCCACCGTGATGCATAACATTGGTTTTATAGACAATTTTAACATTTTCTGGGGCAGAAGTCAACTGTTTGGGCCGGACGGACTACATCTGAACAGACAAGGCACACGTATGCTGGCATTAAGCCTGGCATACCCTTGTCCACCCCTGTCCACCACACTGTCTCCAGCTGCTCCTGCCCTCTCTGCCCCCTCAACCACATCCTGATGTCCAGCTTGTCCCTGCTCCTATAAACTCATTTTAACAGTAACTCACATATCGGACTTGGACCGTGCCCCACTTCTTTCATTCCTGTAATTATCAGCAGAGAGCGAACAAATAATCATAAAGTGAACAAATGCAACCCAAATAATCTTAAACAGTTGCTAAAAATCCCACCTACAGTAAATCATACAGTCACTCCATCGCCAACCACTATTAATATGGCACTTCAAATGTTCGCTTTCTGCTGAATAAAACTTTTATAATAAATGATTTGATTTTAGACCATAAACTTCAAGGTTTATTTTTAACGGAAACATGGCTGAGTGCAGATGCTCCTGCTGTTCTTACAGAGGCCTGCCCACCTAATTTTAACTTTTCTAATTCAACCAGGAGTAGCCAGAGGGAAGGTGGAACTGCTTTTCATTAACCCTTTCCGCCAAACCTGTTTTACTTGATAATTTTACCACTTTTGAATATACTGCCTCTGTTTTTAGCACTCCTCAGATTTTATGTGTGACAGTTTATAGGCCCGCTAAAAAGAGTGCACTTTTTATTCAAGAATTTTCAGAGTTTTTATCAATTTTGCACAACTCTTATGAACGAATAATTTTAGCTGGTGATTTTAGTCTACACGTGGATAACCTTTTAGATCCTTTATCAACAGAATTTTTAAATATTTTGAATTATATGGATTTTAGTCAGCATGTCATGCAGCCAACTCACAACAGAGGACACACCCTGGACTTAGTCATCACTTATGTCCTGTCCACTAGTGTGTCCTCTGTTGTTGACTTGGCTGTCTCTGACCACTACTGTGTTTTTTAAAATCACCTGTTTTATCCAAATAGAAACCTCTGTGAGAACTACCAGGAAACGTCATCTAACCCCTGAAGTGGCTGCAGGTTTTCTTGAAGTTTTTAATAAGTTTCCTCCTGTACCTTTATCTGCCCCCTGTGATTTTATCGTGAATGATTTTAACAGTAGGCTTCAATCAGCTCTCGACCTGCTGGCTCCACTAAAACTTGTAAAAACTCATTCAAAACATACTATACCATGGAGAAATGAAAACCTTAAGAAATTAAAGAGGAGCTGCAGGGTGGCAGAAAGGAAATGGAGGAAAAACAAAATCACAATAAATCATCAGATATACATAGAACATCTCAAATCATACAATAACGCTGAAATAAATTCCAGAAATGCATACTTCTCCAGAATCATCTCAGAACATTAAAATAATCCCAAAATTCTGTTTTCCACCATTGACAACATTCTCAATCATACTTCTAGTGCACTTCAGAAAACCCACTGAAACACTCTGTGTGAGGAGTTTGCAAACCACTTCAGAGGAAAGGTAGACAACATCAGATGTAATATTTTATCTTCTCAGAGAGACATGGTTTTAGACAAAGTGTGTGTCTCTACCAGAGGAAACGCTGGACAGTTTTGTCCAGTGCCCTGGACCCGATTCCCACCCGGTTTTTTAAGCAATTTTATGAATCTTTTAAAGACGAGATTTTAACCATGATGAAATGTTCCCTTCAGTCGGGGGTCTTTCCTGCCGCCTTTAAAGAGACGGTAGTGAGGCCCCTGCTGAAGAAGAGCAATTTAGATTTTAATGATTTAAACAACTTCCGACCGGTATCTAACTTACCTTTTTTAAGCAAAGTTTTAGAAAAACTTGTTATAAATCAACTTAATGATTTTATTAATGCTCATAATGTCCTAGAGAAATTTCAGTCTGGTTTTAGGGTAAACCACAGCACAGAGACAGCTCTTTTAAAAATTTTAAATGATTTTAGATTAAACTATGATGCCCAGAAGGTGACAGTGTTGATTCTACTGGATCTAAGCACTGCCTTTGATACAGTAGACCACACTATTCTTTTAACTCAATTAAAACAGATTGGCCTCTCTGGTGCTGTTCATAAATGGTTCACATCCTATCTCACAGACAGGACTTTTATGGTAAGTTTAGATACCTGCTCCTCTAGGGTCCACAAGATCACATGTGGTGTGCCCCAGGGTTCGATTTTAGGCCCAGTGCTTTTTAACCTTATATGCTCCCTCTTGGCATCGTCATCAGAACACATGGAGTAACTTTCACAGTTATGCTGATGATACAGTTATACATCTCCATGTCTCCTGATGACACACGGCCAATGGACGCACTTTTTAACTGCATTTTAGACATTAAATCCTGGATGGCAGAAAACTTTCTTCAACTCAACCAGGAGAAAACTGAAATTTTAGTCATCGGTCCTGAGGCTCAGAGAGAAGCTTTTACCAAAGCTACAATCATTGTCTTTTAATCCTTCTCTACAAGTGAAGAACTTGGGCGTGATTTTTGACTCTTAACTGACTTTTATTCCTCACATAAAAAATATTACTAAAATAGCTTTTTATCACTTAAAGAACATTGCCAGAGTTCGCCCCATTCTCTCTCTGGCTAATACGGAGACGCTGATGCATCCTTTTATCACCAGTAGGATTGATTACTGTAATGCCCTGCTTTCTGGTCTTCCCAAAAAAGTATATCTCAGGTTAACAGCTTTTACAAAATTCAGCAGCACGTGTCCTGACTAAGACCAGGAGGCGGGAACCCATTACACCTGTCTTAGAATCATTGCATTGGCTCCCCGTATGTTTTAGGATCGATTTTAAGATTCTTTTAATAATTTTTAAGTGTCTTAATGGTCTTGGGCCTTCTTATCTTTCGGAATTGCTTTTACCATATGAACCTTCGCGGTCTCTGCGCTCCTCTGGCAGCCGTCTCCTTGTCACCCCTAAAGTCAGGACACACACTCATGGTGAGGCGTCTTTCTGTTATTATGACCCTCACCTCTGGAACAGGCTGCCAGAGGACTTCAGGGGCGCAGAGAGCGTTCATGTTTTTAAGAGCAGGCTCAAGACACACCTTTTTAATATAGCTTTTAACTGATTATTATTTATTAAATATGTTTAATTACTCTGCATGTTTTGATTGAATTTCTTTTTAGCTTTTAGCTGGCTATTTATCAAATATTGTTTATCTGCTTTGTATTTTTATTTGATCATATCTTATAATTGTTTTAATTTTAATATTTTAACTTATTTTAGTCTTCCTTCCAGTGTTTCCTCTGTGGGAGCCCTCTGCCTCGGGGGCGGTGGTCGGCTGTGGCTGCCTTGGTGCTCTCCAGGTGGTGCTTGGGTGGAGATGGGGGTACCATCCCTCCCTCCTCTGGGCTCCCTGGGTCAGTGCCTTGGCTGCTGCTGTTGACCTGCTGCTGCCGATGTAGATGGCTCCCATGATGACATTTCCTGGCTCATCTGTACTCAGCCCGTTTTGGTTTTGTCTATTGTTGCTTTTATGTGTGTGCGTGCATGGGAGATGGGGGGTTATAGTTGTGGTGATGTTTTTTAGTTTTGGGAAAGGGGGGGGATTGTGGGTCATTTTAATCTGTGAAGCACTTTGAGAAACTTTGTTGTGGTTTGAAAAGCGCTTTATAAATAAAGTTTGATTTGATTTGATTTGATAGGGCTTTTTTCCCCAGGGAGTGAAGAACAGATAGTGTTTAAGCCTGCCACAAACGAGAGCTATCTGCTGAGCAAAAAGTCATTCGAGGCCGTTTGCTCAGCAGACAGCTCGCCGTGTGCGGTTAATTTTCGGTGAGTTTTCTGCCTCATGAGGCATCTTGAAATCATGTGAGCGGAGGATGCGTTTTGATTGGTCGCTTGAATATTTGCCCTCAGCACTCAGCTCATGTAGAGCCCACACGGTGAGATCTTCGCCTCGCGAGGCGAAAAATATCAAACCTGTTTGATTTCCACCTCAACGCCTCATGAGGCAGAAAACTCACCGAAAATTAACCGCACACGGCGAGCTATCTGCTGAGCAAACGGCCTCGAATGACTTTTTGCTCAGCAGATAGCTCTCGTGTGCGGCAGGCTTTAGACTCCTATCTTTGGCAATAATAATTGCAATATTTTTGCTGCTAGATGAATTCTTTGTAAAAGGGGGAAGTTTAAAAACTAATCATAACACAGTAAACATGTTGTTGCAAACTTATGTTCTATATTCATCTGGGCCAAAACAGAACTCCCCCCTAAACATCTGTTCAGTCTGTGCAAGTTTAATAACAATCCATCTGTTGAGGATGTGCTTCTGGCAGCGCTGTCCCTTCGCAGCACCAATGAAGTGAAAAGCAAGACATTTTTTTTTTCATCGATAAATAATCATAACATGGAATCTGAGAACTTCCACCACCCAAGTATAAGTAAGTACTCACCACTATTTGTGCCACCTGCTCCAGTTGTAGGACCTGGTGATGAAACTACTGCACGGTATGTTGGCGGAGGAGGAGGTGGTGGTGGAGTTTTCCGACTTTCCTGGCTGGCATCTTTGGAAGAGGTGACTGTTTCGCCTCCTTCCTCTTTGGGATGAGAGGTGTTTGTGTTCTTAGACTGCTCCTCATGAGAGAGGACAAGGGGTGGTGGGACTGAGGAAGCTGTGGGTTCTTCAAAATGTGGGGTCACCACTTCAGGGGTGCCCTCCTTGGGGGCAGGGACTGGTGGGACACCAGCAGGTGAGCTAAGAGGAGGAGGGGAGGAAGCTGGAGGTGATGTATGTTCCTTTGATGCAGGTGGGGGAGAAGTGACATCGGTGAGAGGATTTTGGTCCTCTGGTGTAGAAGGACCTGAACGGACTGGAGGTGGGAAAGGCTCCTCTGATGGAGGTGGGGAAGTCGGAAGAGGGGGAGGAGAGTCTTCTTTTGGGAAAAGAGAGATAGGGAGAGGAGGTGGCGAAGTTGGTAGGGGGGGAGCAGGGGATTCAGGTGGAGGTAGGGAGGCTGGTGGAGGAGGTGCTGGTTCTTCAGGAGGGGGTGGGGAAGAGGGCATATGTGGTGCGGGTTCCTTTGGTTCTGGTGGTCCAGCAGGAGAGTGTTCACTGAAGCAGACCCACTTGTCTTCTGCATCTTCGCCAGCAGAGGGAGGCTCCTCTGGTCCAAAAATGTTGTCCAGGTCTGCTATGGAGGGCTTCCTGCTTGAACCATTTGCATCTGCTGATTATTTTGAAACAGAGACCATGGATTATGAAATGACTTTAATTTCACTTTATTACAAATTTGATAAACACATTTATACAATTATCATTATTATATAATTTTTGGAATATTGCATGCTTTAAAAAAATGTCTTTACTTCTGAAAAAGGTATTTAGATTGCATCTAATTGGATGAAAAGTGCTCTGTTAAAAATGTCTGACTGATGTGATTAATGTTCATGTCTGCAGAAGATTTAATTCATTTCATGCACGGCAGAGAGTTAAAGGTAAATTAGGACTTTGTGGGAAGCACAAAAAGGCAGAAGGAATTCTCACCAGCATCATCTGGAGAGGGCGCTCCGGTTGTTGGAGGGGAAGTTGGGACATTCTTAGGTGGAAGGGGAGGAGGAGCTGCAAAAAAGGTTTAGAGTTATATAATGAATAGTTCATACAATTACACTGAAACTGTTTCAATATTCCTGTAGCTTTGGGGTGGGCTGCATAGGACACAGATTTCTTGAACAAATCAAAAATATGATTAACAACACATTAGCTTGTAATGACACTTAAAGTGAATGTTTGGTTTCTTAAATAGCAGGAATTATTACACCTGTCAGAGAAACATCAATACACCAACAAAACCATCCATCATGCAGCACAGAACCTTACAATTCAGTCATCACCATGCCAAGTACAAGGGTAGGGCAGCAAAGGAGGAAGGGGTTGGTGAAAAATGAGTACAGAACCTTTGCTGTAAAATATACGTCAACCTATCATAAATTATGTGCTTGTGTAATGGCTGATGAAATGAAACGGGTAGCAACTCTTTGTTTGGCTGGAGATGGAGAGGATCTTGGTTGTTTGTTCAGGACTGTTTGTTAGTCGGATGATGAGGGAGTTCACAGGGCGATCTGGTGGGTCTGTGCAGTCATTCAAGGCAGATGAGGAGCTGCGGCACAGTGTGGAATAATGGAACTTACTTCCTGTGGGGAAGGACCTCGTTAAAGAGGATTCAGGCTCTGAGAGAGAAGTCCCCCACACATCGGGCTCAGAAAGAACCACTAAGTTCAGGAGGGGACACAGAGAGTCAAGTGAAGGAAATTAGCAGCACTTTACTTAATGGGTTCTCATTCTTCTAAAACATATATTTTGTGGAAAACAATCATAGATCAGCGTGTAGTGCAAGTCTTAAATCAAGTAAGTAATTCTGTTAGCAGTTAAGAAGTGTTAGATAGCTAGAAGAAAAAAAGATGATACAGCATGAACTAACTGCTTAACAAAGAGTTTACACACACTGCATGTTTATTATAGAACTACACACAAACAGCATTTCTACACCTGTGTAAACCAATGAAAAATTATATTTTACATCATCAACTTGAGGTCATTATGGCTGAGATGGAACTTATTTAATACGTTTTTTTTTTTTTTTTGCAAGCCTGCAACTGAAAAACCCAGAGGGCTGAATGTTAGCAGATGACACCAGAATGTACATATTAACCAAGCTAAAATATACACATGAGCACAACCTTAGGGGAAAGGGCATCTTCAGCCTTGACCTAATGCTAAACTGAATCTATAACTACAATAAGCCCAAAACACTAGTTACATAAAGAGATGAGAGGGAGGTGAAGAGAAAGAAAAGTAGAGAAAATGTGTTATAACAGCCAAGTAAGACTAAGCTGACAGTAAAAGAGAGACAGCAAGAGTTTTTTTCAGAAAGCCCCTGCGAATCAATCCAGACAAAAACAGACACATTTAGAGGATTAAAAAGGGATGACGAATACAGGGGGAGAACATGTACCTTCAGTTTTTTGTTCTCCGAAGGCTGTTTCCAAAGGAGGCCCAAATAAGGCTGTGGTGTCTTCAGGGACTGCTGTTTGCTGATTGCTGCAGCAGAAACCGATAGCGAGTTAGAGAAGAAAAGTCTTGTCAATTTACCAACCAGTCAGTTAACTATTTTAAGGCTATGACACATTAAAGTCATGTCCTAATTAAAAAGGGTTAAGCCTTGCAATTCATCAAATTGTCAACACAAATTGAAACCTTCACCAGATATTAAAATCATGTAAAGAGTGATCATTTCATTTAGACTCAACTATCGGAATTACTTAACAAATTCTCTTTTTAAAATGTATTAATTTATTGGAGATGTCTTGTAAATATTTATCTTTAACGTTTTAGTTAAAAAGAGTGAGAAACTGGTTGATTGGTCAGCTGTTAATTTTTGTTAAGGGTGTGTCAAACTGGTGACCGGTGTGATTCATAGTGATGTTGTTAAATCAAGGAGTGAAAGCCAGGACTAAAATCCAGTGTTTTTTTTCATTTGTGCAAATCAGGGACTTCTATGGGAGAAAATAACCTCATATGCCTTTACCTTTGTGCACTTTGCCCATGTACACCAAGGGCATAAGAATGTCCTCTTTAACATGATTAAAACCTATTTGGCAGGTTTAATAAATGCACTGTTTCCATATAGGGACCTAGCATACACAGTGAGATATAGTAAGCATGAAACACCAATACATGATGCTCCTTGGGGTAGTTGTACAAACTCTTGTGTCGGTATTACAGAAGAATAAAAAAGTTGAAAACAAATAGCAAAACTGGAATATTGCATTAGACAGTCATATGGGGATGCAGTGACTAATCTCTGCCTCTATGTGTAGAAAGAAGGGTTCATGTGACTCATCTGACTCCACATGACTCTACAGATAAAACAATAACAAACAGTAAAACAACTGGACAACAAGAAGCTGACATTCAAGCTAACCACTGGAACCAATTCAGCATGATTCACCTACACAGGACTCACCAATTACACAACTGTTTTTAGAAGAGATTAGATTTAGCTCTCAATACACACCACTGTTGTACAGACTGACAGCTTTGCAGGTTTACTATAGTGCACAAATGCCAGCAAGAGGGAAAAAAAAGATTTTGTCTTGCTTTGAAATTGTTCAAATTTCCTTTGAGATAAAAAAGTAGGAGTCTTGCAAAGGGCTCTTTAAAGTTAGAAGTGCAAAGAGTAATATCAAGAACATTATCCAAAAGATGGCCTGTTTTGAAGCTCCACTGGCACTTTAGATGGCGTAGCATTAAGTTGATAACAGTACAAAATCTGCAGTAGGCCTCTCTGCACGGTAGGTCTGACAGCTGAAGTGTGTGTTTGAGCAATGTGGCTTACATCTCAGTTGATCTAACAATGACAGAGGGCAAACAGGCAGAGCCACCATGGAATTATTTATAACTAAGGATATATCTGCATTAGAACTACACAGTCAAGGTTCAGGATCTGTGGCAAGACTAAGAATGTGATGTTCACATTTGCTCTCCATCCAATCTGACACAGCGTGAACTATTTTGCAAAGAAGAATGGGCTAAATTGTCAGCCCCTATATGTCCAAAGCTGGAAGAGACATATCACAAAAGACTTGCAGCTGTAATTGCAGAGTAAGGTGGCCCTACAAAGTACTGACTTAGCAAGGCTGAATACAAATGCATGCCACAGTTTACAGATTTATATTTAATTTAAAAAAAGATTTGTAATATTTTCCTCCCACATGTCTGATCAAATAAAATCTCAACAAAATATATTAAAGTTTGTGGTTGAAATGTGAAAAAATAAGGCACGGTATAACAGCTGCTATACAGGAGCATCATTTTACAATTTTTAAAAGATAAAAATTTTAGGACCTTTTACAGTGCACCTTAGCAAAACTATTTAATGCATGATAACCAATTTAACAGTGTTCTTACAACGACAATGTGTAAAATTTCACAACTAAAAGGCATAAAGTGAGAAGCGAGCTCCACACCTGGGTGCTTGTGGTGCTGGAGCTGGTGTGGGGGCCACAGTGGGAGCAGCAGGAACGACACGCCTCGGTCTGGCAATTTCCTCATCTGGGAGCATGAAGAAAAAACAAATCCACCACAAATGAGTGCTACATCACTTATTTTAGTGCTCTGTTTAAAAAAAAAATACAAGTCTGTGCTGAAGGGCAGAAAGAATGTTACTTACTAGATGTGTTCCTTTTTATACCCTATCACATGGGGGGGAAAAAGAAAAAACAGTAAAGTGCAACAATCCTAAAAAGAAGAGGCACAAAGTAACACACATTTACATTTTCCCTCCATTCTCAAATGAAGCAAATAAATACTTCTAAAAAATTCTGATATCACTGATACAGTGGCTTGCAAAAGTATTCGGCCCCCTTGAACTTTTTCACATTTTGTCACATTACAGCCACAAACATGAATAAATTTTATTGGAATTCCATGTGAAAGACCAATACAAAGTGGTGTACACGTGAGAAGTGGAACAAAAATCATACATGATTCCAAACATTTTTTACAAATAAATAACTGAAAAGTGGGGTGTGCGTAATCATTCAGCCCCCTTTGGTCTGAGTGCAGTCAGTTGCCCATAGACATTGCCTGATGAGTGCTAATGACTAAATAGAGTGCACCTGTGTGTAATCTAATGTCAGTACAAATACAGCTGCCCTGTGACGGCCTCAGAGGTTGTCTAAGAGAATGTTGGGAGCAACAACACCATGAAGTCCAAAGAACACACCAGACAGGTCAGGGATAAAGTTACTGAGAAATTTAAAGCAGGCTTAGGCTACAAAAAGATTTCCCAAGGCTTGAACATCCCACGGAGCACTGTTCAAGCGATCATTCAGAAATGGAAGGAGTATGGCACAACTGTAAACCTACCAAGACAAGGCCGTCCACCTAAACTCACAGGCCGAACAAGGAGAGAGCGCTGATCAGAAATGCAGCCAAGAGGCCCGTGGTGACTCTGGACGAGCTGCAGAGATCTACAGCTCAGGTGGGGGAGACTGGGGCGAAGGTTCACCTTCCAGCAGGACAACGACCCTAAACATAAAGCCAGGGCAACAATGGAATGGTTTAAAACAAAACATATCCATGTGTTAGAATGGCCCAGTCAAAGTAAAGATCTAAGTCCAATCGAGAATCTGTGGCAAGATCTGAAAACTGCTGTTCACAAACGCTGTCCATCTAATCTGACTGAGCTGGAGCTGTTTTGCAAAGAAGAATGGGCAAGAATTTCAGTCTCTAGATGTGCAAAGCTGGTAGAGACATACCCTAAAAGACTGGCAGCTGTAATTGCAGCAAAAGTTGGTTCTACAAAGTATTGACTCAGGGGGCTGAATAATTACGCATACCCCACTTTTCAGTTCTTTATTTGTAAAAAATGTTTGGAATCATGTATGATTTTCGTTCCACTTCTCACGTGTACACCACTTTGTATTGGTCTTTCACGTGGAATTCCAATAAAACTGATTCACGTTTGTGGCTGTAATGTGACAAAATGTGGAAAAGTTCAAGGGGGCCGAATACTTTTGCAAGCCACTGTAATTTAAAACTTTAGCTTTAGGTTTATTGAAAGGATAAATGGTAATAATTCAAGGACATCCATCAGCTTTCACATTTCTTGGCACCCAGAGAGGAGAGAAGCCTTGAAATGTTTCTTTCGTTTTTCCCTGAAGTAGCATAATAACATGCTGAAAAATTTAGAAAAAGCTACAAAACGCCTTAATTGGAGTAAATTTTTGCAGTGGAGAGAGAAATGATGTTAATCAAATTGTTTTCCAAAAAATCAGATTAAACAGCTTATTAGCACCCCTCCCAATGCCAATAAAATAAATGTAACAATCGGCTTTTAATGTACACCTTTTTTAGGTGCTTAGACGGTCTAGGAAATTTTAATTTGTATTTAATTTTACTTCCTGGTCCCTTGAAGTTTAAATATGACCAGACACAGAGACCCATTTCATGTCACTGGCTTATAGGCTGGACGAGGATCTAAGTTTATCTTGCCAACAAGGGAAAAACGGTATTCAAAGCTGCCTGCCGGATAACTGCAGCAAACAGAGGCATCTTGGGAACCCCAAATGTCCGTAACAATCATTACAATCTATCTACATGACAATCGGTTGTTTAAATCTGTTACGAATTGCCGCTATATAAATAAACTGAATTGAACTGAATTAAAAACTATGCCAAGAAAAGTATATGTCCCCTCAAGTAGGCCCCTCTAATGTGAAGTTTGTTTAACAATACTGGGGTTACAGCTGGAAATAAAGACTGAGAAGCAACTGATGCCCACTGTTAAACACGGCTGAGGATATGTGATCTATGAAGATCATGGGAACCTCCTTGGGCAAGGCAAGGCAAAGCTATTTGTCTAACACACTTTTAAGCAACAAGGCAATTTAAGGTGCTTTACATTAACAGGGGATAAAATAAAAGCAACAACAATAAAATCATAAAAACACAACATCGAAGACATAAAGAACATTAAAACATTCTACCTTATTACATTCCAGTTAATATTAATCAAAGGCAGCTCTAAACTGATGGATTTTTAGCTTTGATTTAAATTAACTCAGTTTTTCAGCAGCCTTGCAGTGGTCTGGAAGTTTGTTCCAGATAATGTTTTGTCTCCATGTTTGGTTCTGATTTTAGGGATGCTGAGTAGACTGGAATTAGGGGACCTGAGTGTTCTGGAGGGTTGGCATAATGACAACAGATCTTCAACATACTTTGGTGCTAAGCCATTCAATGATTTATAAACTAGCAAACGTATTTTGAAGTTTATTTTCTGAGCTACAGGGAGCCAGTGTAAGGACTTTAGAATTGAGGGGCGGTGGTCTACTTTCCTGGTTCTAGTGAGGACGCGAGCGGCAGCATTCTGGATAAGCTGCAGCCGCCTGACTGACTTTTAAGGCAGACCTGTGAGGACATTCTTGCAGTAATCAATCCGTCTAAAGATAAATGCATGGATGAGTTTTTTGAGGTCCTGTTACAAGATAGGTCTGAGTCCATTACTACACCTAGATTTCAGGCCTGATCAGTTTTTTCTAGCTGTATTAACTGAAGCTGTGTGCTGACTCTTGATCATTCCTCTTTAAGTCCAAAAATAGTTACTTCTGTTTTGTTTCTATTCAGTTGGAGAAAGGTACGGCACATATATTGATTTGGTTAATGTATTCACTTAGGGTTTGAAGTGATTCAAAGTTGCCTGGCGACATTGTAATGTAGAGCTGCATTTTTCTCAATTTTAGTGCGAGATTATGTTGCTGCATTCAAAATATATTTGAAGACTTTTTACATATCTGTTTTAGTGTTGATAGCAAATATGGAGGGAGCTTAACGTATTTGAATTACCATCCACAGTGCAATCACCAGCACTTGCATGTGCATCTAGTAAAGCTTACTCCTATTAGATACAGAAGCCATCTGCTGCCTGCAGTAACCAGAAGTGAAAGCAGTGGATTGTCAAAGCTGTAAAAAGCCCTAATAATGTGCTCTTTGAGGTGTAGGAAGCATCTTGTGACAGCACATAAAGTGTGACACTGATAAAGTCAGAGTGAAAAATATTAGGTTCTAAAATTTGGCTGACAGAGTGACAACCCAGGCATTTTTGTTTTTTCCCGCTGTGATACCAACAGAAGTATGACTTCCGGGTGTGGAGGACACCATGAGCAATAAAAAGCAGGGGCATGTGAGAGAAGATTGTGAAAAGAGGGGAGGAGACATGAGCAGATGAAGAGACACGATGGGAAGAGACTGAAGAGACTGGAGTAAGACATCAAAGAGCCAGCTGTCAAAAAGTGCAAATTTTCACCAAGCAGACAGAAAGAAAAACACATAGCCATTCAAGACCGAAAACCAAAAACACATGTAGACTAGAGATGTGAAGAATTAGTAAAATAATATGAAAAAATACGTATTTATTTTTGGCAGATAAACTATTAAATTCTGTTTAAGGGTACAGGAAGCCATGTGACATTTTTAGTCTGACCACAGCTAGACGGATGAAAAAGACACTTACCGAACTACGTCTCTGTGACCAGCATAAAGGAAGAGAGAAGAGATACCTGATCAGAGAGTAACAAATCAGTAAAGAAGACACGATATGCATCAGAAGAAGACTGTTTGGCCTGGCTTATTGTCATTTCTCATATGAACAGTAATTTGTTTTTTTTATTTAGTAAAACAACTCTTCAAACATTTAGTCAAGATTGCTGAGGATGATTTATTGAAACTGATATGTGTGCTTGTATTTAGAGTTTTGGTGGAAAGATGACAATGTATTTCTCAGCCTACTGCGCCTGGACAAAATTCTAAACATCTTGTAAATCTGCCTCATTAATTCTGTTTCTTCTACCCCTGCATCAATTTGCTGATCATTCTGCTGTTAAAACAGAAACTCTGCCACCTCATTCCAGCTAGATTACTTTCATTTTTCTACGCATCCTCCAATCTGTCCCCTTGCACTCTTTAATATCTACTGAAATCACTCCATCTGCATGCATCAGATCCACCTCACAGCAACCATATCTCCCTCCATTCCCTCTCTCTTTTGCTTGCCCCAGTTGTGCAGTGAGCCATGAGTGATTAAAGTGATGTAACAGAGGGTGGGACATGCTGGTGGTAGGAACTCATTTAATTGGATAAAGTAGTGAAGGACATAGCTCAGTGAAGGCTAACCTAGCCAATTGCTGGAGCTCTGCTGAATGTAAACAGGAAGAACATTGGAGCTGCAGAAATTATATGACACAGTAAAATCCCATGGCCATTTAAGGAACTAGTGTTGTTTTTCAAATATTGTACATGTGATTTTTTTAAATTCACATCTTTTTAAATGCAGTATTGTTTTGACATTTCTACAAGAATACAGAAATGTTATGTAACTGTGGCTGTTAAACTCAGAAAAGTTGGTTGTATTTTAAGCAGACATACTTTACTATCTACAATAGAATGCAACAGAGGTAAATATGGTAAAAAAAAGTTCGAACTCTTCTCTGGAATAAATGTAAGTCTCAACAGATATGAAATGAATAAAATACATTTTGAAAAGTTGTCCAAACATTTCAGCATCAAGTATGACCTGTTCCTTGTTTCTACTACAAAGTATAATCCCAGTATTTGGACTGAGAACCATCAGTCCACAGCTCTCCTCAAGGGATCATGCTTTGATTTTCTGTCAGCTTTCTGTGGACATTGGGTACGTTATCTGAATACCTGAATATTCTTCTGGTGCACTGATTTGTTCAACTGAATGCAATGTCAAAAATTTTAAGATGTCATGATCTTTGGCTTTCTAGCAAAAACCAGAAGGTTTTGGCTCCATAATAACTAATAATTAAGCACAACTGGTCAAAAAGCTCAATTCCATTGGAAGAAAAGTAACCCCACAACATGATGCTGTCACCACTATGTTTCACTGCAGGCGTGGTGTTCTTTTTTTGGGGGGGGGAGTGTTGTTTTTCTGCCAAACATATATTTTGGGTTTGTGATCTAAAGGTGAACTTTGGTCTCATTAAACAAATGATATTTTTATTGATTTTGGGGAATTTTTGCTTTCTTTGTAGGAATATGCTTCTGCATTGCAACAATAGTCCTTAATCCAGACATATCCAGACAAATCCAGACAAGAAAACAGCAGACTGTTGTTGCTTAAAAACTATTACTTGCCAAAAATTGCAAAAACTCCTTCAGGTGTTACTGTTTCCTTAGCAGCCCCCCCCCCCACCCGGTTAGTTTTAAAATGTTGTGTATTTTTTTGTACTCTTATCCTGACTGATACCTTTGCACAATCGTTCCCATCTTTTGCAACATCTCAGCAAAATATGACTTTTAATAAAGGATGTAAATAAGGAATTATCAGGAGAGTCAGCTTAACTATACTGTAGGGTAATTAGATTCACTATAAATTATGGCAGATGCAAACTTGAGAAAACTGAATACTGAAATTAAATGAAAAGATGCTTCAACAAAGGGAAGGGGTCCAAGCTTATGCAGAATGTTTTGTATATACTGGACTATCCCCATAAAAGATGTTTATTTTTAAGTTGAACAGTGAAGGAGGTATGTTACAGATGGGAAACATTTTGAAAAACAAAAGAAAAGTGTAAAGCTGCTATACTGAATCTGCAAAATAAGATAGCTTTTCAACAGTCACAGAACTCTCACCCCTGCCGTTGGCTATCACCCATAAGCCACGCCCCCCTGACATGGGAGCGCAGTAAACGAGAGAGCCCAAAAATACCAGTCCCAGTTTTCGTGAAGTAATATGGCAGAAACGTCTTTTGTTTTCCACGACTTCAAATGGGGTTTTTCTTTTTGGGACTCTGGTAGTTTGTCCTAAAGTTGAAGTGGCAGCAGTTTCTCCTTTTCTCCTGTTTCTCCTTCTCTGACATTATTGAGCGGAGAACCTCTCACACCAGTGGTGTTCTGTTGCAAAATGTGGGAGAGCTTAATGAGTCGAGGACCCTGGTAAATATGGAAGTGCACTTGTCCGGTGAGACAGACAAAATATCTATAGCTATACTTTACTAGAAGGTTGTTAAGAGGCATGAGAAACATGTTTTAGGCTAGCTTGTTTTGCAGATTTGCCATAGCAGCTTTAACTGGGGAATTTAAAATAAGTTTTGACACTTTTGGGATGTCCTAAAGCTGCTTAGATTTAAGTAGACAAAAGGCAACATTGGCAAATGACCTTGCAATACAAGACTAGTAATAATGAGTTACCCATACTGTGCCCCAAATCCAACTTATTAGCAGCAACACAAACAAAGCACGTGCATATGTAAGTTTTTACCTCTTTTTGAGAGGTAAAAGAGCACATATTTAAGAAACGCATATAAAACAAAGGTAAAAACCAGAGTCTTACCGGACTCCTCTACAGAGGTTAGGGTCATTTTAGGCAGCAAAGCAAAAATTGTCAAAGGAAGAGAAAAAGGTAACAGAATGTTAGAAGACTGAGGGGGGTTATAAACACAGGCAAAGCAGACACAGGAAGTGATCTATTTAATGCAGTGGTAAACATATATTTGGAGACAGTTCTCCAAGGAGAACTGGGTAAGTGGTCAACAGATAATTTGTGTGAAACGTTTGTGTAAAACAAGCTGTTAGCCTTCATCCTCATTGCTTCATCACAAACACTTAGTAACTCTGGCAGAGTTTTCATACTAGTCACAATCTGGGATCAGAAGAATATTAAGGTTTTATCAAAAGGAATAGATTTAATATGGACCAATCAGGCATTTTCTGATCTATACAGATTTCTGTTCTTCTATTGGGTCTGACCTATGGATTCTGATTTTTGGATTAGAACAAGGACTAGTGGTTCTTTCACAGAGGTGGTAACATACTGAAACAAGTAAGACAAGTAAGTAACATAATAACAGAACATTTTAATTTCTGTCATAAATAACATGTCCCTGAACGTAATTTGTTTATTATTAAACTCAAAATAAAGAGCATCAAAAATTCAATTATGTTTAATGGAGCCATGCTTGAAAGTGGTGGGAGTTAAGTTTTGAAAACAAATTCAGCTCCTTCAGTATCTCACCTGCTGATCACCAATAACAGTTGATCAAGGCAAAATTGGCAGATATAGATATAGTTGTCTTGCCAGTTGACTGGTATATTTTAAGTTGATGTACAATTAGTAAGACCAAACTGTTATTTTCTGCCCAGCAACACAATCACAAATATTGAAAGCTGGACAGAAAATTCCAATGAATCTGTTAGTGAGAAAAAGATTTCTCCCAAGCTTTCCATACATGCACCCAAACAACCAACCAATAATAGCATAAAAAGACCTTTACACCTGATAAGGTTGATAAAGCCAGTGGGTGAACCCACTGAAGCTGGATTAAATTATTGACAACATAAGCTTAAATGACCACAGGTAATGTCCCTGTATAGCGGACTAAAACACAAGTTCATTGTGCCCACTTTCCTATCTGAATAATTTAAGGCAGACACCTAAGCTAACTGTCCTGACTGGGGAAACACAGGATCTAAGGCTTGCAGCGTAAAAAAGCTGAAGGCTGCATGAGGAACCCCGCTGCAAACTGCAGCCTGTCTGATCGGTATTTGGGGTTACATGAGACGCATGGGTTTTTACAAGGACTTAACGTTGTGCTACTTTCCAGCTGTAAACTGCTGATTTATGTGTAGAAATTCTTGTAAAAACCCCTAAATGACTTTAAAGTAAGAAGGAAAAAAATACATAAATTGTAAAAGCCTTATAAATTAGCTGAATATCAAGATTGTAGTTTAATCTACTACTTCTGAAAACTTTTAGTTCAGTATTCAAACCAAAGAGAATGCATACTAGCTCTGCTAAATAAATGTGACAATAGTCATCCTCACACATATGGATAATGTTTAAAAATATGTTAATGCTAAACAGATGGCTCTAGAACAATCATGGTGCATCAGTGGGAAAGAGAAGATGATGACATCTAAATAAAGGTACATCTTAATAAATTAAATAACATTGAAAAATTTTAATAATTCAAATCAAAAGATGGAACTCATTTAGATCAATTTCTCCCAGAAGGATAGATTTAAAGCATCTAATTCTCCTAATTTAGCTTACAGCTAATAGAAAAACAGTAAATTCTATTTCTCCGAAAATTTGAATGAGAAATACGATCAATAAAAAAGAGCATTTAATGCAGCAATGTCATGTTATGGTCTAACACAATCATAGGGAAGACTGCTAACTTGACAGTTGTCCAGCAGACGCCCTCCACAAGCATCAATAGGTCATTGCGAAAGAAGCTGGCTGCTCACAGCAGCTGTTTTCAAGCATATTAATGAAAAGTTGAGTTAAAGTAAACGGTCTGGTAGAAACTGGTAATCAAGAATCTTGTGCTGTCACTGCTTTTTTTAAGAATTTGGATCAATCCATATTCAGTATTTTGGGTTAGATTCCCAAAGTGCGTACTGTGTCAGTACTTTAAGAGCCAGCACACACAGACTGGGGACAGTTAGGGACAAATTTATTAGCTCCCCTGTGAAAACGTTGTTTTAAATTTGTTTGTAGAATGTCACTTGTCACTCTGCAAGTAATAAATCAACATAATAATAATTTTACATTTCTAATTAGACTGCTGACTTAGATGATGTTTTTGACTGAATTCTCATTTATCGAGATGCACTTGTTCAAGCATCTGTGCAAACACAAAACCTCTAGTTCCGCATGTTAAATGTTGAAGACAAGAAGCAAGTATGAGCTGTACATGCATGTAACAATGACCTAAACATCATTAAACAAGTCTGCTAATGAAGGACAGCAGTAGGAGGGCATAGCCACCGGGGTTACTCACCATAGGAGACGGGGAAAGGGCTATGTTGCCTATTGAGGCTTTGAGCTCATCAAACGATGGAGCAGCTATGACACAATCAGCCGGCAGCGGTTTGATTTTGATTTTGAATTTTTTCTTGTGGTCCTCCTCCTCTTCAGACTCGTCAGAGGAGAAGAAGTGGGTCTTTTTGGTAGGTGAGGGCACAAAGTCAAAGAAAAAGTCCAAACGTAAAACCATCTAGCTGATATGACATTTAACTCGGATCAAATTGTAAATATGAAACATCTAACACAGTATCTCATTTCAGGAAAACCTGTGAAGGCCAATGAATTCTCTGTAGATAAAATAAAAAGACCCAATTTCTACTCTGTAATTCAACGTTTGCTCCCAATTGAAATATTCAAATTTGTGGTTCAAACAATTTGTATGACACTGTAATATACCATCTCTTAGTGATCTTGAGATTTTGTTAATAGGACATTTAGTAGCTAAATCACTTAACTGTGAGTGCCATTAAGGAGAATATTCTTTGAAAACAAAACATTAAATCTATTTAAACTGATTTGAAAGCATCCTGTCATTTACTAGCAATGATAAATCAAGTTGCGTTGAGGATATCTCCTTCCTCTGACTCTTCGTCAGGTCTGATACTGTAGCCCTCATCATCCACCTCGGGAGAGTTCTGAAACACAGCAACTTTAAATCAGTACAAACCTTGAAATAGGAGCACAGTTTGTGCTGCTACATTTCACAGTTTAAATGTTAACACTGTTGTGCTGCTACATTTCTAACAACAGAATGCTAACAGGGTACCAGCAGCTAAGTCAAGGAGTCTAATTGTGGCTGTGCAGTTGCAACAAACGCTATTGATTGAAGCATTACTTTAACAAAGTCATGATTGTCATTGACTGATTAGACATACAGGGATGGGCCAGTTACCAGTATCATTGTACAACTAAACGTTCTAATGCAAAAACGTTCCATTATAATAATGCAGCGTTGTCCCTCCCTAACCTGTTCCTGCACACTGCCAGACAGCTGGATGAAAGAAGGCAATTATGCTCCACCTTTTACAAGAAAGACACATTTATCTGTTTAGTAATATGTCCATTTAGTTAAAGGAGCACCGCCTATCCCTCTTACTAAGATGAATTTGTATTAAAACTATACTGGAACCTCTAAATATTAACAAATCTGCATGAATGTACCAAACACCAATTGAGGCTGAGCGTGATATATAGAGGCGTTCTCTGGGGAAGAGTGCAAAGCTTCTGTCCTAATCAAAGCTGTTGTCTCACCCAGGATAACACTGCATGATATCAAGACATTGGTCCTTTTCCTAGTGTTTTTCCAAATGCCTATCTACTAATTTCTTTTTAATTACATCCCTAGAGACGGTGACCCGAGTTCATCCAGTGTCATGTCATGTTATGAGCATACTTGTTTGAGTAGATAGCTCATGTGAATAACCATTAGATATAGTAAACTTCTTTGGGCAAAAGGCAATTACTTAAAAAAAGTATATATCCTATATTTATGCTTAAAGTTATGTTTAAAAAAGCAAACATTATAGAAAACATAATTGTTAAAATCAACATTTTTGTAGCAATCTTGTTAATTAAGAAAAACATAGCTTTTATTTATTTTTCTTACATTATCTTGTTAATTCAGAAAAACAGAGCTTTTTAATATTTTCCTTACATGATCTCGTTAATTTAGAAATATAGAGCTATTTTATTTTTTCTCACATTATCTCATTAATTTATTCCATTACACTACCTTGTTAATTAAAAAAAACAGAGCTCTTCTTTCCTTCTTTTTTTCCAAATGAATGCAATAAGCTTCAGTACTGCAAAACTGTGGTGTTTTTATTAAAGCTTACATACTGTGAGAGTTTTATTCTGGCCTATACCTATTTGCATATTTATTTACCACCTGCAATTTCTTTCATCAAGCTGTGATAAAATAAGATCAACATACAATGCTAAAGAAAGCTGGAGCTTTGGTAGGTGAGTTGGTGCAGAAGAAGGCCAAATATTACTTAAAACAACTTCACTTACGTATCTTTCCCAGTCGATATCTTCATAAAAGCCATTCGGGGTTCCATTTGTCTTCTTCTGAGACTGAGAAGACAGAAGCTGTTTGATTAAAATCCCTCCAGACACCAAAGAAAGACTGAGTTATGTAAGACTCCACTTTATCTATTGCAAACTACAACTCAGCAGGATTCTTGTGCAGTTGGATTTTTTTCTCAGGAGCTTTTCTGTTTTCAAATCTTCCCCCCTTTTTTTTAGAGTTTTGGGTTATCAAAATAACACTAAAACAAGTGTTTTTTTATTTTTAAAAGGAGAATTTGAATACAAAAGGTTCAATCACTAAGACAAAATTATTTTTGCACCAAACATTGCACTGAACTTGTTCTTATTTTCATGTACCACATGGTTTTTACAGATTGTTAATGAAATAACAGCACAGAGAGTTAGCTCAGTGGGAGACTGACAGATTAAAAAACAAGTTGCAATGTTTTTTTACTGATACTACCTCTATGTGGACACAATGCTACTCTAAAGGCTCGTCTACTCTAAAAAGCTAAGTCCAGTACCGATTCAACTTCTTGAGGTTCCTGGCAAGCAAAAAGAACACGGAAAAGAAATAATGTATCCCATGTCCACCAGATTCAGTTGCCTTCAGAAAGTCTGTGTGTGGTTGTATAAAATTCTGATTTGAAAATGAATGGAACAGCATTGGCTATTACTTACACCACCATCTCTGTCTGGAGACCCTCTGTGAAACATAAAGGAAGAAAAGGGAAAAAAATATAAAAAGTTGCTTGTTCTCTTTATCTAAAAAAAACGACTTGCTAATTAGTCAAGGCGAAAATATTAAAAAATGGCTGATCAGCATTAGAGTTTTAACATATCTTTACAAATATCGCAGAACATAAGCATTCCTAATAGAAAAATATTACAAGCCAATCAGATTAATTAATGAATATTGACATATCATATTTTACATCCACAGCATTATGCCTACCACCTCTGAACAGGTATCAGCGCATTGTAAAGCAAAAACTGGACTTACGTAGAGTCATTGTCCTTCTCTTTCTTCCGTATCCCAAAGGCCTTCCTGGTACGTTTTTTCAATCCTGAAAAAGCACAAAGAGAAACCAAAGGGTTGAATTAAAGGATGGCTTTTGTGGGCGGCTTAAAGGGTACCTTGGGTCAGCTGCATGTCAGTAGGGATTAAGGGGGATATTTTCATGTATTATTTATTGACTGGCTGCATCGCTACGAAGAAAAAAGCTGCTAAAACTATAAATGTGTTTAAGGTCATCAACGATTGGACAACAGCCTTGCAATCATCAAGGAAACCTTTTAGGGTGGAAAATTAATTAGGACTGTGAAAATCAATGAGCCAGCAACTGAACCAGGACAGTAATAGGGCATAGATGGAGGAAGCTACAGTAGATCAGATGGAAAGTTCAATACATTACAATCTACACAACACAAGACTCCAAATGTGCAGATTAGCGTATTATATTATAGTTTTTAAAAATGAAGCTGTCTTAAAGGAACTCATCTAAGATATGTCTGCTGAAAGAAACAATGTTTGAAGTCCAAATTAATGTTAGTGCAAAAATATGTTCTGCTCTCAAGAAATCCCAAATGTTCTGTAAACTAAAGGTGCAGCACAGAAAACCATTTAAGAATAGGTATATAAACAAACGACAAAAAAAAAACTGAATGTCAACTTTTAGATGCGTCTTGTGTTTGTTTGAAACCCAATTTTTCATTAGTGCATTAAGCATCGGCTATACTCTGCTGTCAATGTGTACATTGAAAAATGTACTCTAAAAAGGTCAAATTCACTGAAATTGTTTTTAATAACAGCACTGTTTAAACACAAAACTTAGCTCTTTGTCTTTTTTACATTAAAAGGAGGTTAGATTCCAGTTTCTCTCAACATTGTATCTACTAGCTTTGACATTAAAAAGGTTCGATATCAACTGCACTGAAAAATCCTGTTGAAAACTGATCGCAGATGCTCCCAGCTCTTTCTTACCCAGAATGAAAGCCCAGTTGTCCCCCTCCATTCTGTCTCTGCTGAGCCCTCTACTTTCATTCTTCCTTGTCTTTACCTTGCAGTGAACTCATCGCATGATCTACTGACCAACCAGTCTCTTCCACATACCACCTGCACATATACACTGTATCTCTGATGGGGAACTTGATGCTCTTCTTGCTAAAGTATGCGCACACACCTACATAGATAAGGTGTCCTGTCCTTGGTCTGCATATGGTGCTCAAATTCAACACCAGTGGCTTTATTTCTGAGTTAACAGCAGATTTAATGCAGAAATGTAGTTTTCTGAAAAAGAAAAATAATAATCTGTTTCAGCTAAACCTGCTTACTGCAATTTTTGGACTATAAGCCGCTACTTTCTTCAAATGCGTTGGACCCTGCGTTCTATAAAACAATGTTGCCAATTTATAGATTTTTACTGGCCAACAACTTCAGGGGGGCACTATAGTAGGAAGTGCAAAAGACATGTGGGGAAAGACTATGCGCCGAAGAAGAGACTACCTGTAGTTTTCATGCACACACCCTCATCATGGAAAACACACGAAGAAATCCAGCTTTTAAGGTAAAGGCAATCGAGCTGAATGTCAAAGAAGCAACTAGAGCTACTGCATGTAAGCTTGACATCATTTCTGTGCATGTTACAACATGAAAACGTGCGGCTTATATTCAGGTATATATATATATATATATATATATATATATATATATATATATATATATATATATATATATATATATATATATATATATATATATATATATATATATATATATAGCAAACTGTATTCAGTGACACACAGATGCAGAATGGATCCAATATCCATGGACACATACTGTGCTTTGAAAGCACCACTGCGTTAATGAAAGCAAAGACAGAAGAATGAATGACAAGCAGATTTATGTTGTATAATATATACTGTATATACACGAGCAGCTGAGGAAAGACAGCAAACACACTGCCCCCCCACATCTTTTAGTATCTCTGGTAAAAATGTGTAGTCACTGAATATTAATCAATGTCACTATTATTGGAATCCCTAACATTTGCTAACAAACAAATGTCGTGGTTTTTATACATTTATTTCTTTAAAGCTAATCAGTGCCTTGAGGAACTTTTAACTTCCCATTTCCTTGGGGTATAAATATGATAAGACCAAGCTCATTACTCTTAGCTGCTGCTCAAAACAGAAAAGAGAAGAGAACAAGCAAGGCAGGTGAGGGTTATCTCTGTTAATGTTTATTGGTCATAAAATGGATACAACATAATTGCTACTTGCCTACATTGACAATCGCAACAGAAATCACAAAACTTAATAACTCAAGTTTAATAACAAACAAATTCTTATTGCCATCATGAACAGCAAGGATGATGATGAGGGAAGCTTAAAAAACAAAGCTCCCAAAGCTTGCTGTCAGAGATTCATGGTAACTTTTTCAACTAAAACATGTTATTGCAAGGCTTTTGTGTATATGATCTACTGCTGCAAAACAAGGAATGAGTGCAGAATAATTTTTTGAATGGTTTCTTAAAAGATTATGGTCCTTTGCAAAACAAGAAACAAAGTAAAAAGAGTCCAGAGAAAGAGTTCTGGTAGGAAACCCAGCAGTCAACTTTAGAAATCATGGGGGATGGCTGACCAAAAGGTCAACCTGACATAACACAGTGGTCTTGCACATCGACTATATGTATAGGATGGACGGAGCCTTCGTGATGTCACCCATAGGGTTCTGAAGAGCTGAAGTGAAACCCAATGACCGGTTCCCACCACCTCCATCTTGGCTGCGTCACACACCTTGTCACGCCCGAAAAATACAAAAAATTGGAAAGGAGGTGGAGCTGAGAGTGGGGCTGTGAAGGTGGGGGTAGATGATTAACACCCATCAAACTCTGAGCCGATGTAGCTACGAGCTAATTGAGCTAACCCAGAGTTAACCGAAGCTAACAGAGGTTGGCGGGCGCTTTTAGCCAGAAAACTGTGGTTGAGCAACTCTGCTACCTCTGAGCCTTCTAGGTAGATTCAATAATTTTGTCAAATAAAATCATGAAGCCTTGTTGGTCCATAACTTTAACTAAAATTATGTGAATTTTAATTAAAACATAATAATCAATATGTAAAGTAAAGAAGAAATGTGATAATTTCAACTAGAAATATAATTTTACCTAAAAAACGGAGCAGAGACTTCTTGGACGGTTTGTTAGTGGGATCAATACCACAGCAAGCCGTCTTTATCCAATAAGTGCACGATTAACATCCGAACACGAATAAACACTGCGGACGCAGCTTTACATAAAAACAGCAATACAGTATAAAACCCACACAAAACATATGACACATTAAAGCAGTACTCAAAGGAGGCTCTTAACAGATGGGTTTTTAGCCTCGATTTAAAACAGGTCAGTGCTTCAGCAGCTTTGCAGTCATCTGGAAGTTTTTTCCAGATAAGGGGAGCAAAGAAGCCAAAAGCTGCTTCTCCATGCTTGGTTCTAACACTAAGGATGTTTAGTAAAATGCAATTAGAGGACCTGAGTGGTCTAGGGGGTTGGTATAGTGTCAACAAATCTTTAACACACTTTAGTTCTAAGCCATTCAATGATTTATAAACAAGTAAAAGTATTCTGAAGTCTTTTATTCTGAGCTACAGGGACTTTAGAACTGGGGTGATGTGCTCTACTTTTCTGGTCCTAGTGAGGAACATGAGCAGCAGCGCTCTGGATCAGCTGCAGTTGTCTAATTGACTTTTTAGGCAGATGTGTGAGGACACCATTGCAGTAATCAATCCAACTAAAGATAAATGCATTGAAATGTATTACAACCCCTAAAGTATCTAAATAGATATGCACATACTTGTTCAGACTATTTCTTAGTCTAATAATTTTTCATTTTAGGTGTGTGTAAACCTCTTGAACTCAGATCTTCCACCGGAGGGTAGAAGCCAAGTATAGCATTTGATACTCCAGGTTTAAGGGGAAAGTACAACTCTGTTAAAAAGGTAGAGGTCTCGATAAAAAGAATTCTGGAAAAACTATACATTTAGATTTATAAAGGGTAAACTAAAGCAATGAAACAATGTTAAAATAAAAAACAAACTGTGGTATTTTTACTCAAGCTTATCGTACCGTGAGAAACTCATTTTCTCGGTGCCTACTTGTGAGTACAAATGTATCTAAAAGCACACAGCAATCATTAAGGATTAAAGCTGCAGTAGGTTACTTTAATAAAAGTAACTTTTTGTGATATTTCCTAAAACTGTCCATATGTCCTGAAAGTAGGAAATGAGATTTATAATCTGTTAAACAAAAGCAGCTCAATTGGTCACGCTTACAGCCCCTACTGCGATTTGCAAGAATCCACCGCGCCCGGTAGAAAACACCCAATCAGAGCCAGAGCAGCGTCTGATGGAGTGTCTGACATCTGTCTATCACTCCTCACACACACACACCGCGACCCGCCCCGCTACGCAACTGGCTGCCCGTACCGCCGCTTCCAACAACAGCATATACGGCTAAGATAACAAAAAGAAGATGACCGAGGAGGACAAAAAAGCTAAGAAGAAAGACGTGGACCGAGCCCGAGATAAAACGAGGGTAAATATTGGCGTAGCCTTTGAGAGGTGGAGGGAGCTACGGGACCTGAAAGCGTTTAAAACCGATTCCGAGTTGGCAATGTTTCTGCTTGACAGGTAATTACCCTTGCTTGATTAATATTTGTTTTGTTTTAGTTTGTTTTTTTGGTGGTGGTATTACAGTAAACCTCCGCAGCGCTTGCGATCATCTGTGGACTCACAGCTAAAGTTGTCATACGTGGTTTACTGTTAGGAAATATTCACAAAAGTTTGTTTTCTAAGTCGCGTCAGCTGATTATCTTAGGCAGTTGTTACGCCAGTAGCGCAGCCGAAGGAGGGAGGAGGGCATTGAAGGCGGGGCTTGAGTGCATCGGAGAGGGAGGGGAAGTGATGTGAACCTTGTTTGGGTTTAAATTTTCAAGCAAAGTCTACTCTCCTCTCTGAGTTACCTACTGCAGCTTTAAAGTACAGTTAGGCTTACCGTCTCAAATGCTTTATAAAATCACCTGTTCTTTCCAAAAAAAACATATATAGGGGTTTTTATCATTAAAATGTACTCGCTGCGAACTGTAAGTGCTTTGCCTTACTCAAATATTTTATTTTAATTTAAACAGTGACTTTTTGGCAATGTCAAATTTGTAACCATCTCTGTCTTTTACTCGACTTATTTCTACACCAACTATAAGTCAGGGTTGTGTTTGTCACTGGCATTCATTTGTCAGAAAGTAATATATTTCTTGTTTCAGAGAATCATTTATACCTCGATCACCTCTCAGTCATCTTTTTGCTCCTGATTTTTTCTTCTTCATTTGGCCTCATTTAGCTTCCAAGCAAAAACTAACAAAAAAAACAAACTCTTAAGCTCTTAAACTTTTCAAACTATTAAGGAAACAAAGGAAACAGTTTGAGTATCTTTTTAATTTATATGAATGTTTTTCCCACGTAAAATAAGTTTTAGTGTGTCAGTAAAATAACATATTTATACCATAGACTCTGCTATAACTAAGAAGAAAAAATATGCGTATAGTCTTAAAGCATAGAAACATGTAGTTTTTCTCATAAAATATACCAAAGACATGTGACAGGAAAACTTCCCACCCAGGCAAAGGAGGATAAGAAAGCAGTTCAGGAGTTAAATGACAGAGAGCAAAGAAAATGCGGTGCAGACTGTTTAGAGATAACTTCCGTTCAGAATAATGCTAAGTCAACTACTAACATAATTAGTGGTCTATTCTCAAGACCCACTAATGTAATTCTAGGAAAAACCAACTGATTTACAACTAAACAGGATAAGATATTGCCAAACCTAAAACAAAATGTGAGATGTCAAGAGCTGTTAAAATTCTTCACTGAGAGCTGCGCAAAACTTTTTTTTTCAAGCTGAAATACAAGGCTCCTTTCCTTGATCATCCCTGTAGATTTGCTGTAATATAATGATTATTTAGATTTAAAGAAAAATGAACTAGGTCTCTATGTACCATCAGCAAGGACAGAATCAATTTAAAAAAGGGCTGTAATATGTGAAAACAAACCCACAAGAGAAAGTAAAACCCTTTAGAGCAGTGACGAGTGTGTTACTGTCCATCCTTTAACCTGCATAAATAGTCTGCATTACATTTAGTTTGTGCGAAAGATGTCCCAACTTTGCACGTTTCACTTTGCAGATTTATACACAGTACGCAGTCATAGAAAAACATCCCAACCTTTGTCTGAACAGCCGGA
Source organism: Valencia hispanica (assembly GCA_963556495.2). Taxonomy (NCBI): domain Eukaryota; kingdom Metazoa; phylum Chordata; class Actinopteri; order Cyprinodontiformes; family Valenciidae; genus Valencia; species Valencia hispanica. The sequence continues at coordinate 47,108,205 of OY747705.1, read as the reverse complement.
TGCTATATCCCTTGCTCTCCCAGTGAACTAAAATGAAACTTAGCACAAACAGACAACAAAAAAAACCACACATGTGTTTATTTCGTCTGAACAGATAGAGCATGGGTTGTTTGACAAGCTTCTCCAAAGTGGGGCAGACATGATGAGACTATCAGCCAAACAACCAAACACTGCCAATTACACATTAGCAGAGCAGGTCACTCCACTCCAAACTCTGAATGGGAGACTTGTGGTGCTCTGCATAGTAAGCAGAAGGAAGAATTACACAAGACTGAGGTTTAAAAAAACAAAGTGTTCAACACTAACAGAGAAATAATGCCTTTGGCTTCAAAAAATTGTAGTATAGATTAAATGTACCTATAGAAATTTTCTTCTGCAAAATAACAATGTATAAAAACAAACTTATGTTTGGGTTCATGAATCCGTGTGAGTACGTGTGAGAACATGTTTAGGATGGAGCACAGCATGCCAGGATTACAGCTAAATAAAGATATGTTATGTTCTGACAGGTTGTGTTGTTATGAAAGCATGAGCAGAATCAAGAATCTCCACTAACAGAGGCAGGTTTCAAGACATGGAGATAAGTAAGTGCTACATGGTAAATGTTTGCAGACATGTAAAAGAAAGAACAATTAAAACGGACACGACGTAAGGAAAAAGAGTAAGAAAGGAAAAAGAAGAAAGATTGGCCAGCATTAATTCGAGTAGACAAACAGACCGACTGACAGGGAAGCATATAGCAAATAGGAGGCTTAAAAGACTCCTTTGTTGGAATGATTTCTGTCCTTGAGAGGAAGGAGCAGGAGGGACAGACATGCTCAACAGCAGCAGATACAGCAAAGTGATCACACCACGCTGCACTGAAATCACAGAAATGATTCTCAAGGCATAACCCTAGAAATGCAGACTATATTTTATGTGATGCACTTTTCATACAGCTTGGATAGAGCTAGTTGTCTATGTGTTTAAGAATTTTTAAAATAACAATCAAATAGTGAAGCACTATGCTTCTACACATTCAAGTAAAGCCAGACATGATATTGTATAAAATATACATTGTATAAAAAGGCAGCAAACAGTTTTTCTTTTCCTCAACGTCAACATTACTACAGATTAAAGTTTTTCTACTTTAAGTCAGTAAGGATTATCAGAATTATTTCTGTTTGTTAAAAGCCAGAATAATGCAAAGTCAAAACGTGAAACCACGGAAGCGGGAATAGCAACATCAGTATGACTGCTCTGTGCCCCCATAAACTCGCAGGCAGGAACAAACCATGCGGCAGTGAGGGAGTGAAGGATATAACAAGGATAGAAGTCCAATAAATAAGACTAATCTTTAAAGTCACATAAAGCATAATAGATGCTCCAGGGAGGGATATTTTATTCCATCAAGATCTGTGAGTTGTGATGTGCGACCTAGCAGAGTCTTTGTGGTAGTGGCAGTAGTGAAAGTAAGCTGGTGTTACTAAAAGATTCAGTGGCGGTATGCAGTACCAGGAAGATTGGAGAGCAGTTGCCTGCTATGAAGCCCTCATTTAAAGGCGATATTACATTTGCATCCGCTGTTGATGGTAAAGTACACAATTTTGTGATCGGTAGATCTAAACACTCATAAATAATAAATAAAACAATATAACATTATATTATGTAAGCAAGGACATTTTTTGAGTAATCTTTTAATTGATGCAAAGATCTAAAAGATTATTATTAAGGTCCTGTAAGCTAATTATATTAATGCAATATAATAATTATCAAAAAAGTACAAAAATAACTCCACCCTGGTTGTTTGTATGTCTACCCCTTTTCAAAACTCTAAATATACTCACAATTATTCAATTATCACTATATTGTCCCATGTTCGTTTACCGTAAAATAGATGATCCAAGTATGAAAGTCACAACCGCATCACAGAGAACATGTTATTTTGTGGAAAATGTTTTTTCACACATTACTCTATTCCTTTAAAGGGGCTATATGCAATTTTCGGAAATTTAAACTCGCGACTGACCCCATGTGGTCAAAAATGGAACCGCTCTTCCTATCTGCTCGCTCTCGCAGCGCGCGCTCGTGCGCCGGTCGCTCTCAATCTTCTATCTTTTTCTGGCACTTGTCAGGGGTCTAACTTTTTTACTTTTATGTGGAGTTACTGTTTGTGTCAAAGTTGTCCTGGGTCTCTTCTGTGTATTCGCACAATCCATTTAACTGCTTGTGAGTGCTGACTAGCGGTGGTGGCAGAGTGATCTGAAACATTTAACATGAACGTGCTTGACGTCACACCCGCAGACAGTGCGGGAAAATCGGACCCGACAGAAAATAGAAAAAAATTGGATACAGGCTTATAGGTGCACCCACTGTGAACTGACAAGGTGTCAGTATGCTCATCAGGAGATGTTTGAGTCATAAATGGTCAAATAAAAAGGCTATTGTTACGTTTATTTTTCGGGAAAAAGTTGGATATAGCCTCTTTAAAGGAGCGGGGCATGCGCCTTTTGACAATGGAGATCTGGAGGTTGCCGAGATTTGCACCACTTCTGTATGATTCACTATTTGTTGAGAGCAAACAGAAAGGATGATAGAGAGGGACAGAAAGAGAGAGATGGGGATTGAGAGAATGAAAATAGAGGAAAATAGAGCAGGTGAGAAGTTGGACAGAAAACTGTTATGCCGGTGGGTCTTGTTTCACCATCATTGCCTGCCGTGGTTTCAATGATGTAGCACAACAAAGCAACATATTGAAATAATGTTTTTTTAAACCGCAGTTCTGCCAGAACTGCCAAATAGTTTTATATAAAAGCTTGTTTCTTTAACCTTTATCAGTTGTTATTTTAATTTCAGCAGCAGGTGTTTAAAATAGACACTGACAGGGTTAGCAAAGGGAAATACACCAAATATAACTCCATGGCACTAACATGGATTCTTTGTAGTAAAAAATGTGATCCAAGTAGTAGGGGGCCTTTGCCCCATTAGAGCCCTGTCTAGCAACGCCGCTGCATTGACTCAAGTTTTCTTTAAAAAATAAAAAAATAAAATTAATTAATGTAGTCAGTATTATTTCTCTGCATTATGGTTATTTCAACAGGAAGGAATAAAGCAATTTGTTGCATTTTCCCCAACTTCTAGTCTATGAATTCAATCTACGAAGTTTGTCCAGCCTCTAATTAAGGGACGGAAAGGCTGATAGAAGTTGGTAATGGAAATGTCTTCCTGTCTCATTAACATGAGGTAAAAACATGAAACTGCAGCACTGCAGAATAAATAAATAAAAAACCCTCCAACAAACACAACCATATCCCATCAGCCTCATTGTGTTTCCATGCTCTAGAGTGTATTTCAGCAGTGCCTGTGTCAGCGTGGCAGAGAAAAGACAAAGAGATGGCGTCGGTTCACATTTGAGACTCTGGATGCTAAAATTAGAACTGGACCGTACAGTCCAGGTGCTTATACAGTCAAGTACACTGACAATATACACACAATACTTACACAAACATGTGGTTAAACACATGTTAGGACTTGGATGGGTCATGCACGTTTTAATGCACCGTGAACACTTTAGAAAATTGGGGGGGAAATAGCAATGTTTTCATAAGTGACGTCAGCCACTAACAGAAAGTGGGTCAGAGCCAGCAATCATATATTAGTGTATTGGCAGTTGGTGCAGAGACGAACAAAAGATGTTGGGAAAAACCAAGGACAGTGGTGAAGCATCCATCTGTGCTTCCACTCTGTTTCCATTCAAGATATTCTCTTTGGTTATTTAGCTGCATGTATTTTTATATTTAAGAAAAAAAGACTGATGGATTTAAAAAAATCAGCAGCTTCTTTTTAGCATTGGGTATTTATTTCATTCCAGAAAGAACATTTTTAGATCAGAAAACAGAATGGCATTTATGATTACTGGAATCTATGATGCACAGGAAATGCATGTAAACATTTGCAAATATCTTATTTGGAACTAAAGTATAGTTTGCAGTTGAAAACTGTGTGCCTTGGCCGTTCATTAGCCATCTCTGTCCATTTACTCCCTCCCCCATCCACTGGCTCCATAAAAAAAACAGCTCTTGTGGTTCTTTGCCCAAGGCTCTAAATAACAACCACCCAAGGACTGTATGGCAAATGAGCCTGCTGCAGAACCAGCAAAGTAGCTTTTAACATGGATTTTTTTTTCAGCACAAAGACACAGGGGAAAAATGTATTTTAAACCATTCTTTTTACAGACTTTTATAGTCCAGAGTAGCAGTTGCGGGAATAAAGCGTCCTCTCCATCCCGTAGTTTAGATTTAACCTTTCTTGTTGTGTCTCAAACTAATTCAACATATTTGAAATGTGTGGCGTTTTAATGCAGAAGCATAGTTTTTAACTGATATTAAATTAAGTAGTAATGATTTATAATAAAACTTTTTTCCTCAACTTTGTCTGCTTAAATCCCAGAGAAATGTTTAAGCATATCTTTAAAACCAATGGATGTTTCAAATTAAACACTTTAGAAGAGACTCTGATCTTTTGAAACATTAATTCTATCATTTTCTATTTAAAGACTTTCAAAGCTAAGGTTCCAGATAAAATAAAAACTACACAAAAAGTAAAAAACTGAGAAAAGTCAAGATTTGATTGTAGCTTAATCTACAATTGGTAGCTGGGGATATTTAATATTTTATACAAACTGAATTTCAGTGTGAGGAGTTTGCAGCCCACTTCAGAGGGAAGGTAGACACCATCAGATGTAATATTTTATCTTTTCAGTGTAACATGGTTTTAGACAAATCTGAATGTGTGTCTATACCAGAGGAAACGCTGGACAGTTTTGTCCTGGTGGAGGCCGGGACTCTTGATAAAGTTTTCTCCTCAGTGAGGCCCACCACATGTGTTTTGGATCCAATTCCCACTAGATTTTTAAAGCAATTTTTATGATTCTTTTAAAGATGAGATTTTAACTATGATGAATTGCTCCCTTCAGACGGGGATCTTTCCTGCTGCCTTTAAAGGGGCGGTGGTGAGGCCCCTGCTGAAGAAGAGCAATTTAGAATTTAATGATTTAAACAATTTCCGACCGGTATCAAACTTACCTTTTTTAAGCAAAATTTTAGAAAAGCTTGTTTTAATTGAACTTAATTACTTAATTAACGCTCATAACGTCCAAGAGAAATTTCAGTCTGGTTTTAGGGTGAACCACAGCACAGAGATGGCCCTTCTGAAGATTTTAAATGATTTTAGAGTAAACTATGATGCCCAGAGGGTGACAGTGTTGGTTCTACTGGATCTAAGCGCTGCCTTTGATACAGTGGACCACACTATTCTTTTAACTCATTTGAAACAGATTGGCCTCTCTGGTGCTGTTCACAAATGGTTCACATCCTATCTCACAGACAGGACCTTTATGGTAAGTTTGGATACCTGCTCCTCTAAGGTCCACAAGATCACATGTGGTGTGCCCCAGGGTTCAATTTTAGGCCCAGTGCTTTTTAACCTCTAAATGCTCCCTCTTGGTGGTGTCATCAGGAGACATGGTGTAAACTTAGACATCAAATCCTGGATGGCAGAAAACTTTCTCCAGCTCAACCAGGACAAAACTGAAGTCTTAGTTATTAGTCTTAAGGGCCAGAGAGAGAAACTATTACCAAAACTGCAATCACTTTCTTTTGATCCTTCTCAGCAAGTGAGGAACCTGGGTGTTATTTTTGACTCCGAGCTGACTTTTATCCCTCACATTAAAAGTATCATTAAAATAGGTTTTTATCACCTGAAGAACGTCGCCAGAGTCCGCCCCATTCTCTCTTGGGCCAATACGGAGACACTGATGCATGCTTTTATCACCTGTAGAATTGATTACTGTAATGCCCTGCTTTCTGGTCTTCCCAAAAAGACTATTTCAGGTCTACAACTATTACAAAATTCAACTGCACGTGTCCTGATGAAGACCAGGAGGTGGGAGCATATTACTCCGGTTTTAGAGTCATTGCATTTGCATTTTCCCCGTATATTATTTCAGGATCAATTTTAAGGTTATTTTAATGCTTTTTAAGTGTCTTAATGGTCTTAGGCCTTCTTATCTCTCAGAGCTGCTTTTACCGTATGAACCCTCGCGGCCTCTGTGGTCCCCTGGCAGCCGTCTCCTTGTGATTCCAAAAGTCAGGACACACACCCATGGTGAGGCATCCTTTCATTATTATGGCCCTCATCTTTGGAACAGGCTGCCAGAGGACTTCAGGGCCGCAGAGAACGTTCATGTTTTTAAGAGCAGGCTCAAGACTCACCTTTATAGCCTAGCTTTTAATTGATTATTATTTATTATAGTGTGTTTCATTGCTTTGTATGTTTTATTTGCTTATAACCTCACACCAATGACTGACGCAATCTGCTGGGATTCCTTAAATGTAAATCTTACTTAAAATTTTTGTTGGCCAAGTTCAATTCGTAACATGATCCTAACTCAAAAACAGTGAGGCGCAAAGTTTGTTTTCATGCCACACTCTGTGCACCTCAAAACCCCCCAGCATATTGCCGTGACGTCATTGGCAGTACGACTGCCTCCTCTGGCTTTAGCAACTTAGCGACTTTGTCGCTATATTTAGCAACTTTTTAGACCTATTAGCAAGTCTTTTTTTTTTTAATGACAAGTTATTAATCTAGCTACTTTTTTGGTGTTATTGGAGACTCTGATGTGAAGCACGTATTCTTACTCTTCTCAGCAGTGGTGCTGCTGTGGGCTCCTCTCCCATTCCAGAGCGCTCACAGCAAGCAGCCAGTCCTCCTGCTGCAGCCCCACCCACCCACCCAGGACCAGGTAAAGTCAGACCAGATGTTTATCCCAGATCTTGCCTGTTTATGGACTTCAGACTTGTCGTGGACTAACAAGTTTAGTGGAGGAGGTTAATCGGACCCTTGTGGATGTAAATACACTGTTTTTGTTCAAGATGGCTTGGTTTTGTCACCTATATGAGGCTATGAATGGTGAGTCAGACATATTTCTTTTGAGGGTGGTTTTCCAAAAGAACTCGCTGTGTCTAATATGTAAATGTATATCGAAGTTGGTCGAGAAGATCGGCAGATTTAAACCCGGAAGTAGGCAAGTGGTAATAAATCTTGAAATAAATCACTATTCATCAGTTATTGTTAGATTCAGTATGGATCTAACATGTCATTTTTCTCAAATAAGACTGAGTGATTGATTCAGATTAGACATCATCTAGATCTACTGTAAAACTAGAAGAAGTCTAATCTATGGTATACAGTAGAGGTATATGTTTTGATTTATTGCATTTATTATTATTATTATTATTATTATTATTATTATTATTATATAATGTTTACATGACAAATATTGATGGTGAATTGCTTTACTTTAGCTTACCTCAAAGTGTGCAGAGCACAGCCTTGATGCATACGTTCAGGTCCATTTCTCTCTATTTTGACACTTTTTTCCCCAACGAACTAGATCTTTTCATAACCTAAGCAGGTTAAAACCTGCTTCTCTGGTTTTGGAACAATATCCTGCTACACAACAATGTGGCACTGCTTCAAAAATGAAGACCGAATTTGGAAAAAAGATTGACCACCAAACAATCCAAAAAGTTTGTTTTCTCTAAGACAGCGTGCTACCAATCATGTCACTTCTGCTTCTTTCCCCAGGGTCAGAAATGATTAAGTTTTCAATGGTGCACTATTCAAATTCTGAGCCAGTCTCCAGACACATACACACTTCTGTGAGAAGTTTATTTTATTTCGGTTATATCGTATATGACGATTTTAATTAACTATACATTGAAAATGGTGTCATGAGCACTTTAAAGGAATAAAGTAGATAAAATGGCATTTCAATAAAAAAGAATATGGGTCTGATAACTTTCTTTCTGATATATATTTATTATATTTTCATTTTTTTACGGTGAAGGTTGCAGGTTGCAATTCGCACCCCTCACCTCTTGGTGCAGACGTGGAGACATTTTCAACTTTACACATAAAGTTCAGGTAACTGAAGCAATCCAAAAAAAGATTCCCATGAGAGCATCTAAGCATCGTCTGAGACCTGGACATCGTACCAAATATATCTCACTATCTGGGAGGTGCCAGCATGTTGAAGGGTTATGGAGGTATGGAGCACAACTGTGACTGCATCGGATACAGGCTGGTGGTGACGGAATGCTGCGGCTTATTGTAACTACTGATGCAGAGGGAACATATGCTGCGGGATTTTCTCCCACTGAAGCATCAGAAAAGCTGTCGTTCAGAGAGTCTTGTCAAATTCTGATCACTTTATTTGGAGAAATGTTCCCTGATTTCAAAACTTTGGCTGAAGTGGCACCTGTAATTGGCCACAAGTGGGTGCGCAGTTCAGGATCATGCGGAGCGTACACGTCACAGCAGGTGAAATGTTTATCATTAATACATGTGGCCTATTAATCTGCTCGATGTGTGAAGGCACGAATGGGATTCTCTGTTCACTGTGTTCAGATTGAATAATAATTAAAACTAATGAAAATTAAATAACACTCAATATGTCAAAAATTGACGGTAAAAATAGATTATAACCAGATTTTGTTTTACTCAGTCATTCAAAATGACAGACAACAGAAAATCACAGCACGACCCCTGCTAGCAATACTAAAACAGTGGTCTCTGTGTGTATTTCCTAGAAAATGCCAATATTTCTAAATCCAGCATGTTCAATTGCAGGCAGAGGCTGAAACCTAAAAAAAAAACAACTTTACCATACTGCATTTAACCTTCCTGTAATCTGTTAAAAAAGTATTGCTCTCTCCATGCAAGAATAAACTAGAGAAATGTCTTGACATTTTTTAGAAACAGTAGGTTCCTTTTAAACAGCTTCTTACATCTGTGGGCTTTCTCTGTATTCAGTTGGGCTAAAATGGCTATTAAGTCTTATTCACTTAGGAACAACACCCACACTGAAGAGTATTTTTCTTATGCTTAGGTATGGTGCGTTCACTGATAGGAATACGATTGGATTTTCGAGCTTCCGATCTGCTTAGTCAAAGGGTCAGGAACAGTAAAGCAGAAAACAGCCCAACCAGTTTCTTGATGCATTAGCAGGTATTCCTATTATAGACACAACTGAATAGCTTTATAGTCATTTAGTCTACTTTAGAAGCTGTCCTAACTTTATATTTTGGAATCTATGTCAAAACTGTTGAATAACAATAAACCTTCAATCTTAGTTATTTTTGTTTACAGATATATAAGGAACCTTTATTTAATGTTTTATTTTCATTTCAGAATACTGTGATTTCATTACTCAAGTATTGAAGCAAAAGAATGTGTGGGAGTACCTCAGTGTGATTCACTGATGACAGGATGGATGCTTTTAAACCCCGAGATTGATCTTTTCACCCAGCTTGAATTCTTATTGTGAGATGTAGGAGAAAGGATGGATGGTCTGTTACCTCACACACACACACACACACACACACACACACACACACACACACACACACACACACACACACACACACACACACACACACACACACACACACACACACACACACACACACACACACACACACACACACAGAGAGATTGCAAACACAAGCTTGCACTTATCATGAGTCAGTCATGAGTCAGTTTAGCACTCTTACCGGACAGATTGGCCATTAATAAATCACAAAAAACATTCAACAGCGATAAGGACACTCACTAGTTGCGCTCATATTGTCATTTTGTTGAATGCTTTATACCTGTATAAAGCAAGCACGTTGGCTAAGACGTCACATTAATAAGATTAAATACATTTGTTCACAAACAAAACTTTGAAAACAAATGCAGCAATGATCTTGTTAAGCAATTTGACACATACCCCAAACAATTACCCTCTTTGTAAAGGACCTTTAAAATAGATCTTTTTTGGAGAACTAATGCTGTGATAAAGTTTAGAATGATCTCTTATAAAGACAGGGAGCTAGAGAGTAGAAAGATCAACCTGACTGTGCAGATTTTGGCATACAAATAATAATTAGCTAGGCCTCTGTCCAGAAAACCATCTAAGCCTGTATAAGGTGTTGGAACAGAAGTTTTAAGTCTTGTTACCATAGGCGGAGATCCCGGGGGGGTGGGGGGTTGGGGTGACATGTTCCCCCCCTTCCATGAAGATGTCCCCCCAAAAAATCATTGAACACATAGATATATTTTTAATAACATAGCATTGTCCAATAAAGGTACGACACAAACGATACAAATTACAAATAAAAAACAATGCATTTTTATTTCTTAAAAGATTATGATCCCTCCCATTCCTCAAATTAGTACAATCAACACACGCTGTTTGAAACGGGCAGGGCTGCTGGCTGTCCTGCGGCTCCAAGTTAATTTCAGTAGCGACAGTCGCTGTGAGACGGGAACCAAGCAATGGGACAAACCAGTAAGTCTCTTATCTAACCAGTTGTTCTATATGCTCAAATATGTCTGTTAGATGTGGTCATAAAGTTGGAACATTGCCACCTAATGCTGAACAATATCTTGAGATTTTGAAAAATATCCGTATAATTCAACAAAAGATTGTTTATATCGATATAGTTAATGCCCTGTTGGCATAAGTTAGCATTAAAATGTGCAAAATTGTATGGTGGCTGTGGCCCTTAAAGACCCACTCCAACCATCTTTTTGAGCTATTTTAAAGTGTTCTCAGTGGTCTTTAAATTATGATTATGCCGTTTTTAGCCAAAATCACAAAACTTGTGCCGTTTTCTAGGACATAGCTTCAGAAGAGCGACAGTAGCTCATTAGCAATTTGCCTCAGTGTTGTGGGCGGAGCTATTGGCGCAGAGCCTGTAGCCCGCCCAGTGCGGTTGCTACGTCACAAACCCAGTCTGTTTTAGATTGCCTTTTAGCGTCTGCTACTGATTCACAGCGATATGAAAGCAGAAATACTCAGAAATGCAATTTTGAGCTTACGTTTCTTAAGATGTGTCATCTGGCAGCAGAAAAATGCAACAAGAACATGTTAAAAACACGAAAAACACGATTTTCATTGGAGTGGGTCTTTAAAAGCAAACCATATTAACAAATCACTAAAGGCAGCTTCTTTCCAAACATTTCTCCTCACCGACCACAGCGGGTCCTCCTGGTACCACACTCCTACACAGGAGAGTTCTCTCACAGCGGAGCTCTGTTTTAGATTTAAAGTTTCAGATGAGCAGCAGAGTAAAGTTAACTGCTGAGAATGATTTAAAAGAACAAGCACAACAGTGTTTTGTTTTTTTTACATCAGCACCAGGTGTCGCATTAACGGAATATTTTCTTGTCTTTTTAGAATGGTAATGGATAAATCTGAAGGCCGCCTGTCATTTTGATAGATTAGTATTCATACTAATGGTGTGACCTGTGTTTAAACTTAGAAACGGCATTTATGTTTACAGTTACTGCTGTATGTAGAAGTTAGAACATACTCTGAACATACTCTGAGTGAATAGGATTTGGGTGAACTACTGGCCCCTACAGGTTTGGCATGTCTATGAATGTGCTTAACAATGCAATTATGCTGTAAGGTGTGGATGGAGTTTTTTTTTTTTAAACCAGGTGGTGAGGTCGTGTTTTTAATGTTTATTTTTAAAGGTTTTGTGGCCACGGTGGCTTTTATTTGAAAGCAGATAGTATATAGAAAGGGTGGGAGAAGTGGGGGAAGACATGCACCAAAGGTCCTCCGGGAGGGGACAACAATAAGATCTTTGGAGCCATCTCATCTGATTCTGATTCCCCTTTAAGAATTATAATATAGGTGGATTCAAGAAAAGACCTCAAAATATATTTTTCTTGACTTTCAGTAAATTTTGTCTTTCTTACTCAGTCACAATATCCACAATAAATACTGTTCTCAGCGTTTTACTCGCGAATTCAGCAGAGCATCACTTCCTTAAATAGGAAACTTTTTAACTGATTGGAATGTTTGTATAAATGTATTGAAATGACTTCTTGTTAAGTGCCTTGAGATGACATCTGTTGTGAATTGGCGCTATATAAATAAACTGAATTGAATTGAAACTGAATTGAATTGCAATTGCATAACTTACAGTGTAGTATGCAGGGAGGAAATGTTATTAAGTGTTAGTAACCAGCATAAACTCACCATCCAGGTGAGTCCTGGTGTCACCGGTAGTCATGTTTTTTTTGGGTTTTTTCCATAATTAAGTAGATGGAAATCTGCACATGGTTTTATTTTGAAAATATCTGGATATCTAAACTGCAGAGATTGACACATTTTAGAAGCGTAGAGCGTAAAAAATAGACCTGCAGTGCAAATTTAGGAGAGGGCTGCGACACAACGCCTCTGAGACGCGACCGATTCGAGCTGCTTCGCACCGGGTGGAAACGGTCCCGCTGACTATAATGGTGGCTATAAGCTGCGTGTTACGCTTCACAGACGTTATGCGCTGCTTTCGGGCACAGGGTTAGAAAACAATGCTGTGAACAGATCAAACAAGAGGAAGAAGACTGAATGAAGGGGTGGTAGAGGGAGAGGCAGAAGGGGAGAGGGGAGAAACCATGATGAATACCACAAAATCTGGAACCAGTTAGAAGAAACACACCATCAGTTCAAGTGTCAGTCTTACGCCCGGCAATTCTGTGTTCTTAAAGAGTTATATAACCCGCAAGTTGACCAGAGCCAAACCTGTTGGAAAGAAGGGGTAAGACGTCAAACCTCAAAATGGTCTTGGGCTCTTTTTTTATTATTGGTATCCGGCAGGGTGGTGGGTGTCATGTGTCAATAATGGATTTATAATCACTTTCTAGCCTTCAGAATAGTAATCAAATCAAAACATATTTTCCTTTTCACTCAGTTACACGGGTTCTGTAAAGTTAAAAACATCCTACTATGAGGCTAGGGTTTTTTTCCCATAACCTGCCTTCAATGGTGGCTAGAATGATTTCGTTGTAAATCGCAATTTCTGTTTATTTGATCAACCAGAGCCTAGGTTGCATTTTAAGAGTAATGCTTAATTGAAACAGGAGTGACAACTTTGCAGTTCTGATAAAGAAAACAGGTTCTGGTGGCAATTAAAATATGCTTTTCTTTTATATTAAGCAAAATACTGAGAATAGTTTAGGTAAAGAGATAAAATATTATATGAGAGAGACGGACAGAGAACATTTCCAGAGACCTAAGCATGAATGACAAGCAGCATTGCACCAATGTGAACCGAATGCGTGTGTGCAGGTGTGTGGATTTGTCCAGATGAGACTTGTACACAAAGCCAACATGTATCAGTCACTCAGATCAAGTTTTGTCATATCCACCTTCCAGGTGGCCTGAGCAAAGAACCGGAAATGTGTTTATTTGCAGAAAAAATATTATTATGAAAATAAATTAGAAACCGGGGAGAAAAGTAATATTAAAACTGTGAAGGTTAGAGAAAACCTTGAACCCTGTCTTTTGTATAAAGAGGATGAGATGAGAGCAGTAGGCTTTCTTCTATCATTTCTACCCTTTAACTGAGTAAGGAACCTAAAAAACTGGCCCAAATTCCTGTGGATTACATATTTCCTCCCACCAATCTAATCACAGTTCATTTTGGTGAAAGCTGACCACAAACTCCACCTATCTATTCACACCCAGATTACAGGTTTGGCCAGATTTCAGTTGCAAAACAAATGCCTCATCTGACGGTCTATTGTTCATTAAGAAAAGGGTTTACGGAAAACCTCAAACGCATCCTTTCGGGCACAGGGTTAGAAAACAATGCTGTGAACAGATCAAACAAGAGGAAGAAGACTGAATGAAGGGGTGGTAAAGGGAGAGGCAGAAGGGGAGAGGGGAGAAACCATGATGAATACCACAAAATCTGGAACCAGTTAGAAGAAACACACCATCAGTTCAAGTGTCAGTCTTACGCCCGGCAATTCTGTGTTCTTAAAGAGTTATATAACCCGCAAGTTGACCAGAGCCAAACATACACACTGGGGAGAACTACTCTCACTGTGGATGTAAATAACTTCCAGGAACATGGGTAATCACAATCCCCATGTAACCACTGCAAAGAGAGGAAAAACAAGATTTAACAAAATTGAAACATTTTTTAAGTTTGATTTTTTTTTAACCATTAAAAATGTAATACTTTCTTGTTTTTGTGTTCTTATTTTATAGAAATAGGAATTTTACAAGTTTAATTCAATTTTGTTTGGTAATATAGTGCCAAATAAGCTAACATGTTGTATGAAGGCACTTTACAAGGCAAACCAATCCAAATTCTGTATGGAAATGTATAGTCAACTCAATCCAATAACACAGACAGATTCAGATTCAACTAAATACATTTTAAATCAATCCAAGAATATTTTATTGAGACACCTGATAAAAAGGTATATTTTCAAGAAAATGGTCAATTGCACTGACTGTCTGCAGCAATCTCACCTCCCGAACATGCATTTGATTCTACGTCTGTGTTGGGGACGCCAGTCCGTGACTTCGACTAAAGTTAGACTTGCTGCACGCAAATACTTCCAGCTCGACTGAGACCCAGGCTCTAAATGCTTGAGACTCCACTTGAACAGCATTTGGGTTAAGTTGGCTATTAATCTTCAGTGTTTGACCGGGTTTTTTTTTTTAAAGGGTGACTGAAAATTCTGAAGGCCATCCGTCATTTTGACAGATTAGTATTCACACCTCTGACCACCTGGTGCAAAACATCCCCATGAGAGCATCTGAGTATCATCTCAGACCTGGACACTGTACTCAATGCATCTCGTTTACTGGGAGCTGTCAGCATATTGAAGAGTTACTGTGGCTTTCAAGTGAGTCGCTCCCAAGAGTCCAGTGTCGTGCCAACCACTGGGGTATGCTGCTGGATTTTCTACCGCTGAAGCGATGTTCAGATAGTCTTTCCAACTTCAGTTGAAGAAATGTTCCCTTATTTTAAAACTCTGGCTGAAGTGGCGCTTAAATCCAGTCTCCAGTGTAGCAGCGGAGCGCAGATTTAGCCTCCAAAACAACGTGTAAACCCCCATGAGAAATCATCTGCCTGGGGAAAAAATCCCAAACCTCATGACAATGACCTCTGCAGCAATCCCACTATTTGATTATGCACAAATGGAGGCATACTTCAGTTCTATGCAGAGCAGAAGGAACATGTGGGACTGTGAACTGAGCCTACAGAAGGTGAACTATTCATATTTTAAGTGCAATTGTTTAATTTTATGTTTTATTTGTAGTTCTCTGTTCAGCTTGTTTGGATTGAATATGAATTAAAATGAAAAAACAACAACTTTTGAATATGTTATAATTTTAAAAAATGAGTTAAAAATAGATTATGACCGGATTTTTTTGGACCCAGTCGGTCAAAATGACAGACAACAAATATGTCTAGAGCGACCTCAGATTTAGAGTCAAGATATGAGTGACCAGTGTTTCCCCTGCATAGGCTTAGCTGTGGTGAGTATGATACTCCCAGAAATTCTCAGATCAGCTGAAACACTCCGTTTATTTAAATCCAGGTTAAAGACCCACCTGTTCTCAGCTGCTTTTGATTAGGTTTTTATTCTAAGTTTTAAATTTGCACAGCTTCTTTTAAAATAGATTTTTTTTTTTTTGGTTCATTTTAAATCATGGTTTTTATTCCTGTACTTTTGCTTTTTCTGCACCCTGCTGTAATGCTTTTGATGTTTTATGTAAAGCACTTCGAATTGTCCTGTAACATGAATTGTGCTATACAAATAAACTTGCCTTGCCTTACTGACGCGTCAAGTGGGCGTCCAGCTGCCCAGCAGCAAGTCGCGCACGTCGGCGCAGCTGGCATTAATGCATCCACGAAGCTGTTGCTCGGATGCGTTGACGGACCGTCGGAGCAGCTCCTGCGTGAAGTTGGGAAAACTGAACTTTGGGGCAGCAAACGCAGGGCGTCAGCAATCCTAGAGACTCCTTGTACTGATGTGTATCGGCAAGTCACTCATTCAAAATGGAGGATCAACTAATCGTCGATGTCTGTAATTTTCGTGAATTGTTTGACCCGTCTTCGTCTTTTTACAAAGACAGGAAGAGATCGGACGTTATTTGGGGGAAGATATCGGTGGATATTGGAGTGCCAGGTAAGCAGTTAAATATTTTCTTTTATTTTTCTTGTTATGTTAGCTAACGCCAGCCAAACTCAGTTAGGGCAACTACGGGACATGACACGCTGATGCACCGACGCAAAGTGTGCAAGCAGCTGGGTTTTAGTTTTGAAGCATCAACTTTCATACATTTGATCGATTTGACGCCTGGATGCGCTGACCGGTGTGAACACCCCATAAAGCTCCATGGGTAGAGCATAGTTTATACTTCTCCGTATGCGCAGGTGTGGAGATACACAGCGTCATTATCTGTCGACGCAAGGGCTGTCCGTCGCTCACGCAAGGACACACAGAGTAGAGCCCGATTTTTTAACTATCTGTCGAACACAACAGAGAGCGCACGTCTGTGACTGCCCCAGATCATTTCACCAGAACGGTGTAGTCGATGTAATTAGTAATCAATACAGCTTTTGGGCACTAGATGCTTTACAGTATATTGCAAGGCCAGTTTATCTAAAATGGTCTTTAGGCGATGTTGAACACCAGGATGTGTGGAAAACAACAAAGCAGACCGCTGGGTTTGTTTGTTTCCATGCGTGTTTAGATTTTTCAATGAGCTGCACTTCTAGTAAAAAGTTTTCCAACTCAATCAAAACTCAGTCTCTGTCAGCTATTGCTCCTTGAGTGGATGTGCGTTTACAATCTGAAGTAAATAAGCGTTAGTAAAAGTACATAAACTGTCGTCGGCCAGAGACATCACTGCAATGGTAGGCAGACCCGCCAGAAAAGATCTGCACCCCCTGCTGTCCTGGAGGAGAATTGTTTTGCAACACTGATACATCAACGGAGAATGATAAAAGGAAAACGTCTCTGTCAATAAGTGTGCGTGTGGGTGCAAACTTGCTGACAGAGAAGTATAAATAGGCCTAAGAGAAGAAAGAACCTGCACCACCAGTATATTTAAATTAAATATTAGCTATACTGAAGCTAACACTTTAAATGGACAACAGATCAGAGAGAAACAACCTCATGTGAGCCAAACAGATTTAACCAGGTGAAA
Organism: Valencia hispanica; assembly: GCA_963556495.2. Taxonomy (NCBI): domain Eukaryota; kingdom Metazoa; phylum Chordata; class Actinopteri; order Cyprinodontiformes; family Valenciidae; genus Valencia; species Valencia hispanica. The sequence goes on along the minus strand of OY747705.1, from coordinate 47,091,152 downwards.
AACTCGCACTTGTACTTATCCTTCAGCTTAGGGGAAACTATTGGTGAACAAGCATGGTTCTGAAAGCAACAGAAATCAATTGTAATTCTTCTTTGCAAATGCAAGCAAATAAAACTCTCTGCAGAGAGCCTCGTGACTTTTTAGTGAGGATTCTATAAAAGGATGACTGTACAAGTTTTGTCAAAGATCCTATCTGTGTACTCTGAATGCAAAACATCAAATCAGACAAGTTTAAATGATAATACATTCTGCTCAAGTTTCATGGCCTACCTACACTTTTTTCTGATTCAGCAGGAATTTAATTAGAAAATGTGGGTAGCATACTGTGGAAAACAGAGCAAGAACCACACAGCTCCTCTATTCTCACATTTAATTTTAGGAAATTAGATTATATATATTAAATGGGTCTTACCAGCATTTTTGAAAGCCTGCAAGATGTCTAATTGGCCATAGCACTTCTTTCACGAGCAATTTGATATATACAGCATTCAACATGTAAGAAAAAAAGTTGGCAAACCTGATAAGTAAATTACGGAAGAGTATTGCATTCACTTGAAAAAAAATTAAAACGCCAGTTTTTTCTTAATTAATGAGATAGGTTTTCCCCCCCAAAAAAACCAACAAAAAAACATACCGCTCTGTTTTTCTGAGTTAACAAGATACGTTTTTAAAACTGCATTTGGGTAAAGTCCAAAGTAGCAGTTGTGTTTTAGCGCACTTTAGCGTGACATCTTCAATATTTGTTTAACGCATTGTTTTAGTTGCGGAAAAAGATGCAAGGTTTCCAGTTTTGACTTTAAGCCTTTCTTGAACTAACTTTAGAGTACAAATAGTTAATTATACTCAGAAGTAATAAGGTTCCTGTGATTTGAAAAGAACTTGAATCAGAAAAGGTTGTTACTAAACAAAACTGACATAATTGGCTCGTTTGAAATAAATCAAACTATAAAGACATGACTATCCAACTATGCACAATGCTAGTACATTTTTTAAACACTTTTTTAAACTTTTGGACAGTACAACTGGGAACAGCTGATTAACATCACAAAAGCTCAAATAATACCTCAACTGCAGCTACAAAATCCTGATGGGTTGAAAAGGAGATGCCATGGATACAGAGCAGGAGCAAAGAGGAGAGAGAAAAGGAGGAAGTTCAAACCATCTCCATCAATCATATTGAGCAATGTGAGATCGTTGGCAAACAGGCTGGATGCTAAGGACCCTCTGGAGATTAGTGTGCAAAAAACGATTCTTCATAAAATGAACATTATGGACAACCCTGAGAATCCTCTACATCAGATTGTCATACAACCACAGAGTGTCTTCAGAGGCTTCTTCAGATCTGCAGAGCGCTACAGGAGATCAAATCAAATCAAACTTTATTTATAAAGCGCTTTTCATACAAGAAGTTGCATCACAAAGTGCTTTACAGATTAAAATGACCCCAGATAAAACCACATTCCCTTCCCTCCCCCACAGATTTAAAAGCATGGTCACAGTCATACCCCCCCCAACCAAACTCCCATGCACACACACAGTTAAAAGCAAAAGTAAAAAAGGACATTGAGTGTAGATGAACCATGCAAGGAAACGCCATCAGAGGAACCATCTGCCCCGGCAGCGGTAGATTAACAGCAGCAGCCGAGGCGCCGACACAGGGCACCCAGTGGATGCAAGGCCAAGACCCCCACCTCCACCCAAGCTCCACCAGGAGAGCACCCAGGCAGCCACAGCCGACCACCGCTCCCGGGGCAGAGGGCTCCCACAGAGGAAACACTGGAACGGGGATTAAGATAAATTAAAGTATAAAAATAAACAGTAAATTAATGTGCTAAGATTAAATAGTAAAACACTGATAAAAATATAATCATATAAAACATGCAGAGCAATTAAACAAACAGTAGCAAATAATAATCAGTTAAAAGCTAAGCTAAAAAGGTGAGTCTTGAGCCTGCTCTTAAAAACATGAACGTTCTCTGCAGCCCTGAGGTCCTCCGGCAGTCTGTTCCAGAGGTGAGGGCCATAAAACTGGAAAGACACCTCGCCATGCGTGTGTCCTGACTTTTGGGGTGACAAGGAGATGGCTGCCAGAGAAGCGCAGAGACCGCAAAGGTTCATATGGTAAAAGCAGTTCAGAGAGATTCAAATTCAAATTCAATTCAAAAATACTTTATTGATCCCAGAGGGAAATTAAGTGTTGGTATAGCTCATATAATCAATTCTTTAAGGAGTTGTTGTAGATAATGATGGCTGTGGGCAGGAAGGATTTCCTGTAGCGGTCTGTATTGCAGCGAAACTGAAGAAGCCTCCGACTGAAGATGCTCTGTTGTTGTGTGACTGTCTCATGAAGAGGATGCTCAGGGTTGTCCATAATTTTTTTGATTTTATGAAGAATCCTTCTTTGCATTATCATCTCCAGATTTTCCACAGTTGTCCCAAGAACAGAACCAGCCTTCTTTATCAGGTTGTTGAGCCTTTTTAAATCCCTGGCTCTGATGCTGCTACCCCAACAGATGACGGCTGAAGAGATTACACTCTCCACAACAGACTTGTAGAAGATCTGCAGCATCTTGCTGCAAACCTTGAAGGACCTAAGCTTCCTCAAGAAGTACAGTCTGCTCTGTCCCTTCTTGTAGACGGCTTCACTGTTGCGCCTCCAGTCCAGTCTGTTGTCAAGGTGAACTCCGAGGTATTTATACTCCTCAACCACCTCCACTTCTTCTCCCATGATGGAAACAGTGTTTGACTTATCCCTGTTTCTTCTGAAATCTACAATCATCTCCTTTGTTTTGTTCACATTCAAGGTGAGACGATTGTTTCCACACCATGTCACAAAGCGGTCCACCAACTCTCTGTATTCAGCATCTTGTCCATCTCTGATACACCCGACAATTGCAGAGTCATCTGAGTATTTCTGCAGATGACAGGTCTCTGATTTGTACTGGAAGTCTGAGGTGTACAGAGTAAAAAGGAATGGTGAGAGTACGGTCCCCTGTGGCGCTCCTGTGCTGCTGACCACCTGGTTTGACACACAATTCTTCAGTCTCACAAATTGTGGTCTGTTGGTCAGGTAGTCATTGATCCAGGCGATTGTTGAGGGCTCCACCTGTGTCTTCAAGAGTTTCTGACAAAGCAAATCAGGCTGAATTGTGTTAAATGCACTAGAGAAATCAAAGAACATGATCCTCACAGTGCTGCCTGCTTTGTCCAGATGACAGTGGGTTGGTTGAAGTAGGTGGATGATGGCATCTTCAACTCCAACTCCACAGCGATAAGCAAACTGCAGTGGGTCCTGATACGTTCTTGTTTGCTTACTCAGGGGTGCCAACAGGAGTCTCTCCAGGACCTTCATGATGTGGGATGTCAGGGCAACGGGTCTATAGTCATTGATGACTGATGGGTGAGTTCTTTTGGGTACTGGAACAAGGCAGGATGTCTTCCACAACACAGATAAGAAGGCCCAAGACCATTAAGACACTTAAAAACCATTAAAAGAACCTTAAAATGGATCCTAAAACGTACGGGTAGCCAATGCAATTATTTTAAGACCGGTGTAATGTGCTCCCGCCTCCTGGTCTTCGACAGGACACGGGCTGCTGAATTTTTGTAGTAGTTGTAAACCTGATATACTCTTTTTGGGAAGACCAGAAAGCAGGGCATTACAGTAATCAATTCTGCTGGTGATAAAAGCATGCATCAGTGTCTCCGTGTTGGCCTGAGAGAGAATGGGGCGGACTCTGGCAATGTTCTTTAGTTGATAAAAACCTATTTTAGTAATATTTTTTATGTGAGGAATAAAAGTCAGCTCAGAGTCAAAAATCACGCCCAGGCTCTTCACTTGTAAAGAATGATTAAAAGACAGTGATTGTAGTTTTGGTAAAAGTTTCTCTCTCTGAGCTTCAGGACCGATGACTAAAACTTCAGTTTTGTCCTGGTTGAGCTGGAGAAAGTTTTCTGCCATCCAGGATTTGATGTCTAAAATGCAGTTAAAAAGTGCATCCATTGGGCGTGTATCATCGGGAGACATGGAGATGTACAGCTGTGTATCATCAGCATAACTCTGAAAGTTGACTCCATGTCTTCTGATGACGCTGCCAAGAGGTAGCATATAAAGGTTAAAAAGTACTGGGCCTAAAATCGAACCCTGAGGCACACCACATGTAATCCTATGGACCCTAGAGGAGCAGGTATCTAAACTTACCATAAAAGACCATCCCTCCCCAGTGGCAATCAGCATCTACAACAAATCTTTAAAGATACTTGGATAATGACTTACAACAATATTTCATTTCCCTTTTGGGATTAATAAAGTAATTTTTAATTGAATTGAATTACTTTGACATTGCATAATGTCACTAGAAGCTGGCTGGCATCAACTAAATTGGATTTACCAAAGCAATTTAGTTCTGTTGCTATTTCAAACCATTTTCCAATCGTCATCAGCAGCAAGAAAATTCACCCATCAAGTCAAACCACAAATCATTCAATCACTTTGTATTTATAACAGTTTAAGATGTGGGGGTTTTATACAGCTGCACTAAAAACAAAAACAGCAGTGACCAAGTATAAATGTGGAGGAATTACTACAAGACTGCAATGTGTGTAAACAAGTACAGCTTAGGTTATGCCAAACAGTGTCCTATATGGTAAACACAGGAGGTACATTATATTATGAGAAGCAGTGTTTAAAAGTCAAGCCAGTGAAGACTGTTAACATAAAATAGTTTCATTTAATAAATTATACTGTTTGAAAACTAGTCCCCCCAAAAAATAGATGTATAAAATTTCCTTGGCTGCCTTTATACACACAAGGAAAACAAACAAATACTTTTTACATTGCTGTATAGCAGGGTCTGCATATGACGGGCAGATTGTACATTGTGTTTAGTTTCAGTGATCCCTGGTGTTATCTCTCAGCCCAAATTCTCCCTTCCTTTCTCTTCCTTTCCCAGCTGTATGTCGCCCTGCTGATATGATGAAAATCAATGGATCCTCTATGCTGTGGCGTGGTCTGATATCTGCTAATGAAATCTTATCTGCTATGAATCATCCATCTGATAGCTGCTAGGGTAATGGCTGGCAGAGGGGACTGTCTCTCCAGGCTTCTTCATGGTCAAACAAACAGGAAACCCTGAAAACTTTATGGACACATTTAGATTGACAAACATAAATGCGCTCAGTGTTAAAAGGAGAAATCTGAATGCTAGTATGTAAAAACCAGTGCTATAGGAATGACTGGCAAAAATACAGCAAGTGTGCTGTCTTAAACATTTATTTGATATCATAAAGGAACCCAGGGTCATGGTTTCTTCGTAACTACAACCAACATAAAAACCTATTTGATCCCAAAAAAAGTTTTTAAAGCACTTATGAGATCAGTCATAATGATCTTTAACAATTAAATAAGAACAATACTTTTAAAAATGGCTCTAACAAACCTAATTTTAACAAAAATACACTGTACTAGAAATTTACAGAACGTAAACTCAAAGGCAATTCAGAATTAAGCTGGTGGCTATAAAGGGCAAACCCTCCTGCAACACTGACAACTTAATAAAGAACTTAATGCCGGCAGCATAAAGCGTCTAAAATGACTACATGCACAAAAGTATCAGTCATTTGAACAAAACAGAAATGGAAACAGAAACAGAATAAACCAGAAAAAAGTGCAAGAGACCCTGTTGTAAAACCAGTGCTTCTCAGTTTAACAGTACCTACAAAATAGGCCATGTACATGCACTTCAATAACTAAATCTTTCATTTTTATACTATATTCCTACACCAATACCCAAGACCTGTCTCACTGTTAGCCATAAACCTTTCCAGGATCCCTTCATAGCTACATCTCTGAAACCCATCCAGTATCCATCTAAACTCCACTAATCTCTTCCTGTAGCTCTGTCTGTGCGTCACCCTGCCAGTGCATCCTCAGTTGATTGAAAATGACATCTGTTTGCACTGGTATGGCTCGTAGCCATGCAGTCCAAATAGACATCCAGCGCTGGACCCCGATAAGTCCACAGGGGTGGCAAAGAGGGGATTTATCACACATGCACTGATGAAAGTAAAAGCTCTTCTTCTAACACGTCCAGCACTGAAGCTGACAATAGTGAAGGTATGTATGCACAATCTATGACTACAGGAATGGTATAATAAGTTAAATACATAAATAATAATTGATCTTTAAAAAAGTTCATTATTTCAGTTTATGGTACCCCTTTCCTTTGTGGCACTGGGAAAAATGTGGGCACATCAATGGTGAAATACCTCAGAGTTCTTAAACATTGGAGAGGAACGAGAGAAAAATGAAGGTGAGTGTTCCAGAAATTGTGTTGCAGAACAAGATACATTCCTGACGGTTAAACTGGAAAACAAGAACATCTTTAAGTATATGAGCCAAAGGAGTTTACACTCCAAATGTTTATTGACCAACTGGATTAATCTTTACCCCCCCCCCCCTTAACCCTAATCCCCCATGGCCCAAATAAATAAAAAAAAAAATAAAAGACAACTGTAACATGTTTTTATGTTAATCAATTACTAAAGACAAGCAGAATTTACCTTAGACATTATGTAAAAAAGCAAATTAATATTATCTGACAATACCGCCAGTTTTTTGTTTTAAAGCCTGACAGATTTAAATCTAGGGCTATCTGTTTAGACAAAATAGTTCTGACAGCTATTTATTGATTCAAGCAGTCGGAATATAAAGAGTTGGCACAAAATATGACATTTCACTTTAAATCCTTAAATCTTTATCCCCACAGATATAAAAAAAAGCCCCAGATCAAGAGATTAAAAAGAAGTGAGTCAACAAAATGAAGGCCTTTCATGAGTTTCTCCACATGCATAGCTACTCCTTATCTAGCTTGCTTGGATGGAGATTGCACATCACCAAACATCGTTCTTTAACTCTGCTATTCCTCACATTGTTTTCCCTCCACCTCTCCAGGGAGTGGATGCATAAAATAGTTTTCACTCATCCCCTCTATCTCTTTCCTGAGTCAGCTGTTTTCTTTTCCTTAATTGAGTACAGTGTTTATACTCTGGATATGGCTGGTCCAAGTATTCACAGAGAGAGTAAAGAAGGCCTAATATTGGTCCGTCTATATATACACACACAATACCAGTAATAACCCATATCTGAGGTAAAACACATGGTACAGCTGATTTGACATTAAAGACCAAGGAGTCTTCATTTTTGTTGTGACTAGTCTAGTTGAAACTTAAAGAAGTACACATTCTTAGTAAGTTTCTTATTAATCAAAGGGTGTAAGTGACCCATATGAAGGAAGAGAGTTCCCAAAGCACCCAAAGCAAAATTTTAGAGCTTTTAAAGAGCAGTTTAACATACCAAATCGCAACTTTAATATCATTCTTAGTAGGGATGTAGAAATATCGGCATTTTTACCGATGTATAGTCTAAATCTTAATTTCTCAGAAATGCAGATGCCAAAGGATATACTACGAGTTTTGCAAAACAAACAAAAATCTCAAAAACTACGCCTCAGATCTCTCATATTTTGACATTTTGAGTGAAAGGAGAAGTAGCTGAAGAGATTGATATATCATATGTGCATGGTATAAAAGTAAGGTATAAAAGTTGGGTCATTAAAAAAGTATTTTCTATATAATATTTTAATTCCAGTATCAGCCAATATTACAGTTATTATCAGACATCCCTAATTATTAGTGGATGTATAATTGTAAATTCAAAGGACTAATTTCTCCATCTGTCAAGACTATGGAGTAGTCGCAAAGTAGTGGCAAAACAGAAGCGTTATATTCAAAACAAAAATAATAGAGGCCTGGCTAAAATCTCTGGAAAACTTTGGGGAAAAATGCACCATGTTCGACTGAAACACAATTTGGCATTGTGGTGGTAGTTTTATGATCCGGGGTTACTTTTCTTCACATGGAACTTTGTTTTTTGTCAATGTGGACGAAAATATGCGTCTTTGGATGTCTGCTAAAGATGAAGAGAGATCTTATTTTTCAGGATCACAGTGAGTTCACCGTTGCATCCAAATCAACGAAAAAATGGCTTAGTGAGAGAAAAACAAAAACTTTGGAATGGCATAGCTGCAGCCCAGAACTAAACTTAAAAGAATAATCTGTGGACTCAACTGAAGAGGCCTGTGGACAAGAGATGTCCTCACAACCTTAAAGATTTAGAGAACTTTTGCAATGAAGAGGAGCAGAAATTATAAAAAACTATATTTACTGGTGTATTTCCCAAATCCCAGCTACTTTTCCTCAAGGTAGACACCCCTTATCTATTAATAAAATATTGTTTACAAACCCACTTTTGATTTTATAAGACACAACTGAATTTCTCTCTTCATAGCTTTGAAGAAATTGTTCAATTCCCTGTATGGCACTAAATTAAATTTCATTGCTTTTTTTTAAGCTAACACTGTTTTTTGATGCAGTCACCAGGGACTCTCTCTGTTTTCTTGTCATTAACCAGATTAACACAAGGGCACTGACAGTTCCATCAAAGTGATAACACAGTTGTTGTTGCTGCAGCAGCAGCACCAGAGCTTTTTTCTTAGGATATAAATAAAGCCACTGATGGGATATTAAATTAGCCTTCACATCTATGAGTGCAAATAACCAACTACTCTGACTGCAGCATGACAGAGAGGCCTGTCAGACTGAAAACTGCACCCTCAGTCTGTTGGGATTAGGGATCTGCATGGCTTCCTGTTTGTATCTAATTAGTCATGAGTAAAATCTTTACTCGGATATAGAAGTCCTTCATTAAAGACATGGATAACTGTAATTCGAGGAAAATGAAAACTCATATTATTCACGTTGTTAATATGTATGAAGGAGGGACGAGCCAAAAGCTAAATTTTTTTAACTGTATAAGCTCTGTGACGACACTGTTCATCCAAGATGAATGTCATACACCACTCATGAAAGCAGTCAGATTATGCCGTAGAAGAACTTCATCTTCCCCCAGCTGCCAGTGGATTACACAAAACATGTCTGTTTATCTGCCTCTGAATCTTGGGCATCATTACATAAGCATGCCAGTGTGTTGCAGTGTATGCATGAGTGTGCAGAGAGGAGAGAAAAACAATTTGGTCAGCTTTTTGGGCTGTGACCAGGGGTGAAAGTAAGCCGGTACGGTCCGGTACTGCGTACCGTTAAAAGATTCTGTGGTGGTACGCAGTACCAGGAAGATGGGAGAGCGGCTCCCTGTCTTAAAGTCCTCATTCAGAACCAGTCTATTTAAAAATTCATTTTAACTCATACCGAATTTTTTCTGAATTGTTATTTTGTTTTTTAACCATACAGAACAGCTCAGAAAAGAAACTTCTTATGAGCTAATGCCGGTGTCATGCAAAGGTAGTTATCTCCGTCAGAAATTGTATCCCCCTGAGTCTGGAGCGCGCACCTAGAAGGAAGCGCTGTTCCACACTTGACTCCGCCACAATCACAACCAACAACACGTTGAACTAGTGATGTTTTGTCTTTGAATAAGTGAAAACCAAGTGTCTTTACTTCATCGCTCTGTTTGTTGGTTACCACAGAAATAAATAGATTTATTTTTCTAACGTGGTGTTGCACGGTCAGCTTAATAAGAAAACGGTCACGTCTGTGTAAACTCGATTCATATAAAAATGACACTCAATATAAATCGTTCTCGGCAAAAGCCTTCCAACCTGTTTCTGCTGACTATTTTTTGCATGTTCCTACAGTTTTTGATATTTCTCTTTGGTGGGTGAAGAGAAATAATTCAGGCTGGAAGTCCTCCTTGTCAAAATTACAAGGTATAAATTATATCAGGGATTATAATTATGTCCACCAGAATCTGTATCCCCCAGGTAACTTTTTTATTCCTTGGTCAAACCTCTTCAAATCCACAGAATTAAATGAACACAATCCAAGGTAGAAATATATTAAACCACTTGAAGATGGGATACTCACAGCCCTTTTTAGGCGGGGGATACAAATTACTTTAGGAACGATAATTCTGTCCGCCAGAATATGTATCCCCCAGGTAACTTTTTTAATCCTTGGTCAAACTTCTTCAAATCCACAGAATTAAATGGTCATAATCCAAGGTAAATATCTACCAAACCATCATTTTATCATTTTACAATATCGTCAATCGTTTTTAATTCTTGTCAACTAACCCCTAACCCTAGGCCTACAGAAAAATATTGAAATGTTTTTGTTTGGGTTTTGACTATTTGCTATGTTAAAATGCATGAAGTGAGAGAGAGATGAAGGTTTTGGTAATAGTACCGGCAAGTATTTAAAACTACTTTCACCTCTGGCTGTGACAGAATGAATTTGCTGAGTAACAAAAAGTAGATTCATTCCTATGCTGTCCTTCATCTCCCCAACTTCTTAATACTTGCCGTCCATCATCCTGATTGTGAGTAAATTCATTCAGTGGTACAATTATATGTTTTCTGCCATGCATGCAGGTGTACTGAAAAACACGTTACTTCAGGCAAACTGTGATTAAATGAAAAGTATTTTGTGGAACATCAAGTCCTTTCACATCAAATTTCCCAGTGATCTGCCAGGTAAGAACTAGGCAAGTTAATTTTGCCTTGATGTCATCATCTCTTTGTCTTTTGTTGTTTTTTTTTCTTCTTTTTTTAAAGAATCACCTTCCTGTATGGGAATGAAATTCCAACATTCTGAGTACCCTCGGAATATACTTAGCGAAATTAATCAAAAAGCGGGGCAGCTGTCAGTTTCAAGCATTCAGCATGCCGAGGTGAGTGAATCTCTAACAGAGAGGATAGCATAGCACAGCATTATAGTGAATAATGTTATTGGGTGACTGCTTTGTTATTTAAATAGCAGTTTCTTAGATTTTTTTAGCAGTGGTGGACTTATAATTTTTTTTTTATCTCATTCTAAATTGATTCTTATAAAAATTCCTAATAATTTATTTAACCCTTCAGCATTGTTTGTTCATTTTACAGCTAAAGTAGGGAGGAAAGTCCAGACTGGTATTTTGAGGCTCAGCTGTTAAAGGGTTAATACAGTTTCCCCGGTGAACTTTAACCCCACCCACTGTCGCATCATTGAATTCAGGCTTGTGCACCAAGTATGAAGAAATGTAAACCACATGGCGCCAGACACTAGCTTTACTGTTAGCCTAGTGCAGGCTTTTAAAATGCCTACACTAGGCAGCGGTATGGCACCATTTCGGCTTCAGAACGGACAAACAGAAAGAGGAGCTTGACAGAAGCAAAGCGATTTGCAAGGCCTGCCAAATGGAGGTGAAGTATTGTGGAACTACGACAAACTTCATGAGCCACATGCTGCGAGATTACCAAGACCATGACCAAGCCATCCACCGGGGGGCAACAGGTGAAATGCAAGCAAACACTACAACTACCAGCCAATTCTGCACGTTCTCTCAAAACAACTGAGGCAATTGAGGGCTTTATTTACAAGAATATGCGCCCATATTCTGTTGTTTTCAGAGAGAATACGGCTACTTTCATCACCCACCTGAAGTGTTTTCTTTGTTAGTTTGTTTTTTAAATCTAGCTCCATAATTGAAAAATCATAACATGTAAAGAAGATCAGCCACTCCAGAATGTTCTTGCTCGGCTACACTATCAAACCAAAAATAATTAGATGATTTCTTATACAACTAAAGACCGAAAATCTACAAAGCAGCACACCACATGGCTCTTTATGTTGCTACAGCCCAGTCAAAGGTTTATCCAAGTTTCAGCCAGCAACCTCTGTGAGACAGTTTAATTCCAATTACTGGTAACTAGGATTAACAGGACTATGTGTCTAAAGCCCAGCAATTGTACATGGTAGGCCATACAACTTCACACAATCCACAAAATGTTTAAAGCAATCAACATTTTGCCAAGATGCTGATTTTTAATTGTTTGTGCCCTATCAGTTGTTGAAATGAGACTTTTAAGTTTCTTCCTTTGGTAGCTCCATAGGAAATGCCAAAGGGTCATTAGAGTTTAAAGGTTCCGCTCAAAACATAACCATGAACAAATATGTAAAGTGAAGAGTAGCATTTTGCTCTATAGGGAATAAGACATGCATTCTAACTTGTATGTTAGCTCAGAAAGAAAGATCACACTGCCAGTTAATGAGTTTGAAGTAAACCTTCATGTATATGGAATATTATTCACCAAAACATTTACATTAATAACTCAACTGTTATTAAGCCCAAAAAGAAATTTTAACTTAACATGGCACGTGAAAAAGTTAAAGAAAGTTGGAGAGAATAGTAATATAAATAGTTTATGTAGTAGTCTCGTGAAAACAGAACATAAGGTTTTCCTATCTTACATGCCCTGAGGGAAACACCACATATGTCGTGTTGTAAAGTAAAAGATGCCCAAAACAAAAATCAAAACAGTTTATAGCATGTGAGCAAGAAAGTCTTGGTATCTATTGTGTTTAGCAAAGTAAAAAGGTCTAAGTAATTCAAAAGAGATGCATGTCTCATCTGCTGCCTTTCAAGCAACAACAGCGATAGCGGGATGGAAAATCCACTAGTGACATGTTTAGACTTGAATGATGCCAGCAGTACTTAAATTATGAAAATGCTTTTTCAGGTACACGGCTAAAGAAATTAAAATAATAGCGAAAAACAGGGTTTTATCAGTATTTAATTACAGAAAGAATAACTTATATACTCAAGTGTTTATTTCTGTTCATTTTGATGATTGTGACTTACAGCTATTGAAAACCCCAAATTCCGTTTCTTGGAAAATTAAAAAAGAAATCAATACAAAAATGATAGGAAATGGTCTACAAAATCATGGAAAAGACTGCTGACAGTCCCTGACACATGCTCCAAGAAGGGTAAGCCTAAATAAAGTAGTTGATTGTACACACTACACAGAGTGCTGTAGGCCAGAATTCTTCAAAAAAGAAAATCAACGAAAATCACAGGAACTAGATCTGTCCAGGACATAAACTACGAAGCTCGCATTGCTTGTATTTAACCACTTCTCAACCAGAGATGACATCAGAACTATCTAAACAGAGATAAGGAGAAAAAAAATGACTGGACTGTTGCTCAAGGGTTCAGAGTCCACTTTTGAGATAAAAGGCAATTTTGCACGACGAGGAAATGAGGTGAAGTGGAGCAAGGGTGAAGTGGACAGAATCCAAGATGCTCAAAGTTTAGTGTGAAGTTTCTAAAGTCAGTGATGGGTAAGGGAGCCTTGCGATCTTCTGGTTTTGGTTTACCGTGCTTTCACCGCAGACATTTAACAGGTCATTTTAAATTGTTTTGTGCTTCCCTCTGATGAAAAGCACGTAAATAGCTAACTTTAAAATGAAAATAAAGTTTACAAAACAACTTTTCCATTTATGCAGCAGCAGAGAGGGAGAAACAGTTTTGTACAAGAAATTTATGTGGCAAATTTTTATCAAATTGTCCACATTAGAATAAGATGCAGTAAAGTTCAGCAGACACTACTTGAAGATGGGATAACATTATGCCTCAATTTTCAGTGTTGCTTCATCTGACGGTCTGCAAGTGTTTTAACATATTGGTCACTTACAGAACTTAAAAGTCAAGTTTCCATCAGATTTTTATCTCCTTATTGTAATAAAACTGTCCCACATCTTTGTGCTTTTCTCAACATCATGTGTTGAGGAACAGAGTTGGTAATCCCAACTACAAGCATGAGGTCGATCACCTCCTCTGCTCTTAATTACAATTAAGTAACCCTGTCACATCTTCTACCCTCATGTGTCAAGAAGAGACAGTCATGCTGGGAGTGGCACTGGGCTTTAAAAAGCAGAGCTAGCAAGGATTAGCATCCAATTTTAACACCTGAATGTAATCCTGCCCGAACACACTATGTTAAGCCTGTAGTAGCCTTGCTAATGGAAGGAAAGCAAATGAAGTGTTTTTTACCCACACATTTGTTACTTAACTTGGGACTTGACATATGCAGACAGAGAGAGGACAGCTCACCTACAGGTGGAGGAGCATTAAATAGGCTCATCAATCACTTTGGACATCAACTTCAAAAGATCTATTTTGAAATATGTTCTCAGTATTTTCAATATTATTTCATGTGCAACATTTAAAATATTTAAAACTGTATCCGGTAATCCAAACATTCACAATTCAACAAGATCAGATTCTGACCCTCAAAACACAACATTCATCATAATAACCAAATACCAGGAGGAAATAGCATGAGTAACAGGTTCAAAACCTTAACTACTCTCTATTGTGCTGCCATTGAACCTCTGTTTGCACATAAGCAGTTTGATTTTATCAAAGCTTTATCTGATACAGGGCTGACCACATGTATTAAGGCCCCTGGTGAAAACAAGTAAATTCCCAACACCTAAAAAATCCATCTTGCTTTAATCAAGAAATATTTGTTTTTAATGAAATTATAGCACCTCTTCTTTAGACCATCCGGAGTCCTGGGTCTTGTTATGCTTTTGTCTTTTAGCTGATTTCTCAGGTTGTCTACAGAATTTAGGTCCCGAGGCTGAGATGGCCATGGAAGAGGGTTGGTGTTTTTTTTTATGGTTAAATATTTTTGTTCATTTGGCTATACAATTTTGATTGTTATCCTGCTAAAAGACCTACTGCAACCAATAACATTAGCTACTATAACTACGCGGATGATACTCAGCTTTACATTACAATGTCACCAGGTGACTTTGAACCCGTTCAAACCCTGAATCAATGCATCCACCAAATAAATGGATGGATGTGCCATAACTTTCTCTAGCTGAACAGAAACGAAACTGAAGTAATTATTTTTGGACCTAAAGAGAAACGATTAATAGTCAGCACACAGCTTCAATTAATACAGCTGGAAACTACTGATCAGGCCCGAAACCTAGGTGTAGTAATGGACTCAGACCTGAACCTCCAAGGTCACATAAAGGCAATAACAAGGTCAGCCTTCTATCACCTGAAGAACATTTCTAGAATTAAAGGACTGATGTCGCAATAGGACCTCGAAAAACCCATCCATACATTTATCTTTAGTCGGATTGATTACTGCAACAGCATCTTCACAGGTTTGCCTAAAAAGTCAATCAGACAGCTGCAGCTGATCCAGAATGCTGCTGTAGCTCGCGTCCTCACTAGAACCAGGAAAGTAGAGCACATCACCCCAGTTCTACAGTCCTTGCACTGGCTCCCTGTAGCTCAGAGAATAGACTTAAAAATACTCCTACTAGTTTATAAATCATTGAATGGCTTAGCACCAAAATATGTTGAAGACCTGTTGTCACCATACCAACCACCGAGACCACTCAGGTCCTCCAACTCCAGCCTACTAAACATCCCTAGACTCAGAACCAAACATGGAGAAGCAGCTTTCAGTTTCTATGCTCCCCTTATCTGGAATAGACTTCCTGACAACTGCAGAGCTGCTGAAACTCTGAAATGCTTTAAATCGAGACTAAAAACTCATCTGTTTAAAATTGCCTTTGATTAAATGATTGTCATATGTATCAAATGTGTCCATGCTCTCTTGCTTTACTGATGTTTCTCTTGCTTTATTGACTTTTAATTTCCAATGTTATATTCTGTTTTTTCTTGTTTTTTCTCTCTCTTTTTTAATCACCAAATCATGTAAAGCACCTTGAATTACCCTGTTGTTGAAATTGTGCTATACAAATAAAATTGCCTTGCCTAATGAAGACACGTTTTCAGCTTACTGACAAAGTCCAAAAGGTTTTTTGGTTAAAATCTTCTGCAAAATAGAATCGATGGCACCATGCAATCTAAAATGGTCTCCAGGGGTTTGGGGGAGAAACAGGCGCACGCCATCAGAGCCTTAACAGTTGCCATTGGGACAGAAAACGCGTTTGTTCTGGCATTTCTTTTAAAAAATTGATTTGATGTCCTTGCTGCAGTTCTCTAAACAATAAGCTTTAGAGATTTGTTTTACCTCCATTACCATCGTCTTAACTATGCTTTATGGCAAGATATACTTGCACCCTTGTCCAACATTGTGCACAGCTGCAAAAAGAAACAAGCTGTGTTATGATTTACCCGAGAGAAAGAAAGTCATGGATTACTACTTCAAAATCCTTGAAACTCTTATGAAAGTAAAATGTAAGGTATATGTTCAAAAAATGCTTCAGTTACATCTATTTTAAAAGGAATTGTTGAGGGTACCAAGAATTGTGCCACTGTTGAGTTCATTAAAAATATTTATTTTTAATCATACAGTCAAAATTATAATAGGATTTTTAAAAAACATTTCAGTTTGAAAATATGCTACAGCAATAAATTATCTTTTTTTTTACACGTATTTACTGGAGCTCCTACAAATATGTCTAGTACTGCATATACTTCGTATAAACACGGCTAAGTGTAAGTGTAAACATACGGTTGCGAGAAATTTGAAAATAACCTGAGCAGTTCAGTTACATTATATTGGTGTGTAACAAACACTAAGATGCTGGTAACAGTTGCTATCTTTATGCTCAGTAGTACAAGGCTAACTTTAACCTTTTTTATAGCAGCATGAAAATACACTTAGACCAAACACTCAAGAAAAACAGTTTGACGTGACAGGAAGTGCCATTCAACAGGTAAGTGATACAGCCAGAATAAAATTCAAATAACATTGCTATAATAAGAGTTTTGGACTTCTGAGAGTAGGGCCTCTTGCTTAGTTTACCTCAGCTTAGTCAGTGTCAACTTGAAAAAAAATAAATATATAAAGGACATCTGAAGCATGTACACCAAGTAAGCAAAAGAGAAAAAGTAAATTAGTAAACCATCACTAAATTCACCCCAACCTTTGGAATCCTTTTGATAATCTCCATGTAAAACTCTCTCAGGATCTGTTTTTAGACAACACATGCGCAGGAAGCTGCTACATCCTCTAAGTTCTAAATATACACACACAGATGCACACATCCAGACTGCATGCTAATAAAATTCATCTAATTGGCGAGGACAGTTCTGGGTTCATTAATAGTACTAAATCAACTTGAAATAAATATCCAGAAGAGTTGCTGGAACCAGCTGGTAAGCACTGATAATGATGTTCCCTTATACAAACAGTTTATGCATTTTCTGTGTCAAGACATTACCCATTAAATTTTATATATTTCAAGGTTGACCTAAAAACCACTTAACGGAATTTTGTTTTGGTGATACAAGTAAAAATAGTTCATCCAAGAATTTGTTAACATTGAAAAAGATAAAGGGAACAGATGGATTGAGGGTTTCATATGCCAGCTGCAGAGCAGTAGGGATTCATCCCGATATCACCGGCCTGCCTCTGATGATGTCATCAATTAAAGAGATATGTTCCTAAAACTACAATCAAATCCCTGCTTATAACAATGGTAAGGCCAGCAGGTAAATTAAACCTTGAAATTCCTATCTACTCCGATATAGACACAAGATCGTCACAAGAACACCGGGTTTAAACATGACTGTGGTGTGAACACACAGCAGAGACAGAGTGAGCATGCATTTCAGCGCACATCATACAAAGAGAATTTATATAAGTAAGCCAGCTGGGCACATAAGCCTTCCTGCACAACAAATCCAAATAATCCTCTAAGATGAGAAGTGGCAAAAAGGAGTAGGGGGGCACTCCAACATATGCGGACACACTCGCTACGGTACAAGCTTCAATTAGCCTCGCCATTGTGCCTCTATGGTAGACATTCAGTGGCTGTGCCCTTTTCTAAGAATAACATGCAAGTCACTGAAATGTGTGCACTTCAAATAACAGAGTGGCAGATGACATTTAAACCTCCCAAACGTAGCAGATGAAGCACAGTAGGACGAGGGCATAAAGAAGGATTAACCGATATATATATGAAGGGGTGGGGGGCAGAGAACAGCGTAATGAAAATTAGAATAAAAACAGCTTACCTTCCATCATGGTTGCAGATTTGCATTCCTCTATCTCCAAAGAGCCTGAAATGAAAGCAGGAGGCACAGGGAGGGGGAGAAGAGAAGAAGCCCCCGGTTACAGATATTCAGTGGAACTGATGGGCAGCAGAGCAGCTGCAAGCTCGTGGATGACGCCCTGGCTAACTGTGAGCCTCCAACAATCCCAGACGCCGCCTGTCAACAAGCTCGAAAGGAAGAAAAACAGAGGAGAGAAGAGGGGTAGGGGCCAGGCTAGCTGTCCATCTGAGGTTCAGGCTTTAAGCCATGGATGCTTCTACTGCTGCTACTGCTGCTGCTGCTGTGGCTCCAGCCTACATGCAAGAGGATGCTGAGCGGTGGGGAAAAAAGCCAACTGAAGGAAAAAGAGGCAGAGAGGGGAGGCGGAGAACAGACTGGGAGGGAGAGAGGATTTTATGTGTGTGTGTGTGTGTGTGTGTGTGTGAGGGGGGGGGGGGGGGGGTGACAGCGTTGAGGAGGAACACAGGCGGTATGATGAGGTCACAGATGACCTCAGCCAATCTCTGCAGCTCTCTGCGAAGTCACATGGCTCACAGCTAGAATCTCCTGACACCACAGCTCAAGAGGGACACTGCATTACCAACTCAGTTCGCCAGCCCCAAAAAAAAACTATCAGCCTACACTGCACACATTACAAAAGCACAGGGGAGCACTCAAAAGCCAAAAGGCTCGTACAAATAAAACCCAACAACACACAAATGTGGCAGACAAACACACAAGCACCCTCCTCTTCACCAACCTACCTTATGTCAGTGCAGTGAGCCGAGCCTACCATGCAGGAAATTACATTATTTAGTCACAGAGAGGATAATAGGGAAGTATGAACAAGTCACTACTCATTTTGAGAACAGTCGTGCACTCAACACTGCGCAAAAATATTTTCCCTGCACTGTCCTGTGTAGGCACTATCGCTGTAGTAGCACATTGTGCTGGTGTGCCTATGCGTCCTGCCCTGCATGGTACACCTCTGTGGTTTCACACTGCCCTCTTTCTTTCCTCCCCCCTCCGATTCACTCAAAACCTCAGCCTGGCTCTGACAGTCTGCTTCACTCTGCAGCCTTTTTTACTGTCACCGTGCTCACCAAGCCGCACTGGGAGCGGGATGGATCTGTGACGTCAAGGCAACGCAGGCTACAGCTGCAACCAACAAGCACAAAGGACTGACAGCAGGCCAGCCCCCGGAAAAGGGGTGTGCGCTCGTGTTTGTGTAAGTACTCATTAACTGTCTATGACAGGGTAGAAAGAAGCATGTGAATGAGTGCATACAGACATGCACAGAATTTAGTAGGGACAGCAGTGTTTGTAGTATGTTTACATAATTTATTTTCACTAAGTATTTTTTTTCATGGTATTACATATATTTCTTTCTCTAAATAAATATTGCTAGCACGCTTACTAAGTTAAGTCTAAATTCAAACATCACCATGAGTAAAAACAAAAAGTGAAAAATGTTTTAGCAGAGGAAAAAAAGCTATGTTAATAACAATCATAAAGAAAATAGAAATAAATTGTCAAATCTGAATGTACAAAATCCCAATTTTATCTACACATTTTCCATAACATTTATTGTTTTTTCAGACTTGATCTTTGTCTCTAGACAGGCAGATAATTTGCAACACTTAACATTTTTGCTGTGTTTGCACAACTTGTCGACATTCTAACCTAATTTTGGTGAGATTTAACCAAAAAAAAGAAAGAAAAACTTAATGGTTATTTTTGAAGAAAAAACATTGTTTTCAACTTTATGATACAAAGTTTTTTGTTTTTTCTTCCTTCAAAAAAATCGATGATGTGATTCCCTACTTTGTGCAAGCTCACTTTTGTGGAGTTACTTCCCTATGTCTCGACTGTTGATATTAAATTTCAGATGTCTGATGAAAAAGTCAGTCTAAGAGGATGCGGGGGGAGGTATTTTACCTGCTTTAATAGCTGACAATTTAAAACAATTTACTATATTCTGTTCAAAAGCTTTTGTAAAGAAATTGGATTATACAAGTCCTATAAATAGTATCTACCAACAGGAGGCCAGAGGTAGGTTGGTTTGACAAGAGTTTGTCACTAAACAGTGATCAGAATCAAAATAATGTGCATTTATTTCAGATACAATTTCAATAAATTATACATGAGATTTGAGCATTTATCTGCCCATTTATCTACATATTTACTGCTTAGGTCACTCTCCTTTTGCTTGTTTACCAGAAAGACAGCACACTACTTTTTAAAGGGGCTATATGCAACTTTTTCCCCAAAATAAACGTAACAATAGTCTTTTTATTTGACCATTTATGACTCAAACATCTCCTGATGAGCATACTGACACCTTGTTGGCTAACAGTGGGTGCACCTATACGCCTGTATCCAATTTTTTCTATTTTCTGTCAGGTCGGATTTTCCCGCGCTGTCTGCGGATGTGACGTCAAGCGCATTCATGTTAAATTTTTCAGATCACTCTGCCACCACCGCTAGTCAGCACTCGCAAACAGTTCAATGGATTGTGCGAATACACAGAAGAGACCAAGGACAACTTTGACACAAACAGTGACTTCACAAAAGACTAAAAAAGTTAAACCCCTGACAAGTGCCCGAAAAAGATCGAAGATTGAGAGCGACCGGCGTAGGAGCGCGCTGTGAGAGCAAGCAGAAAGGAAGAGCAGTTCCGTTTTTTGGCCACAGGTGTCAGTCGCGAGTTTAAATTTCAGAAAATTGCATATAGCCCCTTTAAGTTTTGGGGTGGAAACTAAAGAACACCTCCCATTACTGTTATTTAAGTAATGCTCTTTTGAAAGTCAAGTTGCCAATGCTTAAAGTATATCGAAGGATGTCTGTTAAGCAAAGCAAACTAACTAACCAAGCCCGGTAAACTAACCAGCTTATATAAGCTAATATATGGTAATATAAGCTTTCAGTGTTGCTCCATAAGGAGCAGAAAGGTTAAGAAAATAGAATTTCCTGGGCAATAAGCACTATTAAACTCTGCTGATATTTATTTCATATTTCTATTTTTAACGCTCCCACTATGAGCATCTGTTTTAAAAATATGTTAAACCTACATCCTGTTTTAGCTAACGCTGGCTTTAATTTGATCAGAATACATGTGACAGAGCTGGAATTTTATTCTTAATTTTTCTAAATATCTTTAGGAGGGAAAAAAATTATATATATTGCAATGTCTTGACATGAAAAGGCACACTGGCAATCATTTAGTTAATGCAGTGCAAAAGTGGCCAGGAGTATCTCATACCAGCCCAAAACTGTCAGTCCCTTGAAAGTTTGACCATTTATCACTATTTTATTTAAACCACTGTATTCCTTTTTGCTGCGGCATATCCTTTGCAGCAAAGCAAAGTTTTACTGAGGAAAAACAAAACTTTGTAAATATATAATATAATAATAGGCTTCTGTCTAAGGAATGTATAAATATGGGTGACAACTGAAAGGTGAAAAGTTAATCACATAAAGGCGACTACTGATGTCTAAATGTGGCTGAAAAGATTTGATGAAATCGGCAAATCAGGCCTCCAATTTAACAACTATGCTTAGCTACATTTGGAAAGAATATAAAGTACTCAAATTTTACATGTATTTATCTTAAAACAGTATTGGCTTGTGGCAAAAAAGGTCAATAAATCCTGCCATCTGCTGGTATTCTGTGGTGACACAACATGGCAACCATTGGCATTTGGTTTGATCCTAGTCTGAATTTAAGCATAGCATGACAGATATTGCTGAGAAAACAAAACAATATGGAATTTTTAGCACATTAGTATATTTTTGTATGTTCTTTGTGCCCTTTTAAATACAACAAGGCCTTGTATAAACAATTAGGTAGAAGATTTACCACATTTGATATCAAAAACTGTGGAAGGAAATGGCTGAACAATTCCAAACAGCAATCAATAGCATCGTTTAGGTCTTCGAAACCATAACTGTTTTGTAGGGCATTTCCCTGTTTTTACATTTCTTAATTTGATGACTTGGAGAACTGCTCTAAAATTTCATGATACTTTTTTCTCTACTATTTTACAATACCTGATACATATACTGTTTAAATGAAATAGTTAAATAATATATAGTTTTTTTATTTGTGTCACAGTGTTCAGAACTTTGCAAAGTCTGTTAATAAAAGCTAAATCAATACATTTAATTTTCTCAATGATTCTAAGTAATATATGCACATTTATTTACCACTTACACATAAAATCATGGTTTTTTTATGTTTACACCACAGCACATAGGTGTTCCATTGGAGATCATTTTTAATAATGTTTTTCTAAATTACCAGTATACTCAATTAAAAGCACCTAATTGTGCTTCTCAAACCTTTCAAATTTTGCTTACATAATTGGTAACTGAATCCCTAGCTTCAAAGCTTTTACTTGGTTTCATATAATAACTGCCTCTTCTGAGGAGCTATTTTTTCTTCTTGCTTTCGTTGAATTTGTTGTTTTTGTTACCCTTTCTATCAAATAGCTCTATTTTCCTCATAACTTACAAACCTTTCCTTAAGCCTAATTCTATGAAATAAAAATGCATTAAAAAAGGAAGGAAGATCCTCATCCCCGAGAAATTGATTGACTTTACCTCCACATAACTCCTTATGGCCCTTGTCCAACTCACCTCCTCCATCATGTCTTCTTTTGTAGCTTACCTTTATTTTTTTATTGTTTCAATGTTTTCTTCTTTTGTCTCCACATTTTTCTACATGTCTCTGCTATTCTTATTCACTTTAGAGAGGAACATTTTCAACTGCACTGCCATCTAGTGTTCAATAAGAATCATATAAGCTATTACATACATAAGCTTAGATCTGAGAACGTTTACAAAAACATGTTTGCCCATTTTATAGTAATTTCCTCTGTGTGTTATCCATCTTTGGTACAGTAGTAACAAGGTGGGTTTTGTTTTTGATAATTTACATGAAAATAGAATTTCCTTTTTTAAAGAAACTTCATCATGCTTTGTTTTTAAGAGTTAGAAATGTGCTCCAATATAGTAAGATCCTACTAACTTTGGGAAGCCAAATAAATAATGGGACAACACATAATGAGTTACATTGAAAAAAAATTCAAAGATTGTATTTGCACATGCAGTTGAACCCAGATATTTACATACACCGTTTAAAAGGACACAACACAAAAGAGATCAGGCAAGATAAGTACCAGGAAGAAAACTGTGGACCTCCATAAATCTGGTTCGTCCATTATTCAATTTCCAGATGCCTGAAGGTACCTGCGATAGACTGGCGACCTGTCCAGGGTGTACCCCGCCTCTCGCCCCATGATAGCTGGAGATAGGCACCATTCCCCCCCATAACCCTGCATAGGAATGACGGGTACAGAAAATGGATGGATGGATGGATGCCTTAAAGGTGCCACCTTTAGGCATCCATCCATCCATTGTCTATACCTACTTATCCTTACAGGGTCACGGGGGGGTTTGGAGGAGGAGGGAACACATTACACCTGTTTTAAATGCATTGCATTGGCTCCCCGTACGTTTTAGGATCGATTTTAAGGTTCTTTTAATGGTTTTTAAGTGTCTTAATGGTCTTGGGCCTTCTTATCTTTCAGAACTGCTTTTACCATATGAATCTTCGCGGTCTCTGTGCTCTTCTGGCAGCCGTCTCCTTGTCACCCCAAAAGTTAGGACACACACTCATGGTGAGGCGTCTTTCCAGTTTTATGGCCCTCACCTCTGGAAAGGGCTCCCAGAGGACCTCAGGGCCGTGGAGAATGTTCATGTTTTTAAGAGCAGGCTCAAGACTCACCTTTTTAGTCTAGCTTTTAACTGATTATTATTTATTATTGTCTGTTTAATTGCTCTGCATGTTTTATATGATTATATTTTATCAGTGTTTTACTATTTAATCTTATCACATTTATCTACTTCTTATTTTTAATATTTTAATTGATCTAAATCCCCGTTCCAGTGTTTCCTCTCTGGGGGACCCTCTGCCGCGGGGCGGGGGTCGACTGTAGCTGCCTGGGAGCTCTCCAGGTGGAGCTTGGGTGGAGGTGGGGGTCTTGACCTCGCCTCCACTGGATGCCCTGTGTCGGTGCCTCGACTGCTGCTGTTGATCTACCGCTGCGAGGGCAGATGGCTCCTCTGATGGCGTTTCCTTGCATGGTTCATCTGCACTCGCCCCAATGTCGTTTTTTACTGATGCTTTTAACTGTGTGTGCATGGGAGTTGGGTTAGGGGAAGGGGGTATAACTGACCATGCTTTTAAATCTGTGGAGGAGGGATGGGAATGTGGATTTATGTGGGGTCATTTTAATCTGTAAAGCACTTTGTGATGCAACTTCTTGTATGAAAAGCGCTTTATAAATAAAGTTTGATTTGATTTGGTGCCTAAGTCCAGCAGTCATTGGGCAAGAGGCAAGGTATACCATGGCAACGTACAGCCATAATACAGTTCAGGAAGGAAGATAGGTCTGTGTTTCAAAGATGAACATGTTTTGGTGCAAAATGTGCATAGCAACTGCTGCTGCCCAACATACTGCAAACATGTTGTCATTGCAACATCAGTCCAGGGGGTTTGAAGTTCTGTATCACAAAGGATTGTCTGGAATGTAATATATTTTGCCTAATATACTCAAAGTGGCAAAAGTTCGTACTTTGCATAAAAATGTATCATTCAGCATGGGGGATGGCATCTAACTACAATACATGCTTACACTTGACATATTAACCATGCTGCTAAAGGTGGGAGGGTATGTTGGAAGCACACATGAGAAGGACAGGAGATAAGAAAATTTAGATTTATCGCAGCCAGTATTATCATGATATTTAACAACCCTTGTAGAAAACCCCAGAACAAAAGCCAACGAGCTTGTAAAGATTGTGACTAAAGGTTGAATGACAGTACCATTTTCCACAGTAAAACAAGTTCTGTACCAAAATGGGCTAAAATGCCCCTAAGAGAGAAAGTAGCCAAATATCTCTAAAGCCAAATAAAAATCCAGATTATAGTTTGCAAATATACTCAGACAGATCTTATTTTTGGAAACGTCTTGTTCTGATGAAACTGAAACTACTGTGTTTTTACAATAATGGCCATTGTTAGAAGAAAATAGGGAAGGAGTACAAGTCTGAGAACAACATCCCAACTGTGAAGTAACACAGCCAGTGGCTTTATGTTGTGGGGGAGTTCTCCTGCAGAATTACTGGTGCACTTCATCAACTAGACAGCATCATAGCAATCAGTTATTAAGTGGACATTCGGAAGCAACGTATTACGACTTAATCCAAACATTTACGGTTAAACCACAACAGTGGCTTAAAGAACAATAAGTCAATGTTTTAGAGTGATCATCAGAAACCTCTGATCTTAGTCCAGTAGAAAATCTGTGTGCAGATCTAAAAAGATGTGTTCAGGCAAGACGGCTTACAAACTGGACCCAGTTACACCAGTTCTGTTAGGTGAAATGAGCCTAAATTAAGCAAACTATTATGAAAGATTTGTCAAAAATATCCAGTACATTACCCAGGTCATACACTTCAAAAACCAATTCTACCTAAAGCTAAGCAAATGTGTGTACTGTCAAAGTCTGAATCTGAAGAAACCTAAAACAAAAATAAAATCTCAAAAAAAAAAGAAAATCTTATAATTCTAGCAAATACAAATAGGTCTGGAAATCCTAACTGACTTCAAACAGGAAAGGTTTAGTCAGATAGGGAATAGAACCAATAATTTTTGGTTTCTTTTTATACAGTGCAAGTAAACATCTTGTTTCAAATGTATTTAATATAAGTGGAAGATAAGTAGCAGATAGATTTTTCACTTTAAATAATTTTAGAACAATATGTAATTCGCATGAGTTTTTTTCTTCAATTCTTTGTTACGAAGGTTTTCATGAAGATATTCTAGTTATAGTTCCATTAAAAAAATATTTAGATCAGCTGGTGCAATCAAAGTATGGTTGTTACAAGACTTATTTCCTTGAGTAAATTAGTGGCCAATTATGCCAGTAAAAAGTTGGTTGTATATGTGTAATATATATTTCACTAAAGCTATAAATAGCATTCCCCAACAAAAGCACTTATTGTCAATGCTATCTTCATGCAGCCACCATGTCTAGTGATGTACATATAAGGTGGGTCATTCAACATAATTAATAAACACTGCACAGGAAGAGGAAAAATATAATTCACCAATTAACATCTCTAATATATTTTACTGAAGAGTGACATTTATGTAATTGCACAACCAGTATTTAGTTGGAAGAATGTCCATTATATACATTGCAGGGAAGACAAATTTAATATAAGACATGAATGCCTTGGATTGCTCTCAAAAATTGAGAATATTTTGAGTGAAGCAAATAGTTTATAAGTTATTAACAAAGAACAGAGTAATGAAGTGAAGAATGGTACTTTAGGGAACAAAATATGTGCTACAACTACATCCAAATTTTCCAAATCCTTTTACATAACAAGTCATGTTATATTCCTCATGCACAATACAAACAATAAAAATATTACATTTCAGCTAAACAGTCAAAGCTCTATGCAAAGATATTTAAAAGCCTGTGCCACTATTGGCCTGGCAGACTTCAGGACCTGACAATATAAACTGCAAATCAACCTAAATCCTTAATTTACAAGTAAGTTAATAATCCATCTTCTTAATACTATGGAGATACTGCACTGCTGCTTAACTTACTGTACCTGCAACGATACGAAACCAACCGGTAACCAGCTGTTCAGCCATTTACGTCTTTCTCTGTAGATGCTCTGCTCTCTCCACGGTCAGAGACGGGAGATGAACGAGCAAAGCCTTAATTCACTAAAAACGAGAAGAAAATAGCATGAGTACTGATGAAAGACGAAGGACTTAAGAGGTTAAACCTGTATGCTGCAGCTCACAGCAGCATCTGTATATAACAACTGATTGTGCACTGAGAAAGGCTTTCACACAAACTGTGGAGACTAGTAATGTGGGACAGCAGGCTAGGAGTCCGAACTTGTCAGCCACTGAAGGTCGTTCTTTTGATGCAGTAACTATGAATAGCTTCGCTCTTTCCTGCACAAAACTGAGTATACTTATTTGTTTCTTCTGTTTCATCATTTACACTTCCTCTATTTTATATATCTATTTAAACAGAATAAAACCAGAGATGGCAAATTGGTCTTGGTAAAAATCTAGAAAAGGGAATAGATTACTAAGTTCAGATATCTATATAGTTGTTAAAAAAATAAGATATATAGATACCAATGGATATTTTATTTTTAATTTAACAACACAGAAATGAATCCAGTAATATAAACGTACAACAAACCAATGAAAATATATTAAAACTTTTGTAAAATCTAAATAAAAAATAACAAAAGTTTCTGGGAATTAATAAATTACGACACCTCCATGTTTATTACCACCTAACAGATACAATTATACACAGGCATATCACATCAGGTCCATATGACAAGAACATCATTACTCAGCAGTTTGCAGATGTCTGCCCTTTAAACCTAAGACATTTAGTCGGGGGTGTATCTGACTTTTTAAATGAGAGTGAACGCCATGGTGAGACAGAACTGGACCCTGCAACCTGACAATCAACCAAAACATATCAGTGAAACCTACCAAGAATTGGCTTAGAATAGCAAATAAAAATAGGAAAGTTCTGGGTAAAATTAAGCACAGATCATGATCTCACTGAGATGCAATGGAGAATACAAGAAACCTCTCAAAGATCTCAGAGTGGAAGGTGAAGGAGTGTAGCACATAATTTAATTAATTAATATGTTAATCCTGTTATACAATCAATAAAAGCATTTATATGGCATAACTAAAGCAAACTAATATGTCATTTTTGAGATGTAATTTTGATATTTAGCATTTACCAAGACACTTAGGATGCAATTTGCAGAAAGATGTGCACAAAGTAAAAATATTATACATTAATAAGGGCAATATGGGCGCATTGAAAGTGCAGCACTCACAGGAACTCGTTAAAGGTAAGGAAATGCCCTAAGCCCCGTTAAAAATTAAAGAAGTAACTGGCTCCATCTGCTGATCACTTAAAAGAAGTGCTTCATACAACCTCAAAGGAATTATTAATTTCTGTCCACTTTTACACTTGCTTATTTCAAAATTACAACATTTAATTTTCAAGAAACTATATGAATCAGAAGGTCACTGTGTGCTTGAACAGTAGCCCATATAAAAATAAGTTTATATATATATACACATACATACATACAAATATATACATATATACATATATATATATACATACATACATACATACATACAAATATATACATATATGCATATATATATACATACATACATACATACAAATATATACATATATACATATATATATACACATACATACATACAAATATATACATATATACATATATATATACATACATACATACATACAAATATATACATATATACATATATACATACATGCATACATGCATACATACATACATACATACATACATACATACATACATACATACATACATACATACATACATACATATATATATATATATATATATATATACACACATAGGCAAGGCAAGGCAATTTTATTTGTATATCACACTTTCGACAACAAGGTGATTCAAGGTGCTTTACATGATTAAGAGGTAAAATAAAGACAGCAGTAAAACAGACAAAGCACATAAAGTAAAAACAGCAATAAAGCAAGAAGCTAACACAGATACATCAAGGCATTGCGAAGCATATAATGTAGAAACAGCAAGAAGCATAAACTAAACATGATACATGAAAGCATTACTCAAAGGCAGCTCTAAACAGATACGTTTTTAGTTGTGATTTAAAAGAACTCAGTGTTTCAGCAGGTTTGCAGTTGTCTGGAAGTTTGTTCCAGATTAGAGGAGCATAGAAACTGAAAGCTGCTTCTTCGTGTTTGTTTCTGATTCTAGGGATGTTGAGTAAACTGGAATTAGAGGACCTGAGTGGTCTGGTGGGTTGGTATAGTTACAGTAGATCTTTAATATACTTTGGTGCTAAGCCATTCAATGATTTATAAACTAGTAAAATATTTTGAAGTCTATTCTCTGAGCTACAGGGAGCCAGTGTAAGGAGTTTAGAACTGGGGTGATGTGCTCTACTTTCCTGGTTCTAGTGAGGACACGGCCAGCATTGTTCTGGATCAGCTTCAGCTGTCTGATTGACTTATAAGGCATGCCTGTGAGAATGCTGTTGCAGTAATCAATCCGACTAAAGATAAACGCATGGATCAGTTTTTCTAGGTCCTGTTGCGACATCAGTCCTTTAATCCTAGAAATGTTTTCCAGGTTTTTTATGTGACCCTGGAGGTTCAGGTCTGAGTCCGTTACCACACCTAAATCTGGGCCTGATCAGTAGTTTCTTGCTGTATTAACTGAAGCTGAGAAAGTTATGGCACATCTATATTTATATATATATATATATATATATATATATATATATATATATATATATATATATATATATATATATATATATATATATACATACATATATATTTTTTTTTTTTCACAAACTTCGAAAATTTCTCATCAAAATCTTGTGTTTTGAACATTTAGCTGCAGGATCTAATTAGGCCCGAGCAGTGAAAGCAAAGACCTAATTTTCTGTCCTATTTTTCTTCCCTTACTGTTTTGTTATTTTAACAAATCAGGAAAATTCAGGAAATTATTCTATGGTGGAAAAACAGATTTTTGATAACACTTCCGATTGAAGTAGAATGTGTAGAATGATTCAGAGGTATGCAAACACTTGAGTGTCTCAGTGTACTGAAAGTGTCTCCAGTGTAAGCTACCGGTACTTTAACCAAAAAACATCATTGTGCAGACTTCCAGCTGTTCTCTATCGAGGCCAACTTTATTTCCATTTAACAGTTAAATTTCAAACAAATAACTTCTGCAGTATTTAATTAGCTCATTTTAGTCATTTTAAAGATATTTGCTTACCTGCTATGATCTTGAACATATTAAAATCTATTTCTGAAAATCTTAGATGAGTCAAAACTTTGAAAAACTCCTAATAGTCCAAAACTGGGAACCATCATAACAAAATTGACAACGCTTTTAAAAATGCAATCTCATGACTGAACCTGACCATTTAAAATGGGACTTTTACAACAGGTTCCTGTGAGCATAATGTGAGAGAATAGGCAACGGACAATACCTTCAGGGTGAAACTCTTAGCTTGATATCTGCAGAGACGCCAGTGACATTTCATATCAATGTCAGATTCAGGCGGATTGTTTCACAAGGTAACACATGCCCTCCTGAGAGTAGAGCTGTCTCTTTGACATATACACAGCAAACACTTACAAATCAGAAAAAGGACAAGAGTACTATTAATTCTGGCATATTGCAGTTTTCTACTCAATATAAGAAACAGTGTTTTTCAAGATTTTTTCAAAACAGAAAGTTCTTAAGTTCCTCTGTATTCCTCCCCTTTTCCCCTGTTCCCACCATCTTCTTTGCATGTATCATCGTTCACCTCCACCCACCAATAAACACCCGTTACATCCCTCCCTCCCACCTGACCTACTTTCTCATCCCCTTCGCTCTCTCGCTTTTTGCCTGCAGGGCGCGCTATTGCTCCAATCTGGCTATTTGTCAGAGACGCTGCTCTGCATCTATTTACAGATATAAATCTGCTCGTACCAATGGCAAAATCTTTAAGTAAAATTCAACTGGGTCATTACTGCAAGGCAAGACAAACAAAACAAAAAAAGTACAGCTGCATTTAGCAGAATATCAGTGTTTTAATCCGGGAAGTGAGGAATCATAGAGAGCGGAGGCTCTTAGGTCTCTGGGTCTATAATCATACATCAAATGTATTCTAGTTAAATCCTCGACTTCCATACAAAATAAAGCAGCTGCAATTCCTATAATAGCAACATCTAGTAACAAACTGTGTTCTTGGTCAAACAAGGACAAAGAGAAGAAAGCAAAATCATGATTTTATTTATTAACCTAAATTACCAATTTTTGATGGTAAAAATGTTAAGATCTATGAAAACTAGTCATGTGGATTTCTTTCCATGTTTTAGTGGCTGACATCTTTTGACATCTTGACTAGCATGGACCAGTATGAGATCCTTATCATATGATGTCCTTGAGTAACACCACAGACTATGGGCTTAACAACACTTGTGCAAAAATGCCATAGCAAAATGTAAACCATGACGTAATTGCTTTTATTGGAATAAAATGAAAAGCAGCAATTAGTCTTAAAATTGTATGACATACTGATTATACAGTAATAATGATGCTTGATTTTTCTTTATTGTTTGCTTGATTTTGGATTTAAGATACAGATGACATACAGTACTAGCAACATTTTTGAGAACTTTTTTAAATATGCAGAGCATTATGCAATTTTGTCAGACTGCTCTTTATGTGTGAATACTGGGAGTATAACTAGGTGGCAACATCTTAAATGCAGTTATAAAATAGGGGTTTCTTAATACAAGTGAGGTGTGGTGGTCCTTCAGTTTCCACAACATGGGGGTCCATGTTCTTCATGATTAGAAATATTCCCAAACTGCTGAATTCATCTTTTCTGTATATAAGGGAAAAGTAGAGGAACCTGATTAGCAAGCTGATTGGCAGTGCACAGCAACAGGTGGAGGAAGGGCAGAGTTGCATTAATCTACTGTATGATCTTTAAAGCTTGCAACACCTCTGACCTCCATGACACTTTCTCCAGTATCTCACTTAAAGAACTTTAAACAATAGGAATGGTATGACAGATTTTTTTATTTTCAAACTATAACTTTTCAAAATCTTGGAATATCTTGAAAGTGACAAATAGCCCATGGTTATACATGACTAAAGGTCAGTACCCTAGATGGCACCAGCAATATTTACTTTTTACATGTGATTTCCAAATGAAGTTATCTGCCAACAAAGACGAGCTTTACTGATAAGATACCCCATAACAAAAACGTCATCTCTGTGCAGGGATTTCCCTGAACTCATGTTGCGACTGTCACGTCCCAAATCCTCATGCCATTTCCTGCAGAGTGCTCAAAAAGAGGGAAAAAATGAGTCTGCAAGCCTACAACGCGCTCGGTCACTCCCCACAGCCAAAGTGCCCTGATGAAGGATGATGATTAGGCTGCAGACATTAAATGTAGACAAACACTCACTCATCGAAGCCTCAGCGGAGAGTGCACTCAATTCATAACATTCGGCTCAACTGCAGGGGAACGGCATGTAGATAAGGCATGTGAATGGCACGGTGCAGCGTTGTGTGCCTACGTGCGATCCAGCCACACACGACCTCTCTGTTTGTACCACCATGCAGACACATTTCTTCGTCATCATCCCACTTGCTGGTCTGTCTAAGAGTGCAGGAACATAACCAGACAAACACACAAAAAAAACCACCCCAGCACCCATCAAGCCTTTTCGTGAAATTGGCCTCCACTTCCTGATTGTTTGATGATGCAGGGAAGGCTGAGTTCACTGGCAACTTTGTCTTGTTTGTTCTGATCCAACCACAGTAAATTAATAGCTTTGCGTTCTTAATCACCTTGAATCACCTTGTTGTTGAAAGTGTGCAACACAAATAAAATTGCCTTGCCTTAATAAGAGAGATAACTGTAACTGATTAACTTTTCTGCATTCTCTCCCATTTCAACCACAAACTTCAGATTTTTTATTTTTTTAGATAAAAGTTTTTTTATTCAACTTTACAATTCTAAATTACTTTTTGTTGGTGTGTTGATTTTTAAAAATAAAAATCTTTAGAGTCCATTAATGTGAAGTGTAACCTATAAAAGCAACTGTAAGAAACCCTCAGAACCAGTGGCGGCTGGTAGAAATTTAAAATACATTTTTCTTTTTTTATAAATGTTGTTATCAATGTCAGTTTTGCTTAATAGTGTGTCTACATGGAATCTGAATTACTTACGCAACATTTCCACCAACTACATTTCCCCTGCCAGACTCGTGCTTGTCAAAACCATCTCTGAAGTGCAGCTAAATAGCCAATCGTGTACGCTTGCTTGGGAAAAACAAACATTTGGCCATCAGCATCACTAAATGTAAATTCAATGTTTTTGTGGCGCTGATAATTTTGCCACTGCTACACAAAATGAAAGCTTTGGATTGCTATGGTGATCAACTTGATGTCTGAGGTCAGTCAGTCAGTCAGTACGTTTACATGCACATCTAAATTGAATTTTGGCAATAATCGGACTAATAGCTTAAACAGAACGGAAGTCTTTATACCAGTTTACATATCACTCACAAAATCGAATTATTGAATCTACTCCGTGACGTTAGGTGGCGACTTGCGCTCTTTCGCACTGGCATTCTTGGTGGCCTAGAGCGTCACACAGACAGTAAACAAATGCTGGCGGCAATGAAACAGATGGAGTAAAAGCAGGATATGCACAATGAGCAAAGAAATGGACAAAAACGCTGCAGCACAACATTTCGTAAGTATTGTACTGTTGCTGCAGTGTTTAATTGCCCTTCCGCGGTTTCGTCACTTCCTGTGAGTAGCTCGGCTAAGTTGGGGTTGGACTTTACATGAAGAGAAATTCGATTTTCTAACCGCATTGGGTGGGTTAGTCCGATTAAGAGAGGTCTAGTTCGATTCCCCTTCAGCCGGAATAAGGCAATAATCTGGCTTTCTCTTACTGCATGTAAACGCAGTGAGACAGAGATGGGTGTGACTACGACTACGATCACAATTGAGGGTCAGATTCCATCAAATTCAGTGAGATCTTTGTTTAGCTACGCTACCATGAGAAGGACGATGGTGGGAAAAAATTTTGTGTTAAGGAGCTGGGACCCAACAATAGTAGTACAGTGAAGTTACCAGACTGGCTTCACAGAAATACACCTAGTTTGGAACACACACACACGCACCTAATTTCATAGTCGCTCTCTCATATGTGCACCTCAGAATCAGACACACACCACCTCTCTCTCCTTTCACACAATCATGCTGTCCCACACTCACCTTAGAAACCTTCTCTCTTGATTTGTATAGATTGAGCTGAAATCGTACCCTTTCTGTAGACTTCTCCCATGAACTTGAGTAATGTATTGCAATTGATACCATTCCCTTTCAAAGTATAACTGAATTCTAATATAGCTGTAAATTGTTATTGTAATGACTTTCTGTCAAATTGTTGATTTTCAGAAGGAAATTAAATTGTTACAACCCAGCTCGGCTGAGAAGGGGGAAGTATGTAACATAACCCTGAAGTCTGATGTTAAAATGAAGGAACAAAAGATTAAATAAATAAACAGAAAATAAATGGTCTAACAGAATGAACTAAAGTATTAAGGGTTTTAAAAAAAAACAAAGCCTTAAATAAAATACAGGGGAAAATAAAACTTAAAGTGCTGTCTCCTCAACTTAATGGCAGAAGGTGTCACAGCCCCTGTAAAAACAGGTGGCCGAAACAAAATTGTTATTGTGGAATTAGTCATTGTACAACTGTTCATTTGAATGCTTATACTAAATTGAAAGGGAAATCTACAGTTACACCAGCCACTTCTGCTGAGAAGCTTGTTATTTAACACTGGGGAACATACAGCATCATGAAGACCATGGAAACGCCAGGAAAAGCTGGGGACATCCACAACACAAGTGGGTGAATCTCTTGACAGGAGCAAACTCTAAAGAGAAGAACATTTTCAGAGAAGCATTTCAAACCGTTCTACTTTTTAGGTTTTTGCCCTAATCCCC
Source organism: Valencia hispanica (assembly GCA_963556495.2). NCBI lineage: Eukaryota > Metazoa > Chordata > Actinopteri > Cyprinodontiformes > Valenciidae > Valencia > Valencia hispanica. Next base: position 47,056,563 of record OY747705.1, on the reverse strand, counting down.
GTCGAGCAAAATCTCACTGCGAAGACGAGCAGAGGACAATGAAAAATGTACATGAGGCTACTTAAATATGTTAACCAAGCCTGACTTTCAACATATTTCTTGTGGTTAAGTTTGGGCAGAAAAAGCCAGCTAAATAAAGTCACATTTTTCTAAATCTTTTTCTGACAGGATTGGTTTGCTTAGACTCAGAATCAGCACACAAACAGAGTCGGACAACAAGGAGTAGCTTAATCTTAAATGTGAGTTTATTTATATACACTCAGGACGACGTCTCAGGAGTGATCAGGAACTGGAATAACCGGAGCGAACTGTTAGAGAGGAAAGGTGGATGGTTAATGGAGGGGTGAGTATAAAATGAGATAATTAAGAAGGGGATGTTCTTACTGGAAGTCCAGGAGGAAGAGAACTCGGAGGAGGTAAGTTGGGTTCTGTGATCTGCGGTCGGCTCGAAGTGAATGTGGGTAGTAGATTGTCCGGTTTCACCTCTGAGGAAGGTAAGAGTCTCTGTTCCTATTTGTAGGAGCTGGCGTGAGGACGGACAGGCGAGCACAGTAAAAGTGACAGGGCGGCAGGTGAGCAGATGAGGACCACCAGATGGGGAGCGGTGCAGAGGCTGATCGGGCACGGATCCGGAGGAGGGAGAGTCTCAGCTCGGAGGGAACCGGTAAGTAGTTCCCCGGTTCAGGAAGGGTCTGTAGATTACAAAAGGATCTTAGTCACGTGAATAATCAGAATCAAAAAATCTTCTTACTTGTAAGCTCGGAATCAGGTTTAGCCATGTACCACGCTTGAGGCGAGAACCAACTGGCACCAGCATGCAGGAACCGCTCCCCTTTTGAGCTGGAGGTTGATGAGGGACAACCAGGAGGACCTGCTGACTGCCACGCCCTACAGGGAAGGTAGGAAAAGAACACAGCCACCCACCAGCACACAGATACAGAATCCCAACATTTTCAGGGTCAAATGAGGACAATATCCGGGCAACAGGGAATCACCAGGAATAATTAACCATGGCTGTGAAACGTCAAGTGTAAAACTGGATTAAAGATTTCCCACAGTATTCATTCCCTGCTGCACCAGTTTGAAAGGAAACACCGTTAAACTCTTGCCTATTCCCTGACCTCAATCGCCATCCAGAGTCAGGACCATGTTACACCCTGTGAAATCCCTGTTCTCCCCTCTAGCCTGGGATCACGGGATGGAAAAGATGAGCTCATCTCTCTGATACTAGGCCGGGCTGTTCTGTGGTCTTGCTAATGGTCTCCAGGATGTCAACAGCGGTCCAATATGTCCCTCTTACTCACACCAATTACCATTTCCACACAGAGCCAAGGCCTAAATAAACACACACCAGACTTGCTTTACAATCAGCTTATATCTATAAACAGAGAGGAGGTTTAAATTAGGTCGCTCCCGTGAGTCCTGGACTCTGCTTGGACGGGCAGATTAAAATGACAGAATGGAGTCAGATGATCCCTCTACAGAGAGTTTCAAAGGAGTATCGGAAAGACATGAGTTTAATACTCACTGTTATCGTCATACGTAATGGAAATTAAAAACTACAAATCATTACAATTTTCATTTTGGGCATGTTTGGTGGTTGGTAATTCCCAAAAAGAGGACAATTAAACAACACCTATGCCCAACATTGATGCGAAAACAGAAAAATATCGTACAAGGAAAACAAAACCAGTCTAACACAAAATTTTGCGATGAAAAGAAAAGAAATAAGTTTCCTACACCTGATTTCTGGCTCTCTAAAGCCTGCTCTGGACACCCACGAGAATGCTGCTAATATAGGTTATGTGTGTGAGTAGAAACTGTGACGCGTTAATAGAAATCCACACAGGCTTCCCAATGACGCATTTAACAGGACCTATAATAAATATAATATAAATAGAAGTATCATTTTAAAAACTCTTGGGTTTGACAGCCCGTCGGAGCAGAGAGAGAAGAATGACCCCGCCTCCTGACCTGAAAACAGGTCATGAGACAGACTCATGTCAGGATGCCAGAAGTATAAGCTCAAAAATTATCACAGCAGCATTCCCCTACTCCCACTTCCACACAATTCCTGAGTCACCTAACAAATAAAAACTATATCAGTCACATTGACGGAATCTCCTTTTGCATCCTAAAAAAATGCACAAAACAGTGGGAAGAAGTACTAAGGCAATCGTGTAAGAATCCTGTCTTTAAAAGCAGAATTTTATTCAATTAACAGCGAGGTGCAGGCTCTGGTGCTAAAAGCTACTAAAGTAAGAAAGTTAAGTGGATCTCAATAAATTGCAATATCAACAAAAAGTGACTTTCTTTCAGTAATTCGGTTTAAAAAGTGAAACTAAAATTTGTATTATTTACACAAAAAGCGAGCTTTTATTTCTGTGCTGTTCGTTCTGATGAATTTGGGTTACAGCTAATGATAACTAGTCCCCTGGGAAATTAGAATATAACATAAGACCAACAAAAAAGTATTTTTAGTGTGGAAATGTTATGCTGAAGCCTTGTAACGGCCTAGACAATCATGTTGAAGATTACTGACTTGAAAGTTGTCCAGTAAGTAGTCAGTGACACCATAAAAAAACAAAAGGCAAGCCATTACTAAAGGTGCTGGCTCTTGACAGATTAGCTACTTTATTCAATCATCTTAACAGTAAGTTGAGTGGAAGGAAAAAGTGTAATTAAAAGAAGGTGCACAACCAACAGGAATAAATGAGGAATTGAAAGGATTTTAAAACCAAAGTTCATTCAAGAATTTAAGGGAATTTACAAGTATTTAGAATTTTCATGTATTCGGGACAACTGTTGCATTATTTATGTAAAGTCACTCATGAGCCTGAGAGTGTCTGAAATATCTTGCTTGGGCTAAAGTTGCTCAGTGGTTCAATGTCATCTTTTCAGATGAAAGTAAACTTTACGTTTAATTTTTTAGGAACTGATGGTCTCAGATAAGATGGAACAGTGACAAAAAACCAAAGTTGCTTGAATTCCAGTATGAGGAGCAATGTGCTGATGCTTTGCGGACGATAGTCCAAAGACAGCACAGCCTTGCACCAGCAGTAGATAACTTCTTGATTCCATCTGCTGAAAAGGAGTTTTGGAGTTGCAGATGTTATTTTCCAGGAGGATTTGGTACCTGCCCACACAGCCACAAGTACCAATACCTGCTTTTATGAATATGGTATCAGTGTGCTTGATTGCCCAGCAAATGCACCTGACCCATACCCTAAAGAGGCTCTGTGACATCAAGAGGAAGAAGAGTGACACCAGAGCCAACAGTGCAGAGGAACTGAAGGCTGGTATTAAAGTCACCTGGGCTTCGGTAAAATCTCACAGAATTTCTGACCATTTCTAGGTCAGTTTGCACAAGTACAAGTGTACAATTTTTCCTCATTCAGCAAAGGCGTCTTTATGCAAAAAACTGTACAGTTGTGGCCAAAAGTTTTGAGAATGACACAAATATTAGTTTTCACAAAATTTGCTGGAAAACTACTTTTAGATCTTTGTTTCTGTTGTTTCTGTGATGTACTGAAATATAATTACAAGCACTTTATACGTTTCAAAGGCTTTTATTGACAATTACATGACATTTATGCAAAGAGTCTGTATTTGCAGTGTTGGCCCTTCTTTTTCAGGACCTCTGCAATTCGACTGGGCATGCTCTCAATCAACTTCTGGCCCAAATCCTGACTGATAGCAACCCATTCTTTCATAATCAATTCTTGGAGTTTGTCAGAATTAGTGGGTTTTTGTTTGTCCACCCGCCTCTTGAGGACTGACCACAAGTTCTCAATGGGATTAAGATCTGGGGATTTTCCAGGCCATGGACCCAAAATGTCAACGTTTTGGTCCCCGAGCCACTTAGTTATCACTTTTGCCTTATGGCACGGTGCTCCATCATGCTGGAAAATGCATTGTTCTTCACCAAGCTGTTGTTGGATTGTTGGAAGAAGTTGCTGTTGGAGGGTGTTCTGGTACCATTCTTTATTCATGGCTGTGTTTTGGGGCAAAATTGTAAGTGAGCCCACTCCCTTGGATGAGAAGCAACCCCACACATGAATGGTCTCAGGATGCTTTACTGTTGGCATGACACAGGACTAATGGTAGCGCTCACCTTTTCTTCTCCGGACAAGCCTTTTTCCAGATGCCCCAAACAATCGGAAAGAGGCTTCATCGGAGAATATGACTTTGCCCCAGTCCTCAGCAGTCCATTCACCATACTTTCTGCAGAAGATCAATCTGTCCCTGATGTTTTTTCTGGAGAGAAGTGGCTTCTTTGCTGCCCTTCGAGACACCAGGCCATCCTTCAAAAGTCTTCGCCTCACTGTGCGTGCAGATGCGCTCACACCTGCCTGCTGCCATTCCTGAGCAAGCTCTGCACTGGTGGCACTCCGATCCCGCAGCTGAATCCTCTAGGAGACGATCCTGGCGCTTGCTGGACTTTGTTGGACGCCCTGAAGCCTTCTTAATTTGATTTCAAGCATCACCCTCCTTTTAACATGTCAAGTCTGCCATTCTAACCCAAAGAAGGACTATGCAATTCATCTGATCACTGTTCATAACATTCTGGAGTATATGCAAATTGCTATTATAAAAACTTAAGCAGCAATTTTTCCAATTTCCAATATTTATGTAATTCTCAAAACTTTTGGCCATGACTGTATATGAAGCACGAATAAATATATATTTATATATATATATATCAATGTATTTAACTGTAGATATAAAAAGGAAAAAAAGCAAGTGCAATGACTTGTACACATTTAACCATCCCTTCTACCTTGCAGGAACAACATGCCTTGCACCGTCTTACTCATCATTGAGTGTTTTCACAGGAACTCCCAGATGAAAAATTATGAAACATACGTTATGCACTTTTCCTCACAGAAAGCCTCAGCTCACCCACACTCCTACTGCTCACCCAAATCAAAGACCAACACTTCCGGTGAATTTTCAGTCTCAAAATAAACATAATTCATGTTGCGCGCACACACAAACACTGGATAATTCTGTAAATCCATCTCCCCCACAGTTTATAATATTCATTTGAAACATATCTCACACAAATGGGACCGAGGATTATTTTTAGAAAGCTCATGTTTCACAGCCAACTAAATTTGGATCAGGCACAGCTCAAAGCAGTGAGAATATTTAGAACAAAGCACCTAAAAATAGCTCTAAATCACAGACACCGTGGGAATCCTCTCTGCATTTATACCAGAGGGTAAGAATTCTCCATGAAATGCCAGTGAAAAAGGCAGCAAAAACAACACTTTACCTTCAGCAGCAACAACAATTTCTCAGTTTTATCACACAAGCCAGGAAATACATTAAAACTTTCAATAGAATCACACTGAACTCAATAGAGAAAATAAAAAAAACATTGTCTCCAAACTGTCATCAGTAAGGTTACATATATGTCCCTTTACAAGCAGATTTGTTTAATCATTTCTGAATATCAAAACACAACGAACAGAATTATTAATAATCGTATTTCTGGACATTCATGTAAAAAAATTATATTAATATCAAGGCTGCATGTTATTTGGTAGACATAAAATCGCATCCTATTAGATTGTGATTAATCTCAACATTGTTCGTCCTTCTCTTCACACTAATCCCACTACTCTTCTTCAGAATTAGCATCTCACCTATTAAGATCTAAGTCACACCAGAGATGGGCATAAAAGTCAGTGAAAGTGGTGGCAAGTAGCGTTTGAATGCATAGTATTTCAATTATTATAGCTCACTAAATATTGCTTTCAACCTGTCATTTGTGATCACGACACTACATTTTGGAACTGTGATAACAACTGTAACTAAATACGTGTCGCAGCTGTACTTACAGTAAGATCTGATCATTGCACAAAGCTTTATCTTTTTTAATATGATGACCCCTACCCCCTACTTTGTTTCTCATCTGTTCGGCCAAACATTTCTGTAGAATGTTGTGCTATGTAGTTCAGATTTTCTGTGACTTACTTTAAACTATCTCTCTCTCTCTCTAAACACTCTTCTTTAAGCTTTCAAATTCCATCCGTTAAGAGTCTGGGGACCCTGGGCAACTTAAAATAATATATATATATATATATATATTTTGAATGTCTTGTGAGGACTTTCACAGGACTGCAAACATGTTATTATGCCAATAGTCATATAGTTGTGTGTCTTGCGATTCGCCCACAGTAATGACCCCATGTCCAATACTCAGAACCTCTACCCTGAAAAAGTTTATTTAGTGGGTTTTTCTTAGCTTTACACAGGAAACAGGGATCAGAATTGTTCCCAAGCAAAGTAAAGCTGGAACTGAAACCTCATTCTTATTTCATCATGTAATTTCTTTCAACTCCCACTGTTTTTCCAACATGAAGTTCATGAAAAGGTTATGGGGAACCTGTTCTTGAATTCACTCTTCTTCAACACTGAAATGTTCAGATGAACTCCTGGATGTTAAAGTAACATGCCAAACAATTTCCTCTGACTGTGCTACATCCATTATCTACAATTTCTATGAAGATATTTCACATTTTAAAGTACTTTCTTAATTTAAGTCTAAAACAAGTCTCCTTATTTTTAACAAATATTCGTCAGTGTTTGGGCGTTAGATGTACCTCCATGTGAGCACATGTACCGACACCTGTTCTGTTCACACAACTAAATGAAAAAACTTTACCCTCAGACAGTTTACACATTCACTAGATCCAAATAAAATCCATTTCTGATGGGGTACAGGCTGTCCTCTGGTAGTTTGATAAATATCTCCTCAGGCTTACACATGTTGAATTATTCATGAGATTATTAATGCACAAACAAATGATTAATACGGTCCAGTTGAGCTGAGTTTTACTTTGCACGGAGCTCATAAATAAACGTGAACAAACTGACTATTGTGTACACTGTTGGCAAAACATAAATACTCATGTAATCCAGGAATACAACACGTGTTTGATTGGAAACATTGCAGATTTAACTTAAACTAGTAAAAATACTATTTACAATCAATAACGCTTTATTTGCTAGACAATAAAATAACATAAGCATACTATGGCCTGCTTGACTGTCAAAAATTTAGAACTATTTTTCTCTATGACACCTACTTACACCACATCCACAACACCAATTAATCCTTCCATGTAAACAACTGATATAGCTGAGTTCTTCTCAACTATTGCTTCTGAAGGAGCTTCGGCAAACCTAATTTCACACAGTAAACACTAACATCCACTGGCACAACACAAGCTAACAAAGAAATACGTTCTTAAATAAGTTATTTTCTTGACAGTGACTTTACAGTTTGTTAGAAATAAGGGGTGGTAGAATGTAATATGACAAGGCTTAGATTAGGATTCTTTACTAATACAACATGATTCAGACTCTGGAGTAGATTGTACAGACACCAACTTTTTCCAATCTCACTGATTCACATAAATTTGAAAGACATACATTTGTGTTACCAGAAAAAAACACCCTCTTTCCAAATTTGTTTCTGGGAAGAAGTTGTTTTTTTTTACCCATGGTTTCAACGGTTATGGGAATCTTACTCAAATCTTAAAATACACATTCCACCCCGGAGTGGGAAGTGCACACTTTACAGTAATAGGAAACAAAATGCAGAAATTATTTTCAGTTTGAATTTCTACAACCACTGTGGGCCAAACATGTATCAATCCAACACAAAATGATTCCCAAATAAATATTTAGGTATTCGCCACTTAAAAAGAAACTGCAATGAATACAATATAAAAGTACCAAATATTTGAATACATGTGTAATTAATTCATCATTATAAAAAGTACAATTCAAATTATTTGAATCAATCATACTTTTTTTGTATATATATATATATATATGGATCTACATTACATTAAGACACAAATATTGACACGTTTAATGTTGTTCTCTGCAAATATTTTATTATGTATATATATGTATATATATATATATATATATATATATATATACATATATAATTATGTATTTGATAAATTATTACATTTAGATAACTCTAGAGAAAATTGTAATCCAAGGTATGCATTTTCCAAATGTATGTAAATCATAACATTAAGAAACAGACAGACAGACAGACAGACAGACAGACAGACAGACAGACAGACAGACAGACAGACAGACAGTGCAAAAGTTTTAGGTGTGTATGAAAAACTGCTGTAGACAAAGAATGCTTTCAGAAATATACATCATGATTGTTTATTTTTAGCAATTTACAAAATAGATAGATAGATAGTTTATTTGCCATTACAACAACTCTAAAAATACAAAGTGAGCAATGCAAAGTGAGCAAACAAAAGAAAAATCTAATCAACATTTAGAGTTAATACTTTTTGACTTCAAACCAGGATCAATTCTTATAGGGACACTTGCATAAAGAGAGGGATTTTGTAGGATGTTAGGTGTATGATCAACCAATTATACCAAACAGGTGCTAATGATCATCAATGTCACACTTAGGTTTAAACTTTTTCATTAACTAAAACAGAAACAGTTGTGTAAAAAGCTTAAAACTGGGCAAGGAGCAGCCAAACTCTGCTACCAAGGTGAGGTTGTGGAATGTAGCTTAATGTCATGACAAGATTGAGCACAGCAACAAAACACAATATAGTTATACTGCATCAGCAATGTCTCTCCCAGACAAATATTTCAAAGCAGAATGGGGTTTCAAGATGTGCTGTTCAAGCTCTTTTGAAGAAGCACAAAGGAACGGGCAACGTTGAGGATCGTAGATGCAGTGTTCAGCCAAGGAAACATGCAAGGAAAGTACAGCAGATGAAAGACACGTCAAGCTTATTACCCTTTGAAATCGAAAGATGTCCAGCAGTGCCATCAGCTCAGAACGGGCAGAAAACAGTGGGACCCAGGTACACCCATCTACTGTACAGAGAAGTCTGACCAGAAGTGGCATTCATGGAAGAGTTGCAGCCAAAAAGCCATACCGGCGTACCGCTGAGCTGGAAATGAGGCCAAGCGACTCAAGTATGCACGAAAACATAGGAACTGGGTGCAGAACAATGGCAGCAGGTACTCTGAACCTATGAGTCAAAATTTGAAGTATTTGGCTGTAGCAGAAAGCAGTTTGTTTGTCGAAGGGCTGGAAAGTGGTACAATGAAAGTCTGCAGGCAACAGTGAAGAATGTTGGAGGTTCCTTGAACATTTGGGGCTGCATTTCTGCAAATGGACTTGGAGATTTGGTCAGGATTAATGGTGTTCTCAATGCTGAGAAATACAGGCAGATACTTATCCAGCATGCAATACCACCAGGGAGGCATATGATTGGCCCCAAATTTATTCTGCAGCAGGACAACGACCCTAAACATACAACTAAAGTAATTAAGAACTATCTTCAGCATAAAGAAGAACAAGAAGTCCTGGAAGTTATTGTATGGCCCCTACAGAGCCGTGATCTCAACATCATGGAGTGTATCTGGGATTACATGAAGAGACAGAAGGATGTGAGAAAGCCTACATCCACAGAAGATCACCATGATGTTTGGAACAACCTACCAGCTGAGTTCCTTCAAAAACTGTGAGCAAGTGTACCTAGAAGAATTGATGCTGTTTTGAAGGCAAAGGGTGGTCACACTAATTATAGAATTGATTTAGATTTATCTTTTGTTTATTCACTGCTTTTGTTGTTTGATGAAAAAAAATGATTAACACTTCCATGTTTGAAAGCATTCTTTGTTTACAGCATTTTTACACACCTGCCTAAGATGTTTGCACAGCACTGTATGTGTATATATATGTCTGTGTGTGTATATATATATATATATATATATATATATATATGTGTATATGTGTATATATATACATATATATGTATATGTATGTGTGTATTTATATATATATATGTATATGTGTATATATATACATATATATAACATATATATATATGTATATGTATGTGTGTATTTATATATATATATATATATATGTATATATGTGTGTGTGTGTATGTATATATATATGTATATATATATATATGTATATATGTGTATGTATATATATGTGTGTATGTATATATATATGTATATATGTATATATGTGTGTGTGTGTATGTATATATATATATATATATATATATATATATATATATATACACACACATATATTCCGTTTGTCTTCACCCATGCAACGTAGTGCTGTATATTCACCTACAAGATTTGGAGTAATTGAAGAAACTGTTCAATTCAATTCGCACAATTCGAGCGTTGATCACAATCCAAGAAATTAGCAACCCTGTATTTCCACACCATAGGCATGTTCCTATGGTGAGCATTTTAAGTTAAAAAACTGCTTCATCGTCCTTGGGATTTTTCAAAAGTGAGTTTAGCTTGGTTAGCTTAGCTGTTGTAAAATTAAACCGTTCTGAACTCTTGTGCTAACATACCAATTCAGTCAAGTCGGAGCTAATTATAGACAACTGTTCATTGTGAAAAGCTGTTATAGATCAAATGCGAGCTAGCGCCTCAATATCTTAGCTTACCTTTTACTTGTAAAAGTGTTCCTTCTAACCTAGTGTACGTTCTTCCAACTGGTAGAATGCTAATGTCTCAGTGATGTTTACATTTGAACTAGAGTGCATTGCTAAAAACTATCAGTATTTTTGTTTTGTTGATTCATTTAGTACTTGGATTTTTGTCCAAAACTTTAAATGCTTAAACACAGTTTTGGACGATGGGGGGGCACTACCCAGATGTTTATAAATCAATCAAGTCTCCCAGGAAGTGCGTCTGTTTTCTCTGTGAAAATAAAGCAGAAAAAATTGTCTGAATTCGGTTCAAGTGAGTAACCATCATTTATTTAAAAATATACATATACAATAGTTTACATGGTCAAGCTTTTTATTTTTACTTTTCCTAATTTAAATTACTTCTAAATTAAAATTTGAGTTGCACATTTTTCCTTTTAAATTACATTGTTTTTTAAAATACTCGCTTTTCACAAACGTGTTGTAGTGCAAATGCAAAAAAATAAAAATAAAGGGAAAAAGACAACTTTATTAAGAAAAGAAACAAAAACCATGGCCTAGCCAATATGTAAAGAAAAATGCCATGAAACAAAATGAAGGATTGAGGGATTTTAGTTTGGGTACCTCTGGGTTTTCCCTTAGAGAAAGAGTGAGAGGCTTGGGCATCTGGGACGGGTTCAGAGTAGAGCCGCTGCTCCTCCACATTGAGAGGAGCCAGTTGAGGTGGCTCGTGCATCTGGCTAGGATGCCTCCAGAACGCCTCCCTGGTGAGGTGCACAACCCAGCAGGAAGAGACCCAGAGAAAGACCCAGGACACACTGGGGGGACTATGTTTCTGATGGGCGGGAAACGGCTTGAGCAAAGGTGTCATTTTAGCCTGGGATGCCGGGCACATGTCCCCACCACTTTTCTAAACCTGATGCAGAATTTCTTACCAGCGCAGATTTAACATCCACTTGTGCTCCCAGCACAATTTCCACATCATCAGTATCTGAACGGACTATTATTTAAATTACTCCATTGCACTTTCTTATACATTCATGGTTTCTTTCTGCGCAGATGCTGCAGCATTCTTTGCAGTGGATACATCAAGGTTTTAAAAGTCTAATCCATATGCAAACACGTTCAGGGCAGAGTCCTGCAGTACCGCTGGTACCCGTTTCAAGATGGAAAAATACATTAATTATATTTCATGGGTCTGGCTGAAGTTTCTTTACTGCGGGTGAAAAAATATTTATGTAATAGGCTACTTTTGTTTGTTTAAGACTCCCAAAGATATATTGCGTTTGTGGAGAGAGCATGCCAGAATATCCCCCCAACTTTGCGCTGTCAACGGAATGTTTCCGCTATCTAGGCATCCTGCGCTGCCAGAGAGAGATTTTTCTGCGACTGAATTTGCGATTCAGGAACGGAGAGCGCAGATAAAGCCAGAGACTGTGGACAACGTTTTGTTTCTGCACAGCGATCTCTGCATCAAACAAATTTCAGCTTTACAATGTTTCAAAGAAATAAAAGGGACATGATTTATTGTAATATAATTTGCAATCTATTGGGGATTGTGTTATTTGCTGTCTTTGATCGGTTTTTTTTAAAACTGCAATGGAAAAATGTAAAGCCCGTTGTTAGCAGGACTACTTACAGTGTGGCAGGAACATCGAGTGAAAAAACCAAGCAGGACATCACGCAAAAGTTCAATTTCTGACGATTTTTTCAAAGTTTAAAAAACTGTAGAAGACAGAAAATAATGGGATCCCTGATTTAATGTATATTATAGAGGAATTAATTATTTGTCTTTTATTGCTTTGGAATATTCCACCCGCGGGTAGCCACCCCATTGAAGGACTCTGAACTGTTGGTTAAAGTTTCCCCGCACAGAATGGCAAGGGTTGTAAAAGGGAACGCGGCTTAATATAGACCGATTATTTCAACTTTTATTGATTAAATAATGATACAATTTTCATCACCTGTTTATACACTGCAGTGTATGTTATAATGAAACCTGAAACGGATTAATAATTATAGGCTAAACGAATAATTAATTATTGTCCCCAGACATTTTTAAAAACAAACTGACGCCCTTGGCCTCCTCCCCTGGAGGAGCTGGCCCATGTGGCTGGGGAGAGGAAAAGCTGGGCCTCTCTGCTTCGACTGCTGCCTCCACAACCCGACCCATGATTTTAGACTATTCCATGGTTTCCATCATTCACTGTAGTACCAAAATCTTAGACATGTCTTTATAACGTTTCAGACTGATAGATATCGAATAGACAATTTTCCATAATTAACCATGAACATTCTTAATCTTTTCTGGTAATAGCGAAACCATTTTGTAGTTTTTATCTTTATTATAGTGAGTAGAAAGAGCTGTGAAAAGACTTGTTTGAGTTGGTTTCATAAACATGTAAAATGTCATTAAATCAAATATTTTACTGTCACAGATGTAAAAAACAGATTTAGACAAACCATTGCCCACATAAAAGAAAGAAAATATACTCGTATCAAAAACAACTTAAATTTAATGCATTTTGAAGCCTGTGGGTTACCTGCATGTTTCTGTTTCTTATTAAAAATAATTAGTAAATGCCTACTGAAAAAATCTGTCCTGCAGCCATATTTAGGCTGTTAGTTGAGCTGATTCATAAAAATGGCCATGCAGCAACCCGCCCGTCTACTCTCACCGATTCTAACAATAATTAATCAAAGCCAATCCTGAAAAGTAATTTCCTCTGGCAAATCATAATATTTTGACATTCAACCCAATAAAGTTACATAATAAGGAAGTTTTTCCTTGCTCGCCCACGTTTGGATTTTAGAAATAACAGCCTGACACCAAGTTGGCTTTAACGTGCAACCTGATTCACGTGTTAATTCTCTGGTTTTACAGTTTTGCTGAAAATATGTTGTAATGAATAGTGAATAGAAAACTGAAAGTTCTGGCGTGCATTCTCAGAGCTAACCAGGGTTTGTTTGCATTTAAACAGGGTAAGAGGTAATAAAATGGAAACTTCTGATCTCTTTGTCATGATTATTATTTATTATACTCTGTTTAATTTCACTGCATGTTTTACTTATCATATTTATCCAGTGTTTATTTTTATATCTTAACCTGTCATTTTAATCTTCCTTCAAGTGTTTTTTCTGTGGGACCCCTCTGCCTCGAGAGCAAGCGATTGGTTGCGGCTGCTTGGGTGCTCTCCAGGTAGCGCTTGGGTGGAGGTGGGGGTCTCAGCCTTGCCTCCTCTGGGCGCCCTGTGTCGGTGCCTTGGCTGCTGCTGTTGATATGCTGCTGCCGGTGCAGATGGCTCCTCTGATGGCATTTTCTGACCTGTCTCATCTGTACTCGGCCCGATGTCCTTTTTAATGTTGCTCTTAAGTGTGTGTGCTGTGCATGGGGGTTGGGTTAGGGGGAGGTGGGTATAAATGTTGAATGTGATCATGCTTTTAAATCTGTGAGGAGGGATGGGAACGTGGTTTATGTAGGGTCATTTTTAATCTGTAAACCACTTTGAGTTGTGATTGATTGATTGATTGATTCAAATCTTACCGCTCAGGTGGGGCCTATATTCTACTACTTCTTTCAGCCAGTTTACTGGCATTGTGTAGCAACAGTTGTGGGGGTTAATATAGCATTATGCACCACACAGGCCCAGCCCTTTTCTCTAGCTTCTTATTAAAATGACGTTACATTGTAGTAAGAGTATGGCAGCAAATTATGGTGCCTTTGAAACTATACCTTTTTATACCTTAGCTATACTTCGATAACAGTTAAGAGCCTATGAATAGTTGTAGGTATTGACAGTCTTTAAAAGGGGCAATATGAATTTCCGTGCAGGTCACCTCAGCCTAGGGGATGTTTAATACTCAGAAAATAGTTAGTCGGGAAAATAGGTTTTCTGTCAGTTGCACCCCAAATGATCTGGATTAGTACCTTCCTGTATGTTCTGCTGTGTGAACACCGTAAGAAACTAGTAAAGCACTTGGAGAGCGCAGAGTTCTGCCGAGGCAGCTCAGTTTTACCCCCTCCTTCCAATGTTGTGATCTAATTCTAACTTTTTTAGATTCCTTGACCATGAAAACATACACTTAGCAACTGGATTCACACTGATATCATTATTACTTCAGTAGGTATACACTAAAATCACTTTTTCAGTAATGGTGGTTTTGGGATCACCACCAAAATCACTTGTTTCAGGTCCCATTGCAGACATTTCCTGAAAATGTCATCCAAATCCATCTACAGCTTTGAGTTATGTTGCTAACAGACAGACAATGTAAAAACACTGCACAATGATACTTAAGCAATGCTTTTGTATTGCTTAAGTATCAAGTATACAAATTGTATTTGTAATCGACCACATTTGAACATCTCCAGAATGGTGTTCATTGTGAGTGTGGATTGTTATTTGTGGGGCTGGGAGTACAGAAGGAGGGGCTCACCCAAGGGAGCATTTGTGCAAAAACCAGCACTGGTTTACAGCACTGGATTAACGGAGTTAGAAAAACAGTTAAACATGAAGATAATTTGTACACCAAGCAACCAAGCAAACTTAAGCTTTGTTTTATTTGTGTAGGTGTCGCTATAATGCCTCCAAAATACAGAAAATGCATTACTTAATAGGTGTTGATTAGCCATAAGCCTTGATAAATAGCCTTCTCAAATTGCTGCATGTATGTTGCATCTTGTTAGGATAGGGTTACCCAACTCCAGCAGTTGTCACATTCAAATTTAAGTGCATTTAGAGCTGTATTGATATATGCAAACTCATTGAATAAATGAACAGGTTTCATTTTCTGTCATATGTTGTCAACACGTGCAGATAAGAATGCATGTTGTCCCTTGTCGGCCTATCTTTACTGGTACGTGCTGTTTGAGACATTGCCAGCATGCGACTGTTTTGATGTTATCCCACAGAGAAATACTGAGAACGTTTCTTGGTATTCAAGGTACGGTTGCTGTGGCAACTCGATCGACAGAGCATATTTATTCATGTCTGTGATACAATGTGAGAGGAAAAACCCTGTTTGTTTATCTGTTACTGTCTTTCTCACTCTGCACATGTATACATTTTCACAGGCCTGTGAACATATCTAAGCGATATATGCAGAAGGAACACACCAGTCAAAGGGGGCCGAATAATCCCATTAACAATAGCTCTGTACTCTTACACAAGTAAACGGGTGGATTTGTGTAAACTCAATTTTAATATCTTGACAAGATTCTAATTTAATCATTACCATTATCTTGTTAAAATCTCAGCATTAAGATTTTCTGCCTCTGACAAACTGCAACAATGAGTTGCATTATCAGCTTTGTTTTTAAATATGGATCTTTAGTCTTCAGCTAAGCAATATAGATGTTCCAAGGGTGTGATTGTGCTTATGTGGTCAAATATGTACTGTACATAGTAGTTCATGTACATCAGGTAACTGGATAAAATATTCCACCAGCATTCTCTTTGATCTTTTTACTATGATGTATAAGCTTTGTCTTATATTTGCTGCACTATTGTTTTCCTCTATAGCTTGCTGTGTTAATAAATGCATATTTTAATCTTTATGTAAGATTGCGATCTATATGGCTGACCTTTCCAATTTATTTCAAGCTTATTTCTCCCCCAGTAGGTGGCAGTGGAAACAAGTTAATTTTATTGATTGCCTGGGTAGTTCTTTACCAGTACTGACGATGAACCGTGAAACTCATATTTAAAAAAAATCTATATATATTTTTAATTATTTACTAAATTGTATTGGCTTTTCAAATGCTACATGCTTTACCTATTAGTATCTGACAGCTGTAGTTACAAAATATTGAGCTGTACTTTCTGGCATTTGATTTAGAAAGTAAAAGTATGTAGAAAATACCCCAAAGAATTTGACACAATTTAAGAATTTGCCTAGATGTTTCATAACAATATATTTATAACAACAGAGATGGGGTACATCCTGGTCAGGCCTCCACTCTAACCCAGGAAAACACAGGTTTAGAGTGACCAGTTAACCTAACCGCTCTGCTTTTGGACTGAACCCACGCATGGAGTGGAAGAAAATGAAAAACCATTCCCAGATATAAACCCACTGCCTTCTTGCTGCATAGTAGCGGAGCTACGGACTGTACCTCCATGTAGCACATCTGCAGGTAATTTAAACCCAACATTTAGTTCTCTAAAAAGTGGAATATTACATAAGACCAAAAAAAGAAAGCAAATTTTATCCTAGAATGGTCATGGTGATATCATGATAATCCTGTGGAAGATTACTTATTTGACAGGTATCTAGCAGCCACTAAGTGACAACCTCCATGAGCAGGGCAAGCTACAAAAGCTCGCTGCCGACTTTCAATAGAGTAGTTGATATATCCAAGCATATTAATAGTAAGCTAAATAGAAGAAAAATGTACGATATCTATTTTTTTCTACATACACTCAAAAAAAATATAAACGCAACACCTTTGTTTCTGCTCCCATTTTTCATGAGATGGACTTAAAGATCTAAAACTCATTCCAGATGCACAATATTACCATTTCTCTCAAACATTGTTCACAAATCAGTCTAAATGTGTGATAGTGAGCACTTCTGCTTTGCTGAGATAATCCATCCCACCTCACAGGTGTGCTACATCAAGATGCTGATCTGACATCATGATTAGTGCACAGGTGTACCTTATACTGCCCACAATAAAAGGCCACCCTGGAATGTGCAGTTTTGTCTCACAGCAAAATGCCACAGATGCCACAAGCATTGAGGGAGCGTGCAATTGGCATGCTGACAGCAGGAATGTCAACCAGATCTGTTGCTCGTGCATTGAATGTTCATTTCTCCACCATAAGCCGTCTCCAAAGGCGTTTCAGAGAATATGGCAGTACATCCAACCGGCCTCACAACCGCAGACCACATGTAACCACACCAGCCCAGGACCTCCACATCCAGCAAGTTCACCTCCAAGATCGTCTGAGACCAGCCACTCAGACAGCTGCTGAAACAATTGGTTTGCATAACCAAACAATTTTTGCACAAACTGTCAGAAACCGTCTCAGGGAAGCTCAACTGCATGCTCGTCGTCCTCATCGGGGTCTTGACCTGACTCCAGCTCGTCGCCGTAACAGACTTGAGTGGGCAAATGCTCACATTCGATGGCGTCTGGCACGTTGGAGAGGTGTTCTCTTCACGGATGAATCTCGGTTTACATTGTTCAGGGCAGATGGCAGACAGCGTGTGTGGCGTCGTGTGGGTGAGCGCTTTGCTGATATCAATGTTGTGGATCGAGTGGTGGGGTTATGGTATGGGCAGGCATCTGTTATGGACGAAGAACACAGGTGCATTTTATTGATGGCATTTTGAATGCACAGAGATACCGTGATGAGATCCTGAGGCCCATTGTTGTTCCATACATCCATGAACATCACCTCATGTTTCAGCAAGATAATGCACGGCCCCATGTTGCAAGGATCTGTACACAATTCTTGGAAGCTGAAAATGTCCCAGTTCTTGCATGGCCAGCATACTCACCGGACATGTCACCCATTGAGCATGTTTGGGATGTGCTTGACCGGCGTATACGACAGCGTGTACCAGTTACCACTAATATCCAACAACTTAGCACAGCCATTGAAGAGGAGTGGACCAACATTCCACAGGCCACAATTGACAATCTGATAAACTCTATGCGAAGAAGATGTGTTGCACTGCATGAGGCAAATGGTGGTCACACCAGATACTGACCGGTTCTGAGTCCCCAGACCCCCAATAAAGCAAAAAACTGCACATTCCAGGGTGCCCTTTTATTGTGGGCAGTATAAGGTACACCTGTGCACTAATCATGATGTCAGATCAGCATCTTGATGTGGCACACCTGTGAGGTGGGATGGATTATCTCAGCAAAGCAGAAGTGCTCACTATCACACATTTAGACTGATTTGTGAACAATGTTTGAGAGAAATGGTAATATTGTGTATCTGGAATGAATTTTAGATCTTTAAGTCCATCTCATGAAAAATGGGAGCAGAAACAAAGGTGTTGCGTTTATATTTTTGTTGAGTGTAATTCTAATCCTGTAATTCTATTCTAATTTCTTAAGAAACTGGCTTGTGGGTTTTTATTATCTGTAAACCATAATCATTTAATCTAATAAAAATTAACACCTCATACTATTCTGTTGAGGGAATCTATAAATAGGAGATAGGTTTGACTTTTTAAATTAAATTACTGAAATAAATTAACTTTTTGATATTCTTAATAATGAGATGGGCCTTAAAATGGTGTTTTGTCATAATCTTGTTTAATCTTTCTGAGCCTGAATACAAGATAAACATAAAGTGCTCTCTTGTTATACTACTCATCTGTCTTTGTTTTTAAATTACTTTCAAATTAAAGTGCATCAATTTACAGTAAATAAATCTGTTCTAAATTTAGACATGCTAGAGTGTGACTGGATTAGGATACCGATTATGTTTGAGAGAAAAAAGCTTTTACAAGTCCAGAAATGTTGGCATACATTAGGTTTAAACAAATAACTTTAATCCTTGTAATTTTACAGAAAGACTGAGGATTGATTGAAACTCACTGTAAACCTATTTCCTATTTTTGGAGCGTGGCCCTCCCCCTCTGATATCCCCCCTCAACAAACATTTACAAAAGGCTTCCTTTTTCTCACTATTTATTCATTTACCAAATTTGTTGTAGGTCCTTTTGTAAATGGCTTTCATTAGAGCCTGTGTTTGTTACACTGACAAGTCATTTCACTTCTGTAACCTCCTGGCAGACTGATGGGGCAGCTTGTTGCAAATCTAAATGGGATAAATTTTAAGATATAACTTGTCAAGCTGTGTCATATGCAGGAAGGAGGCACTGTCCATGTGAAAGAGGCCCAGTGCTATATTTATGTATAATGAGGAGAAGTGGTCTCTGACTGCTTTGCTTTATCAGACTGTCATTATTCTAAGCAGTCTAAAACCTTACCGTTCATGTCCATCTCTATATATTAAATTATCAGTATAATTATTTCTCAGACATTATCTAAAATGTTGATAGATTAAAGTTTTGATTTCAACATTTTAGTAGGTCATCATTAATTTGACTTTTTATCGTCTTGTATCATGGAGGAGAAATGATGAGCGTCAAAGCCTATCTCTTGTGCCACTGTTAATTTTTCTTGATTAAGTTTGTGTTGAAAGCTGGCTTTGCAACATGGCAGACCAGATGATAACGACAGGTTATAAGAAAGGCTGTTTTCTTATTTTCAAATGACTCAAAAAAAATGAAAACATTCACTCAAAGGCCACTTCATATGGTACATCTTGCTGGGCCTCCTTATGTGTTCAGAGCATGAAAATATTACACAGTTGCTTGAGAACTGTTTGCTGTGCCGAGAAGATATCCTCCAAACCCCTATACACCCACCTTTAACTTGAATCGTTGATATGAGGCAGGCTGGATCTCTACTTTCATGTTGTTCACATCAAATTCTATCCCCAGAATCTGAATGTTGCAACTGAAATTGAGACTCCACATTTCTTATTTGCTTCTTTTAATTTTGGTGTGGACTGCAGCCTCAGTTTCTTTTTCTTAAACAAGAGCGGCATTGTTCAGTGCGGTCTTCCGCTGTTTCGCCCCATCTGCTTCAAGGTTTGATGAGTTGTGCATATAGCTTTTTTCAAATAAGAGTTACACACCTGATTTGTCTGTGCATGAAAATCCCTGTAAATCAACACTTTCTGAAATAGTCAGGCATTGTGGTCAGCCACCTGCATACTACTTTGAAACCTACACAATCAATCCCTGTTCTTCCTAATTCTGATACTCAGTCTGAACTCCAGTAAATCATCTTAATCCTTTCTAGATGCCTAAATGCACTGAGGTACTGCCATGTGACTGACTGATTTGGTATTTGTGTTAACAATCCATTGAACAGGCGTATCTAATAAAGTGTCAGATGAGTCTATTGGCCAATCCAGTTTGAAAACTGAAACTTTTGGTGCAGCTAAGCAACCATCTGTTCATCCAAGGCTTTTCTGATTACTCAGTACTTGTTGACATAACATGTTCTCTCTATGAAGGCCTGCTGTAAGTTTGCACCCATGTCCTGACCAAAATATTATTTTCTGCTAGTTTTCTCCAAACATTTATTAAATGTATGATATTAATCTTGTTAGTTTGAAAATTTTTTTTCTAATGTCTGACAATCATTACTTTAGTCATTGAAAATCTGTTTAAACTATGACTTTGTTGTGTAACAGCTATTTCATAATTCTACTCCGAATAAGGACCTCTCTTCTCCTGTTTCTCAATTTTCTCACATTTATTTGCTGTTTTGATCAAATTTCCTTTGAGAAACGATGTCAAGGACAAACTAAGTTACAGCTTTTGTTAACAAAGGATGGTGATGTAAGCAACCTCGATCATAAAATCATCTAAACTGATTACATAGTGGGCAGAGGATGTGTTTCTAAACAGAAAAGCCTTGTTAAAGCTTTGCAGATGGTCTGCCTGCACTTTCTGTGGATTGTAAATGCCTTGAAGTATAACCCAATTATTTTAAGGCATGGCATTACACAACAGCACTGAGTAAAAGACATACACGAACTCACATGTCATTTTACAAACTCTCATGCAAGCCAAAGAATTGTTCCCATGTGCTGAAGATCTTTTTGATTTTGGCAAAGTTGCGTGAGAGCAGCAAATGATTACCAAGTTTAGAACCAAAGGGTTCGGCACCGCAGCTGTGACAAAACCAAAGGAATTGGATACACCAGTCATTTGTGACCTTTTAAAACCATTTTTGCATTCCTGTGTCTTGTATTAAATTGAAGACATTCTGCTGGACTTTGTCAGTGTGCTAAACAGTTGGAACAAGTGTTTACTGTCTAATGTGTTTTAATGCAGTTGTGAATGGAATGTGTTCAAATCCATCTATCATTCTTCCTTTCCATTTTGATTGACAAACAAAAATCGAAAAAATGAAAATGTGAATGGTTTTCTTGTCATCTGTTTGACGACTGTGAAACCTCGGAAACAAAAACAATAAAGGTATAAGGTCTTGTTTTTCATAATTGAAATTGTAGTCTCAGATAAAAAAATACAAAATTGAAAAACAGGCCACATGACTGAATTTGCTGCAATGGACTGGCGACCTGTCAAGGGTGTACCCCGCCCATTGACTGTATATATCAAATCAAACTTTATTTATAAAGCGCTTTTCAAAGCACAACAAAGTTTCTCAAAGTGCTTTACAGATTAAAATGACCTACAACCCCCCCCCCCTCCCCCCTTCCCAAAACCCAAAAGTAAAAAACATCACCACAACAATACGCCCCCCCCCATCTCCAATGCACGCACACACATAAAAGCAACAATAGACAAAACCAAAACGGGCTGAGTACAGATGACCCACCTCTCGCCCCGTGACTGCTGGAGATAGGCACCAGCCCCCCACCCCAATAGATAATGGATGAATGGATGGATGGATGGATGGATGGATGGATGGATGGATGGATGGATGGATGGATGGATGGATGGATGGATGGATGGATGGATGGATGAATGAATCTGATTTTAATATTTAATTGCTTGGATGTAGTGAACAACTGTGACCATTTTCTGTGACGATCAGATTCTGTAACTCTAGGGGGCAGTGTTTTGCTGACACCTCCTGAATGAATGTTCATATTGCATATTTGTCTAGCCTTAAGATTTATGTGGATAAGAAGGAATCTGCATTTTTAGGTGTCATTCCACTACTATTCATACTGTCTGAGGAAACCTAGCTCCGTGAAGGTTTGCAGCAAGATGTTGCAGAGCTTCTTCAGGTCTGTTGTGGAGAGGGTAATCTCTTCAGCCATCATCTGTTAGGATAGCAGCATCAGAGCCAGGGACTTATAAAGGCTTAACAACCTGTTCTGTTCTGGGGATCACTGTGAAACCTCTGGAGATGATGATGCAAATAAGGATTCTTCATAAAATCAAGAAAGAATATATGCACAACCCTGAGCATCCTCTTCCTGAGACTATCCTACAACAAGACTGTCTTCAGTCAAAAACTTCTACAGTTTTGCTTTGAAGAACAAATAGTATGAGCCGCAAAAGCAATTAATCTCTAACCTCTGGGATGAATAAAGTATTTTTGAATTGGGAGGCAGTCCGACCACAAATTAGGTAATTTATTTAGTCTTGATATGAACTAAAGTGACACAATTAAAGATCTGAGCAAAAAAAAAAAAAAAAAGGAATTTTATATACAAGTACATCTGAGAAAAAAATGAATATGCTGGCCAAATTTTTGTATCTCTTCCAATGCATCCCAGTGTTTGTACCAAAAAGCTTCTTCCATTCACTCGACAGCTTAATTTCACAGTTTTTATGGAACAAAAAACAACAGAGTGCGAAAAAACCTTCTACATAAACACAAGCAATAGGGAGGCTTTGCCTTGCCCACTTTATTATGCTATTATTGGTCTGTTAACATCCCCACATTGTTATTTTGGTGCCAATTCCAACAAGTCAAACTGCGTGCAGGTGGAAGAGGCCTCATGTAATTCTGCTTCTTTATTCTCGCTTTTGTGTGTCCCCTTAAAACCATCTCTTTTCTCATCTTTTACCAATAAAAGTATTGTTAAATATTGTCTAAAAACTTTGACTCAAGTGAAGTGGCATTTTGCATATCAGGGAGTACCTATTCACTTTCCCTTTGATTTAAACCCTCTATTACCTCCATCACTTATCGACAGAACCTTCGCGTTGTGGAAGAGCCATGGACTTGTCTAGTTTAAAGAGTTTTATATTGACTGCACTTTGGCCACATTTGCTCAATTACGTACAAAATTACATTTGCCTAACTCACACTTTTTTAGGTATTTACAGGCTAGAGACTTTATTAACACACATTTCCCTGGCTCCCACAGCACCCCCATTACAACTATCATTGACACTATAATGGAAATAAAGCCCTCTGCGCAATATCGAAAATTTACTACCTCTTTCTTTCTAATGTCTCTGGAACATCTGATCACCTCTGTGCTGCCTGGTCTGAAGAACTTCATGTAAAAAATTACTGATGATCAATGGCAATCTATTCTAACACATGTTCACTCTTTATCAACTTGTGCTTAAAATTGTATCACCTAGTGTAAAGTAGTTCATAGGGTGCATTGGTCTAGGAGCAGACTGGCTTGAACTTTATGGAGGACTACGGGGGTCATTGGAAAAGCAATACAGCATTTTGACGAGGAGTGCTTAATTGTGAATTAAAAACATAGATTGCTAAATATATTTTCAAATTCAACAATTAATCCATACAAAAAAAAGACAAATTTGAAAAGCATTTTGTAATTACACATTTTAAATTGAAATACTAAAGAGGAATTGCAAATTGTATTTATTATTTGATTATTAAATACTGTGATTTGAAAATGTTTTTCAAATCCTATTTCAAAATGGAGAATTAAATAACACAATTAATAAATGAGATTATAAATATCTTTCCTTTTCATACATTTAAAAAAGTTATTCCCTTTTCTACATTCGTTTTCTCTTTCCAGCTCTCATTTTCAAATCCTTTTTGCAATTGCATTTCCTAAATGGTTTACCCTCTCCTTTTAGCATTCGAGTGACCCTCCTGGTCCCTGAGCACACTGAAAACCAAGTTCAACCACTCACAGCTGCTCTTCGAACGTAACCAGCTCTCTCATTGGTTAGACAGCCATATTTGAGTGGACCTTGCCGAGCTGCACAGCTCCAGTTTAACCAATGAGAGAGCTTGTCTTTTTTTTGTTCTTGTTTGCTGTTGCTGGTCATTTATGTATTACGTGTATGACATTTAGGGGCACATGGACGGAAAAAGACAGAGACAGGTGTCACATCTTGACAGACATGTTTACTTATCAATATCTAATCCAATTTATTTGTCCCTAAAATAAGAGATTTAATTGAACGAAACAGAAAATAAAACGTACTCATTTAACAAAAAGTATCAAAAATGTCATTTCTAGCTGAAGAAAAAGTTAGTTCACCCTGTCATGTAATAGCTACTATTATCCCCTTGGAGCCATCCATCAGCCCCTGACATCAAGGAATCTGGACAGCTCAGTTTCAACTGCGAGTTCTTTGACGGTTTTCTTGCATGTACTGTCCATTTTAAATCACCCCACAGCATTTTTGAAGGGGTTTTTACTTCATCCAAGGACTTTTATTATTGTAGTTTTTATCTAGTCCTTGGTGGATTTACTGGTATGCTTTGTCATTATCATTTTGTGGTCTAACTCGGATTCAGCTTTGATGTATTTTAACATCCCCTAACCCAGGTCTCACATGTTTCTCAAACACCCTCTTATTTGCAGTAGAATTGATCACCAGAATTTGCATGTTTTGTAACATTTTATGTTTTTTTCACATTTTATTCCGTTATAATAGTTTACCTAAATTACTTGAAATGTTCAGTATTGCAAAAATGTTTATCCATGTGTCCAAGTTTGTTACATGGGTTGTCCTTCTTTTTTATGTGACTGTAGTTAGCTGAAGTATAGCTCAAAATATTCCTATTGGCAAAATTAGATCAAGAACTGAGTACAACAGCAAATCAGATTGGAGCATCATAAGACCCTGTAGACTTATCAGTTAGTCAAGTCAACAAAGATGTCTGCACATTGAATTCTGCAAATCTGTTGCATCTATTTCAATTTCCAAGTTTTACGATTTTACAACACTTTTTTGTTATATTTTTCTAAAATAAGAATACAAAATGGCATTTTATTCAATCATTTGAAAGATCTAAAGAAAAAAAACACTTTGCTAATTTATAAATTACTACAAAATGCAGTTGCAGTCTGGGGCTCTGTGATGAGAGCTTAAGGATGTTTTTTCCATACAAACAGACTGGTGTTTCTGTACACCCTTGAACACTTCATAATCTCTCCACTAATTGGCTGCTGTGATATAAATAGCTGCATGTATATTTACTTGCTTTACTTATGAGGTTAATGATTCCTCATGGGAGCTGGAGGGGACATTTAGTTTGATTTTTTTCCCTCCTTAAAACGAATAAACCAAATATAAAACTGACAAGACTGTTGGCTTTCTAAGACAACTTGAGTCTGAAACAATTTACAGTTTTGTTTTTAAAATCAGCAGTTCACCCAATTACTTTTAGTGCAAATAAGAAAAAACATTTGCCACACCATTCTCTTTAACAGTGTATTCCTGTGAGAGCGGCAGCAGTATGTGACCCTGCTGGCCCTACAGCCAGCTATAAAACCACAGTGACGCAAATCCTGGGGCCACATAATTTGCTGTAAAACAGAAGATATTTAACCCTCTGTGATCAGGACTGAATGTTGCCACATAGACAAAATGAAGACCCAGTGTTGGATGTATCTTATATTTCTGAACTTCTAATTGTTTGTTCAAAAAACAAACAAAAAAAGAACCACAATTTTAAACACACCAGTGGGTCACTGTTGTCATGAAAGTTCCTGACAACATTTCAGGGGCTCAGCCCGCTTAATTGCGAAATCTGACCAACAACCATACATATTGAATTAATCATTTTGTCCTACTAACATCAAGGACTTGATAAAGAAACCATTTCTGCATGCACTGCACTTGAATAATAATAAAAAGTATCATATTCATGCGGTTTTCTCTGCCAATCCTTTTATCACCTTAATTTCAGGTAACCACTTAGAGGTGCTCAATTCCTTTTGAATTGATGGTACTGTTTTCCTACATTTTATTACCAGATAATTGAATGTTGTATTTCAATAACGGTTTTCAGGTTAAAAAAAAGTAGTCTTTATCTCTGTAATACTGTTCAAACTGTTGTATGCAATCACAGTGACTCATTGGTATTCCCTGGAGTTAGGGACCACAGTCGTTCACTAACAACTAAAATCTACATATACTTGAGACCCATCTAAAACACTTAACTGCCTATTTTAATCATTCAAAACAACAAATATACCTTACTACGCACAGTGGAAACGTGTTCCGGATTTCTGCTTTTGGGGGTGCAACCAATCTGCACCAAGTAAAATAAATGTTGCTTCTGGATTGGCTGCTTTGCAAAGGCCAGCCAAAAGCATTTGGCCTAGGTATTTTAAGTATTTAAAAGAGAATTTTCCTGTGAACAATTTATAGTCACATTCCATAGACAAGTACACAAATACTTCACTGGAAATAGGTCGGGTCCACTGTATATTAGGGGCTGTAGTGTAAGAATTTTTATTGGTTGAACCTTTAAACAATTTTCTAGCTTATTTGGGCTTAAATAAACTGTCGCTGTTTATTGATCCAATGTGTAAATCTCAAAATAGTAGTGGACATGAACCTAAAAATCTAGACAAACCATAGCAGTAGCAAAGATTTTGCACTGCCGGTTGGTCTAGCCACTCTCCGTTGTAGCCTCAGCAGGTCTACCATTGGCTCGGCTAAGTGTAGGCCGGGCCAAGTACAGTGCTCTATGTTTGTAGAGAGACGTTGGGCAGGCTTAGCCTGCTGCTTAGCCACAAGCCAGAACAGAAACACCCCAACCAAATTCCCAACTATTTAGACAAAGCACTTCTGTCTAAGAACTAGCTTTCACTTTACTTGACTTTTGAGAGGCAGACTAAGACATTGACAGGCACATGCAACACAGGGTTCAAGTCAGATGGCAATGAACCCAGTTCCTTTTTATTCTCTGCTCGTCAGGGCCAGAGTGGAATCAGCTGTGCCCTCCTGGCTGCAGAAACCTAACAGCAACAGAAATCTAAGGGCGGAGAAGGATTCTCTGACATAAAGACACTGCTGCATGTAACACAGCAAAAACAACAAATTTCATAAATAGCTTAACAACAAGTGTTTTTTATATTAATTTCAAGATGGTATCCTCTTTAACATCCTTTACTTGTTTGGAAAATTAGTAAATGTATATGTATCAGGTTGGGGCTTTGTAAAGGACCCAAGTATAGAGACAGCTTTTTAAATAATGAAATGACAGGAAAACTTACGGGGAATCACGGGTCATAGAATACAAGCAGAGTAACGGAAGAACCCAGCAATGAACAATGGAAACCAGTGAGCTTATATTGTAAGCCGGGGGTAGAAAATGACAAAAAAACAGAAGAACCTATCAGAGGAGATGTGGTACAGCTGTGGCTGAAGGACAGCAGGGTTACTGAGGGAGAGAGACAAATTAATACAGGGAGCTGAACTAAAAATTGAAAGGAACTATAAACCATGGGGAAACGAATGGCAAAGGAATGACCCTTATATGCCTTAACTGTACTCACAATAATGAACCCTGAAAAATAAACGGGATATGACAAGACCTGCCTACACATTCACACAGTTGTTCTTTGAAAAGTGCAGATGTTCATACACTGAAATGCAGATGTAGCAAGAGGAAACTGGAATCAAACCCACAACTTTTGGATCCCAAAATCATCCCACCGGAAGCTTACAATACAATCACATACAGTAATAATCAGGTTTTTCCCAAATAATTTTAAGGGAATCCGGTATCCGCCCACTGTCTAAAAACATGACTGTTCGGTTAATTAATCTTTAAATTGTCCTTAGGTGTGAGTGTGTGGGTGCCTGGTTGTTTGTCCTGTGTGTCTTTATGTTGCCCTGTGATGGACCTACAACCTGTCCAGGGTGTACCCTGCCTCTCTGCCAATGACCAATGGAGATAGACTCTAGCTACACCATGACCTTGCAAGGATAAGTGGTATAGATAATGAATGAATGGAATTTTGAGGTATAATAAACTTAGTGTTTTTGGGGAAAAAAGTACGAAAATTTGATCTCTGTTGCATTTTGGCATTAAAAAAAATTTATTTAACCAAATACTAAAAAAATTTGGATAGACCTTTGAATTTGAAAAAAAAAGTACAACAAAAAACTTTTAGAAAAATCCCAAATTTTTCTGGCTTTTAGAAAATATAAATAATTTTGGTAAATTTAACTGAGCTAAAACATGTGTGTTCCTTTCTCGGCTTTCTTTGTTTACTAACAAGGTATGACAGGTGGCTTATGTGATTTTGGCCACGTCAACACGAAGCTGGTGCGTTCCCTATCCGATCTTTTTTTTTCCTCGTTCTAAAAAAAAATTACGAAAACGCGGTGTTGTCTCAAGAAATATCTGCGTACACACGAAACCACTGAAACCGACTGAAAACGGGGTGGTATATATGCCAGACCAGTATGAGGCGCTGTAATTCTGCCACAGAGATACACTATACACGGAGAAGAAGACTTTGAGCATGCGCATAACCTTGTCCGCTGTATACGAACCAAGAAGAATAAATGTATAACAAAGCAATAGATTTTGCTGTAATAAAGCTAGTAGGCTTAGTAGCTTCTGCAGCACGAACAAAATCATGTACAGTCATGGCCAAAAGTTTTGAGAATTACATAAATATTGGAAATTAGAAAAGTTGCTGCTTAAGTTTTTTTAATAGCAATTTGCATATACTCCAGAATGTTATGAACAGTGATCAGATTAATTGCATAGTCCTTCTTTGCCATGAAAATTCCACTGCATTTCATTGCTGTCATTAAAGGACCTGCTGAGATCATTTCAGTAATCGTCTTGTTAACTCAGGTGAGAATGTTGACGAGCACAAGGCTGGAGATCATTATGTCAGACTGATTGGGTTAGAATGGCAGACTTGACATATTAAAAGGAGGGTGATGCTTGAAATCACTGTTCTTCCATTGTTAACCATGGTGACCTGCAAAGAAACTCGTGCAGCCATCATTGCGTTGCATAAAAAGGGCTTCACAGGCAAGGATATTGTGGCTACTAAAATTGCACCTAAATCAACGATTTATAGGACTATCAAGAACTTCAAGGAAAGAGGTTCAATTCTTGTTAAGAAGGCTTCAGGGCATCCAAGAAAGTCCAGCAAGCGCCAGGATCGTCTCCTAAAGAGGATTCAGCTGCGGGATCGGAGTGCCACCAGTGCAGAGCTTGTTCAGGAATGGCAGCAGGCAGGTGTGTGCGCATCTGCACGCACAGTGAGGCGAAGACTTTTGGAAGATGGCCTGGTGTCAAGAAGGGCAGCAAAGTAGCCTCTTCTCTCCAAAAAAACCACCAGGGACAGATTGATCTTCTGCAGAAAGTATGGTGAATGGACTGCTGAGGACTGAGGTAAAGTCATATTCTCCGATGAAGCCTCTTTCCGATTGTTTGGGGCATCTGGAAAAAGGCTTGTCCGGAGAAGAAAGGGTGAGCGCTACCAACAGTAAAGCATCCTGAGACCATTCATTTGTGGGGTTGCTTCTCATCCAAGGGAGTGGGCTCACTCACAATTTTGCCCCAAAACACAGCCATGAATAAAGAATGGTACCAAAACACCCTCCAACAGCAACTTCTTCCAACAATCCAACAACAGTTTGGTGAAGAACAATCCATTTTCCAGTACGATGGAGCACCGTGTGTCATGGTCTTTGGATTTTTGTGTGGCAAGTTTGAGGTTTTCTTCCCCTTTTTACCCCAAGGTGCCCTCTTGTGTTGCTCCTCCTGTTTGTGTCTTAAGTTAGTAGTTTTCCTTATTCAGTGTAATTATATTTTTGTATTCTGGCACTGGGCTCTGTAGGGGTTTTTCACCTTTGTCTATGTCCACCTTCCCATTTGTATTTCCTTTATATCTTTATTTAATTCCTCCTTCTCTTCTCCAGTGTGTCCTTACGTTTCCCTTAGATAGTTTCTTAAGAATCCTTTCTAGTTTCTTTAGAGTCTTCTGTCTCCTAGCCATTCTACCTTCCATCCCAGCTGCTAATCAGTTCCACCTGCTCAATTCCCCTCAGCTGCAACTGCTTTTACTAATTGGTCTCCTGCTCCTTCCGTGTTCACTCTTCACTCTCCTCCTCAGTATATATTCGGTTCTCATTCAGTCAACTCGCGGGTTCGTCGTCATTCTTTCCTGTTTGGTCCCTCGCTTCCCTGCCGTCTTTCTTCCCTGCCTGGTCCCTGCCTCCCTTGTTGCCCGTCTGGTTCCTGTTTCCTCGTTTGCTGCATTATATACCTGCCTGAGTTCTGTAAGTTCATGTTCCTTGTTTTGATTAAATCCTCCTTATTTTGTACTTCGGTGCATTTGGGTCCTCCTTAACCTCAAAACATGACACCGTGCCATAAGGCAAAAGTGATAACTAAGTGGCTCGGGGACCAACGTTGAAATTTTGGGTCGATGGCCTGGAAAATCCCCAGATCTTAATCCCATTGAGAACTTGTGGTCAGTTCTCAAGAGGCAGGTGGACAAACAAAAACCCACTACTTCTGACAAACTCCAAGAAGTGATTATGAAAGAATGGGTTGCTATTAGTCAGGATTTGGCCCAGAAGTTGATTGAAAGCATGCCCAGTCGAATTGCAGAGATCCTGAAAAAGAAGAGCCAACACTGCAAATACTGACTCTTTGCATAAATGTCATGTAATTGCCAATAAAAGCCTTTGAAACGTGTAAAGTGCTTGTAATTATATTTCAGTACATCACAGAAACAACTGAAACAAAGATCTAAAAGTAGTTTTGCAGCAAACTTTGTGAAAACTAATATTTGTGTCATTCTCAAAACTTTTGGCCACAACTGTAGTCCGCCATTATTGTTGTTGCAGTTACGTGTGACGCAGCCGACACGTGATGTGATGTGATGTAATGACATCATCGTTTCACAAAATATACGGATTGGCTGTACAAACCAAACTGCAAGGGTGTCGTTTTCAGATTTATCCACTTTGGGACCAGGTTTAAAAAAATAGTGATTTCAGGCCCCGTTTACACGAAGGAAAGACGCAGATATTTCCCTGCGGTTTGGCCTCTCATTTACACGAAAACCCCGTTTTTATCACAGAAAACCAAAAACTCAGGCCAAAGTGAAGATTTGCGTTTTCTCCGTTTTAAGCGTTTGCGTGTGGACAGAAATGACCAGAGTTTTCGGCTCCGTAACGTCACTTTCCGCGACAAAAATCCTCCGACATCACTTGTGCGACCTGTGTTTACACTCAGAAACAGCATCTATGCTCTCAGAGATGTGTTGGCATCATGAATTGTCCAAGCTCTTTTTGCTTGCTTGATTTTACAAGCTCAATTACTGCTCTATGTAGAAGTTAGAACATAGAAAGTTACTCTGAGTGGATAGGATTTGGGGGAACTACTGCCCCCTACAGGTTTGGCATGTCTATGAATGTGCTTAACAACACACTTATGCAGTCAGGTGTGGACAGTTTTTTTATAAAACGAGGTGGTGAGGATATTTGTTTTTAAAAAGCCCTGGCTACGTGTGTACATGGCCTCAGTCTCCCAAAACGCCAGATCCGCATGGACGAAACGCTAATACGATAAAAAATGTATACGTATACAGCGAAACGCGTCTCAGTGTGGACGGGTCCTTAGTTCTGCTAAATATTTTGCTTAAAGGTCATCAGCGGTGGTGAGGATAACAGCATGTTTTGTGGTTTAAAGAAATTAATGCATTTTGTCTCAATATTGATTAAAACTGCAGTAAAGGCACATTGTAATCTTCATTGTGATCTGCTTTATTCATTTTTTTTAATTCATTCACAAGTTGAAGACATATTGGGGAATTTTCCAGCTTGAAGTCAAGATTATATTATCTCCCGAGCAAGCCATTTCCAATTTTTGTGATGAAAATGTCTCATCTTTCCCTTTGTGCCACTTCGGGGAAAAGTTAAGTGGTGTCATTTACGTAGACTGTTGGGAAATGATTTGATCTGTTTTTAGCTTTGTTAGATAACTGGATCATCCCAATGGATCGCTACCCCTCTGTTACAAAAAAGGCCTCCGGTCCTATATGCAATACATGTACGCAAGTAGCTTTCATCAAATCCGAGACAAGACTGAGAGAGACTTCCTCAATGGGAAATAGGAGAGTGTGTCAGAGGGGTGGAGAAAAGAGATTGGAATATCCCAAAGAAGAGAATAGCCTACACAGTAAGAGTCAATGATGTGAGCTAAGCAGAAAATGGAGAAACAAGAGGACAGATGACTGGGGTTATTCGTAAATCTCTTAATGCAAGGTCAGAGCTGATGTAAGAGCAACCTCCAAAGTTTTTTTTTATATAGTGGAACTGGATATGTTTCATGGTTGGAAAATACACAAGGTTTTTACTGCTATCACTAAGTTCTAGCATTAAGTTCACACACATTATCTTTGCCCGTAGTCTAATGATGCTCTGTAAAGAATTTTCTTGATGTTGTCAAATATACCAACTCAATGATGTATATATAAAAGAAGTTTCCCCTTTTCCAAAATCACAAGGAATAGATGTGCCAACAGATTCTATTTTCACTAAATGTTTATGGGTGTACTATTGTTAGAAATAGGCATCAATGAAATATACTTTTTTGCTTTGTTATGTTATGTTTTTGCCAGGTTTTTTTATTATTTTTTATTTGTCTGTCTGTTAGTTAACAACATAACTCAAAAGGGTATTGGTGGATTGTGATGAACTTTTCAGGAAATGTCTGCAATAGGATCAGAAACAAGTGATTAGAATTTGGTGGTCATCCGAAAACCGCCATTACCGGAAAAGTGACTTTCGTGAAGGACTGTTGAACTAATTATATCAGTGTGAATCCAGCTGCTAAAGGTGTGTTTTCATGGTCAACAAATCTAAAAAAGTTAAAAGTTGATCACAACATTTTGGGGGATTCTGCGTTCTCCTAGTGCTATTCTTGTTCTCATATAGATACATTTGATTTTAAATGTCGCTTTATAAGAAACTTTTATACTTGCCAGTTAGGCTTTCACTTTCCAACAGATTTTTATTAAAGCAAAAGAAAGAATTAAATTGGGTTTGTACAGCTAAGCCCAAAATTACTCATACCCTTGGGAACATTTAGATTTAAAATCCCCTTTGTTTAGCCAAGAAGTTTGTTTCTGATCGTAAATGAAACCTCCATCCATCCATCCATTTTCTATACCCATCCATCCTAATGCAGGGTTGTGGGGGGGCTGGTGCCTATCTC
This sequence comes from Valencia hispanica, assembly GCA_963556495.2. Lineage (NCBI taxonomy): Eukaryota > Metazoa > Chordata > Actinopteri > Cyprinodontiformes > Valenciidae > Valencia > Valencia hispanica. Next base: position 47,023,122 of record OY747705.1, on the reverse strand, counting down.
CAGCGGTCAAGGGGCGAGAGGCGGGGTACACCCTGGACAGTTCGCCAGGCCATCGCAGGTAAATGAAACAGACATCTCTCAAACAATGTAAAAGGAGTGTCGATTTTGAAAAGTATTATTTCTCTGTTTTAATTTGCATTTTGACAAAACAAAATGACTTCACAATGTATTTTTTTCTCTTCTCGATTATCAATATATAAACTCTATTGGGATTACAGCAATCAAACCCTGCTCAGAAAAGCTGACCGTCTTTTCTTCTTGTTTCTAACCCTTTGAGTTCAGAGGACCTCCTTGCCATCAACCTAATATTTACCTACATACACAGATTCTTTCTCACATTCAATTTAAGATTCTGGTTGGGCCCATCCCATTGTGCACCATACAGTTCAACCATAAAATGTGTAACTCAGCATCAGTAACCCCTCCAGAAAATCAGCTATAGAGGGGTCAACAGTCCTTCAACACCCTCCCTGGGATATTGTCAGGGTCTGTAACTTTGTGGAGGTGGATCCTCTGAAAGGTCCTCCACACTGCTGCTGAAGTCACACCGATTATAGATGTAGATGTGGTCAGTCTCAAGTTGGTGAGGGTGCTGGGCTCCTCAAAGCGGGCGTAGATGTTGTTTGGGGTACCTGGCATTATTCATCTGGGAGTCATATGTTGCCTCAACACTTGCTGGATGAGTCAATGGATATGAAGTGGCCTCTGATCTTCTCAGTACTCGCTTCTATAGCTCATGGCTGCCTTTAGTTCTCTTATAACCACTCTGATTGCTCATCCGGCCTGAGCACTGTGTCACTGGCCTTCATCAGAGATATGACTTTGCTGTTCAGCCCGGGTTTCTGGTTGGAATAGATTAAACTTGAATCTTTCATTGCTTCGTGCTTAAGTTCTGATTCTCTTTTACCCACCGGTGATATTAATGCATACTTTTATCACGAGTAGAATTGACTACTGTAATGCCCTGCTTTCTGGTCTTCCCAAAAAGAGTACATTCAGTTTACAACTACTACAAAATTCAGCAGCACGTGTCCTGACAAAGACCAGGAGGTGGGAACACATTACACCTGTTTTAAATTATTTGCATTGGCTCCCCATATGTTTAAGGATTTATTTTAAGGTTCTTTTAATGGTTTTTAGGTGTCTTAATGGTCTTGGGCCTTCTTATCTTTCAGAACTGCTTTTACCATATGAACCTTTGTGGTCTCTGCGCTCCTCTGGCAGCTGTCTCCTTGTCATCCCAAAAGTCAGAACACACACTCACGGTGAAGCGTCTTTCCAATTGTATGGCCCTCACCTCTGGAACAGGCTGCCAGAGGAGAGAAAGCAGAGAACGTTCATGTTTTTAAAAGCAGACTCAAGACTCACGTTTTTAGGCGAGCTTTTAATTAATTGATTATTATTTATTTTCTGTATATTTGCTTTTCATGTTTTACTTGCTTTTATTGATCAGTGTTTTACTACTTGGTCTTGTATTTATCCTGTTAATTTTATTATATTCATTTATTAATTGATTACTTTGTCTATCAATCTATTTATTTATTTCATTTATTTGTATTTTAACATGTTATCCTGTTGTTTTACACAGATAATAAATACACACGTCGTTCCAGTGTTTCCACTGTGGGAGCCCCTTGCCTCGGGGCGGTGATCAGCTGTGGCTGCCTGGGTGCTCTCCAGGTGGCACTTGGGTGGAGGTGGGGGTCCTGGCTATCCCTCCTCTGGGTCAGTGCCTCGGCTGCTGCTGTTGATCCGCTGCTGCCGGTGCAGATGGCTCCCTTGATAGCATTTTCTTACCTAACCTGGCTCATCTTTACTCGTCCCAGTGTCCATTTTATTGTCTATTTTAATGTCCTTTTAATGTTGCTCCTGAGTGTGTCCACACATGGGTATAGGATTGGGGGAGGGGGGTATAAATGTGTTCATGCTTAAAATTGTTGGGGGGGGTGTATGTGGGGTAATTTTTGTTCTGTAAAGCACTTTGAACTGCTTTTTTTGTATGAAAAGCGCTTTATAAATAAAGTGTGATTGATTGTTTGACCGATGGTTCTTTTAGCACTGGATAGGCAAGGAAAGGCAAGGCAAAGCAACTTCAATTGTATAGCACACTTTCAACAACAAAGTAATTCATGGTGCTTTATACCATTAGGGGGTCAAATAAAATAAAAGCAGCAATAAAATCATAAAACACAACATTAAAGACACATAAAATATGGCACATTAAAGCATATGACATTTCAGCAATTATTTCTAACTTACTCAAGCTCTAAACAGATGGGTTTTTAGCTTTGATTTAAAGGAACTCAGTGTTTCAGCAGCTTTGCAGTGGTCTGGAAGTTTGTTCCAGACCACTGCAAACACGTTCCAGACCACTGCAAACATGAAACATGGATAGAGGTCAACATGGAAGCACTGAAAGCTCTGTATATCAACATATTAGATGTGCTGTGTTTTCTGAGACCTTTCTGTGAGAACCAGCATATCTGTTGGATTACACCACATTGGCCACCTGAATTAATGAGCTTTGGCTGTCTATGACTCTATCTCAAGTTCACTGCTGTTCGTTCCTTGGACAATGCTTGACAGATACTGACCACTACAGACCAAGAACAACTTTCAAACCCTTATGGTTGCCCTATTTTACCTGGTGCTCAGACATCAACTTTGAGGATAACATTTTCACTTGCACCACCCAATAACAGTTGCAATGATGAAGAGATGACCAGTGTTATTAACTTAACCTGTCGGTGGTCATATTATGCATGGTCAGTGGGAGCTTAACTGTTTGTGGCACTGTTGGCAGCAATGTGTAGTATTGAGTGAGATAAAATTTACATCTGGAAATACTTTTATTGTATAACGTCACTCTAGTTGTTGATTTATTTAAATGTAAGTGGATTGAAATATTTCTAATATTGATTCTAAAGTAGCACCAGACACCAAATTCTGTGTAAATCTTGATAGATACTGAGATAAACGCAGGGTTTGGTAAATAAAAAAAAACATTAGATCAACCTATTATCTGCTCATTGGGGTTTGATTATCAAGCAAATTCATCCAAATTCTATAAATTTTAGTTGTAGTAGTAGATACATTCATTGTCCCCCCATGGCTACTGGATTTACAGCACAGCCACAATCACATCCACAGGATACCAAATATGTGACACATACAGCAGACATGTCAAACAGCAACAAACAACATAAGGAACATTCTTCCTACCCACACTAGCAGGGTTTGACCAGCCCAGTCATGTGACTGGCTTACTCTACCTCATTTAAACATTTTATTGCTTGTGGGACAGAAGAACATTGCAATGGACTGGGGACCTGTCCAGGGTGTACCCTGCCTCTTGATCTATGACCCCTGGAGATAGGCACCAGCTCACTCATGACCCTGCAAGGATAAGCAGTACAGGTGAAGGATGGATGGATGGATGGATGGATGGATGGATGGATGGATGGATGGATGGATGGATGGATGGATGGATGGATGGATGGATGGATGGATGGATGGATGGATGGATGGATGGATGGATGGATCGACAGACAAAAGAACATATGGACCTGTTTTTGGTGGAAAAAAAGAAAGGGGAGGGGCAGAAATTATGTCCCAGTGGCAGGAGGTTTAAAAAAGAAGCCAGTGAGTGTATAGTCACAGATTATGTTATTTGCCTTTTCCACCAGTCCATCTTTGTAAATGCTCTCCACACCTGGTAGAGTAATCTCAAGTGGCTTCCTGACAGCTGTGACTGTCTTTCTGACATCCAAATATGACTTGGATTATGTAATAACTTACTCATTACTAGTCCATTTCTTTTATCTTGGCTATTTAAAACATCCCCATAGCCTAAAAGGTATAAATTACGAAAATTCTTATTGGGCAAACAAAATCCCACCATCAGGGTGTGTGTTCTTTCTATTGTCGTCGGTCATCATCTGGGAGTCTGTGATGTGTAGGTTGGGAATAGACCTTGCAGACATCTGCTGTATGTTAACGTGTGTGCAAAAACATTTCTGCTCATACAAACATGAGCAGAGTGTTTGTTTGTGTATGTGTCTGTCTGTCGGCCTTATGTCACATTAGGACAGCCCAATCAGACTGTGCGTGGGCTGAGGTGTTGAGTCTGTGTCACATAGTGTTCCCATCTCGGCACATTAGAGCCAAACCTCTTAATATGCAGGAAAGAGTGCCACATCAAAGAAAACGAACACCATAAAAAATATAAAAACACCACAACAACACCAATTCTGTGTCATTTTCCAGCACTAACCCAAAATAGGAGGTTGTTGCAGTATTTTTTTCATTTGGTTCAGATTTAGTTCATATTTCATCTTTTTAAATGAATACTTTCTACGCTCACATCAATGGCAATTTACATTCATTTAGGTTGCTTCTGCTATATCAAGTAGAGGGCCTTAGAAAACTATTTACACCTGAAGAACGTTTTCACATTCTGTCATGTTACAAATTCAAACCTCAATGCGATAGACAAACACAAAGTAGAGCATTACTGTGGAGATAAAAACACAAAATTCAGAAAGAAATGGTTTGGAAACGTACTGTATTAGCCCCGCTAAATCAAGACATTGTTGGACTACCTCTGCAATTCTAGCTATTAACTAGCACGTCTTTTGGGGTATGCATACTGTATACCGGCACATTTAGAGGCTGAAACTAGGCAAGGCAATTTTATTCGTGTAGCATACTTTCAACAACAGGTTAATTCAAGGTGCTTTACATGATTAGGTGATAAAGTAAAAACAGCATAAAGCATGCACAGATCATATGACACGTAAAGTACATAAAGCATGAAGCACACAAAAAACATATGATATATGAAAATGTTACTCAAAGGCAGCTCTAAACAGATGGGTTTTTAGCCTTGATTTAAAAGAGCTCAGTGTTTCAGCAGCTTTGCAGTTGTCTGGAAATTTGTTCCAGATAAGGGAAGCATAGAAACTGAAAGCTGCTTCTCCATGTTAGGTTCTAATTCTAGGGATGTTGATTAGACTGGAATTAGAGGACCTGAGTGGTCTGAGGGTTGGTATAGTGACAGTAGATCTTTAATATACGTTGGTGCTAAACCATTTAATGATTTATAAACTAGTAAAAGTATTTTGAAGTCTATTTTCTGAGCTACAGGGAGCCAGTGTAAGGACTTTAGAACTGGGGTGATGTGCTCTACTTTCCTGGTTCTTGTGAGGACGCGAGCAGCAGCATTCTGGATCAGCTACAGCTGTTTAATTGACTTTTTAGGCAGACCTGTGAGGACGCTGTTGCAGTAATCAATCCGACTAAAGATAAATGCATGGATGAATTTTTCAAGGTCCCGTTGTGACATCAGACCTTTGATGCTAGAAATGTTCTTCAGATGATAGAAGGCTGACCTTGTTATTGCCTTTATGTGACCCTGGAGGTTCAGGTCTGAGTCCATAACTACACCTAGATTTTGGGCCTGATCAGTAGTTTGTAGCTGTATTAACTGAAGCTGTGTGCTGACTCTTGATCGTTCCTCTTTAGGTCCAAAAATAATTAACTAGCTAGAACCACGCTTCAGAGATCTGAATTTAAATGTTTATTGAACGTATGGGATGAGGGATGAAAGGTCTGGGGAGATGCGGTGATCAAGGCTAGGAAGAAGACTCAGCGTGGGGGTGCAGGAATTAGTCTTTCCCGAGACTGCTCAAGCCCCCCCCCCAGACAGAATCTGAAAGAGAGAGATGTTAGAGGAGGCTAGGAATATAAGTGGACTACGGTGAGAGAGAGGATGAGGGAAAGGATGTTTTCTATTTAAGGAATCCCAGCATATTGCATTGGGTCATTGACTGGCAGTTGCGGCCCGTTGATTCAGACTCCAACCACGGCAATCCCTCAGCAATTCCTTACACTGAGCAAGCATGTAGCACGACTGTGGAGAGGAAAAACTCCACTTTAACGGGAGGAAAACTCCAGCAGAACCTGGCTTAGTACGAGCAGCCATCTGCCACGACCGTCTGGGGGTTCGAGAAGACACAGCAGAAACACAGAAAGAACTGATGTAAGAGTACTTTCTATATTAAAGAAAGTAAAGAAAGTAAAAAGGATGACGCCAATTAGAAGATCGGGAAGAGAAGGGTGCAGAAACGATTGAGACAATCGAGCACCATAGGTGGGTTGAGTTTATATAGACTGCAGAGTAATTGGATATGCGATCCAGGCATGAGACGCCAGGTTAAACGAGTTTGGGTAGATTGCTGAGTGGGAAGTGGATCTGGGGTGTGGTCCTGCTCTTGAACTTCCATCCATCCATTATCTGTACCCGTCCATTCTATGCAGGGTTGGGGGGGGGGCTGGTGCCTATCTCCAGCAGTCACGTGGCGAGAGCCGGGGTACACCCTGGACAGGCCACCAGTCCATCGCAGGCTCCCGAACTTAAATTAACACATTAAGTCCATTTACTTCAGTTTTGTTTCTGTTCAGCTGGAGAAAATTATAGCACATCCATGCATTGATTTGCTCAATGCATTTACTTAAGGTTTGGATGGGTTCAAAGTTACCTGGTGACATTGTAATGTTAAGCTGAATGTCATCTGCATATTTATGGTAACTAATGTAACCATGGTAACTAAGGCTAAAAAAAGCACAAAAAAACTGCTGAAACACTGAGTTCTTTTAAAACACGACTAAAACGTATCGGTTTAGAGCTGCCTTTGAGTAATGCTTTGACGTATCACATGTTTTGTGTATGCTTCTTGATTTTTTGCTGTTTTTACTTTATATGCTTTGTAATGCTTTGATGTATCTGTGTATGCTTTTGTCTGTGGTTATTTTTATTTTACCCCTTAATCATCTAAAGGATTACCTTGTTGTTGAAAGTGTGGTATAAAAATAAAATTTCCTTGCCTTGCCCTATGGGTTGTTATAATCTGGGCTAGCGGGAGCATGTAGATATTAAATACACTGCCTGGCCCAAAAAAAAAAAAAGGCGGCACCGAAAAATAAAAGGTCACACACTCTAATATTTTGTTGGACCACCTTTAGCTTTGATTACGGCACGCATTCTCTGTGGCATTGTTTCGATTAGCTTCTGCAATATCACAATATCTATTTCCGTCCAGTGTTGCATTAATGTTTCACCAAAATCTTGCATTGATGATGGTAGAGTCTGACCGCTGTGCAAAGCCTTGTCCAGCACATCCCGAAGATTCTCAATGGGGTTAAGATCTGAACTCTGTGGTGGCCAATCCATGTGTGAAAATGATCTCTCAATCTCCCAGAACCACTCTTTTACAATTTGAGCCGGATAAATCCTGGCATTGTCATCTTGGAATATGCCCATGCCATCAGGAAATAAAAAAAACAATAATGGAATAATCAGGTCATTCAATATATTCAGGTAGTCAGCTGACCTCATTCTTGGAGCACATACTGTTGCTGAACCTAGACCTGACCATCTGCAGCAACCCCAGATCATGGTACTGCCCCCACAGGGTTGTACAGTAGGCACGAGGCATGATGGGTGCATTGCTTCATCTGCTTCTCTTCTTACCCTGATGCACCCATCACTCTGGAACAGGGTAAATCTGAACTCATCAGACCATGACCTTCTTCCATTTCTCCAGAGTTCAATCGTTATGCTCCCTTACAAATTGAAGCCTTTTTTTCCAGTTTACTTCACTGATTAGTGGTTTTCTTACGGCTACACAGCTGTTCAGTCCCAATCCCTTGAGTTCCCTTCGCATTGTGTGTGTGGAAAGGCTCTTACTTTCACTATTAAACATAGCCCTGAGTTCTACTGTTGTTTTTCTTTGATTTGATTTCACCAAACGTTTAAGTGATCGCCGACCATGATCATTCAGGATTTTTTTTCCGGCCACATTTCTTCCTCGAGATGATGGGTCCCCAATATCCTTCCACTTTTTAATAATGCATTGGACAGTACTTAACCCAATTTTAGTAGTTTCTGCAATCTCCTTAAATGTTTTCTCTGCTTGATGCATGTCAATGATTTGACCCTTCTTAAACACACCAACATCTTTTCCACGACCACGAGATGAGTCTTTCGACATGGTGGTTTTTGAAATGAGAAGCAACTCATTGCACCAGTTGGGGTTAAATAACTTATTGCTGGCTGAAAGATAATCCCCTACGCAGTAATTATCCAATAGGAGGCTCCTACCTATTTGCTTAATTAAATCCAGGTGGCAACTTTTTGGGGGGGCAGGCAGTGTAGGAGAGGGCCCAGGATGAAGCCCTGGGGCACCTGTTCGTTCTGAAGAAAGGTTTCCTATTGAAACAAAGAAGTCCCTGCTCTTTAGGTAAGACTCAAACCAGCCAAGTACTGTGCCAGAGAGTCCAGCCCAGCTCTTCAGTTGTTTTAATAGTATACCATGATCAACATTGTCAAATGCTACACTTAGGTCCAACAGAACCAGCACTGTGGTTCTACCACAGTCTGTATTTATGCGGATGTCATGGAAAACTTTGACCAAGGCAGTCTCTGTGCAGTGGTGAGCACCGAAACCAGACTGAAAAACATAAAAACGGTTTATCATAGTTAGGAAGTTATTTAACTGCTGAACTACTGATTCTTTTTTGCAAAATAGCTCAACCAAACATGGACCTCCGGGCCAGTTTCAAGTCATTTTGACAAACAAGCTTTTTAAAATAAAACATGACCCATATTTTTTCAGAACTGTAAATGTTGAAAGGAGCGTGATGAATTATAACAGTGTGACTTTGACCCATTTTATTCTGTGCATTTTAAATGCATTGTTCTGCTACTTTAAATTGTATTGTTGTGTCTTTAGTCTAATTCAGTCCCATAATATGTCCAAAATGTGTCAATCAGTTGTGCAGGAAGAATCATTTGCTCCTTAGTGAGCAATTTCGAATATAAATTTAAATAATTTTTTTTTGATAATTGGCAAAATTAGGATTTAAGTTTGTTTTCTTAAGATTCATTTAAGTAAAAAGAAACATGAAAATGAAATATTATATTCCATAGATGAATTCTAGAAAGGCTTACAACCTAACTTTGAGTTACAATATGAATATTAAGTTTTCAGAAACCACCTGGACATCCAATGAACTGATGTTACAGGCCTTGCCAGCTAATCAGAAAAAAATGTGAAATGTTTAGCCCCATTGCTTAAGCCAGCAAACCCAAAAAAAGAAGATTCTATATTTTTTTTCTACATTACTTAACTCTGTGAGAATCATGGAATTTAAACAAACTGTTATTGTAGATAAACTACCATTTTCTGTTTGAGCTATTTTCCATTCAAAGTCCTCAAAGACATAGTTGTTGTAATGAATAAAATAATTTAGCACATTAATCACAATTGGTAAATTGATCATGTATTATTTTTAAAGTAATTTACAATACAGGTATGTATTATAACACAATCGCTGATATGAGAGATGCTTCTACATGTTTTAAGAGGTTCAGACAAAATGTATTAAGTATACACCCCAGGTTCATGTCAATAGTGAATCATTTTAAGGATTAAAAAGGTTGTTCTCACTAATCTAAAGGCTTAAGGATATTTTCAAGCGACAAATGTGTAAAAGGTAAGATTTTGGTGTATTAGTGAAAGGACACAACACAGGAAAAAAATATAATCATGCTTTGCTTTTAATCATTTGATAAAAAAGTATTTCAGATTTATTTTTAAACACAATATACAATATCATACCATACATTGTGTGAAACATTTATTAACCCACCTCCAACAACTGGTGGACTTTAACAGATGGACGATAAAAAATAAAATAAACCATCTCTCATGCAGATAGTGCTAAATCTGGCTAACCATTTGGACACAACTAGGACCAAAAAAGCTTGAACATAGCTAACATTAATACTGACAAATTTGTCTGTCAAAACTGCTAACACGTTTGGTCAGGAGAGTCCACACATTAGCACGGTCAGTTACATGGGATCAGGATTTGTTGTCAACTCAGAACAATCAGTGCTGGTCATATTATAGCATGCTACCGACAATGACCCCTACACTTTAGGTGAAGTGCAATGGGTGTAAAAAGAGATGATGGTTTTGTGTTTAACAGTCAGACTTCTGTCTGGTTTATTTGAGCTGTCAAATCTGGCAAAATTAAGCTACTTGTTTACTCTGGAACATAGCAATACCTATGCTTCCGTATTCCTTAGATAACTTGTAAGTATCCTTAGCCTAGAAATCTAGTGAAAACATTGCAGTAGCAAAAGTTTTGCTCTGCAGGTTGGTCTAGCCACTCTCCATTGAAGCATCAGCAGCTCTACCACTGGCTCAGCTAAGTGTAGGCTGGGCCCATCACAGCGCTTTATGTTTGTAGCGAGACGTTGGGTGGGATTAGCACCATTACGGCAGATCTGTGACGGAGCAGAACAACAAAGATGGTGGTGGCTCAGGAAAGGTCTGTTGTCAATACACCAGATATTCTCTTGTTTTTCTGACAAAAACGACAGAAGTCGTCGATGTTGGATGCCATGACTGCTCCGTTGTTCTTCTTTGACAGTGTATGGCGGAGTGCCCCATTGATTGATTTCCATCGCTATGAATATATCACGTTGTTTGTTGCTCTGATTGGTCCTAGCACTGTTCAATTGCGTGCAGAGACAGTTTGAAGGACAATCGTAGATCCAACCCCTAGGACTGAGTTTGTCTATGGGTCGTGACCAGACTATGTATTTATATATATATATATATATATATATATATATATATATATGATGGCTTGCCAGAGGAATGCATCCTATAGGATGGCTCGCCAGAGGAATGCATCCTGTATCCAAGCCTAAAAAGTTTATGTGACCTTTTGGTTTTCAGATTACCGATTTCACATAAAAGCCTTGTAACCCAAGTTAGTTAGCTGAAAACAGACTTTGATTTAAAGAAAAATAAAACATAAGGTTGTCCGTTCAATTTATTACATTTATTAAATCCAAGAACATTTTTGGTTTATGCTTGTGCATCAATAATTTCTCTTTTAAAAAAATTGCTTTTATGTAAAAATATGTAGTTACAAGGTTTTTATATGTCAACAACAAGCCCCTGTAACTGCTGCTCTTCTGGGCACTCGAAACTTTGTGAAAAAAAAAAAAAAAAAAAAAAATTATATATATATATATATATATATATATATATATATATATATATATATATATATATATATATATATATATATGTGTTTATATATGTTTATATAAAAACAATATACATTTATATAAAAAAAGACTCTACTCTAGAGTCTTCTACACATTGGACACCACCACTTCCAGGTAATGCAGGTGCATATAAATTAAAATATATTTTACACTAAACCAGTACTTCTTATTTACAAGCCTAAAGTAGAGAATAAATACACACTGTTATAAACAGCAAAAAGGACCAACTTGAGCTCAAAGCGACAAACAGCAGGTACAAATTTGTGAAGTGATTTGTGGATTGTAATGCCTGATCTAAACATACACAGACTCCCATATAAAACATACATACCACACACTAATGATTGCCGCTTAAGCATGCTTTTGGGAAACTAAACAAAGTACCTATGAGTATCCGTAAACTTATATAAAAGTGGACATGTTATGCAGCTAGGACACCCATTATGATCAGATGTAGGAAGGTCTGCAAACCATTTTTAAGCTTTCAGGTCTATTTCTTGTTTCTCTACAGTTCCAAGGCTTCACTGCGTCATGCTTAATTCAGGAACCCTGTCTGGAAAGTTTGGGAAGTCAGCTGACGTCAGTGAACAGATTTCTATCAGGAGGAAAAATACTTATCCTGATTGTTCCGGGGTCGTTGTGCAAGAGCCCAGAGGGGTGGTTAGCCATGTGAATTCTGTCCATCAGCGTGTTTTAGACAGGCTGCTGTAATTGCAGCTTTAATCATCTGCTCTGGTCCTGATTGCAGGAAACGCAGGGGAGCGTTACATCAGACAAATCTAGGTTCTGAACCTCTTCTGTCTAACAGGATTATTAGGACCGGAGCATACCTGGGAGTTAAAAACAGTCTCACCACTGTTGTGCATTTTGTCCTTGGCCAACCTAATTTCCTATTTTATCCTTTATCCAAGCAGCCAAATGTCAGGAGCCATTTCTTACATCCTTGCTTGCATATCTGCTTAACATGTTATAAAAGATAAAACTTGACCAAAATATTTACTAAAACTTTATGGAAACTGAAGGAATACCTCTTCAATTTGAAGTTGTGGCGCAAATGAAACGGCACTAAAGCTAAATGGTTTGCAGCTCACCAAAAAGAAAAAGTGGCAGATGGAAAGAGATGTGTTCAGGGGTTATATTGACATTCACAAAATACAAAAAGCAACAACGAAAACTTGTAACATGAACCACAGGTGAACACATGTCTAGACTCTACCTGTGCTCAAATGGAAAACAGATTGATGAAGTTGGTGTACATTTTCCTATTTGCTGTAGATGAGTCTAAGAACTGTTTGTCAACATTTGCTTGGATTTCTCTATTGCCCAATACGTGGAAGACTTTGTTCTTTAACATACAAAAAACGTGTTTTCTCTTTTTTGTCAAAGGAAATAAAAGCAATTCACAAACACTAGTGTGTTCAATAAATAAAAAACTATTATAAAGACAGTTTTAAAAAAGGCACACAAAAAGTCCTTTGACAAATGGTACAGAAATAAGTAAACACTTTCTCTTGCTATACAAATGTGTCTCCATCAGTAGATCTTACTCTATGCTACTTCAAGATCTTATATCTGTAGGAAAAAAAAAACATCTTAAGGTACAAAACTTCTCTCAGTAGTGTCATTGTCCATATAATGCCAGTCGAGAAAAGGAGCCATTTTCCAAACTGGCTAAAATCCTTCAAGTTCCACTCCAGTCCATCAAGACTAAAATGTTCGCAGCAAATAATTCCTGAGAACTCTGAAGCCACCTCAGTGAAACTGTCCAACTGTGTCTGGCTTCAAACACCCAAGTGCAAGTTGCCCCTGTGCGGGCCAAAACTAAGCCCTTGCTTCTGTCAGCTTGTTAAAAAGCACAGCTGCAAGAGGGTATCTCCCTCTTTTCAAAAAAACTTTCAAACCACCATGAGAGCCTGTTTCTGGAACCCCTATGTGTCTGTGGGTGAGGCCTCGTGCGTCACAATCTCTATTGCCGTCATGGGTTCGATCATGCCGTCTTCTTCCTCTGCCTGACTGTCCAAATAGTCTGGAGGAGGGGAACTGGAATTTGCAAGACTATCCTCCACCTCTATTTCTTCCTCTTCTCCTTCTTCATCCTCCCCATCGCAGTCTTTTTCCATCCCGTCCAAGTCTTCCTCCTCCAATGTCAAGTCAAATTGAAATTTCTCCCCTCCTGCTTGTCCTCCTGTGCCTCCGCTGTGTCCATGTGTGCCGTGGTCATAAAAGGGCGGGGAGGGACTTTGGGGAATCATGCTCTGGTACCAGTTTCTATTGTCTTCTAATGTGTCCAGAATGTCTTGAGCATCAGGGTGAACCAAATCAGCCCAGGTCTCCCACAGGGGGTGCACGATATAGTCAATAAAACCCACCTAACAGGGGAAAAAAAATGCGTTAAACGGTTTTTCTTTTGTTTTGATGCACAATATGTTTGTACTTCTATGATTTTCTATTGTGGCATGCATACCTGGCTCTTCTCCACGGAGGCGGTGTGCTTATCACACATGGGGCTGATCTCCATTCCCCTCTCCCTCTCTCTGTCTCCCTGGTGGAAGAACTCCTCCATTATACGGTCAGTCCACTGACGGTATAGTTCCAAGGACTTCGTGGGGTTGCTCAGATCGGCACAGTGTACCATGTTACGCAGCACCTAGAGAGAAACATAAAATATTGAAAGGTTAGATAAAGTTAGGAGAGCTTAAACGTTATCTGTATAATCTAGAGGAAGGTTCTTGTTTCTCTTTTTCTTTTACTTTGAATGTAAGACGTACCTGTATCCTGTCTGTGTAATTGTCTAGCAGCAGCACTCCGGAGCTGGTCACCTTCTTGGTTTCAACCATAGTCTTCAGATCAGCCAACAGACTCATGTGTTTGGACATATCAGTAGCCAAAACCTGCAGAAGACAAGATAAAGAAAACCATTTTAGTTCGGCAATAATAGTATGTAATGGATCAACCAATTTGTCTGGTTTCATGGAGCTCAAAATGCTGTCCCTTCCCCGCATGTTTCTGCACACTGCCACTCAGCAAGAGGAAAGTGTAGAAGCTTATTTTCAGCCAGCTAACAAATTTGGAACTATTTCCAGTTGCAATTTTTTTAAACATTATTATATGTTAATACCATCATACTACAAAAAGCTCATACCTGCCCATACAAACTTTCAAATAAAAATATCTTACCATGTCGATGACCATTTTGCGAAGGGACTGTCTCTGCTTCTTTGTGAGGTTGTGGAAGATGTCACAGTTGTCTTCCTGTAGCAGCTTAAAGCCCACAGCCAAATGATGGTTCTCCAGGACAGACTCGTCGTTGTACATCAGGGCCAGCTCAGAGTCTGGGTAATCAATAAAAATAAGTTTGTTTATAAAGAAAAACATTTATTCAATGTTCCTATAATCAAGTCAGAGGAAACAGAGTGTAAAGGGCTCCTTGTTCTGCGTCATTTCAAACTTACTGGTATTGATTAGGAATTGGTTTGATACTCCAGGATGATCGACATCATGGATTGCTGCAGCAAAGATGGCCGCTAGGATCTCAAGATCTGTGAAGACAGCCTGTTGAAGACACAGGAAAAAAGGAATTTAGCTATTTCTTATAGTAACTTGATGAACAAGAGGCAGACAGCAGGCATACTATCACATCGGCTACTCTAAACAAGGGAAAGCTGTTTAAAGTGCATGCATGAAAAACTAGTTCAGACTGCATACATCACTTTTACAGAAACACTTACATCCAGGGCGGGAGTAGAGAGAAGGATGTGTGTTGACTGGGCTACGTCAGCAGCGTGCAGACTGTTATGGTAAGCCACATCTGCATGGTAATGATCCTCCAGTGTCATCATGTAGGCCACAAACGTATCAGCTGGAATCTTAAAGGTCTTTAGAAGATCTCGCTCCTGGAAAAGTGGAAAATCGTGGATTAAATTAAGCAGCATTTACAATAAGATAAAAACAGAACTTGGCTTCTTCTTCCTTATGTACTCTTCATTATATGGCGTGGATAAAGAAAGTGTCCTTACTTGGAAAATGGCGTACATGATGCAGGTCAGAGGTCGGCTGTTGGAGAACTCCGAAACCGTAAAGATGTTTAGACCCCATTTGTTCAGATCCTCCAGCTCCTTGGACAGCTGCTCCTCTTTATCGGTCTTGACGCCAAAACGCGATATGCTGCTGTTGGACAGCGATGATCCATGGGAAACCTTCTTAACCCCGCTAATCTGTGTCATCAGCTGCTGTTTCTGTTTCTTCTTCTCTCGCGTTTTGGATGTCGGCGATGGGATCTCCACCTCATTCTGTTTGTCTGTGTGAGGAAACAAAAAACATGAACATTTGTGTTATTTGCAGACTCGTTCTGCTGTGTGAGAATCCAGATGGTCTGCGTAGGAGGTTCAGAAAAAAAAAATCCAGGTGTACAGCAGACACCTGCAGCAGCATAGTTGGCTTGTTCATTCATCGGGTCCCTCCACTTATTCTTTATTCATTCCCTTTTACCCACCTGCAGTTTGTCTGATCTTACTGTGTTCAACCACCCAACCCAGTTCTCTGCACAGCTAAAGCAGCACATAAAGCATAATTTAAAAACATGTGGACCTTCTCTCCGTATCATGCCTTTTCTGTTTGGTCAATCATTCAATTCAACTGTGTTAAGTGTAGAAATTCACCAGTTAGGGTTTTAGTTTCAGGCTTTTAGTTTTAATCCATATAATAAACATAAAAAAGGAAACTAAAATCTTAACAGGCAAGATCACTGATCAGAGTCAATCAGGAGACAATTGGTCAAAAACTTGGTACATCTCCATTTTGGTTCCTACTCCAATTAACAAAGGTACAAATAATGAAGACTAAAAGCATTGAAGAGTTGGATTCTTTGATTTATGAAAAAAATGTTTGTTTAAGCCGCAGACTTGTCTATCAAGCCTCAACTCATCGCTGGCCCATCGGCCTTCCCCTGTGGAGGATTATTCAATTAGCAGCTGTAATTTAAATAAGCACTCTCCCTCTCATCCACTGCAGTCTCTGCCTATCTCTGTGTCTTTCCCTTTCTCACTGTTCTTGACTAGTAATTTAGAATCACAGATTAAATGCTCTCTGACGTGCTGTGTGGGAAAATGAGGAGAAGGGCAATATCATAACCTAATTTATAGCAAGGAGATTTTATTCATGTCTGTTATTCCTTTCTACTTCATACTGTTTACACATAGATTAGTATTCTCCTTTTACTTTGTTATTCTTCTCAATTAAATGTCAAGGTTTGGTTGAAAATGTATCCACAAAGGATGTACTTTCAGTCTAGCGTTGCTATTTTTCTCTACAAACAACAAAAACAAGCAAATCGATTAGTCACGCACTGTTCCCACTTTTCCAGGCCATTGCCAATTTCTGGCCTTTAATGCCAATTGCAATTGTTTTCCTGAAGGTTTATACAATGAAAGTGGGGGAAAAAACGGTGAAGGTTCTTTGATAGAGGTAGTGAGTATGTGTTTTTAACATTTATCAGGGTTTAATTAAGCCATTCAAAAAAAGTTCACCAAAGTACATGCAGTCAATTGATTTTCCTTAGTTCCTAATTTAAGCGTGTTCTGCTGCTGGCCATTCAAAGGGAATTCGTCCTGAGTGGGGCGCAGGATCAAGAGGGCAAAAAAGGGCACATGTCAATAGTTCGCATGTTGCCGGCCAGCAGCCTTTCATGGAACACCAGAAATGAATTAATACAATTCTAAGATGGTAATTGATCCAGAGACATCAGTTTTTTTTTTACTTAAACAAAGAAAGCAGATGGGCAGCAATAAACTGAAAGGATTCACGGTGGATCTTTGAAGGAATTATGCAGCCCAAATCATGCTGGATAATTTCATTTCTCTGTTTCTGTATCTATGCTTTTGGAAAGATAACAGAAAACAAACATCAGTGCGCTGCTGATGTGACGGTAGTGTTCATGGATGGCCGAATTTACGGTTCTGTTGGTCAGCTGAGGACACATCAGGCCAGCTGTGCTGCTTTAGTCGTTAATGTGGGCCTGTCCTTTCTGTTTTTCTACCTTCAGCGGTGTAAAATCGGTCACCATCTCTCTTGTCAGGTCAGCGAGAGGGGGTGGGAGAGGTAAAGGGACAGCAAGGTGTCCCCACTGACAGAGATGCATTAAGATCTGAATGAGTCACCCAATCTGCTGAGCTTATCTCACTGCTAGCGAAGGGGGTTCCTCTGTAGATCTTTTTTTCTGTCTGCTCTCAGCTCCCTCCCTCACTTGTTTGTCTGGAATCCTCCATTTTCCTCACATAATACAGCACCTTTTAATCATTTTCTTAGTCCTGAAACCAATATCTCACTGTAGTTGTTGTGATGTCTTATATATACAAAATAATAATTATTAGGGAATGTTTTCTTTTTGCATTTGTTTGATTATATTCCAGTCTCAAAAACACAATTAATGTGCAATTCATATAGCAACAAACTCATCTTTTTTTCCCCTCAGTTTGCCCCTTTTACATCTTAAACTGGTATATAACTTTTTTTGGCCCGAATAGCTTGAGAAATATTTTTAGAATAATTTTAACTAGTTCTCTAAACATTGGAGGGAAGCTTGATGGCGCAGTATTTTTTACTGGTACGCCCCCACAGTGAAACCAGCCAGAACAACTTGCACAGCTCATCATGTAAGATACAAAATGAAGCCTCCACAAATACAGTGTTCAAGCATGTGTTAAAATGAACCACTTAATACTTGTAGATTTGTTACCTTTAATTGAGGTCATTATAAAAGCCACAAACAAATGTCTTTGATAAAAACTATTATTGTGAGTTTTGATTACACATGATTTTTATTATTTTACTTTATTATTATTTTTTTACCTAGGAAGGTGTTGGAGATGAATTCGGAAACCTGATTCCCAGACCGACTCATCTCGGATAGGTGCGTCAGCTCCCGGTTCAACATTCTCTTAAACTGCAGGAGAAAAGAGGAGGGGAGAGAGAGGAATATGTCGTCACTTTCCAAATTGGGGGAAACCTGGCAAAGATTATATTACAAAATATCTTCAAAATCCAACAGCTCCAAGTTTAATTTAATCAGGTCAAGAATGCCATTCAATTACAGCCTACAATCAGTGGGGGACACGGTGTATTTTCCCCTCCATTTACCCTGGAATTAATTATGATGCAACCAGTATTTGAGCAACCAGCGGGGGGCTGGCAGCTTTTAATACCCCTTTTAAAGTCTCCACAGGAACCAATTTCCAGTTTTATTAAACACATTCACATTTTCAGGAACCTATCCGGCCAGTTGACTGCGTCAGCGTGGAGGAATTTTAATGCAGGCAAGAGGAAATTTTGCACGGGCGTTCCTGATATCCTTTTTGAGATTTTCTCCATACATTTGGAACCATTGCAGACGGAGAAAACAGTTTCAGGTGAATAGATGCATCTGATGGTAAATGGACACCCAGGTAGATCTGCAGCAGCAGATGTTTATGACAGGTTGATGCATGCGCGTGCACACACATATAAACAGAGATACAGTTCTGCAGAGGGCTCAAGATGGAGCCCGGGCCTCAAAACACTATTCTGTCTGAGCCCCATCCACCCCCAGGATGGAAATGTTTTCAGATCGAGCACCACACATTAAAAGTGAAACTCCATGAATGCACCCGAGGTCAATTTTTCCTTTAAAATATACATCTAACATGAAAGCCAAGCAGGAAAGAGGGCTACGATAAAATGAGTGCGGCATCCCAGCGAGATACGTAGTTAAACACAACACACCTTGATGTAACCCCAAGACACCGACAGCAGGTAGTTGGCTTCAGGCATTTTGGACCCCGTTGTTTCGTTCCTACACAAAGCCAGAACTGTGATCCAATGGAGGAAAAAAATACTGAAGACTAGTAGGATTTCTTTTTGGCACCAAAAGAAGAAAAATCTCCTCTTCTCCCCTGGCGTTTTCTCTTCTTGACGGCAAAGAGAGCAGCTTTATGATGGCTCATTCTCCCTCTCAGCAGAAAAGGGCCAGCTCCAAGTCTCCATGCTTGCAGATGGCGGAAATGGATAGATGTCTGGAAAAATCAGCAAGAAGATCCAGCAGTATCGGCTTGAGCAGAAGCAGCTCGAGCCGTGAGCTGGGGACTCTCGGCGCACTGATGAATAATGGAGATGAAGCTGGGAAGGGAGGAGGGGAAAACAGCGATGGAGACAAGAGGAGGAGGGAGAGAGGCAGCGATGTTCATCTGATTGGAGGGGGGGTTCCTCCGCTGGATTTGTCTCGCCTCGCTGCTCTCTCTTTAGCTCTCTCTCCCCCTCCTTTCCCTGCTTCTCCATGTTTTTCCCCCCTTTTCCATCTCTTTTTTTCCTCTCGCTAGATCCTGCCAGCCATAGCAACACTCTTTTCAAAGCCTATGATTTGACAGAAATGGGGAGAAGAGGGGGAGCCCTAATTACAGCCTTAATGAAGTTTTCAAGCAGGGTATCACTCAGATATAAGTTCCAAGTTTTCCCCCAAATAATTTACATCCTTTTCAATTTTCAGCCCTTTTAATCCCCCGATTTAAGGCACTTATATCAAGTCATCCAGGGAATGGTATTGCAATTAGGAACCAAAACAAACCTCCTCCTTTACAATGAAACAATGAGTCACGTTTTGAGGAATGCGAGTCTACATGAACTGTATTTTTAATCGTGATTATCTCCATTATCACCCCCTCCTCTTCATCTCCCCTCTTCTTGAGTCCTCTGTTGTCTCCTGACAACCAAGTGCGGCAGCCATTCTTTAGACCTCATAAGCCTGTTCATTATCTGCATCCCATAATAATATTGGATGCCAACAGTGTGTCTTTGGAGGGCTATTTTTAACGAGGAGAGTAGGAAAGCTGGTCGGAGAAGGTGAGAAACAAAAAAGACGAGAAAGAGCGGAGAGATGGCGTATAATTGTCTCCATCCACAGTTTAGGGGACATCATCCCACGGCTTCGGTGTCTGGCTGTGAGAGGAGTGTGTGGGCCAATTATCAGAACACCCGGACACCATAGAAACAGGGTTAGGAACCTGGTGCAGATATTATTTTTGTTTTATTTGTTTGTTTAAAGGAAAAAGGAGGAGAGATGCAGGAGAAGCTTTCCCTTTTTCTTCATGCGGTGAAACTGCTGAGCTGTCACGAGGACACACCACACACATTGCCTCTGCTTGCATCCACGGATGCATGCAGTATGCCCTGTTCCCTCCCTCTACCTCATCAATCCCTGACTCTTTACCATTAATGAGTCAATTTTCCAACAGCAATCAATCTCTCTGCCTGCCTTGCTGACAGAATCAATAAGCTGTCCTCGGTGCAGGTCCTGCAATGTACAAGGCTGGGGCCACCTGACTGGCTCCATATGCGCCTTTAAATCCAATGCTGTTTGTTCAAATTGCGGAATATGAGTGGGAGATCAAAGCTTTCCTGATAGGGTTCCAGATTATCCTCCCACTGAGGGAAACAACCAGAAGTTAGGAGGTAGATGCAAGGAAAAGAAGAAAAAAAAGGAGGAGGTAGCCATTATATAATAGCTCACATCATAATGTTTCAGAAAACCAGAAATAACAGCGGGGGATGTCTCTCTGCAATGTGTCAGAGAACTGTGCTTTGCTGGAGGCTGCAATAATGCCTTAGTTTGCAGAAATTTACTAAACCAACCAGAGTTGCTGTTAGTGTAAAATACAGTTGATGCTCACTTGTAACATGCGGCTTTTATAGACATGCTGTCACTGAAGAATGTTAAAAAAAGTTCTGTAATTCTTTACAAAAATGAAACTCATTGTGAAGATACATTACACGGACTGAAGTGTTAAACATCTAAATAGAAAGTTAGGTGGAAGAAAAAAGTGTGGCAGTGAAAAAAGTGTGGCTGTTTATTCCTGCTGCAACACCACTGGAAAACCGCAAAATCATGAAGGAAAGCCCATTTGAGGGTTTGGGAGAGCTTCAGAAGGTATAGAGTGCAGCTCGAGTCGGTGCTTGAAGAGCCATCACACACATATGTACCCATGGCATGGGGTATAACCATTGCATTCCTCGTATTAAGCAACTAAACCAGACACACTGTCGGAAGAACTTTTAGGAGATGCATCTGTACATTTACAATACTGTAGTAGCAATATTGCAAGCATGTGTATTTTAAGTTCATAATAGAACTAATGAACTAAAAGGAGGGGAAGTGTTTATTTCCAACTGACACTGAAGCAAGATCCAGTTTAACACATCCTTTGACGATTGCTTTTCATATCCATGTCTTCTAATCCCATACTTCTTAATGTTTTTCTCCATGCTTACAGGGGTTGGGCTGATTCAGTAGAGAGCTGCTATGACAGAGGCAGAGAAGGTGAATGGAGCCTGTGGCATTTTAGTTTGACCGGCATGGGAGGGCGGGTGAGGACGTGCACGCACGCACGCACGCACGCATTTTACTATGCCTAACCCAGACACTTTCTCTAAACCTAACCATTACTGATACATGCCTAACCCTAACCTTAACCTAAACCTAATTCACACAATACCTCTAAACCTAACTAGTAGAGTTTAATAGCTAGTTAAACATTGTGGGGACCAGGCAAAATGTCCTCACAACTACAAATGTCCACACAATGCTGGTGGGCTGTCAAAGGTTGGTCCTCACAAGTATAGCTATATATGTACACACACACACACATACACACACACACACACACACACACGCACACACACGTAACGCTGAGCTCCTACATTTAGATGTGATTTCATCAGACAGCTCGCTATGCAGGGCAGCCATGCGGACAGGTAGGCCTGGACGGAGTCCCCCCTGACACGAGTCATAGTATCTATTCACTGCTTCCACTATAACAAAATATTGAGCAGGGGCTGATATGAGATTCGGAACCTCTGGGCACTCTGGCACGTTCTCTGGCATCTCCTTGTAAGGACTTTATGAATAACATGAAAGGACATTTTTTATTTTTAGCCGTTTTTAAAAAGCTAAATTGTCCAAACTGTCCCAAATCTACACAATATTTCCTTCTTTTGTTTAGTTTGCTGATCTTTTTTATTTACATTGTGCTCAGTGCTATTTTGTCGAATTATGTGGTTAATTCTGACCCCATTACTATTTCAAATAATAAATTACACAAAAAAAAAGGAATCAACACTAAATTCTGTATTCAAACTCTGAGCATTCTTTACTTTGAACATTTCCACCAGGCAGAAGTTGAGTCTAAAAGCCACTAGTGGGTGCCCTACACTACATACTGCAGGGAAGCCTTCACTGAAGGCTTTGTAGAGCTTGCAGATAACTTAATTAAAAGTCTTTGCATACAATGTAGAAACAGGGTTTTGAACAAGAACCATGCAGCATAATAAAAAAGTTTTTTTTCACTTGACCTAAAATTAATTCCCCCCTTACATTTCATGAGCATTCACGATTGTTTCCACTTTTGCATTTACATGTTCTTGTTTACCAAATTTGGCAAGTCTGTGGTTTATTTCCCCTTTGCTTGGCTAAATGACGCAAGCTGGTAATACTGGCACCAAAGTGACTCAAAGTGACATAATTCTGTAAAGATCAGGGGAAGAGTCTTGCATAAATTCGGTAGAGGAGCAGAAGAAATACTACCTCTCACCTCCTCTGACTCACACACTCATGCTGTAGTGTTTAAAAGACTCAGAGTATTCATACATCTTCTTCCCCATATTATGCAGTACAATGCATTAGAAAAAACCCACTTCCATAGCAAGACAGAAAAACAACGGAGAGATACAGTAAAAAAGGAACACATTTTCACAGAAGTTGCTGAAAATAGCTTTCAGGATTTGACCTAACTGGTTGCAAAACTTCCCTCAAACTGCAATATTTCACCTATTAAATGCCAAACTGAAGATATTTCTCCAATTAAATTATTTTCAAATAAAGTATTGAGCACAGTGCAAAACTATCCTGATTCTTCCTTCTAACCCAGCATGACCCCGAGATGAGTTTTTAGCCAACACATATACCCCCTCTCTGCTGGGGTTGTTTAAATTTTTGGATCTATTAGTTTTAATCTGTCTGAGCTAAATATAATTAGAATACGACATGTTTTCCTTATTATTTTGCATCCTTTTGTTAGACAACACAAACCACTCCAGACAACAGACAAGCACAGTCCGTCTACTACTCCATGTGCTATTTTTGTTTCATCAAACTGTTCAATTGTTTGTAATATTGCCACTTTATGTCATTTGTGGCACGACAAATAAGACTAAATCTAATTAAAAACTTAATCTCAACTTTGTTTTCTTTAAATTCCCGGCAAGTAAACATTAAGTTATTTCCATTAACAAAAAGCACACCAGGAAGGAGCTCAGCCCATTTATTTCCATTTAGAGTATTTTCACCAACACAAATTGTGTTGGTGTTTAAATAAGAATTCTTGAATGCTGAATCCAGAAACAGATGTGTCTTTTACCTAAAAATATTGATACAATATGATGAATAAAATAGTAGGTTGTATTTGCAGAAGGTTGAAAACAAAAGTTTTACATCAAAAAAGTCTGCAATAACCAAAGAAGCTGCTTTTAAAAGACTTTTGGATTTATCTTCCAATGCTGTGGAAGACGTTTAAAGTCCTTCTGAGAAAACCACTTTATTTAACCACTTTGTTTTCCAAAAAATGAAATAACAGCTTCTGAAGCAGTTTTAGCATTTAAGTCCTCTAAGTACCTCTGACAGCATGAAATTCAGGAAAACTCACCTTTTTCCAAAAACTTAGCTTCCCTAACTTCTTGTCTTTTCTGTCAAAGCAGCAGGCACCCATTATTGCTGAGCGCGAAGTGCAGAGCTGAGCAGGGCGTCCGTCCGTTAATGAATCTGTCTCGCTCTGACTACAGTATGAGTAAAAGGACTGAGCCCCGGCTCTTTGACTCGGGGAAATGCCACAACTCTGGTGAGTCACTTTGAGCTGCGAAGTCTGACTCGGCTTTACCTCACACCCCATGTATGTGGAGCAATGACTGAATTTGTTTGAGAGTGTGCGTGTGGTAGAGAGAGATCTGCCTTACGCAAACTCCCCTTATGGGGCAAGGCCCGCCTCTACTCTCTTCGCTCTTTTCCAGCCTGCTCCTTCCCCAGCAGCTGGCGGCCACAGCTCTAATGTTTATGCTGTCAATATCTCACTGATCAATCTGATGAAAAGAAGGCTTGAATTTCCTGGAAAAGGGAGACGCGAGGCAAGTTTTTCTTTCTTTCCTGGAAGTAAAAATTTATGTAAACTAATCAACATCTTAGTAAAACGGGCTTATACCAGCAGCTTCCTGTACATGATCCACAAATCAGTATTAAAGAATATGATTTTGCCTTTAATGTTTCAGCTGTCTGTTTATTCACTCACCAGCCACTTTATTAGGAACACCTTGCTACCACCAGGTTGGACCCCCTTTTCCCTTCAGAACTGCCTCCTTCTTTATGGCATACATTCAACAAGGGCTTTTGGTTGATTTTAAAATGATCTCATAGTGGCTGCAGATTTGTCAGCTGCTGTTTCCAATCTCCTTTTCCACCATATACCAAAAGTGCTTCACCAGGTGTACCTGATAAAGTGGGCATAGCTTTTAGCGTAAAAAGGGCCTTTGTTTTCCCTATGTTGAAGTGATGTAAGCTTATCGGGTAAATATGATTAAAAGAAATTGAGAAAAAAAAGAATAGATGTGCAAACAAATCTAAACTTGAAATAAAAAATTCAGACAAATATTTTTTTCTTAAACTCTTCCGAAGGTGTCGAAGTAAAACTCTTAAATCTTTTCAGAATGTACATGGATTCATTGATTCATTTCGTAATTTCTGGCTACATACTCGCTTTGGACCATCTCTCAAGGCATTTTTGTCCAGTTACGTTGAAGAATCAGCCCCCAACTTCTGCATCGTAATGAAAACACTTTCATTCTTGATTTTAGTAGACAACCTTTTAAACAGGGGGTAAAAACTCGAATGAAGCTTATTTATTCCAGAATACAGTCAAAACCTGTATGTCAAAACAATGACTGGAGAAGTTGGTCAAAATATTAAAATAAATAATCTAAGAT
The DNA here is from genome assembly GCA_963556495.2 of Valencia hispanica. Lineage (NCBI taxonomy): Eukaryota > Metazoa > Chordata > Actinopteri > Cyprinodontiformes > Valenciidae > Valencia > Valencia hispanica. Next base: position 46,997,924 of record OY747705.1, on the reverse strand, counting down.
TGTACAATGTATGTATGAATACATCAAGTGACTGACTTTTATTACAGTAAAGTAAGTTTTTCAACGGAAATGGTTGGACAATGATGTCACCCTGTCAAAGTATTAGGATATTTTGGTTAATGACTGCGTATTTAATCATAAACTAAAGGATGAGTTAATATGCTAAAACTAAATCTTAGCTGCACGCTCAGGCATCAGGTCCAGTTACATGGACATAAATCAATCTGAAAAGCTGCAAACAAATGAATTTATAGTACTTAAACATTTGTTTCCTTCTATAAAACTACGCCTGAAGGGCTTTACTTAAGCTCTACCCTCACCATCTTCGCATATGGCCTGTCCACTAGTGTGTCCTCTGTTGTTGACTTGGCTGTCTCTGACCACTACTGTGTGTTTTTTAAAATCACCTGTTTTACCCAAATAGAAACTTCTGTCAGGAAACGTCATCTAACCCCTGAAGTGGCTGCAGGTTTTCTTGAAGTTTTTAATAAGTTTCCTCCTGTACCTTTATCTGCCCCCTGTGATTTTATCGTGAATGATTTTAACAGTAGGCTTCAATCCGCTCTCGACCTGCTGGCTCCACTAAAAGTTGTAAAAACTCATTCAAAACATACTATACCATGAAGAAATGAAAACCTTAAGAAATTAAAGAGGAGCTGCAGGGTGGCAGAAAGGAAATGGAGGAAAAACAAAATCAAAATAAATCATCAGATATACATAGAACATCTCAAATCATACAATAACGCTGTAAGAGATTCCAGAAATGCATACTTCTCCAGAATCATCTCAGAACATGAAAAGAATCCCAAAATTCTGTTTTCCACCATTGACAACATTCTTAATCATACCTCTACTGCACTTCAGAAAACCCCCTCAAACACCCTGTGTGAGGAGTTCGCAGACCACTTCAGAGGGAAGGTAGACACCATCAGATGTAAGATTTTATCCTCTCAAAGTAACATGGTTTTAGACAAATCTGAGTGTGTGTCTTTACCAGAGGAAACACTGGACAGTTTTGTCCTGGTGGAAGCTGGGACCCTTGATAAAGTTTTCTCGTCAGTGAGGCCCACTACAAGTGCCCTGGACCCGATTCCTACACAGTTTTTAAAGCAATTTTATGAATCTTTTAAAGACGAGATTTTAACCATGATGAATTGCTCCCTTCAGACTGGGGTCTTTCTTGCCGCCTTTAAAGGGGCGGTAGTGAGGCCCCTGCTGAAGAAGAGCAATTTAGATTTTAATGATTTAAACAACTTCCGACCGGTATCTAACTTACCATTTTTAAGCACAGTTTTAGAAAAACTTGTTTTAATTCAACTTAATGATTTTATTAACGCTCATAATGCCCTAGATAAATTTCAGTCTGGTTTTAGGGTAAACCACAGCACAGAGACAGCTCTTTTAAAGATTTTAAATGATTTTAGATTAAATTATGATGCTCAGAAGGTGACAGTGCTGGTTCTACTGGATCTAAGCGCTGCCTTTGATACAGTGGACCACACTATTCTTTTAACCCGTCTAAAACAGATCGGCCTCTCTGGTGCTGTTCATAAATGGTTCACATCCTATCTCACAGACAGGACTTTTATGGTAAGTTTAGATACCTGCTCCTCTAGGGTCCATAGGATTACATGTGGTGTGCCCCAGGGTTTGATTTTAGGCCCAGTGCTTTTTAACCTTTATATGCTCCCTCTTGGCAGTGTCATCAGAAGACATGGAGTTAACTTTCACAGTTATGCTGACGATACACAGCTGTACATCTCCATGCCTCCTGATGACACACGGCCAATGGACGCACTTTTTAACTGCATTTTAGACATTAATTCCTGGATGGCAGAAAACTTTCTCCAGCTCAACCAGGACAAAACGAAGTTTTAGTCATCGGTCCTGAGGCTCAGAGAGAGAAACTTTTACCAAAACTACAATCACTGTCTTTTAATCCTTCTTTACAAGTGAAGAAACTGGGTGAGATTTTTGACTCTGAGCTGACTTTTATTCCTCACATAAAAAACATTATTAAAATAGGTTTTTATCACTTAAAGAACATCGCCAGAGTCCACCCCATTCTCTCTCTGGCCAATACGGAGACACTGATGCTTTTATCACCAGTAGGATTTATTACTGTAATGGCCTGCTTTCTGGTCTTCCCAAAAAGAGTATTTTAGGTGTACAGCTTTTACAAAATTCAGCAGCATGTGTCCTGACGAAGACAAGGAGGCGGGAACACATTACTCCGGTCTTAGAATCACTGCATTGGCTCCCCGTATGTCTTAGGATCGATTTTAAGGTTCTTTTAATAATTTTTAAGTGTCTTAATGGTCTTGGGCCTTCTTATCTTTCGGAATTTCTTTCACCGCATGAACAGTCGCGGTCTCTGCGAGGTGGGGGTACCAGCCCTCCCTCCTCTGGGCTCCCTGGGTCAGTGCCTTGGCTGCTGCTGTTGACCTGCTGCTGCCGTCTTAGATGGCTCCCATGAAGACGTTTCCTGGCTCATCTGTACTCAGCCCGTTTTGCTTTTGTCTGTTGCTTTTATGTGTGTGCGTGCATGCGAGATGGGTTGGGGGGGTATAGCTGTGGTGATGTTTTTTTTGGGGGGGGTTTTGGGAAAGGGGGGGGGATTGTGGGTCATTTTTAATCTGTAAAGCACTTTGAGAGGCGTTGTTGTGGTTTGAAAAGCGCTTTATAAATAAAGTTTGATTTGATCTGATTTGATAACAGAGAGGGGATTGCAGCCTTGACAGACGAAAACATCCAAGCACACAAACAGACCTCGTTTCATCTATGTCAGTGCTGCAGAACAAAGAGGACAGTCACGTACAGCGAACCCTCAGCAGCAGGAGCAGCCCCTATGTCTCACCTTGGAGCTGCAGCCATAACCTCTTGCATTTCACTTCCCCCTTTTTCTCGCGTTTCATAAGCTGCCGGAGCTTCAATTACAGTTTTTCCATCCGTAGTATAATAGATGCACAAGGGTCACATTTGCTGATTAGCCCATTCTTGTTAACAAAACCAGGTTGGGTGTGGCAGCCTACATCAGAGAAGGGGGCTCAAGAGTTATGTAAAGTTTTTTTGAGGGAGACTACACTGCAGTTAGTGCAGACACACGGCACACATAAGCACAGCAGCACACATGCACATAAAGTTCACAAACATTAGATGAAAACATGCTTTCTGAAAAGCTTCTTTTGGTTACATGTAAGAACACATCGACTCTCACGCCAAAGTCACAGCTATAGAAAAACCTCGTAACGCACAATGAGGACATTATGACATCTGATATGCTTCACCGTGGACTAGGAATTTCTCATAATTACTAACACTCCTAATAATCTACTAAAGATCATATATCATCATACTTAAGAGCCAGAAACCATATAAACATTAAAGGGATAAAGGGAGTGCAAGGCATTGATAAATCACAACCAAACTGAACATTATTTTTTTGAAGTGGGAGAAAATTTTCAAAATAAATTTGACCAAAAAGGACCTTTTGACCCTATTAAAACCAGTAAACACTTCCATATGTTGATATGTTTTTGAAGGCCCCATTTTTAGGTTTGTGACTTTATGACAGTTGTTAGAAAACTATAATTTCATTTAAAAAAAAATCCACATAATTTTACTAAAAAGCTTATCTATGCACTAAGTTTTGTTAATGGTTATCTAACAAATGGAAACTTAAGAGAAGGACCAAGCCTGAAGGACAAGAGCTCATGCACAGCTCATGCTTTGGCTAACACAGGTATCCGAGCAGGGCATAAGCCATGCAGTGGGTTTTTTCTTTATGTCCCGTTACAACAAAACGTCTGACAATGTCTGATAATCATATTAGATCAATACTGCTTCTCTAAAAAAAGTACCTCCAGCTTTAGTTGCAGCTTGTTTTTTTCTGCATCTCAGATGTCTGACACAGTGTTCATCTGGAGCTACATTTCAACCTACCTTCTTATTCAGAATTTCATTTCGTAGTGACATGCTGAAGTTGTTTTGGGTACAATATTGGAACAATGTTGGTCAGAACTGGATCAGAAATTACAATGTCAACCTGACAGTTGAAAAGCTTCTTTTTTTACACAAGGTGTTTGCCTGTGTGTCTACATACAGGCTGACTAGGTTTACAACGGAGCACTTTTAAGACCCTGGGGTAGGATGCCGGTTTGTTATCTCTCAATTCTACTGCGCTCATTTATCCTGTAGTTCCTTCTGACTTCTTTCTCCTCAATGGACAAATCGCAACATACGTTTTTTTTAGTAGGTGAAATTCGACCTGCATATTTTGCTGTCTCTACATTTGTATTGGGTGCCCATAATTCCTTTTGGTCACTGGTCAAAAACCTTTCCCTGCCTTTTGTTTCCTTTTTATCCAAGCTTGTTTAACTCTCAATTTTGGTCATGGAAATGCTCATAACAAACTGTGAGCTAAAGGCCTAAGAAAGACGTAAAAAGAAAAGCAATCTAAAAAAGAAGGAACACAAAAAGAATGTAGATCATGATGCAAGTACTAATAAAATAATAACAATATGACAAGTTGTTCTACTATTTTCCTTTATGCTTGCTTAGTTGATGAAAATGTTGCGTTAGGATTATATTGGCAATCCAACGTGTCTAATGTGTTTTTTAGGGGGAAATCCCCAACATAACTATACCGACATTACTCTATTATTTCAAGATTTTGGAAATTCTGGACTTGGTTGGACTCCTGAATCAATTCAGATTAAAACAGGCCAAAACCTGTCAAAGTGTGTGTGATTGGAAAAAGTGCAAATATCTCACTATCATGTCAGATAAGACCAAATCATGGCAAAAAACAGGGAGAGAGACCAGCAGAGATAATGTCCTTTGGAATATACCTGTATTATTCAGTTCTGACATGCTGTTATCCTAAAAAAATTATTTTTTCAGTGATTTAATAAACGTTTATAGAGAGTGCAGTCCAGCTGACATTCAGTGCTGGTTATTTGTGTGGATGACGAAAGCAATAGGATAAACAAACACCACCATTAACTCTCCAAATGAGTGTGATGGGATGTCTATTGTAATCTGCATAGAGCGCTGGAGATCCGGATGGAGACAGGAAGAGAGAGTCATTCTGCCCAGCGGTCTGCAAGGATCCCTCACACACTCATTCTCTTTGACACACACAACTGTTCTTTCTCTTCCTCTTGAGTTTATTGTGTTTGACCCGCTGTGGGAGCTCTCACATCCTGTTGTCCAGTTTTATGAGAAATAACAAGGTTTTCCTCTCAGCTCACGAGACAAATTGTTTTCACGTCTTGTTCTCACCTTAACTATCAGATATCTGTTCTTTGACCTCAGCCAAGCAAGACAACTAATTAACAGGGTTAAGTCCACAAAACAAATAAGGTAGGCTCTGGTTAGAATTCGGTATCCTGTTTATGACGATGGTAAATGCCTGAGGAAAAACAAAAGTAGATTCCAAGTTTTGGTTCTTTAAATCATTACATATTTCATCCATCCATCCATGTAAAAGGCTTTAAAAAAAAGCTTCCTATGAATCAGAAAGTTCCCACCGAAGAGTTTTTGCTTGTTTTTACAGAAATTCCCCAGTGGCACACTGCACCACAGAAGCCCAAAATAAAATTAATCTGAACACCAACAAAATAAAAAACTTGTATAAACAGCCTGTAAACAGCATCAGTGACTAAACATTTACAGCACAAAGAGTGAACTAGTGATGTCCCAATCCGAATTTTGTTCCTCTCCAATACTGATCCAAATCACATTAAATAAAGTCAGAGTCACAACCCAATAACTCCTAACCTAATTAATTCTGAAGATCAATGTCATAAAAACACTGTACATTTAAAGTGCACAGCACTTCTCTCACAGCAATATATAAAAAGCTATAAACCTTTGACAGCGCCTCACCCAAAACACCGATAGCTACCTAGCTTTATCGTTTGCTTATGAAGAAAGACTAGAAACATGAAACCACAGCCTTCAAAAAGCTCACCTTTTGCTTCTTTTGTCATGACAAGTAGTTTAAGTGCTAAGCAAATGTTGGGATCTTTCCTTTCTGTCTTCATATGACTCATTGATATTTTTGGCTCTCAACACATTTCAATGTGGTTTTAGTTAATCGTGTGTGGAAAAAGCTTATTGGACAGTTCTACTGGATCATAAACTTTAGAACTTTGCTTGGAATGACAAAATATACTGATTAGTGTTTTAGGTATACTCAATGCTAGGGCTGGACGATAATTCAATAACAATATATATCGATCAATAGATGTGTGGTGCAACAGAAAAAAAGGGTAGATAAAAAGTTCAATAAAAAAAGATTCCCTTGCCTTTTCATCATTATCTCATCAGGTACCTAAATACTACAGTTATTTTTTTTCCTTCTCCTGATATTATGAACACTGAGACGGAAAATAAAGGTGAAGAAAGAAAGAAGATGAGGATGGCAGGAAAGAAATTAAGAGGGAGAGGGTGAGTTAATGGTACAAGAGAGGAAGGGGAACAAAGAAAACACAAGAAAACATCCCAGTCCGCTTCCACACCCGCAGGACAATACAGAGAGGGGAAAAAAAACAGACAAAACAAATCAGACAATGCGAACCGAGAACTACACAACAACAACCCACAAATAGATATATAAATACAATAACAGCGTCACTGAAAAGTTCATGGTACCGATTATAACAAGATTTAGTAATAGTAACCTAAGCCCAATATTGCATCTGTAAACACCGGAATCCCCACACCTGTGTGCGTGTGTGTGTGTGGGTGTTCTTTTAAAGCTATCCTATTTAAGACCTTTTCTGGCATATTCGCTAACCTTCTGAAGACCGATGGATCTTGTAGGGACCAAAGCCCGGTCCTAATATGGTGGACCCCCTTTTTTAGGGTTAGGGGTGTGAATTATGTTTTGGTTAAGGTTAGGGTTAGGAATAAACTGGTAATGGTTAGGGTTGGTTTACGGTTAGGCATAAATGCAGCTATTAAAATGAATGGAAGTCAATATAAAGTCCTGATATGGGTAGCAATACGGACTTGTGTGTGTGTGTGTGTGTAAGCATGCTGCTACAGATAAGGTTTCTCCATATGTGTTCAATAGCTGGTGTGTAAGGCCATCAATCCGCCTCCCAGGAATTTACACAGACATGAAGGAGATCGGAGCGATAGACATCCAAAGCACAAGACCCCCAGGCGGATCAACACAGGGCTGACCGCACCCCCAAAAGAAGCGCAGAGTAGAGCCCCGAGGGAACATCAAGCAGCTACAATGCAGGGGGGGGGCAGCGACGAGCCCATGGGCCGACATGCACCACCGCCACCCCGGGCCAATCCCCAGAGCCAACATCCCAATGCCCCCCTGCACCACACTTTCAGCCCCAGTGGACGGACGGCATCCCCAGGCCAAGATCAGCCGGCACCCGGACACCTAGCTCAACCAGCTCCCGAATCTCAATCCCGCACACCACAGAGCACCAAGACCGAGAATCCAACCAAAATCTATCAAACCCACCAATTAACCGACCTAGCACAAAACATATAGAATAGAAGATAAAGTGGAGACGCCTGACCCAAACCCCGCCAAGCCACCCGACAGCTACCACCAAAAAATGCACAAACCGGCCTCTTCCAAAGAGACATCCCAGCCAACTGTAATACTATTCAATTCAATTCAGTTTATTTATATAGCGCCAATTCACAACAGATGTCATATCAAGGCACTTAACAAGAAGTAATTTCAATACATTTATACAAACATTCCAATCAGTTAAAAAGTCTCCTATTTAAGGAATCCCAGCAGATTGCGTCAGTCATTGGCGTGAGGTTGGGCAGACTTTCCAACCACAGCGATCCTTCAGCAATCCCTCATACTGAGCAAGCATGTAGCAACAGTGGAGAAGAAAAACTCCCCTTTAACAGGAAGAAACCTCCAACAGAACCAGGCTCAGTAGGAGCAGCCATCTGCCACGACCGTCTGGGGATTTGAGAAGACAGAAGGAACAGAAGATCCGATATAAGAGTACTCTCTATATACTACAGTTTTTAGTTACTCCCAACTAAGGCACAATAACAAATGCAGACCGAGGCATGCTCTGTCACCTTGCTCCTCTCAAAACACAAAAGAGAGCAAATTACTTGAACCACAAAAGATGTTGCAGCACGGAGCGACGGAGGAAACTGTCCCGAGAAAAGGTTTCAGTAGCTCACCAGCAGGTACATGTTGCGTCCCGTTTTGAACTGATAGCTGTAGCTTCAGTAGCTGTACTGAATTAGAATCAGCTTCTTTGGCCGGGCTTTAGCACACAAACCAAATATCTCAGCCATTAGTATATTAAAGTGTTATAAAACTTTTGAAAGAAATAAAAAAGCATTAAGATAAGCCTACAATTTCAATTAATAACATAAAATATGTTTTAATGAATAACACAATGGTTAAAAACATTAGTCTTTTCTACGTTTGCCCGTATTGATTTTATTGTCTCTTAACTTTTTTTGTTTCTTACAAACTTTCAGTTATGGTGAAAAAGGTGTTTGAATTAAGGTTTGAATTAATTTTTTTTTTTTTGTGTTTATTAAAATGGCCAGGGTTGAACTTAAAATATATTTTAAAATGTTTTTGATAATTATTGATATTAATCAATATGACTTGTCTTTTTATTGATATCCTTTTTTTTCTATATCGCTCAGCCCTACTCCAGCCTGGTCTCTATGAAGGTAGATATGTGCCAAAACGCATTCAGTTGTAGCTTGCGATGTGAACACTTGTAGAATACCATTGGAGAACTTGAGCAATAGAAATCTGAAGTTATATGTCAAACATCTATCTGAACACTTGTAGAATTGCAGTTGAGAACTTGAGCAACAAAAATCTGAAGTTCTATCTTAACCATCATAACAGGGGAAAAAAAATAACACACACAAACAGAATTTCAAATTGCACTAAAACCCCAAACATGTAAGACCCTGTGTGAAACAAATGCACTAGTGTCTGATTTTCCCCTGCAGAAAACTTTTACATTAACCTGTTCTGAATGTAAAGTCACGTAAAAATATTCACGTGTGCTTTCATTTTTTTACAGCTTTCCGCTTATCATTAATCGTTTACTACTATGAATATTTTTTTTAATGTGTACATTTTTGGTTACAACTTCAACATATTGATTTGAACCACTCAAATCTGCTGCTTAGTGCGCACACATCAGCTACGACGAATCACGGCGCGGCGAAAACAGTGCACGGAATTTTGGCACACTTTCTGCGAAATGTTTGTGCCAAAACTAACTTATACTTGAAGGATAAGGGCGGGGGGGCGATAGGGGGGGGCATAGAGAGTGATGACGTCGTCAATAGATCAACCAATCAGAGCGAGAGGTCTGGATATGTGGACGTGCCATATTTTTTTCTCCCTTTCGATACCGTGATGACGCTGCAAGCTGGGGTGAGTTACTTCGCCAAACATCGTATGACATGTTTGTTATGTGCTTTGAAGAGGAAATAGACCCATGTCAACTTAATATTCCACTCCGTGAAGTTCATTAATTTCTGTTAATGGACACCTCAAAGGGCATTATTCGTTACTTATACCATAGTTTGGGTGAATACTCGTTTCTGATTAGCTAGAGGGTGTAGATTAAAAAGTGATAATGTACACCTAGGAAAGGCGTCCCGTCAAATTACCTGATGACAGTTCTAAATTATTGCGCTGGCTCAAACGCTGGATGGTTACCATGGCAACGGAGACTCAACGTTATTTCACAGTTGACACATCGCAAAAGCAAGACAGACAAAACATGAGTGATTTTATCATTTCTTTAAACTTATTTGGTGAGTTTGATAACATTAACATATTAATACTTTGTATCACGTAACGTAAGGTAAAGCCACATTCTCACTTCTCATCGCTGATCAACTGCTGCGGTCGGGTCGGTGTGGCCACGTTGCTTAGCAACGCCTGTATATGGGAGATATTAAATAGTGCGTTCGTGTTATAAAAATAAAAACCCTCACGATTTTAACTCTAAAAAACTTTAAAGTATTAATTGATTAAATACTTCTTTCTTTCGTAAGTGACCATGGTATAAGCGGGATAATGCCCTTTGAGGTGTCCATTAACAGAAATTAATGAACTTCACGGAGTGGAATATTAAGTTGACATGGGTCTATTTCCTCTTCAAAGCACATAACAAACATGTCTTACGATGTTTGGCGAAGTAACTTACCCCAGCTAGCAGCGTCATGACGGTATCGAAAGGCAGAAAAAAATATGGCACGTCCACATATCCAGACCTCTCGCTCTGATTGGTTGATCTATTGATGATGTCATCACTCGCCCCCCACCCCCCCTATCGCCCCCCCGCCCTTATCCTTCAAGTACAAGTTAGTTTTGGCACAAACATTTCGCAGAAAGTGTGCCAAAACTCCGTGCACTGTTTTCGCCACACCGTGATTCGTCGTAGCTGATGTGTGCGCACTAAGCAGCAGATTCGAGTGGTTCAAATCAATATGTTGAAGTTGTAACCAAAAATGTACACATTAAAAAAATATTTATTGTAGGAAACAATTACTGATAAGCGGAGAGCTGTAATTATGCTTGTATAAAAATGAAAGCAGACATGTGGATATTTTTATGTGACTTTACATTCAGAACAGGTTAATGTGAAAGTTTTCTGCAGGGGAAAATCTGACACAAGTGCATTTGTTTCACACGGGGTCTTACATGTTTGGGGTTTTAGTGCAATTTGAAATTCAGTTTGTGTGTGTGATTTTTTTCCCCTGTTGTGATGGTTAATAGAGACCTTCAGATTTTTGTTGCTCAAGTTCTCAACTGCAATTCTACAAGTGTTCAGATAGATGTTTGAGATATAACTTCAGATTTCTATTGCTCAAGTTCTCCAATGGTATTCTACAAGTGTTCACATCACAAGCTACAACTGCATGCGCTTTGGCACATATCTACCTTCATAGGTCTCCCCTTACAGACAGGTGTCATAGCTTGGACACATGCGGAGGTCCACCAGCCAATACAGTCTCTCTTTCATTGTAAATGTAAAGAGGGTGAAGAGCACATAGACCCTGTTTCCACTAACGTGGATAATTTAGAAAAACATTTTTTGAGGATTTTCAAATTTGAGTGTTTAGTGAAAAAACAACAACAATAATAGGAAATGGGAAGTTGATGTCTGGAGATTTTTGGAAACAGTGACATAAACAAATACTTTGCACATTCCAACTTTAGGTTTTTGTGCTAGAAATAATATAAAAGCAGAGCATTTTTTATGGATATTTCCAAATATGCCGTAGTTTGTCTTGGCTCCATTTCAATCAAACTTTTCAACTGTAGGATGAAGAAGCTATTTACTGAGAAGAAACAGTAAATTAAGCTGTATAAAACAAAGCAAACAATTGTTTGAAGAAAACATTGGGCCTAGCACTTTTATAGCCTTTTATAGTGATGCTAAAGCTCAGAGAGTGTTGGAAGCATTAAAATGAGGATTTATTGGAACTGATATCACAATATTTAACAATGATACAGCAAATTACATGACTTTCTAAAATTGTTAAACCATAATCTCAATGTAGTTGGTGTTAAGGTTATCATCACCTGCTGCAGCAGCATGCGAATTCCGGTGTTTTTGAGTAGAAGCCCAAACAATATGGACTCTTTATCCAGAACAGAAAAAGATGGTTTGCTAAGAAAATATCTGGTGTAGTTTTCCAGGGGCCTTAGATTGTTAGGGAAATCCCTAATTCATTAGCTTAGCAATATAAATCTAAAATATAAAAGGAGATAATTCTTAAGCATTAGCAAAACGTGACAACAAAAAAAAGGAATGGATTCTAATGACAAAGTTTTATACTGTAAAAATATGTCAGGAGTTGGTTAGATACATTTTAGCTCCATAAATATTTAAACATTCTCTGACAACTTCCTTATTCTCAAAAAAAGAATGAAGAAATGACCAGTGCTTCCCATCCACCATCAATGACATAAACAACACAACTAGTGTGATGCAGAAAAATTCTTTAATAAGATGTGTGAATTGGTGAAGATGTACAGTACAGACTACCTCAATACAATATGATGAAGTACTGAAATACAGAAAAAAAGAAATACTCAAAATATATAAATTGAATTTAAGGTTTTTGGGTTATTAGATTCAAATGTCGAGGTTTTGTTTTAACAAGTCTGGTCGGTCCAGGCCCACAATGAAAAAAGAGGATTCCTCTTTTTTTCTGGTGATATGCTCGACAAGATGGTAGTCATCATTATGTGGATAACTTTGTCTCAAAAAGGTCAATTTAGTTAGGTCAATTATGCATAAAGGTTATATTCTTCAGCCACCACAGTTGAGAGCACAAAAGACATTCTGGTTATGAAACTGTTTTTGTATATGGGTCCATCTAGAAAACAAATTAACGTAACATATGGACTTTTAAACCTTGGTATCAAATATCAGGTTGCATCACAAAACAAAATAAAAAGGTCATGAGGTTGTTTATATAAAAAAGCAGGAACTGAAGCTTAGTGCACATCACACTGAATCAGTGATGCAGAGGAACCAGCGGACAGTGAAAACAAGTTTGACAGGAAACATGGGCCGAGAGCCACAGCAGGCCAAGGTAATAACAACCCTTGTGTAACAACCTTTGTAGAAATGTGGACAAATTACAGAGCTTGATGAAGCTTCATTTTGGTTTAGGTAATGATTAACTGATAAGAACCACACATACATGCAAGCAGCTTTAAAACCCAGTCAGTGACTGCTGTAGCCCCCTCTGTGCAGCCAGTGTCGTCCTCTTTAGCATGCTGTACAAGTTTAAATCTGGTAGAAAACGTCTGACTTTGCTTGGGGCATACACTCAGCTGCAGAAGCTATGGAATGGATTCATTATGCTCTGTGCAGGCTGAATCCTTGCTCAGATTTAAAAAGTCAAAAAGTTAACTATTCCTTCAAGAGCAAAGAACAACAAATGGTTTCTTTTATTTAAAAATGATGAATCCTTGCATTCTTCACAATATTTTTCACAAATCTTCAAAGATAACTTTAAAAACAGAATACATACAAAAATTTGGTCTCTTACCTTATTGGAGGCCATGTCGCTGACAGACCGATAGGTCTGGATGGTTTCCAGCTGGTCAAGACACCAGTCCAACTCCTCCATTGTCTCCATGGCCAGCTTCTGGTATGCCTCATCTGTCAAACACCCGGCACACAGAGACACACTGTCAGAACAGACGCCGTGCATGGAGCCCAAGTGTTGCCTAGCTGCTCCCAGGCTGCTGTTGAATAGGGTGAAACTTTAGCTGTGCCACCCGGGTGCAGTGCTCCTTCATCATAGGGAGGTTCAGCTGTGGCGAGCTGCTGGAAATTGCAGCTGTCGTTAGAGTAGAGGGAAACTACGGCCCCGACCTCGCTCTCGACCTCCCCTCGGTCTGTCAGACAACCAGATTTTGCGATGCGTATGCGTGTCACACATTCACCCCCCCCACCAAATCTGAAATACTCAGCTGATTTGCATAATGTCAGCCCCCCCCACCACGCCAGGAAACCAGTTACCCCCCACCTTTTTCTATTGCCACACTCAGACACACACTGCCCCAGCTCACAGGAGCCCAACACACATGCAACACTTTTTTACATGAGGTTTTACATTAATATCTATTTTTTCTTTTGCTGAAATCACACACAGGGCTGTGGAAGAGTATTAACCTCAAACAGATGTTTTTTTTCCTCTTTCTCAAACTTTAATGTTTCAGATTGAACAAATTTTAAAATCCCTCAAAGATAAAAGTAAATATAACATGTTATTCTCCAATGATTTCATTAATATGCATCTATCCGAACTAGCCTGGTCCTTGTAGTTCTACATAATCCTCTAAATCTAATTCGTTTTGCCTTGGCAGTAACAGTTGCCATCAAGTATAGACCCTTTCCAAAAATTAGAATATCATGGAAAAGTTTATTTAATTCCATAATTCTATAATTCCATTCAAAACATAAACTTTCATAGATCATAGATTCAGGGTCCACAGCTTAAATGACTTCAAGTATTTAGTTGTTTATTTTTACATAATTTGGGCTTCCAGCTCATAAAATCCAGGAAAAGAGGAATTAAAAAAATTACAATACTGTGAAGAAATCACCATTTACTTCTCAGTTTTTGCAGTCTCCCAGTCAGTTAGATAATTTTTCATAGCAGTGTAATAATGTTTGCTATTCACATTTGTTAATCAAAGACAAATTATGATTTGGGACTGTTTTTACTGTAGATTTCAGAAACATTTTTTACACTTTATGCAGGGGTGCACATGAGAGAAACAGTCGCTGTGAAAATATGAAAACAGAGTTGTTTGGAGAGTGTAAACATAAAAGTAAGGGTCCAGAAACAGACAAGACACAAACCCAGTTTAAATCAGCAGAAATTAAATCCACCATGAAGCTTTTCTATTTCAAGCTTTAGTGTAACCGCATTTATAGAAAACATTTTTGGTTAAACATTGAGAAAATGGAAATATTCACATTCTTTAAGATTTTTGATAATCAAGGCCACAAAGAGTCTTGGTTATTTAAGTAGTTGTCAGCCATCTTTTTAAAATAAATTACAAAACTCAAATTCATTTTTATATGTCATACTGGCAGGGGCTTTTGTGACATAACCTTGAGAAAAATTACCACAGTATCATAGCATTACCAAAGACTCTTTCAGCCAGTTGACAAGCAGTTTGTAGCACTGAGTTACTCTATGACCCTTACTCTTGGATTTTGTTTGGCATTTATTTAAAGAATTTTAAACTGTAGGAACCTTATGATGAACAATGTTAGCAGATTTGACACCATAACTTCATAAAACTTCAGTAAACCTTTGATATCGGTAACCAGCCCATGCTCATTTATTCAGTATGCAACAACCTTTTTGTATCCCAATCCAACATTTTAGGGAAAAAAGTTTTAAAATGTGGTGGTTCAATAAGCTAAAAAAACTACAAAAATAGATTTAGAAAGAAAAAATAAATCTATATAGTAAAATACACTAAAAAATATTTCATTCATTCACTTAGTTAGACTGCTTTTATGAAAACTGCAACTATGAATCAAAGTTGGAGAGGGTGTGTTGGAAAGCAAAGAGAGTTTGCTGGTTGGGTTGGAGGAACACACACACACACACACACACGCACACACACATCTTACGCCCCAGCGCTGTTTATATTCCTGGTCTCCTAGCTGCGGAGCACAACACAGCAGCCGGGTTGGACTGGGGCGACCTTAGCGCAGCCGCGTAGAATCTGTCCCCTGCTCTGATCTGCTTGCCATCAAAGACACGAGCCTGTTTGCTCTCCCAAACATGAGAGGCACCTGGCTCTCTGCCTGCTGCCCGCCCTCGTTCTGATTAGGGGACTGAGAAAAGGAGAGACAGTTTGGATATGTGTGCATGTGTTTACTTTCACACTCCCAGCGTCTGGTGCTCAAATTTGCTGTGATACGTTCGGCTTCCTGCTATGCTCTGAAGTCTCTATCCCTGGACCTTTCGTGATTCATCTGATTTCATTCTTAAACACCTCAGTGTCACTGAAATTAGCCGACTCAGTCTTTTTCCTTCAGAAACACCATTAACGCTCAAGAGCATTTTAGCTGACACTATTTGTTAAGGCATAGATATGATGTGATTACTGGTCAGAAAAAAACATTGAATCTTTAAATTCTGATCGTCCAATCAGCTATCAGGGCTGCCCAAGTGTAAAACCGACCAATTCTCATGCATCACAAAAAAGATCAATCTTTTCTGTATAGGGGTGGGTGATATGGTGAAAAACCTCAATTTTCTATAGTGAAAATAGAAGCACCTTATCACAATTTTTTAATGTAAGAATATAGTTTTTTAAACAGATTTTAGTCAGTTTGTGCAGTTTTGTACTATAAAATATGTTTGTTATTTAAATCTATAGCACACTTCAGTGGTTTGCCTGGCTCAGATAATTCATTTGACTTTTAAAAGTAAACAAGGTAACAAGCTTAGGCAAATGAAAAGTACATAAAGGTTTATAAAAAGCTATGAAGAAAAGGAAAACAAGCAAACAAAAAGCATGTAAATCGGATAGAGTGTGTAAAACAACAAAACAATGAACAGACCTTCAGGGCAATATCTATGCGGTCAAAACTGTATCAGCTCAATGTAAACTTGAAAAATAGACAGTAAATTAGGGAAAAAATTGTACATTTGAAAAATAAATTGTAAATTCCAAAAAATGTTGACCACTTGAATAAAATAAAAAAAACTATAAACCTAAAACAGTAACCAAAGAAATAAAATCCAAAAGTGAAAATCCAAATTGAAAAACATATTTAAATAGAAATTGCAACCCAAGCTGTACTCATGTAATCATTTTTCTTTTGTTTATTCATTAAAACAGCCGTTTTGCATTTTCAGATTGTTTGACAAGTTTTGCGTTTATCTTCCCCTTCGCTTTCAATCCTCAGCTTACACTCGAATCAGCCATTAAATTTCTTTGGTTGAACCTAATTTTTCGTGGGGGCGGGCTTAGAGCCCACTGGCTACCTAGGACATGATTGATAGATGTTGGGTTGATGTAATTTCCTTTCCAGTAGCGCTTCTGCTGTTTGCGCCATTGAGTAATATTATCCTGCCTCTGTTGATGTGACTAAACTAACACTGGAATGGTGGACGATCGTTCATTTGCAGTAGATTTAGTGTAGTCAGAAGTTGCGAGTTATGTTTTAATTTCAGAAGCGCTTCTTGGGCTTAGAGGTTAGGTTGACGTCATTTCCGCCGGAAATTAAGCAAGCCTAGAAGGGCTTCTGAAACGAAAAAATTACTTGTAACAAACGATACATGATCACAAAACTAAACCTACTGCAGATGAATGATCGTCCGCCATCCCAGTGTTTGTTTAGCTTCATCAGCAGAGGCAGGATCACATTACTCAACGGCGCCAACAACAGAAGCACTATTCAGAAGGAAATGATGCAGACCCAATTCTGTCAATCATGTCCTAGGTAGGCAATTGGCTCTAAGCCCTCCCCCACATAAATACAGGTTCAACTACGAAAACAATGGATGGGGTTTTAGGTTTATAGATTTTTTAATTCAAGTTTTTTTTATTTACATTATTTATTTCCATCCATCCATCCATCCATCCGTCCATCCTCTGCAGGGTTGAGGGGGGCTGGTGCCTATCTCCAGCATTCCTTGGGCGACAAGCGGTGTATAACCATGGACAGGTTGCCAGTCTATTGCAGAGATTATTTGACTTTTACAAAAATAAAATTTCAAATTGACAATGTATTTTTTGAGTTTAGAATCTATATTATTCACGTTAAGCCAATTCTGTTTTGACCCCATAAATATCACAATCATTCTGCTTTAGTAGATTATCAACATATTATAATCCTTTAGGATCTAAAATAATTTACCCAACCCTAACATTAAATAATATTAATAAGCTAACATCTTTTGTTGGCAAAAAATAAAATTCAAGCATCGGAAACTATTCCAAAGGAGTCCAATAGTTTATCTTACCACAACAATCAATGGCAGGGAGTAACAAAGGTAAAGAAGAAGATCTCCTAAGTTAATTGCAGCAGAGTGGCACTTTTTGGTCAACTAGTTTTTGCAAAAACCTTTTAGTTTAAGGCTGTTGTGCACAGCTTTATCTGAGCCATGGGTAATAATTGAAGGCATTATAATCTAAAGTCCCATGACTGTTTTACACAAAATGTTGATCAACTGAATTACTACAATTGCTCAACATTTGACCATGTAGAAGGAGGTCTATGGTTTCTCAATATTTTGAAAAACACATTGCGAACGGCGGTTTTTATACTTTTGTTGTTTTTTTTGCAATCAGACGGACTAAATGAAATCATGTCCAAGAGATGGACACATATGAAGGGACGCCAATACCAGAGTTACTACAGCGGAGGGGATTTCCACCGCCTCCAGTCTGACATAAGGACCTTTCTGATCAGCTCTCAGACCTACAGTGAGGGTCCCACTGGAGCAGACAGGAAACCCCCACACAAACACATGTACAGTCTACGCACACAGACTCATACATCTGCTGAAAGGTCTCATTACTGTGTTCACACACACACACATGTACTTTCCATCTGAGAGAGGCAGAGCCAATAGACTGCAGACACAGAAAGGGAGGAATAAAGGGATATGGTCAGCACTCTGTTTCAGTTTCCCTTTGTTTCACTAACTGGATAAAATTACACAAAATACCCACAAAAAAACCCCACCTCTGTGTTCATCCTTACTTACAACCGATACCCAGCAACCCTGATTACTATCAACAACATGTATACATGTTCAGTAGCCTATAATTAGATTAGTGGAAGTACTAAAAACATTTTTGTGTGCTGAAAATGAAATAAACACCAACATAATTTTAAATATAGTAAATGAACTGTGCTGTGTTTCACTTGTCCTTTAGATGTTTTTTAGTGCATATCACAGGCTTTCTCTTTTAATATTAGAAGTATTTGAATCAATCAATCAAACTTTATTTATAAAGCACTGTTCATACAACAATTGCAGCTCAAAGTGCTTTACAGAATTAAAATTACCCAAAAAGGCCACATTCCCATCCCTCCCCCACATAATTAAAAGAATGATTACAGTTATACCGCCCTCCCCCAGACCCAACCTTCATCCACGCAGACATATAAGAGTACCAATAAAAAGGGCGGAGTACAGATGAGCCAGGTCAGAAAACGTCATCAAAGGAGTCATCTGCACCGGCAGCACCACATCAACAGCAGCAGCCAAGGCACTGACACTGGGCGCCCAGAGGAGGCAAGGCAGACACCCCCACCTCCATCCAAGCGCTACCTGGAGAGCACCCAGGCAGCCACAGCTGACCACCACTGGGAGCCCTCTGCCTCACTCAAGATGGGTTTAGCTTTTTAGCAAGATGCTCAAAAAAGGAAACTGAAAAATCTATTCCAAATCACCTCAGAAGCACCCAACTTGTAATCAAACTGACTGATTAAATGAGTAATCAGGTAATTAGGCTATTAGGTAATCAAAATGTTTAGACTGGTGGAAATATCAGAACCAATTAAAATAACTTTTTTGTATTCTCCTGTTTGTGTTCTTTGTCCAAAATAGCATCCATTTAACATTGGGTGCACATCTAAAAACTACACTGAGTCGGCATCAATGTCAATACATTTGAAAACAAGTTTACCTAGAATTTTTCTGTGCTCTTTAACAACACAATTGGACTATTGCCTATTTGACATTATGTTTTGTTTCAGAACAGTATTTGTGTTTGGTTTATTGTCAAAAAGACTGCAATTAAGTTTTAAATACCTCTAATAGTCACTTTTATCTGCGATGGACTGGCGATCTGTCAAGGGTGTACCCAGTCTCTCACCCAATGATTGCTGGAGTTAGGCACCAGCCCCCCCCCCACAACCCTGCATAGGATAGACGGTATAGATAATGGATGGATGGAGTCACTTTTATCATGATTTGAATAAATATACTTATAAATACAAATATACTATACTGTGTGTGGCCATTGGTGTGCAGTGAACTCATTGGCATGTTTAAGAAACCAGTTTGAATGATGCCAAATTGGTGCTAAGGTAAGGAAGAAACCCCCTGAGTACATCACTGGCTGCCTGAACCGTTGATACAAGAGAATGGATGCATGTGATTTTGTTGTTTAGACGCATGGAACTGAAATGCGCACCCATTTGTGCTTAATCAAATAGTAGGGTTGCTGCAGAGGTTATTGTTACTAGGTTTTGTATTTTTCCCTCAGACAGATGACTTCTCATGGAGGTTTAGATGTTCTGCCACACAGGAGACATGAATTAAGCGGCACTTCAGTCAAAGTTTTGAAATCAGGGAACAATGAGTGATTAGAAGTTGGAAAGACTCGCTGAACGGGCCGTTTCCTGACTCGCAAGCTATCGCTTCAGTGGGAGGAAATCCCACAGCATGCATCGTTGGTTGGCACAACACCAGGCTCCTGGGAGCAATACGCTCCAAAGCCTCAGTAACGCTTCAACATGCTGTGAGCTCTCAGAGAGCAAGATCCATTGAGTTCAGTGTCCAGGTCTGTGATGATGTCCAGATGCTCTTAGTTACCAGTACTTCATGGGTAAAGTTGAAAATATCCGTGCATCTGAACCAAGTGGTCAGAGGTGTGAATACTAATCTGTCAAAATGACAGACCACCTTTAGATTTTTCCATCACCATTCTAATAAACCAGTCAAATACGGAACATATTTCGTTAACGCGACCCTTGGCCTTAGCTGACAGAAGTGGCACAAGGTGTGGTCTATTGCTGTAGTAGCCCATCTCCTTCAAAGCTTAACGTGTTGGGCATTCAGAGATGGTATTCTACATAGCTTGGTTGTGCTGAGTTATTTACCATTCTCTGTAAACCTCAAAGGGTTCAGCAGTTTCTGAAATATCTGATTAACAGCAAGTTAAAATGCCTAAATGCAGTAGATTGCTACAATGTGATTGTGTAATTCAGTATTTGTTGCAATTAACAGCAATACCTAATAAAGTGGCTAATGATGACATTATAACGTATTGTGCAGCCCTACTGATTCCATCCTAAATTGTTATTGGGTGTTAGTATGTGACGAAGCTGAAGTTGGTTTCTGATAGCGACTTCTGATTTGGGAAACAGCTAGAGGGCAAACCCACCTCATTTTTCCACTATCTTGAGCATCTTTAATCTTCTATAGTTTAACAATCATAACATCTAGACTCTTCAAACCCAGACTATATTACTCTATACCAACAGCAAAATATTTAAAACTAAGTTTTTGATTTGTGACAATTATAGTGTAGAATAATGTAGTCTGGGTTCGGAGAGCAAGTATTCTAGTCTCAGAGTTGCATCAGTTGAAGTGTGGTCGAGAGACAAAAAAAAATTACTGTGTAACAATCTGGTCCAGCTTTGAATAGTCCCAGTATTGAATTTTTCAAACAAGAGCAGATTAATTTGCTCAAGGTAGTGAAAAATTATATGGAATTGTCCTTTAGCCTTTCCAAAAATGGGAGTTAAAATCAGAAACCCTCTTCAGTTTTGTAGGTATGTGCCCCTAGTTGTCTGTCCTTTCTGTTGCCCTGTGATGGGCCTTGTCTCATGCCCATTTACCCTGTGACATAACTACCGACCTTGCATCGACCCTGCAAGAATCTAGCGAGTATGGTAAATTGATGTTTTTTCATTTTACTATGATGGTTATGGGAGACATTTTCACTGCTACATGTGAATAAAGATCCAAAACATTATTCAAGGAAAAGACTTCAGATCCCCACATGACTGTAAACATGACACAAATGCATGTCACCTTACCCTTGAGAGACAGTTTATTGCCTCCATCGCCTACCATTATATCCTGCTTGTGATGTGACAATCAATACAGAGTTTGGGGGAGGTGGAGCCAAAATCTATAACTTGGTTCAATAGTTTAATTATAAGCAGAGATGGCCTACAGGCACATGCAAGCAGACACATTCAAAAACCGAGAAGGTAACAATAGAAGAAAGAGTCATATTCGCGTTATAAGACATTGCTTTTTATACCTGACTGA
Organism: Valencia hispanica; assembly: GCA_963556495.2. Classification (NCBI taxonomy): domain Eukaryota; kingdom Metazoa; phylum Chordata; class Actinopteri; order Cyprinodontiformes; family Valenciidae; genus Valencia; species Valencia hispanica. Next base: position 46,976,354 of record OY747705.1, on the reverse strand, counting down.
GCATTTATTAAGAATGGTTTTTTTTTGTGGTTACATGGTACATTTTGGATGAACCCGCATCACACTTAACAGAACTTAACAGGAAGATAATGTTTGACTTTTGGTGACTGGCAGCAAGAAAAAAGGTGTGTTACAAGAAACAGAAAATGAGTCGATCTGAAACCGTTGGTGTGGTTGTACAACACTTCCTAACAAAGACCAGGGTCAGTAAGGTGAAGCAGAAGACCGCTGTGGCTTAAATGTGACTTCATCTGCTCAGATCTCACACTTTTTGAAGAATTGTATGAAAGAATTTTGGAAAGTGTGGGCGGAGGTGATATGTCATGTGGTTTTACGAGACCTGACATGACCCCCAAACATTCAATTACACAAAAGATTTATGCAAAACTGATTCTGAGAAGCAACAAAATGACATCATGAGTCTGTACTTTGTTAACATTCATTTATCTGATCTACAAAGAAATGGAACCATGTGTCATTAGGACAATGTTGTTTTGTGGTTGTGACTAAAAAACAGGAGGGAGGGAAATAATTACTCCTCATACTGTTGTAATAGAGTAAATGGATTCAGATAAAAGGTTGTAATTACAAAATGTATTGTTCTGGGATGTAGTGCTGGTGCAACATGCTGGTGGCTCTTTAATGTGGTGACCCTGCAGAAGCAGCACTGCACCACACTGAAAGCATGAAGTCCTGCAACATGTTCCTTTTTTGCAAAAGAACATGCTTTCATATTTGAATCAGTCTAAAAGCTACCAGCTTATTAGCTTTAACAGTAATTCCAGCTCATAACATTCCACCTTTAGCCAGAATGAATCTATTTACTCTCTGCTGTTTTTTAATCACCCAATTTCACTGGGTGACAGTTCTTTTCTTAAAATGTCTGCCAGGAACAATAAATCCCCCAATTCCCAACATTCTTTCAATTTGTTCAGTTTCAACAAACAACAGACACAGAAAACTGAAATTTATTAAATTGCATTGACAAGAAGTGAATTTTTATGAGCTCATGGCAGGAAATGTTCAGAGCTGTTTGGGACGAAGACTGTGACGTGCCTGTTGTAACAAAAGGGGGCATTTGGTTCAAATATGACTTGGTAAAAGATCCTGTTTCACACCTATGTGATTCTGTGTCTTACTTGCAGCTCCTCTGCCTAACTTCACACTGACATAAAGCTGACAACCACACATCTAAGGAAAAGGACAGCTCACAGCTAAAAACCTCTTTCTGCATTCTCGCGTACAACGATGTTTACCTCTGAACAGCTAACTAACTTATTCTCGTATTTCATACTGTAGACTTCAAAGAAAGACAAAGACCAATGTACCTGAACAGAGATAGTACTGATAATAGTTAGACAATTTAGAGAGACCAATTAACCTAACAGTCATATTTTTGGACTGTGTAGTAGTTTTCAGGTTTAGAACCTTTAAAAAGCCTCAAAATCATGACAGAAATAGTTAAAAAAGTTAACAGGCAAAATAGACAGTGTAGATGGTTTAAGGGATGTTAGGGCAACTAGATGTGGACAATAAGGGCTCACCCAGAGTTAATGCTTAGCTCCAGGCAATGGTGGACTCTTCAAATGTATCTTTTTTAATATTATAAAATTATCTGATCTGATCAATCGAAGCCTTTTTTCTCATGGTACTAAATACTTTAACACACATTCTCACTGATTTATTGTACATCAGCAAACACAGATAGAGAAAACATTTGCGACATATTTGTTAGGAGCAAAGTGTGATCAGTGAATGTTGTTCAGAGACAGTCTGACAGCACAGAGTCTGAAGTTTCACTGAGGCCTAAGGCATGCATCTCAGGGTATTACATGCAGTTCTTGTAGTTATCTGGATGGTCATCATGTTCTGATGTAAAAGAAAAAAAACAGTTTTGGCTCTTCATCTCTTTTTCTCTGATAACAAAGACGTCAGTGAGGCTCTTCGACCTATCAGTAACTACTCAGAGGACCTGGTGTCCTCTGAGTACTTACTGTCTCACTGGCTTACTGTCCTTGAGCTGTCTACAATCCCCTGCATAAGGTTTCATACCTTTCACTCAGCCTTTCCAGTTTTTAACTTTAATTTGCAATATTTAAATGGCCAAAACACATACTCAAACAAGCTAATGGGAGAAGCTTTATAAGTGTTACCTAAGGTGAACCACCTTGGGTGTAGCCAAAGCATTGAGTGAATGCCGGCATTATGTATGTTTTTATTACTTTCATCAAAGTCAAAAGGATACAAACACTTCCTTAGTATTTAGCAAAAAAACAAAACTATTTCACTTGGGCTAAACTTTGTGGGTTTCCTACCACAAGCTTTCTACAATAGTCTACTGGAACCTTGGTCCACTCCTCTTGACAGGACTGGTGTAACTGGGTCCGGTTTGTCAGCCGTCTTGCTCGCTTTTTCAGTGTTGTCCACACATTTTCTATGGGATTGAAATCAGAGCTTCGTGATAGCCACTCCAATACCTTGACTTTGTTGTCCTTAAACCACTTTGTAAGTAATTTAGAGGTATGCTTGGGGTCATTGTCCATTTGGAACACCCAATTACATCCAAGCCTCAACTTCCTGGCTGATGTCTTCACATGTTGCTTCAGTATGTCCACATAATGTTATTTTCCCATGATGCCATTTATTTTGCAGGTGCATCAGTCCCTTCTGCAGCTCTTTCCTGAGTGGTATGATAGTTGTACATTCCCATGTTTTTTTTATACTTGTGTGTTATTGTCTGAATGGAGGACTGTGGGACCACATCTCTTTTCCTGATGTCTTGGTTGATTTCTCTAGATCTTCCCACAATGTCAAAGAAAGAAGCTCTGTGTTTGGGGTGTGCCTTTGTATGCATCCACAAGGGTGTCCGAAGCTTCTTAAGCTTACAATAGAATCATCTGGAGTTTTCTTTTTTAGTTTTTCATGAATTGTATGTAAATATCCAGTTTCAACTATAAATGGTAAAATTTGTAAATTTATATGATGCTTTTTTAGTCATACCAATCACTCAAAGCGCTTTACACTCGAATGGGAGTACAAGCAAATACCTTAATGCATATCATATAATATGCAAATCACTTGGCAATTTGGTGCCTGCCTTGCCTAGGGGTACATTGACATGTTGCAGAAGGGTGGAATCAATGCCACAACTTTTAGATTGTAAGACAATTACTCTACCCACTGAGCCAAATTTGCCCCATCTGAATGATAACCACGAGGGTTTGATTAACTATCGGTAAACTTTGTCCTTGCAGTTCATTCCTTAATTTTATAGCCACCCAATGCCATTTCCTGTGTACTCTCATTTAATACCAGTAAAGAAACAATGTTGCACTCATGTTCTTATCTGTGCTACAGTTTATTTGTTTTGATTAATATGGTGAGAAAATGTTAATAAAACTACTCAAATCTCACAATCTATAAACAGTGGTATGAAAGGCCAGAACTACAAAAGTACACAATGGTGAAGGAGCGAAAGGACCCGTAGCAAATTTTCCCTTTTTAGGGAGTTTGAGTCCTGTGTCATTTCTACTTATCCCACTACCACAGGATCAGCTTCAACAAGCTTTTCTCACCTTTCACGGTACTAATTTAATTATTGATTAAACAAACTACCTAAGAGAATGGATTAGTTATGTACTGTAGATAAGGTTAGTTTCATAAATGTTTCTATTTCTAGGCAAAAACAGGTCAGTGATTCATGGTCTGGCTGTTGCTGGCTCTAATGCCATGTACACACATAGAAATGTTTTTTGTTTTAAAATTGAATATCCTCACCACCTTGTTTTTAGAAAAAACATCCATCCACAGAGTAGTTCCCCAAACCCTATGGAATTAGAATAACTTTCTACAAACCTCTACATGAAGCAGCAATTTAGCTTGTAAAAACAAGCCAAAAACACGCTCGGAGAATCGATAATGCCTATAGGGCATTACACTGAGGGTGTAAGTGTTGTTTCTGAGTGTAAAAACAGGTTGCACATGTGATGTCGGAGCATTTCTGCACGCACAGTGATGTTGCAAAACCTAAAACCCCGGCTATTTATGTCCACAAGCAAACGCTTACAACGGAGAATTTGCAAATTCTCACTTTGGTCGGAGGTTTTTGAAAGAATCGTTTTCGATGCCAAAAATCTGTGTTTTCATGTGGATGACAGGCCAAATTGTAGAAAAATATCTATGTTTTGTGAGATACTCTGCTATGGGTGGACAAGACCAGTTCACACATAGCTTGTCAGGCAAATCAGTTAGTTTCAGAGCAGGCAGACTTTGCAACTGGTAAGGTGAGTGAGCATGGCGACACTATTAGAAATTAGGGGTGCACCGATCCGATATTAGGATCGGATATCGGCCGCGATACTGACAAAATAGCTGGATCGGGGATTGGAAAAATGAACAGCTCCACTGGCCGATCCAGATTTTTTTTTTCCCGTCGCAGCAGAACATAGGCTATTTCATGCATCAGTTTCACATGTGTTGCATGCTAGAAGCAACATGGAGCGAGCCAGAGGGTCGGCTGTGTGGAGATATTTCACGCTTGCCACTCCAACTAGTTCGTCAGCTGTTTGCAATGTCTGGAAAGTAAATGTTTCAAGGGAAGGTGGTATTACTGCAAAGTACACTTTAAAGTACCACTTTAATCAAGCACATCCAGAATCACCCTGCTAAGGAGCACGCTGAATTGCTGAACCTCAGCAAAACAAAAGGAGCGGGGTCAAAAAGGAAAAAAGAAGTCTTAGTTATGTTTAGCTAGTAAAGTTTGGTACCTTTAGTCTCTTCAAGTAAGGTATAAGGTGGAGGGTATACAGTTTATTATTAATTCAACAATAGTATCGGATCGGTATCGGGTATTGACAGATACACAAAGTCCAGGCATCGGTATCGGGACTGAAAAAGTGGGATTGGTGCACCCCTATTAGAAATGTAAAAAAGCCTGACAACTGTTACAGTTTTAAGGGGCAGAAATGTTGAACTGATAGACAGAAACTTGTTGGTAAAGGAAAACAGCTATGGATCAAGGAGCGATGGACAAAGATGACAAGTTATAATAGACTTTTAGCTCATCACCATCCAAACTGATCGGACATAATGAAAGCTACAGTTTGGCTTATAATCTGAACAATCAGAGAAATGGGTACTGGCCTACAAACGGCCAGAGTCTTTGTATACTATTGGCACTGGTAAGCAAGTAAAACAAGGTTGATTGTGAGTTTCCTAATATGCCTAATTAAATTAATAATAATTAAACACATTTTCTCAATATTCAAGTAGGCTAAACAACCATGGCTAAAAGTGTCTGGATGCTAACTTTTTTTTAAAAAGTAATAATAAAAAAATCCCTAAACTGGTTGCAATTCGGCTGATTAGTGATATACAAACCATGATTTGGCTCTTTTTGGTTCAGTTTTTGTTGTTGACTCAATTTTTCAAAACAACGGTTTTCGTGCACTTGCACAAAGAGGACACAGTAGTGGTGGTGTTTTTTTGGCAGGGCATGTATTGGAGGGGGGCACAAATCTCACAAATACCCAAACAAAAGGGCCTGTCTGTGAAGCAGAGCGCGTTTGAATCCATCTGCACAGAGCTGAACAGGCCTGCTGGCAGGGGAATACTTCAGGGGAAGGGCAGCCATCTACTTTATGAGTGCGCTGACGTCAATGGCATAATTCAAATACTTGCAGAGTGCAGGCTCCCAGCTTTCTAAACCTGCTCTCTCTTTCTGCTGCGGGGTGCAGTGAAAACCCGGCATGGAGGTGAATGCAAAAACAAATTAGGAAAAGAACTGGAGTGGATTTCAGTTGGGTCTGTTTACTTTTTCTGTCAAATGCCCTGGAATGACTCTTGATGTTTATAGGAGCTAAATAAGTCTAAGATCCACATAGCACCAATACACTTATAATCATTTTATTGGCCTTCAGCTGTCATAACACAGAATGACCTACCTTTCAAATTTAGGTGGCCATACTTCCAGTCCTTAAAATAAAACTCCAGTGCAAAGCTCTGAAAATGAAATCAGCTTTAATAAAGTAAAATCTAAACAGCAAACGTTGCATCTGTACCATTAGTTGGCAAAACAGGAAGAGGAAGCTTACTTTATAAACAATAAAACCCTTTTCTATGAAGATGTTTTCTCTCTTACTAAAAGAGGGAAGTGAGACCCATGTAGTGTGAAGTGGTGGACTTAAAACACACAACATTGCAATGTAACACTACTCTGAGTTATAGAGGATATTTTTACAAGGACTAGTTCTTCTAAGTGTAAATTGACTTTTTAAGAATCCCCTTTTTCTTTAGATTAGGAACACAAACGTTACTGCATTCTTTTGAATTTGTGTGATGTTATATGATAAAAGTATGGAATGTAGCACATAACTGTGAAGTGGGAAAAAAATAAAGTTTTAAAATGTTTAACAAAACATAAAACATGAAAACTGTTGCATGCATTTGTTTTCTGACCTTTCTTATGTCCCTAAATAAACTCTGATCAATTCAATATACTGCCCCCAGAAGGTCCTTAATTATAAAAAAAAAGCTTACATGTGTTAAATTTAATCCCAAGACAAATCCAGCTGTACTGTGAAGGCCTAAGAAGTTTATTGGAGAACATCCATGAACAAACATTATGCAGACCAAGAAACACAGGAGGAAAGTCGAGGAAGTTGTGGGGAAGTTTAATTCAGGGTTAGTTTGTAAAATAATTTCCCAAGCTTTGAATATCACACAGAACTTTCTATTCAATCAATTATGAGAGAATATTGATAGACAGAAGAGTAGTATTGAAATGATTCCTCGAGTAACTCAAGTAATTTGAGTACTAAAAACTCCTGAGGCAAATTATTTGCCTTGAGTATTCAATAAATTTAATATTACTATTAAATTTGGACCCAGGCTCCATCACCAGCCCCAGGCTCCACCACCAGCCACTGGACCCAGGCTCAACCACTTGAGAGGAGCATCTGTCAGGCTTGGTGAATTGGGAGTCTTGTTGGCACAGACAAACCAGAGAGAGGTAAACGGCGACTAGCAGAGGCTAACTGCTGCATCTGAGTTTCTGCTATTGACACTGCTAACTACCTGGAGGCTACCTTTTACCTTTTGTTTGAAGGCTACATTATGTTGAATCGCAGGAACAAAGGAGCCAACAATGAGGAGCCTGAATATGTCCGAATGGCGATTGTGAAGGGGATGTTGGATAAACAAAAGGAGGTCTATCAGGATCTGCTTAAGAGACAAGAAAATGTTTTTACTAAATTTTGTCAGATGATTCTGGATAAGAGAGTGGACTCCTTTATGGGAGAATTACATATGCAAAAGGCAAGGCCATTTTATTTGTATAGCACAGTTTCAACAACAAGGTAATTCAAGGTGCTTTACATAATTAAGGGGTAAAATAAAAATAGCAGTAAAACACAGACAAAGCATATTAAGTAAAAACAGTAAAAAAAAAAAAGATGAGCTTAAACTGCTCACAAAGGGATACTGATGACCTAAGGAACAAGCACTCACCCAGCAGTCAGGTTTGAGGCCATGTACACATGTAGCCGGGGTTTTTTAAAACGTATATTCTCACCACGTCGTTTAAAAAAAAATCTCCGTCCACACAAGTGCGTTGTTGAGCACATTCATCGACATGCCAAAGCTGTAGGGGGCAGTAGTTCCCCCAAATACAATCCACTCAGAGAATCTTTCTATGAAAGAAAGAAACCTGGCAAGATATTAAAAGTAAAGTGAGAGAGTTGATCACAAAACAGTTAAAAGTAGAGGCCCCTGTGGAAATTGAGCATGCTCATAGAAATGGCAAGTTCAGAGGTGGAAAGGATAAGCGAAGATCTATTGTGACAAAACTGTTGCGTTTCAAAGACAAACAACTGATCTTGATGCGAGCAAGATCTCAGCTGAAGAACTCCTCAGTTTACATCGAGGACTTCTCGGAAAGAGTGAGGAGAAGAGCAAAGCTGCTACCTGCATTAAAAGAAGCAAGAGACTATGCTGTCATCAGATATGACAGCTTGATTGTAAGGCCTAAAAGCAGGTATGGAGAATAGAGAGGAGAACCACATGGTGGAACTTTGGTCAAGTTTGAAAACAGACTAATAATAAATATGTATCTAAATGTACCAAAAAGGGAATTAGAATTGCTCATATCAATGTGAGAAGGCTAAGAAACAAAGTTCATTAAATTGTTAGGTTCAGTTCTACTGAGATGATAAACATTATGGCTATATTAGAGACTCATTTGGATCAATCAGTAACAATTGTGTAGCAATGGCAGGTTATAATATTTAAGTGATATATAAGTGATATATATATATATATATATAATATATAAGTGATAAGAATTTGTTTGGGGGTGGAGTGGCTATTTATGTACAAAGTCATACACCTGTCAAGGTTAGGACTGATTTGATGGATCCTAATATTGAATGTTTATGCTTGGAGGTTTATATTCCTCATTGTAAAGCAATAATTGTTGGATGCATTTATAGGCTGGCGGCTTCCAATCCAAGGTATATAGACGAATTGTGCTCTATGCTTGCAAAGATATCTGACTTAGGGAATTAAATGTATATACTGGATGATTTCAACATTGATTGGCAGTCTAAAACCTGCCCTTAAAAAAAAAAGGTTAAAAGAGGCTACACTTATTTATAATTTAAAACACCTAGTTTGTTAGATAACTCAGGGCACACATCCTCAACATGCATTGACCATATTTACACTAATAATAGTGCTGATTGCTCTGATGCAGAATCTGCTCCAGTGGGTTTTACTGACCATAATGTTGTTGCCGTGGCAAGGAAATCTAAGGCATATAAAATAGGTCGAAAAGTATTTAAGGGAAGAAATTACAGAAATTTCTCTGAGGTTGATTTTATTAGGGACATAGAGGGAATAGACTGGAATCAAGCGTTAGAGATGAAAGATGTGGATTTGGCTGTTAAATCATTTCATGAGTTGTTTCGCTATAGCTAATAAACACGTACCGGTAAAGAAGTTCACATTGAAAGTCAATACAGCTCCTTGTATTGATGTAGAGCTTAGACAGTGCCTGGATTAACGAGATTGTTTGAAAAGAGAACTATGTGCTGAAGGAAAAACTCATAATTCAGAGCAATGGTCAGCCTATTGTAAACAGAGAAACAAAGTAACCCCTTTAAATAGGAAACAGAAAGGCAGCTGATCTAAAATGCTGCTGCTCATGTCAGTTCTAAAGTCCTTACACTGGCTCCCTGTAGCTCAGAGAATAGACTTCAAAATACGTTTACTAATTTATAAATCATTGAATCGCTTAACACCAAAGTATGTTGAAGATCTACTGTTACTATACCAACCCCCCAGACCCACTCAGGTCCTCTAATTCCAGTCTACTCAACATCCCTAGAATTAGAACCAAATATGGAGAAGCAGCTTTCAGTTTCTATGCTCCTCTAATCTGGAACAAACTTCAAGAAAACTGCAAAGCTGCTGAAACACTGAGTTCTTTTAAATCACAACCAAAAACTTATCTGTTTAAAGCTTCCTTTGAGTAATGTTTTAATGTATCATGTTTTGTGTATGCTTCTTGCTTTATTGCTGTTTTTACTTTATATGCTTTGTCTGTGTTTTACAGATAATTTTATTTTTACCCCATAATCATGTAAACCACCTTGAATTACCTTGTTGTTGAAAGTGTGATATACAAATAAAATTGCCTTGCCTTGCCTTGCTATTACAGAAACCAATTTCGGGAAAAGAGAAAAGATGGGAGATACCTCTGGAACATTTTAAATAAACTAATGGGAAAGGAAAAACAAGCAACACCATCATTTAAAGACATAAATGGTAATTTTCTAACAAAAAATAAGGAAATACCAGCTCATTTTAGCAATTATTTAACTGAAAAAATTGATTAATTGAGACAAGATACAAAAGATTATAGAAATTACATCTAAAATAATTACTGAATCAATTCTGAAAGGTAAAGAGTGTACATTTACATTTGATCTCGTGAGTCCAAAAAAGGTGGAAATCTTGCTTCTTAAAATGATTGATAACAAACCACCAAGAATGGATGACATGGACGGCAGGCCAAATAAAATTGGCCACACATGATATTGTTCGACCAGTCTGTCAAATGTTTAATTTGAGTTTGGCTTAGGGAGTTTTCCCTCAAATATGGAAATCAGCAAAAATAAATCCTCTCCTGAAAAATAAAACTGCTGTAACAGTAGGCCTATTAGTATTCTCCCTATGCCAATATAGTTTTTACACAAATGTCTAAATACTTAAATATAAATTAATTAAGTTTTGAGTTGCAACACACATACAAAGATAATGATTCAACTAGTACCACACAAGCAGATTTAATAGATATATTCTCATCTAGTATTGACAACAGAATGATGGTGCAGTATTTCTTGATTTGAGTGCTGTGTTTGATTTAGTAGACCACGATCTGTTACTACAGAAAATAGCTACATATAAATTTGGTTTTACACCACTCAGCTGGATAAGAAGCTATTTAACCTGTAGATCACCGTCAGATTTTTTTAAATGGGAGTTATTTCACATCTAAACAACTGCAGTGTGGTGTGCCCCTGGGTAGTTTCCTGGGTCCTCTGCTTTTCTCATCGTTTATGAATAATATGCCATATGTAGCTAAAAAGAGCAGAATGACTCTTTATGCAGACGATTCTACAGTTTATTATGCTGCAAGTTATATATGAGAGATAAGTGACACTCTTCAGTCAGATCTACAACTGTGCCAGAACTGGATATATGAAAAACAAATTGGTTTTGAATATGTCAAAGACAAAGAGCATGTTGGTTAAGTCTAGACATCAGAACAGGAATGACTAATTTCATATTGTTTTAAAGGGCAAAGAGATAGAACAGGTGCAGGACATAAAGCTGCTCGGTGTAATAAAAGATCAGCTGTCTTGTGGAAAACATCAATTCAACTGTAAAGAAGATGGGCAGTAATATTTCGTGCATCAGGAGATAAAACTAATTTTTGTTACCATCTGTTAGAGTCCTTGTGGTTAAATCTTTGGTGTTGTCCCACTTAGACTACTGTTCGGTGGTCTGGTCTGGCGCAGTTAAAACCTGACTAGACTTCAAACAGCACAAAAAAAAGCTGCAAAAAGCCCTGGATGTTCCATTTCATTGGAGACAGAGCTCAGTGGCTCTTCATGAAAGTCTTTCATGGCTCAGAGTAGAGGCTAAAGTGTCATCTAATGAGTTTCTTTAGAAAAATCTGCCACAGTAGACAACCTACAACTCTGTATGCCAATTTACATTATGTGACAGATCAGCATTGACAAAAATCTCATTTCATTTAATATTTGAGGCAGCAATGTGGGAATGTTTGAAAAAGTTTAAGGGGTCTTAGTAATGTTACTTTATTGGTTCCTTTTCTCTTTTGGTAGCTTTCGATGATGTGGGAATTCAATGTCCGAGTAATTAAAAGATATCTTCCTATTCCTTAACGGATATTAAACGAAATTAAAAAAAATATTCATTTCATTTGATCATTTCATTTATTTAATAGGCAAATAAAGAAACCGAATGATGCATTAAAGACTGTTCTGAAACAAATCTGGCCCTTGTGGCCAAATGTCAGACTTGTATCGTTTGCTTCTGATATTAATTAAGGAAAAGAGGTTTTTGAGTTTAACAGGAATTGTGTTGTGTAATTTAAAAGGATGATGCAACTGGAAACAGCCATGGATGACTGTAAACTGTACTGGCACTTGCAAAAACAAAAACTCAAGCAACCACAATAACCTCAACAGTAAAAGAAATTAAACAAGCCAACTTAAAGTACATTTCCAAATTAAATATAAAATCCGAGATAAGGAAGGCAGTATTCTCATACAATTTATTGAAACTCAAAGTTGATCTTAAACTCTACTAAAAAATTTGACAAAACAGTTTTTGGAGAGTTTTATAGTAAATAAATAGTTGCATATTCTGCAATTTTTCTTGCATAACCTCTGTGGTTTATATTTTTGTGCTTCTAAACAAAGGCAGGTTTATTAACTGCTCTGAGATCTGGTTCGTATAAAAATCTAAGTTCTGGGTTAATATTTTTGGCCTTTGTGGATTGCTTTGGGCTTTAGGGTTAGTCAGATATACTGCCAGATTTTCTGTTTACAGTTCAAAGAAGAGAATGAATAAAAAATCAAACTGCCCTTTCACTGGGCCTGCAAATAAGGTCACACACACAAATAAGTGAAGGGATTATTTTGCCACAGCATATCTGTGGATCTCCCTTGGCCAGGAGATGCAGGAGTATGTGCAAGGGGTATAAAGAGCTTTGCGTAGGGTAAATACTTGGCATGGCAGCTTGTTTATGACACTACTGAGCAAAGGCTTTAATTTCTGGTCACATTTCGATACTGTGATTTATTTCAGTAAAAACTGCATATCAAAATGACCACACCAGAGCAGCATAGTTAAATCTAAAACAAAAGAAACACAAAAACAATACTCAGACAATACTGTTGTTCCTTAATTGAGAAATTAATAAAAGGGCAGTGCAGGCTATTCTGGCATTCACCCATTATAGAAACCCCCAACCATCCACCCTTCTCAGAACATACTTGAGACACAAGAGCAGGGGGTGGTATTGGGGATAAGTACAGCAACATTTTTAAGTGACTAGATTTCTAATGAAGACATGAATGTGAAATTCTCATTAGGTGTAGGTATCAGCCAAAGTCATCCATACATAAAACAAACAAAAAAGTCAATTCATAAATGTATGTGTAATAGTGTAATGACACAGGGAATAGCTATTGAACATGCTAACCGAAATTTATTTAACGTATAGTAAAAAAGCTTTTTTGAGTAATAACAGCTGCAAAATGTCTCCTGTAGATGGTGTGCAATGCCATTTTTCCTCCAAGCATTGTGTGTTCAGTGGTATCTAAAGAGTCATTTTGGTACTCTCTTCCCTGACTACATTACTGTGTCCAAAGGTTTTGAAAAACAAACAGTAAAAAAAACTTCAACATGCTTTTCTTCACCAGTGGAGTCGTGTGTAGGGAGTGTGCACATAGGCTATTACAGCTGAGCACGTGGAATAAGTGGACCTCCTCAATAGAATTAGATTTACTAGGAAAAAGGTTGAATATGCTTAATATTTACTTTTCCCACTAAACACACCGTATGAATGAGATGTTATGTTACATATTATATTGAAAAATACTCATTATTTCAATGTCAAACCTTTTATGTGGTCCTTGATTCTATTGTAAGCAATAAATTAGATTATTAAAGTCATATAAACATTGCTTTGGTAAGATCTGACTAATAAGATCAATTATATCCAAGTTTAAGAGGCCATGATTCACTCCTGACAAAGAAAGGTACACCGTATGTTTCACATTCTTCTCTTTGTGTGGCAAAATATTCATGGATGAACTACATAACTGATCAGACCACAAACAGGACACACAAAGCAAGGTGCAATGAAAACAGGACACAAACAGTCCCAAAACTGCTTCAGTGATGAACTGTCTTGTGTTTGCCTGCATCTTTGTGATAGCAAGAATGATGTAGTAAGCTTAACAGAAAAGTTAATAAAATGCAAAAAGGCAACAACTCTGTTCAGTAGGATCTGATGTTCATAACCCGGATGAGTGGATTTAATCGCTATATAATTCAATTCAATTCAATTCAGTTTATTTATATAGCGCCAATTCACAACAGATGTCATCTCAAGGCACTTAACAAGAAGTCATTTCAATACATTTATACAAACATTCCAATCAGTTAAAAAGTTTCCTGTTTAAAGGTTAACAAAATATCCTACTCTGAGAAGTAACAATTTGCCGACTCACTAGAAGAGACACACATCTGAAAAACCAATAGCTAAATCGACAAAAGCCTTATTATTCTATCAATGGAACCCCTATTGTTATTTAGTTAACTTTTGAAATCCACTTTAAGCACTTCAGCCACTTCAGCAAGAGCTTACAGCTAGAGCCCAGCTAAGCAGCGCAAGGATTACTATGGACAGCTGTAGTTCTAGTGCATATTTGGTTTTTGTTTTACAAATAAGACAATTTCCAAAGAAGAAGTGGAGTGGGTGACACTCTTATTTGAAAGATTTGTTTGTTTGCTATTGGCCCTCCTCACCCACTAAAAATTCAACTAAAAATGGATCCCAGCTCTCTGGCAACATGGTTTGATCTTATTGACAACTGCTCACATTAGTATTGGTCATATACACACTGTAATGTAAAGCAATTTCAAGCATTGTTGTGAAAGGTGGAAATCACATCTGAAATGATGCTCTCTCCGCATCCCTGATCAACAAGGACATATTGCCAAAAAGGGGAAAAAAAACATGAACCAGAGGGATAGAGCCAATTTGAAAAAGCAGTTTTAAAATTTTCAAACTCTAAAAGTAAGCCAATTTGAGTTTCCAGCAACTGATTATTATACAACAATTATTGCTGTTCAGAGATAGAAACTCCTAAATTACATTAGAAGTCTAAGAAACAATGAAAAGCCCACAAGTAATTCCTTTCAATTGCATTGTGATGATAAAAATCGGGTCTTTCGCAACAAGTTTCCATTCTATAAATGCAAGTCTCTCTACAAACCTTCCTTTTTATTTCTCGCTGCATGTCAGAGTATTTTCTGCAGCAGCCAACTCATCAATCACACACTTCACAGAAAAAGACAAAGAACTTATTTCTAGGAACAGAGCAATGACTGGAAAGTGCTTCATTTCAAGAGACTTTAATAATCTTTACAGATTAACATAAGAGCTCAGCTACAAGAATAAAGATAAGAACAGAGTTATTAACCTGGATAAATTCAATCAAACATGCATCTAGTTAATTCTGGTTTTTATATAGTGTATATATTTTGTAAAACTGATTAAATCTAATTGCCATCTAATAAAAGCCCTAAATTCACCATCAGAAAATTTGAATATTATTCAAGAAAAATACAACCTGATTTTTTACCCAGAAATGTTATGGTCATAGGAACAACAAATGACTTGACAGGGAGGGTATATTGTCACAAAACATTTTAGCCTAAAGATGTCTGTTCACAGAGTGCTACAATAAGGCATATTAGAATTAGATTGCATTTGGAAAATGAGTGGAAGGAAAACGTGTGGTACAGAAATGAGCACAAGCAATTCAAATTAATTCATTTTAAATCTAAAATACTATACTATTCGCAAACGGAAATTAAATGATATTGTAACTCAAAGTTTCTTCAAAGAGTAGTTGAAGAAACTTTGATGACATGAATAACAGAATCTTCAGGTTACTCTTAAGAGAAATACAAGTAAAAAGTCACAAAAACAATGCAAATCAGCAGGAGGTTGCTAATAAAGAAACCTGGGCTTCCAAAACACTTCAACAGAGACCCAGGCAGATCATTTTCATGCCAATATGCACGAATGCAATTGATGATTTATGCACAAATTTTTTGAAAAGCTGAATTTTGGATTTCTTTAGCTGGAACTCATAATCATCAAACTAACACATTTGAAAGATTTTAATTTGTGTTAAGTTAATTTTTTAAATTTCACTTTCATGTATTGATTATAGAATTTATATAGATTTATAAGAGATTATAAGTATCTCTACCACAAATCACACTTTTACAGGAATATTTAATGTTTTATACGAAACACAAAATAGCTCACTAGATGTCCTATTAGTATCATTCATCTTCTTTAGTTTTGGTTTCAGCATTTCTTTTCATTTCACTAATTTCTGCTGGCAGTTTCAAATATTTTTTTATAAATGTTATTCCGGTTTTTACGTAGACAAAAATAAAATAAGAACACAACTAAAAGCATATAAAAGCAGGCTAAATTGATCAAGCATAGACACCCTTAATGAAATGATTCTGGGAAGAAAAAAAAAACAAAAGTTTGGTCTCCACAACAAGTAAAAACAAGCTGTTTGATTTCCCCTAACATATCAGTGTTATGTTAGGAGTAAACCGATTTATATCACAGTGACTTATGCTTTCACAGACATATGCTTGCTGTAACCTGTATGATATAGAAGTTCTGCGTGAAAATATTACAGGTGACGTCACTTTGTCTCCAAGTTGCATCACATAAACAACAGGGAGATCTGAGCAGAGCAGGAGAACAGGCGGTTTGGTGGAACGTTGTGATATTCGTCACCTCAGCCCTGAAAGCAAACATACAGCTACCCACATCTGTCACAAAGTGTACACACACTTATGTCAGACTCACACATACAGCACGATCTTAGATGGATTCGCAGCTTTACCTTCGCAGGTGTTGTTGAGGCAGCCAGTGCAAACACAGACTTGTGGACTAGAACACACTGCTGGACATGAATGTGCCTGAGTTGTATACACGCGACACTGCACAGTAGTGAGTCAGTGCTACTGGCCAGGAACAGTCAATGAGACAGACTTGATTACTGGAATGATTAAACAGTGGAATGTAGTTCCCGCTCTTACTTTGAATGTTGTTTATGTTTCCAAGATGTGATGTGACACATAGTGGTGAAGAGGATGGGTATGCTTACAGATGAAGTCTGGTTGTCCTGAACTTTTTACAAAGCAAGAAAATGAATTAATTAGCAACTACTTTATCTTTATTTGTTGCACTTTTTTCTCCAACCACAAAGTGCTGCAAACCTCTGGAACTAAAAGGTAATCCACATTAAAAAAACAGTGTTTACCGTTGTTAAGGGTTGGTCTTTTCCTTATGAAAATACATATTCAATTATGCTGGAGATACCCCTTTTGACCAAGGAAACCCACTTATTTTTATTGTTTTAGACTATACAATCCAATAACCCTGCTGTTTCTCAAACTCGACTGCAATAATTCAGATGTCACAATCACTAGACACAAAACTGTCATTAAATCCACCAAGGAGTTCTTCCTGACCTTTGCAAAACAACCCTCACCCCATCCCAACTCATCTGTAACCTTGGCATCTACTTTGACTCCTCCCTCTCATTTGTACATCACATCAACACAATACTGCGATGGACTGGTGACCTGTCCAGGGTGTACCCCGCCTATAGGCACCAGCACCCCTCGCAACCCTGTATAGGATGGATGGGTGCAGATAATGGATGGATGGATGGATGAACCAAATAACCCAGACTACATTCTTCCATTTAAAAACACATTGCCAGACTTTGCCCTTCCCTTTCTTTCTCAGCAGCGGAAGCCCTTATTCATGCATTCATTACATCACGAATTGACTACTGCAATAGCATCTTTATGGTATCCCATCCAAAACCCTCACCTAACTTCAATGTGAATGTGTGGGTGAATGACTGAATGTAGTGTAAAGCGCTTTGTGGTCCTCTGGCTGAAGAAGCGCTATACAAATGCAGGCTGTTTTACAACTAAAAAGCAGACAAACATCAACTACCATGACCTTTGTGGATCTGAAGCACATCATAGAAACATTATTGTATTAATGGTGTCATGAATCGTTTGATAATCTGTGACTTCTAATGTGTCCTGTCTATTGCATACAAGAGACTAAATGGTATGTGTAAACAGTAACACAGCAGACTAAGACCTGATACATTAAAACCACAAGCTGCGCCATCCAAAACTTCTACGTTGAACACTCAGGATTACCTAACACCATAACACAGCAGTTATATGTGCTAAAATGAGGTCTTAGCTGTGTTTAACATCTCATGGTATGAATGATACCACAATGATGCGATTTACTGACGACACAAAGTAAATATATTTGTTACATGCCATGTAATAGTTACTTTGAGTTAAGAAATAAATCAAGGGCTGCCCATTTGTATGGGAATCCTGCTTAGTGTGACAACCTCCCTCCTTGATTTCAAAAAGAAGTGGTGGGAACTTGCAACAGAAGAATAAACATTCCCTCGGTTTGTGGCAAGAGATGATCCAGTGTAATTAACTGTAGATGAAAGGCAGCAATATAAAACAAATCCTCAAGAATAAGCAAGCTTTACTTAAACATTTTTTTTTTCCTATTGGATCAAAGTCAATTTTACTGGTGTGAAACTTACTGAATTATAGTCTTTAGATAACATTTAAATTATTCATTTCTGTTTACATTTGCATTTGATGAAGATTTTTTAAATGCAAAAAAAAGGTTACTATTTTACAATCAGGATACACTTGAGCTTTATGTAAATAATATGGCTGCATTATATAAAAAACACTTGCAATCGTGATGTGAAATTTCATAATTATGTTTTGAATTACATTAACAACACTCGGCATGTATGTTGTCACAAATGGAAGACTGCTCAAAGTTAGCCTTTTTTTCCCCAATACTATTTATCCCAGTTTTTTGTATGAACCAAACTTTATACTGCCCAGAAGAGATGGGTCAAAGTTAAGTATTTGAGTTAGGTATTTAAAAATGATCTCAAAGAAATTACAAAACATGTTGGAAGCTCTGAAAAAGGAAGCAGTGAATGCTTTGAGAATAAAAAAATCTGAAGCTGGGCCACAAGGGAGGGAATCTTTATTATGATACTTGTGACAATCGCACAGAGTAAAGCCCAGCCAGTTGATGTCCTATTAGGGCACAGTGCATAGGCATTCTTGGGACACATCTTCTAAATAATCATTGTTCTGAATCAAAACAGCAATCTCACAACGGAAAATTAAAGCACAGGTCTCTGGTAGGTTAAACCTGCTTTGTAGTAAGGGTGTGAGAATTAGAGACGAACATTCAACAGACAGCTGAAAAGAATAAAACGCAACCCAGGGTCAATCTCTAATGAAAAAACAGGGTCTTTATAATGAGCTTGACACTGCCCCCTTCCCAAGCGAGATTCAATGTTTATCACAATTAAACTAATTAACCCTAACCCTTTTGATTAAATAAAAAAAATGGAAATATGTTTGGTGAGGAAACATTAATTATAGAGGTCATGAGCACCATAAACAATCAGCTTTCACAAAAGAATTGCATTGTAATTCATCTTTTGCTTTGGGACACCTGTGTTGACAACACAGGAATATTCCATTTGAGATTTTCTACCTTTTTTAACGTCTTCCTTCATGCTCACCAGTGAGTGTAAACAGTCTGGGGGGCCTGCTTTTCACTGGAATGCATATTCACTGAAAACAACTGATCCGCAGTCGAGATTTTTTTAGAGAAGCGTGGACATTGTTTTGAGAAAGACAAGTTGCTACTGGCAAAACAGGTCAGTTTGTCAAAGGAGTTTCTACGTATGTATTCTATGGACAGTTAACATGGACCACAACCGCTTAATTCATATAGTCACTAAGGAGACGCAGAATTAACTTACAATGCATTTGAGTAAATCCTTTTTAGGGATTTTGTTAAATAACCTTACTTCACCACAGAAACCACAAATAGTTTGAGAAGTGGAAAGGGAGAATACGTTCAGAAGTCATGATATGTGTAACAAATTATGAAGTTAATTCTATTAAAAATTGATATTTTCCCAAGTTATAACCTTCCTTGTTTGTATGCTCAAAAACACTTTGAATCACAATAATCTTTTAACTTGGGATGGGATGTTTTAGTGCATCACTAGGCTGTTTGTTGTCTTTCAGTAGACGCCAACAAAGTTTGATCAGGCTAATGACCTCAAGCTACCATAATGTCACCTCTGATGAATGCACAACACTAACAGCAGCAGAAAAGGGCAAAAATAAGCAGCTCTGCAAATCCTTTTAATAAAACCCCCCTAATATATTAGTACGTTAGTGATGGACATATCAGAGACCCTGTATTCATTATGAGATGTTTCACATGCAACTTACACATTCCAGCATTGAGCAAACACAAATCATCCGTTTATTTTTTTCATAGTAGTGACAGAATCATATGTTTTTCCAAGAACAGAATCTTCTTACAAACTTAATGAACAAAACTAGTTCCTCTTCAAACAGCAGGATACCTTCCAGAGCCCACACCACATACTGTATATCTCTCAGCTCTAAAGAGGTTTAAGCAAACTCTGAAGTGTTTACACAGGTATGAAAAAGTCAGTGATTCGGTCAACATCCTGCACATTTTGTTCTGAACTCTATGTACTGCTTTGTTAAACCGACAGTGAGTGATAAAATGCTAAAAGCAGCTAAAAGAAAAGCGTCAAGCTAAGTGCACATCTTTAGCCTCGTTCAGGATAAGATGATGTCTTATCTGAGCATTTAGTCATTTTAATTGTTCTCTAAACACCAGAGCAATACATGAATACTTATATTAAGATCTGTTCATAATTACAGCTTATAAAAAGCTTGCAACAGTTTTCTGTCTAATCTGAAACTTGCATAACCATTCAATGGAGGTTTTACTAAAAAAGAACATGGTAGTTTCAGTACCTTCAAAAGAATTGAGGACAATAACTTCTTTGCAAAAAGGAAGTAAAACCTACAGTTACAGCCACATCACCAGCTTTCCCCCGAAAGCTAAAACGTCTTTTAAAAAAGCAGCTGAGACAATGGAGATAACTCTAAGGGGTAGAAGCATCTCCCTGATAAAAAAAACAAACAAAAAAACCCTGAAAAACAAAAAAACCCTGAAAAATCGATTATTGAGTACGAAACAAAATCTGAATTGTCTAGAAACAAGGACATTTTGGTTCAATAAATCTTTAAAGCATGCATTACAAGTGAAACATGAAAAATTTGAATATCATGCAAAAGTTAATTTATTAATAATTAATTAATAATTCAACTTAAAAGGGGAAACTAATATATTACATAATCATTACACGCAAAGAGAAATATTTCAAGCGTTTTTTGTTATAAGTATTATGATTATGGCTTACAGCTTATGAAAACCTCAAATTCTAAATATCAGAAAAGTAGAATATTACAAGAAATAAATAAAACAAGGATTTTAAACAGAGAAGTGTCAGACCTCTGAAAAGTAAAATTTTGCATATGTACTCAGTACTTAGTTTGGGCCCATTTTGCATCAATTACTTCCTTAGTGCGGTGTGATATGGAAGCCTGTGGCACTCTGAGGTTTTATGGAAGATCAGGATGCTTCAATAGTTGCCTTCAGCTCTTTTGCATTGTTCGGTCTCATGTCTCTCATCTTTCTCTTGGCAATGCCCCAAAGATTCTCAAAGGGGTTCAGGTCAGGCAAGTTTGCTAGCCAATCAAGCACAGTAATCCCATGGTCATTGAACTAGGTTTTGATACTTTTGGCAGTGTGGGCAGGTGCCAAGTCCTGCTGGAAAATGAAGTCTCCATAAAGCTTGTCTGCCGAAGGAAGCATGAAGTGCTCCAAAATGTCCTGGTAGATGCTGCGTTGACTCTGAACCTAATAAAGCACATTGGACCAACACCAGCAGATGACATGACTCCCCAAATCAACACAGACTGTGGAAACTTCACACTGAACTTCAAGTATCTTGGATTGTGTGCCTCTCTGTTCTTCCTACAGAATCTGGGACCTTGGTTTCCAAATGAGATGCAAAATTAGCAGTTTGGTTTTTCCTTTAGCCCAGGTAAGACGCTTCTGATGTTGTCTGTTGTTCAGGAGCGGCTTGACAAGAGGAATAGGACATTTGAAGCCAATGTCCAGGATCTGTCTGTGTGTGGTGGCTCTTGATCCACTCCTTGTAAAGGTCCCCAACACTTTTGACATAACTTTGTATTAATTTGCTTTGATACAGCACTTTGGGAACACCCAACTTCTTTCGCAATTTCCTTTTGAGGCTTTCCCTCCTTATGGAGGGCGTCAATGATAATTTTCTGCACAATTGTCAGGTCAGCAGGCTTCCCTGTGATTGTGATTTCTACACTGCAAAAAACTGTTATAAAGAAAGTAAAAATCCCTTGTTTGTGGAAATTTTTTCGTATTTTTTTAAATATATTGTCTTTTTTCAAGAAAGATTTTCAAGAAAATACTCACTTGTTCCATTGGCATTCCATTGCTTGCTTTATTACACTGGAAAAAAGGCTATCCCAGAAACAAGTAAAAAATAAATTATAAAGATATTTTTGCTTGTAATAAGCTTTAAAAAATCTGCCAATGTAACAAGTGAATATTTTCTTGAAAATCTTCTTGAAATAAGACAATATATTTAAAAAATACAAAAAAAAAAGTCTACAAACAAGGGATTTTTACTTTCTTGAAAATCGTTTTTTGCAGTGTACTGAACCAGACAGAGAGACCATTTAAAGGCTCAGAAACCCTTTGCAGGTGTTTTGGATTAATTAGCTGATTAGAGTGTGACACATTGAACCTAAAATATTGAACCTTTTCATAATTTTCTGAGATTTTGAATTTGGGGTTTTCACAACCTGTAATCCATAATCATCAATATTTTAACAAATAAAGGCTTAAAATATCTCTTTGCATGTAATAAATGTATATCATATATTAATTTCACCTTTTAAGTTGAATTACTAAAATAAATTAACTTATGCACGACATTCTAATTTTTCGAGTTTCACCTGTACAATTCGATCCTAATTACAATGAATTGGAATTAATTGTAGTGAAACGTCAAACAGAGATCTAGTATTGATTAAAACCACACATGGATTAGGCTAATAAAGCATGTGCTCAAGTATCAAAATGTTGAGTTTAGGTATAAAGACATTTTAAAAACAAAAAAAATATTTGCAGAATTATGGTTAATGTATAGCAAAACAAATTCTGGGAGATGTACTTAAAAATGCGGAACATTTAAAAAGCATTTTTTCATATTTTATTTAGTTGGTATAAACATGCAGTTTTAGCATGTCATACAATTGCAGACAGAGGGTTGTTTTATTAAATTATTTGTTTTTCGAGCTTTTTGAACGCTAGTTTTATTACATTGTATAAAGATCTTTCAGGGACAAGCTCACACAAATTTGGGAAGCATGGTCAAGGTTAAACTAAGTCTTAAGTATCCTTAATGTCCACAACTTATTTAACAACAAAGACCAGTTTTGTGTAGGCAGGTTTAAGACCTGTTTGTGAACTAGCCAGCAGTAATGAATGAGTGGTGAATGGTGTAATAAAGGAGTGTTTTTATGTGGAGGTTTGTGACGCAGGTCAGTCCCTGTCTGGTCTTTGTCTCCCTGTCACACCAAAGGAACTCATTTGTCCTCAGAGAAAGATGGATGAACTGCTGCTGAAAAAGCTCCCTGGGGGAGGCTGGGTGTTTATGTGCATTTCACAATGTGTGTGTATGAGGAAGTCACTATTATCTCAGTGGCCTGTTTCCGCATTGGTGTGATAGTCCAGCCCAGATTCTACTTCCTTCTATGGACAGAAAGGTGTCTGTATGGGACACTCATGTAAGAGTCACAGACTAGTTTTGCATGAGCATTTGTGTTATATCATCTGCAAACAAATGCAGTTCTCTACAATAATAACTCCTAGATATGGAGCAAATATGGTTCTATATTTACATAGTAGCTTAGGTCAGGGGTCCCCAACCACCGGCCCGCGGACTGGCCACACAGAGAGAATAAATAACTTCCAGCATTTCCATTTTATTTATTATCTGAGTGTGACCGATGTTTTATTTTGAAAAATGACCGGGTATCCCCGTTACATAGCTCAGTCTTGACAAGTCGAGAGGCTTGTATTGGTCATGTGATAGTTACCACTAAAATTAACCACAAGCTAGCAAGATGGATAGAAGACAAATGTCTCTCGACTGTTTCTTTGGGAAGGGAAAAAGACCCAAGGCTCTCACTGATTCAGCGTTGTGGTGAGACTTTTCATGCACTTTGTATTTGTTTTTGTGGTAAATCTTGAATTATTAAAGGTGTGTTAAATGTTACCATGGCGACCAGAGAGCGTTAGGGGGCTGAGTGTATGTTACTCGTGTTGTGTTGTGTGCTCCATGTTAGGAGGACGCTGTTAATAAAGCTGCGAATACACATTGGATGTACGTCTATTGTTGTAATTTTAAAAATACCTCGTTTTTATACCCTCCGTTATCATTTATCTGCCACACCTTAAAGGCCGGTCCGTGAAAATATTGTCTGATATTAAACCGGTCTGTGGCGGAAAAAAAGTTTGGGGACCACTGGCTTAGGTAGTCCTGAACTATCTCTGTAGTTATGCTGCTATAGGCTTAGACTGCTCGAGGACACACTGACCACTTTTC
This sequence comes from Valencia hispanica, assembly GCA_963556495.2. Taxonomy (NCBI): domain Eukaryota; kingdom Metazoa; phylum Chordata; class Actinopteri; order Cyprinodontiformes; family Valenciidae; genus Valencia; species Valencia hispanica. The sequence continues at coordinate 46,952,298 of OY747705.1, read as the reverse complement.
TTCACTCTATTTTTTCTTCTACAAGTCTCTAGTTGCATTATTTGCTGTGAATTCTATTGTTAACTTTGTTTTTTTTCTCGGTGTTTTTCTCTCCATAGAAACTGCATCTGGTCTAGTATCCTGCTTAGCTGCAATGCCCTGTTGGAGGTATCCCAGTAACTGAGCATCCCCCGTGTCCTGTTAACTTTTTACATTCGTTAATATAGAAAGTACACTTATATCAGTTCTTTTGTTCTTTCTGTGTTTGTACACTGTCTTCTTGAACCCCCAGACGGTCGTGGCAGATGGCCGCTGGTACTGAGCCACGTTCTGCTGGAGGTTTCTTCATGTTAAAGGGGAGTTTGTCCTCTCCACTGTCGCTAAATGCCTGCTCAGTATGAGGGATCACTTTGGTTGGAGTCTGCAGCAATGGGGTGCAACTGCCAGTCAATGACTTGATGCAATCTGCTGGGATTCCTTAAATAGAAAACTGGCTAAAACTTTAAGCAGATGGAATGTTTGTATTGAAATTACTTTCTTGTAAAGTGCCTTAATATAACATCTGTTGTGAGTCGGAGCTATATATATAAACTGAATTGAATTGATTTACATGTTAGGAAATTTCGAAGTCATTGAATGGTTTAATCTATAGTGTAGAGCAGCTTTTCCACAACTGCTCTGGGTTCAGGACCCACAATCATCCCTTCTTCACAGGGCCTGAAACAAGTAAAGGAGATTATTCAAACTATTTTTAAATTAAGTTACTTATCCAAGCATTGTCCAATGTCAAATTTATTTATATAGCACATTGAAAAACAACATCAGATCAGTACGAGGGATTCCTGTGAAGTCAACGACAACGCAAGCAACGGTCTAGTGTCGATATATGCTTGTTCAGAAGGAGTGAATGCTGCAAGTCAATGACTCGACGCAAACTGTTGGGATTCCTTAAATAGTAACTTTTTAAACTGATTGGAACGTATGTACAGTTGAACTGAAATTAGTTTTCTTGTTAACTGCCTTGAGATGATATCTGTTATGAATTGGCGCTACACAAATAAACTGAATTGAATCAAAGTGCTTTACAATTACCAACCATAAATAGCAATTAGACTAAAATGGAATAAAAAAAAGTTACGATTTTTAAGAACTATTTAGCATCTCATACTCAACCAAAGACCAAGGAAAAGAGAGGAATTTTAAAAAGACATTTAAACAATTCTATGTGTAGGCAAGTTGAGGGAATGTATGTTGTTGTTACGCAGCTGTTTTTAGCTACCTTAGTTTAAGCTAAAAATCATCCATTTAAGAATATGTTGTTGTGTTAGTGAAACTATACCTTTAATAATTTCTATCCAGTTGTAAGATCTACAATAAGAAAAAAATAATTCCCCTTGTTTGACATAATCGTAACAATGTTAACAGTAATTCATTCAAACCAGAAGCTATCTGTAAGCACCGATGGATATACAGCACACAAATCATCTAATAAACATACTGACAGCACAGATGTACAGAAGTGTCTCATCTCGTTAGTCTGGCACAAATGAATATGGTAGAAGGACCTCTTACTGTCAGACTAGCATGGGGGAATAAAACTTGCCAACTGATGTAAACGTGTGTCTAAGGAAAGGTTGCAGTCAATCAGAGGGGAAATATAATCTTGAGATATCACACCCTCTCCTGTCAGCTGTCTAAACAGTTCCCGTAGGAGAAAACCCAATCTTCTCATGATGACATGAGTTGCATCTCTAAAACTTAAACCTCCTTAAACTGCCTGGCAACCTGGCAGCTCTACCTGAATACCTCTGTGAAGAACAAAAAAACAAATTCAACTATTAAAATGGCAACTTTAGCAGAATAGAACAAGGTTGCTCGTATAATGTAATGTAATATGGGAGTAACTAACGGGAAGTAGTAAAAAGGCTTAGTATCATAAGACATCCAGAGACAGAAATACCAAGACCTTCAAGCTGCTTACAAACAGGGAAACAGGGCCAGGAGTATGGATTTCTCAATACTGGGACACCTGGATAACATGGGGGGAGAAACAAGGAGACACTATAGATGTGAAGCATGCCGTTGCCACAGCAACAGCATACGTGGTGTACGTGCAGAGCAGTTTGTGAGCTGAGAAATGGAAAGATATGTTTGTGCATACCGTATCTATTACATGTAAACATGCTTGCACTGTCACACTACCTCCCTATCGAACAGATGCATATATAGACACCTGACCATGAAACTTTAGCGCCATTACATCACCACCCCAGATGGCTGCACAGCAGTGTGGTTTCTGAAGTGTAAACTGAAAAATCTAAATCAGAGTGCAGTAATCTGATGGTTATACTCTTCTACTAGGTACTAGTTTGTGCATTAAATCTAAATCTCTGCCAGGTGAAAATGAAAAGCCATTAAATTCTGGCTTTATTCTTGACCCACAAAATATCAAACATTTTGCTGAATGATATAAACGGGGAAAAACATAAACATGTTTACAGCCTGGTTTAAAAAGCCATTTTAAGATTAATAGATCAGGTTTACCACCATGACAGCTCTGAGAGGGGTGAATTTTCTTTTATAACTCATCCGTTTAGATGTAATTTCAGCTTGAAATTATGAATACAAAGGTGGGCGTCATTTTGATTGACAGGTCTCAGATGAGCTAGTGCTGGTGACTTAGCGGCTAGCCCCCCTGCTTCAGGGAAGGCCTTCAACCTCGGCCTCACGTTAACAGCCTAAGCCATTTTGTTTCTCTGAACTTGAACATAAGTTGTCTCTGCAACGTTAATTCGTGTTCGGATGTTAATCGAGCTCTTATTGGACAAAGATGGGTTGCTGTGGTAATGATTGCACTAATAGATCTTCCAAGAAGTCTCTGCTCCATTTCTTTCGGTAAGTAAAATTATATTTCTGCTGTGCATTTAAGATAACGCTGCTTGGTCAAAAGTGGGTTGAAATGATCACATTTCTTCTTTACTTTACATATTGATTATTAAAACTTGTTTTAATTAAAATTCACATAGTTTTAGTTAAAGTTATGGACCAACAAGGCTTCATGATTTTATTTGACAAAATTATTGAATTCACCTAGAAGGCAGAGGGGTAACAGAGTCGCTCAACCTCGGTTTCCTGGCTAAAAGCATCCGCTAACCTCCGTTAGCTCCAGGTTAGCTCAGTTAGCTCATAGCTACATCGGCTCAGAGTTTGATGGATGTCAATCGCGACCAAGTGGTGGTGGGAACTGCCCAATGGGCCCACTGGGCTTCACTTCAGCCCTTCAGAAACCTACTGGTGACGTCACGGAGGCTCCGTCCATCTTATGTACACCCTAAGGTTTTAAGGCATTGGACTGGAGATGCATCAACGAAGCTGTCCGCAGGACAGAACAAAACAGGCTGTCATTTTTAGGTCCTTTAGGAAGATGCTGCATATCTTCTATAAATATGTTGTGAAGAGAGCAATCTCTTCTGCCATCATCTGTTCAGGTAGAGGCGTAGGTGCCAGTGACTTTAGAATGTTAATGAAGCTGATAAAGAAGGCTGCCTCTGTTCTGGGGACTACTGTGGAACCTCTGGAGATGATGATGCAAAGAAGGATTCTCCATAAAATCAAGAACATTATGGACAACCTGGACACACTGTTCAGCCATTTGCAAATGGTTTCATTCTTACAGCCAATACCTGTTCTTTACAAAGAAAAGTAAATAATTTGGATGTTACAACTGACAAAACTAGAAGATGCAAAGCCACAAACTGCCCTGACAACCAGGGAAAAGATATGCTTTTGAATTTGACTTATTGTAGTTTGGTCAAGGAATTTGACAACTGAAGCATTCTTCTAACCTTTCCACTACCATATCCATTGTCATGTAAAAGTCAATAATACCAATTATTAAGCTAAACATGCACAAATTAAAAAGACATGGAAGTGAGGTAACTGACATGGAAAAGCAATGAACCAGCATACCAGAGCTGAAGAAAAAGGATTTGAGTTGACAATGTTATACTCAAACTTACATTTTGTTATCTGAAATAATTATTACTGAATATGATTTTTAAAGATTAGAAGAAAGCCTAACTCAATAGAAGCAAAACATGAATAGAAATCTTGGTTGAAAAGACTTTTGCACTGTACTATACTTGTGGGAAGATTTCAATATAAGTTTAACCCCACTTTTAGCCCTTTTATTTCAAAATTGGCGTAGTTGCAAGTAATCCTGCTGAAAAAAACTAAAGCAGGCACAGAGGTGGAGTTTTATTATGATGTGGTTAGAGTCGATCTCAGTTTATGTTTTGTTGGGCGTTTAATCAAAAATTGTCAACTAATATGAGCAAACTACCGACTTATGAGTACATTATGATGTAAAAAGCTCTTTCTTGTGTCCTCTTCCTCCTTCTCAAAGATGACTTTTATCTCTGGTGTCCCTCCCAGCATTGCTCTCCTTCTTTCATCCCTCCATCTGAACTGCCTCTCCCCTGCCGATCTCTGTGACCTCCGCAGTGCATTCCTGCACGCACTGGGTCACTGTTTGGTGAAGGGAGTTTAGGACTGTCGAAGGCTCCTTTGAAAGAACATTTATGAAAGAGACTGATGGGCTGTGTATTATTCAGAGGCTTTCACTGTGCTCTCCCTGCTGGCACAGAGAGGAGTTTAAATGAAAGAAGTCTATCATTTTCCATAGACTTTTACTTATTTTGGCAATAGCTTATTTTCTTTAATCCTATAGAACATGCTAATCTGTTTTGAGCTCAGCTGTCGACATTCTTTAAAGATGAGAATCACTGCAGTTTTAATCAGATTTTAAAAAGGAAAAACTTGAAACTTGAATTAAGAAGTCAACTCATATGTAGAAGCTTTATTATTTTTTTTACAAAAAAAGCAGATTTTACAGGGCAAAAGACTGCAACAATTTAAGCCGATTCACATTTTTAGCTAAGGGGGAACGAAAAGGAGAAAAACAGAGTAGAAAATGACATTTATATTGTTTGCCGTCTAATGACAATGAGCTGAACAAGAAAAACATATTTCTTTATGAAAATGTATCAAAACACTAAAAGTATCTTCTAAAGTAAAACAGCATGCCAGTCGATCAGTAACTGACTTTGTTTTAACTTGTTTTTACATCTACTAGTTTACGTTATTAACTACTTTATACAAATGTGTTTCAGATGCATGTTGTGTTAAGTTTGTTATTTTTTTGTTACGTTTTTTGATTTATTATCTTTTTTTATTCCTTTTGAAATTAAAAAGTTTGGCAATTTCTTTTTTTATTCTGTTTTTCAGATAATACAACAGTTTTAAATGCAATGTTTTTGGGGGGGTTTTGCCTATAGCATAATAACGCCATAGTGACACACCATTCTGTGATTAAAGGCACATTTCCACTATCAGAACTTCAGGGTAATTTTACCGGACCTTCACGACATACGCATGTCTCCATTTCACTGGGCTGGCCCGGTAGGGTCGTTTTTGGGGCCATTTCAGAAACCAACCAAGTACCATACTTGGGGTATGTACTCGGAAATGGCCCGGGAGAGTTGCGACGCAGGAGATGTGGTTAAGTCAAGTCAGGAAAATTATATTAGCAGACGTCACTAAACAACCAGCTTTCTGAAATTAGAAGAATTGCTGGCGAAATAGTGTATGACAACATAAACAGAAATCCAGAAACCATCCTGCTTCTTTTATTCAATCTCTTGTTATTTCTTGTTATGACTCTGAGGACCTGGCCAACAGATTTAGCCCGTCAGATAGGGATCCGGTGAAATTACCATGAAGTTCCAATTGTGCAAATCCGCCTAAAGTTAATCAAATTTATTATGACCAGAAAAACCAAACAACAAGGACAGCTTCCTTTTGGAAAGTTGCCATAAGGGCCAGCTGGGTTCGAATGAAAACACCTACACAATGGAAGGACACAATGGAATTAAAAAAGCAAACTCTTTGACCCCTTTCCACATTACAAGTTAGCTAAATCCACAAACACACACAGGCTTACAGAATGTGGATATGACAAAGGTCCGGTGAGTTCAACGGCCCTTTACATCACATGCATCCTGGATGATCACATTTCATCACATTGGTCAATATGCCCAGGAAGTCAAGTCATACCTTGGTGGGATTCTCACAGCCAAATGCTGCAGGAATGGACATAATATTTCCTGCCTCTGTTGCTGTGACAACCAAGCAGCTGCTTTGGGACTGTGTTGCTCTGTTATGTGGAAATGTTAATCAGACCTTACTAACCTGTTTATAACTGACAGGATGATGGTATTATTTTTTTAAATGATCATTATTGTCAGTAACTGATTGGTGAATCTCGCTAAAAAGTTATGCTCTGAAAAAAAACCTAAACATTTTTAACTTCTTTACAGATGCCGGACATCAGTTTCAGCTTCAGACATACTTTATAAGACTTCTACGACCACAGTCTATTAACTGATAATTTGTGGCATTTCTATCTTTAACTTCTGAGAAAAAAGTGCTGTAATTTTCATGTCCAGCATACCGGTACATCACTGCTGATTAGAAAATCACTGGCCATTACGGACATAAGATAATACTTATTGATAAGATTCTAAACATGTGGCCTGACAACATTGGTGTGTACAGTATGCTCTGAGCTTTCATAGTGAAATTTTAGTACACAATGTACTGGAAAACAATGCAGTCTCAGGGTATTTCCACTCAGAATAAGCTGAATAGAAATATGAATAGAAAAGAATCAGAATACAATCTTATAAGTGGACGTCAATCCATTGTTGTTCCAGGTTGTGAAAGCTGCCTTCAACTTGCACATTTTAACTTTTCACCCCGTGCACTCAGCACCCATTGAAATTATGTAGCATAGGGTAAAGCTTTCCATCTTTTCCTAATTTCTAATTGGTGAAACATTTTCTATTCGAGAAAACCAAGCCAACTGCATTGTGTGGCTTTGAAGTGATCCCTCAAACTGAGCATGCATGTGGCAACAACTGAAAGGAACTACTCCCTTTAAGCAGAATCTGGATAAATGTAAGTGAATATTTGTCGCAACTGAGTGGTGGTACGGGAAGACAGAGCAGATTGACAAAAAACACAGAAGAGATAATCTAGGAGTACTTTCGATATTAAAGAACATGTAAAGCATAAATGGTAGCGACTCAATAATCAAGAAGTTGCGTTAATTAGCCCAGGTCCTCACAGCCTCCACATCTCTTTTTCTGAGCAGTTTCACCAACATACCTATAAGTCCATGCAAAATAACTGGCATCACTGGTAAACTGTAAAAAGCAATATGTAGAAACCTTGAAATAAATGTATCTTTATAGCATGATCTAACAGTGCAACATCAACTTTTTGGAAAGCTTTTTTCAAACATCCCTTACCATCCTCCACACTGTGCATAGTGAGATAAACTTAGGGCCACATCGAGCTTTCTCACAATATATAAGCAGTGTAAGACGATTAGCTGTTATCTGGTATCCATTTTTTGACTTGTGATGATTGATACACATTTACCTCACTTGAATTCCAGCTGAATCTGCTGTTTTTCCCCGTTGTGAAGAGTAGCTAAAAATGGGCCTCTGTGTAATATCACTTTTATACCCCAGGAGTTTTTGATTACTAAATAAAAGTTCCCCAATACTAAACAACTTAAAAAGGTCAATATCAAAATAAGGCTAAATTGACATTTTTTATTAATTGAAAGAAAACCACAAATGGTGACACCTTTCTGTAGGATATGTTGCCCCCTGAATGAATGAACTCAAATGAAAGTTAGATTTTATATATTCATTGGTTTGTCAGTGCGCAATTATGCTGCTACAAAGAAGTTTAACTTCTTTCAAAAGTATTTCACATATCTTTAACAATGGTGCAAAAACAGTAAAGTAGTGCACCTGTTTATTAGGCTGTGACTTGACTTCAGTTTTGTTTTCTTCTCAGCTGTAAAAAAAAGAAAATGCAATTTTCACAGTCAAAGAATGAGCAACAGCTTCACCTGCTTTTGTTTTAGTGTGCCTATTTTCAAATATTTGTGTATTTTATCATGTTTTGTATTGGTTTGTCAGTCTTTGCATGTTTGTGCAGTGTGTGGAGACAGACAATAGGCCTTTGTATTTTTGCACCCAATTTTCCCCAGTGCGCTGACACATACACACCTCATTTCTGCACAGCTTCCCCTGGCTTCTGTCAAGCTACAACAGCTGAGAGACAACAAAACAGGAACAATCTGATATTCTCTTCCTGCCTCATATTTCCTGGCCCAGCGCCTCCCGACTTGGAGAAAAACTAAACAAACAGAAGAATGAAAAGAAAAAGAAAAAACAAAGACTGGAAAAAATAAGGGCAGAAAGGACAGAGGCAAGGAGGAAGACCTGGGGGTGGGGATAGGTGGGTTATCAAGGTGGTGGGGTAAGGGGGCTGTATTGTAATTTGTGTGTTTTATGAGAATGTGGGCTGCCTGAGGATGTGGTCTGAGATCATAAGAACTGAATGAATTCAAGCTGAAGGGAAATTGTGTGAGTGTGGGTTGGAGGGTGGAGGTGGGGGTGGGGGGGGTCTATATCTAGCATCAAGAAAGGAGAGGCCTCGCGAGGTAAACTTTGCCTTTATTGCAAAAAATATGCAAACCAATATTTGTTATAACATACAAATATATGTTTACAATTTAACTTCACAATTTAAGTTATAAAATTATAATAATAATTAATAATAAACTTTATTTATAAAGTGCTTTTTCAAGGTGCTTTACAGAATAAAAATCCCCCCCAACTTTAAGCATGAACACAATTATACTACCCTCCCCCCAAACCTATCCCCATGTGCGGAAACATTCAGGAGCAACTTTAAAAGGACATTAAAACAGAAAATAAGATGGACAGTGGGCTGAGTACAGATGAGCCAGGTTAGGTAAGGAAATGCCATCCAGGGAGCCATCTGGACCGGCAGCAGCGGATCAACAGCAGCAGCCGAGGCACTGACCCAAGGCGTCCAGAGGAGAGGAGGCCAGGATCCTGACCTCCACCCAAGCACCACCTGGAGAGCACCCAGGCAGCCACAGCTGACCACCGCTCCCGGGGCAGAGGGCAGGAAACACTGGAACAATGTGTCTATGTTTTTATTATCTGTTTAAAACAACAGGCTAACATGTTAAAATACATAACTAAATAAATAAATAAATAGATTGATAGATAGGTAAATTAATTCATAAATAAAATAAAAATAACGAGATAAATACAAGACTAAGTAGTAAAACACTGATCAATAAAAGCAAGTAAAACATGAAAAGCAAATAGACAGGCAGTAATTAGTAATCAATTAATTAAAAGCTCGGCTAAAAAGGTGAGTCTTGAGCCTACATTTAAAAACAGGAATGTTCTCTGCGGCCCTGAGGTCCTCTGGCAGCCTGTTCTAGAGGTGAGGGCCATAAAACTGGAAAGACGCCTCGCCATGAGTGTGTCCTGACTTTTGGGGTGACAAGGAGACGGCTGCCAGAGGAGCACAGAGACCGCAAAGGTTCATATGGTAAAAGCAGTTCAGAGAGATAAGAAGGCCAAGACCATTAAGACACTTAAAAACCATTAAAAGAACCTTAAAATTGATCCTAAAACATACGGGGAGCAAATGCAAAGAATTTAAAACGGGTGTAATGTGTTCCCGCCTCCTGAAATTAATCCCATTTCGAGTAATATACCACCAAAGGAACTAAATTATGGAGATACAATTGTTTGAGATACTTGAGCTTCATGACATTAGATATAGGCTGGAAAGATTTGCTATCAGCATTATAACCTCTACTACAACGAAGAGAACAAAAATAAAGACAAGAATGTATAACATGATCTTATTCCTTCTACTTAAAAACAGAAAAAAACAATGATTACTCCCTTGGTTAAAATATTACATCTCATTGATCATTACAGCTATAATAACATAGAACAAAACTTACGATAAATAAAAGTCAAAATGTAACTTTTAAAGTGCTTTCTGCTTGAAAATGATTTCTTCTTTCCATTCTGCTCTTTATACACTGCCAGTATAATATGTTTATATTAGCTGCCTAATTAGTCAGGCTATCTGCTCACATAGCCGGCCTGCACTCAAGTGGTTAAAACTTGCCAAATGTATTTTGAAAACAGTGTTAACCATAATTAGAGTGACAGGTATCGCACTTTTAGATTGTACACCATATCTGGATAGTTTTGCATCTGGAAATATTTTCAAACATCCAAATATGTATTCCTTCTACACAAGGTAAAAGAAAAAAAATGTAAAAATCAAACTGCTTTCCATTAGCCAGCTGACTGACAGAGCTTAGCAACAGGTGGGAGACAGGCTAGCCTGGAGTACTTCATAAACTGGGACTAAACTCCAATCACTCTGACACTTTCTCTAGGTCTTCTTAAGAGGACTTGCAGGAATGGAATAAAAATTGCTTGAAGTTTTAAAACCGTAACATTTTTAGAACCTTTGATTCCTTTAAACTGGTGGTTAGAAAAATCAAAATTTTTGAAACTTAAAAAATGTTTGCCAAATCTTATAAAATTATTGTTTGCAGTACTATAAAACAAAACACTAAAAATGAAAATGAGAGACAAAATGAAAATGTATTTAAAAACATATGCAAACAGTGTAATGAAAGACTAGCAAAATAATCAAATCAAACAGAAGGTTTGATTTGGTTTGAGCTGGCTTGTGCATGCTCAAGATCTTGCAAAGAAATTCAAATAAAATTAAATAGATGTTTATGGTAACAATGTCCAAAATGCAACAAGCATCTCCAGTCTGGGTGTGTCGGGTGTGTTGCCCAAGGAAGTAATATATTTTAAAAATGTGAAAACTTATGAAAGCAAAAAAATAAATAAATAAATAACACTCATAATCGCAGCAAAATAAGTAATATTGCACAACATTAGGCTGCATTTTGAGGTAAATTTTCTCCGCACAAACTGACACATTCACATAAACTCTTGTAGTCAAACTCATGAGCACCTGATGAACTGTGGTTCAGAAGAAGGAAGTGAAAACTCAGTACATCTGCTTTAGCAGGAAGTCAACAGAAGCCACATACAGGCGTGCTGACGTCAATTAGAACCACAGGAACACCTCCTAACACACACACACACGCACACACACTTCACATTACTCATAAATGATGCATATATGCTCTTATCCACACAATAATATCAGACCTCACATCAGTTTAAAATCGCAATAGTGTGAAGCAACTTTTAAACAGTTTAAAAAAAGCTGAATGCTCACAGGCCCATTTAACACTCTAAAGTGGTGAGTATATTAGACAAATGCACTCAGTATCCAAAATGAGTGGCAAGTGTTTTTACTTTAAAAACCAAAGATATTTGAAAAATAATCTTCAAAAACATTTAATATATTTTTTGAAGTTATAAACATAAATACAACAGGCAAAATAGAGAGATAAATTAAATAATGCATGTTACAGGAGCTAGGGTAAATGTAAGATATATAATAACAGAATTAACCTTTGCTAGACTGCCCAACTCTGTTGTTTAACTTGTCCTAGTTTCATCGTGATATTTGATCTGAGTGGGTTTCGTTTAAAACATGTTATTTGATGGTTATAATGCCAAATTTTTTCAGTTTCACTGTGAATCATCATATTCTTTAAAAATCAACATGTTTATAGTTTTTGTCCTGACCTCAAAGTGAAAAACATGAACAGCCTATACTGTAGGTGTGAAACAAAATGTATTAGGAGGCACTGTTCTATGACGACAGGTATGCCTCAGATTTTCAATGCTTCTTTAAATAAATTTCCTGTGTTTTAGTACCACAGGATACAGAAATACTAAGAGTTAATATGTGTGAAAAATATTGATAATGTGCTGTTTTTACACAGAACCTTTCTTATCAAAACAATATTCTAACAGTAAAACTATTTTCTTTGCTTGGTGTATGGACAAACAGTAATCACCGACATCAGCTGTGATAATTAATAAAAATCAGTGTTTTGCTAGACATCCAACTTTCAAGTGTTTTATTTAATTCTTTTTAATTTTAATCGAAGTTGCAACAGTTTTTTTTTTCTAAACCACTCTATATGCAGAGCCTCCCCTGGCTGCAGCCTGCAGGGCTACTTGTCTATCTATGTAAGTTGCATTAATCACTCAGATTTGTGTCCATTTATTGGTTGGCTCTGTCTGAGCTACAGTTTTAGCATCTGTTTTACTCGTACATGTGCTGGATTCTAGAAAGTTTTTGAAGTTTTGAAAAGCCAACCTGAACTAAAATATCAAAATAGGCTACTTTAGACAGATTTTGGATCAGAGTTTGAATGCTATGTAAAGATTTATGGCGAGCCACAGCAACACAAGCAGTATGCATAACGAGCAACTATCTGTTATATAACTCAAACTGAAACCACACACACCAATTAGTATTACAAAGTTATTACACACCACTACCTTGTAAGTTACATAGACTAAGCTAAGGCTCTTTTTGTTAATGGAGAGTTTTGCTATTATCTTGGAGTGAACTGCTGTAACACCCAGTTGTGCATATGTGAGACTGTATGTACCTAAGCATTTTCTTTTTTTCTTGCTGTTTTTGTCTGAGGTGCCTGTTAAATTGTGTTTGAACAATGTTAATGAAGTTGATGACAAACTAGTCTGGACCACAGCGTTGAGACTGCAGACAGATGGCAAAAGATTGAAAGTTGTCACGTAGGCGAGTTCAAGAAAAAAAGAGAAGACAAAGGAAGAGGAGAGGGATAGAGGGAGTTACAAGAAGAAGAAATATTCTGTGGTAGATTGTCCAAGCCAGATTTAAACCAGATAAGTAAACTCTTAACAAAAGCCAAAGATTTCACATGAGATTTCTTACCAGGCAGACAAACTCTGGTAATTGGAGGCTGAGTTGTTGCTGCTGGAGACCTCCTGGTTGAACAAAAGAGAAAGAAAACTGATGTTAAAAATATAATAAACATGCAATTACCCACTTTGATTATTTTTAATGACTGAAATTACAATATCTTACATATTTAGTAAATTTATTTAATTCAATAACTTAGAGAAATATTGTTGTCCAATTGGAAAAAACATGCTTTGCTCAAAGGCATGAAGGGAAATGTGGCAGGATAAACAATTTTTACATTTTGTTATTACATATTTTACCCTCTAAAACCAGTCATGTTTTTGTATAAATTAAGAAAACTAAAACTTTAAACTGTTTGAAACTGCATGATGAATGATGTATTTTTAACATGGCAATGCTACCAATTTCTCTACCACTGACATTCCTGAAGCATGTTGTGACAGATGCATTTGAGTTTTATATAAAATCTAATTGAGCCACCTGAAACATTTGTGAAGAGATTATTTTTATGTGTATGTAAATTCCAACTGCTTGTATTCTTATGTAAAAGCTGGCTGAATCCATATCTTGAAAGATGTTCTTTGCATCAGAGTCATAACAAGGATGTAGAAGTACATTGCAGTAAGCGTGGTGCTGTGAAAGGAAAGAGTAGGTTACTTTTTGTTTTGGTGTTGGTCATCTCGTTTTGTTTTTCCTTTTCCATGCCGAATGATTATTTGACCAACATCAACAGTTTAATGCTCCATGCAATATCTATGAATGCCTCCCAGATGGTCAAATAAGTATTAGCTGAATTATAAATAGTAAATGGACTGAACTTATATTAGCCTTTAGTCATAATGACCACTCAAACCGCTTTACACCATTTGCACTCACAAATGTCCACACATTCACATACAGATTGATAGGCAACTTGGGCTTAAGTGCCTTGCCCAGGGGCACATCAACATGTGACAGACGGAAGCTGGAATTAAACCTCCAACCCTCCGATTAAAAGCCAACTACTTTACATAGGAAGCCAAACTTGCCCCTAAGTGTGTTATTCAAGAAGTAAGGGCAGCTCCTGTGCCATGTTTGCTTGTTTCAACATTATGCATGCAGAGGTGAGTGAATCTTCATCAGTGCAGACAGCATCTGTCATGAAATTTTTCAGCATCTCCAAAAATCTTATCTGCCTCGATTTAGCTTCTTCAGTATCAGATGCACAGAAATGCAATGTTGTATTATGTACTTAAAGCTATGAATCCTGGGGTTCAGCAAAACAATATTTCTAGATTGTAAATTATTAGAATGTGCTAACAATTTGTTACAGCAGAGAGAGATCACATAGGGGAAATTCTATCCATAGCTGTTCTATGTTCTTGCGTAGACTCAACAGTTTCATTCTATTGCTTTTTACTAAGTTTATAACATTATTTTTTATGTTGCAGTACTACACTTTACATTGATTATTTGGTTTAAATTGTTTAATACATTTTTTTTAGTTAGGCCAATCAAAGTCAGACAGAATGTACTTTCAATATTAGAAATATTAAACATAATTCCTTCTTGACACAAGTTGGATAATTTGCACAACCAGATTAAAATCTGTTCAAGATGCTGTTTTATGTTGTTGTGTAAGGGCTATTCTTTTACATGGCCAAGTTATGATATAATTGTGAATGCCATTTAAAAAAAAAAAAACACATGATGAAAGCTGCAAAGTTTTTAAATAATTTAAATTTTAATTTAAAAAAAATTTAAATAAAGAAATAAAGAAGTAGAAGATAAAAAAGTGTTTTATGCATGTCTTGTATTTGAAGTTGATTGTACTTGGGACAGAGCACGTTGCAATATAAATAGTAACTTTGCTGGAATATTGCATTTTAAACATTGATTCTTAGGGATTTTATGCTCCCTCTGCAGGAGGTGGGAGTATTACAGGTCTTCTGAGTACAGCAGGATTTAGCCAAAAAGCTAGAAAGATATAGTAACAATAAGTAAAACCAAAACAGCCTTGCTAATACTGTAACTAGAGTTACTGTCAGTATGGTCAACGCTGTGTAGCTTATCACAATAGATAAAAACTACCTGCAGTAACAAGAGGTAAAAACCACATGTGAAGCAACAATTATGCATATCTATTATGATGATGTGAGATTTCCTGTTGAGGAGGCATTAAAAAAAATCAGTAAATCCTGTTTCTGCACTTCAATGTAGAATAAGAATATTGAGTTTGGATATTAATATATTTTACTATGTCTGTCCACATGCCTTTGTGTCTAGCTGTTCACTGCCATCTGTGCAGGAGAGTCAGAGCTGAATGTAGGTCAGACAGCCTTCAGGTAGTCAGAGCACCATACAAACTGTTAATCTGGTGTTTGCTGCTCTTGGCATGTTTAGAAAATGAAATATGCACAAATAAGTGGGCCCCTTACTTAGGAACGAACATAGTAAGGTGGCCTAAATACATGTTTTAAGAAAATATGGATCAGAAGACCCGCATTCACTGACTGATGACGCTGAAGGTGACTGCTGCTCTTGATTCTCAACGAAAAAATGTGCTGCTTTTATACAACTGCTTCAAAATTTAAATGTAAGTTTTATTTCCTGTTTAATTTTTTTGCTGGCTTAGTGGACAATAAAAGGCAAAAAATAAGAGGCTACAAATAATAAATTTAATTCATGTGGGACTGCATTTGCCTCAGAACAACAGAGCAGCTGTTTGCCTTCTCAAAAAATGTAAGAAAAAGGTCAGGTTACAGCTAGAAAATTATTAAATTATATAAAACTCTTTGCAGATGGTCTGAATCTGTGCATTTATTTGTTCGTATGAGGATAGTGTTGGTTTGTCTGTTGCACCAGCTAGCATCTCAGCTGTGAGTGGTGGGAACAGCTGTGATGTCGCACAGCCAACTTCAAGTTTATTTACAGCTTTATACCGACACCATGTGGAAAATGGATGGCATTGCAAACTGATTTCACAATTAGTTTTTGCTTTGGTTTATAACAAAATACTACACATTTTTAGAATGTGCTATTCTCTGTACATGTTTATTTAGAATAAATAGAATTTCTAAAACTAGACTTGATTCCAAATAGTTGTTTTAGAGGACTTGCGTCTGCTAGAGGTATTTTTCCAATGTTGTGAGCAATTAATTGCTGATGTATTCTGATGCAGAAGAAACTAGAAAAGCACTTAGAGAGCGCAGACCAACACCAGGGCCAACTTTTTGAGTTATATTGCTAACAGACAAACAACCCAACAAACAGACAGACAGAGGGTAGGGAAAACATTACCTCCTGGCGAAGGTAAACAACAACAAAAAAGCCACATAAAAAAAAGTTTGATTTCTTGTCTTGATTTTTCGGTACTTACTTGCTGGAGGCACACTGGACATTAGTCAGAACTGTGAAGTTATTTCTTACACTTCGAAGGCTTGCCAAAACCTACGAAGGAAGTCAAAGAGGTGATCAGTAGCATCCTTTGTGGTTGTTACTTTAGCACTCGTTGTATTTATGCATCCCACAGCCATTACATTTTTTGTTCATTTTATCTGGCTGTAGAGCATGGTTCAGCAACCATGTTTCTCGTTATTCCTTTATAGGGTACAAAGAGAAAACAGGAAGATTCCAGAGAGCAGACAATGAGGTGTTTACCTGAGCAAATGGAGTCACAATCAGGTCATCGCCATGTCTGCATGGGGAGGAATACAGTTAGATCAATTAAAAAAAAGCCGTATGCCCCAAATATGTGTCTGTAGGCATCTTTTTTTTCAAATTGGAAAGCAAAGCATCTGTTTGAAAAGCTACATTTACATGGTATGTAAAGTATCCCTAACTTAATACAGACATACAAACAAACATATTTGTTGTTTTTCTTTCATTCTAATAAGGTCCTGGAAATCTTTGGCGGTAACACAGGCTTACAACAGTCCCATCAGTAAATATTCAATATATTTGTGAATGTGTGTATGAATAGCTGAATGACTGATTCTAGTGTGAATTGTTTTGGAGTCCTTGGACTTGATAAAGTGCCATACAAATGCAAGCTATTTACCATTTGAGCATTCATCAGGTTACATTTGGAAATACAAACGGTAAATACTGTGCAACAACTGTAAACATCAAATGTAATGTGGCTTAAAATTAAAAAGTCAGACAATTTCTACACAAGACAACAGTTTGATGTAATAGCATTTCACAATTGGAAGCTGAAAGAAACATTAAATCATCAGGCAACTTGAGATTTGTCTTTACCCAGCTGATATGTTTAATGGAATGGTTATTAAAATGTTTAGCAAGTTTTATGTTAAACAAATGAAAACAAGTTTAATACTGTTTTACAATAATATTTTTGGATGAAGCTCACCATGGCTCATACTTTTAATTACCATAATTACAATAGAGAAGTGTTTTTTAAACCTCCTCTTCAAGACCTCTTTTAGCTTCATAATATAAAAAAAAAAAAAAACTACTGCTGTGCTTAGTAAGGACACATAAAGGTTACTTAAATTTACTTGATGATTAGCAAATTGTTTTATAATTTTACCTGTGAGAAGTCAAATTTTACTTTCATTGTTCTTCACTCAGCTCTCAGCATGCTGCAGATATGGTCTGACGGGACTAGAGAGAGGGGAGCTGCAATATTGGACTGTAAACAATTCAATATTGCAGATCCAGTCCTACAGCAACAACAACCAGCTTCAATTGGAGAAGTTGGCAACTTCAAAAGCTGATAGTACTGTATGTCTTGGATTGGTAGGTAGTAAGGGACCCTCCTAATCACTGAATGCAGGTATTCTACTTTTGTCACTTCTGCAGCCAAAGGAGTAAAAAAAAAAAAAACACTCCGATTTGCAGAGAGCTTCGACAAGCATTTGTTGAAGGTCACTTTCAGGAGTTTAATGCATTTTAACAATCTAATATACTGTGCCTCCCATCATGGTATGGGAAGTCAGCAATTCTATGAAATTTACTTAGTACAAAGCCTTCCAATGCCAACTCTTAGTGGTATCAAAAAATGGAAGCAGTTGGAAACACCTGCAGGCTGAGATTAGGAGTGTGCAGGAATCACCAGCACTCTGCAGACCTTCAAATTAAGACCTTCAGACTTTGTGTGGCCTTCAGATTATCTCAAGAACAGTGCATGGAGAGCATCATGAGACAGGTTTCCATGGCCATGCAGCTGCATCCAAGCCATAGATCACCACGTGTAAGGCAAATGTTGGGTGCAGTGGTGTAAAGCATCCCACCACCACTGGAATCTGAAGTATACATGTTCTCTGAAATGACGGATCGTGCTTCTCCATCTGGCAATTCAATGGACCAGTCTGAGCTTGGTGGTTACACGGAGAACGTTACTTGCCTAACTGCAACGCGACTAGTGCAACGTTTGGTGGAGACGGTATTATGGTGTGGGGCTGTTTGTCACGGATTGGACATGGCCTTTCAGTTCCTAAGAAATACACTGAATGTTTTAGCATACCAATACATGAAAATTTACTTATTGCTGCATATGTGGTAGCAGTCTGGGAGGAGCTACTTAGTTTTCCAACATGAATGCGCACTAAGGTATAAGACAGGTTCAATAAAGATATTAATAAGGGGGTTGGATGAGGAGTAACATAAGTGGCCTGCTCAGAGCCTTGACCTCAAGCAGATACAACACTTTTAGAATAAATTGGATGACCATCATCAGTGCCTGAGCTCACGAATGCTCTGCTCGAAAATGGTCAAATAGTCCCATAAATATACACTTCTAAACCCTATGGAAAACCTTTTCAGAGAAAATACACATGAACTCTAACATCAAACAGGATTATGCAATAAAACAAGTAACTAAATGTTAGTGCTAAAATGTAAATCTTTATCACAATTGTTTGATTATATTTCTTTTTAAATCAGTTTCACTGGTTTCTGAATACCTGACAAGTAACGATGCTTATTTCATTTTATTTATTTATTTTTTTTACAACTTACAGTTCTGAGGCGATGGAGGAGTTTCGTGACATGGACTTAGGAGAAAGCTCATAGTCACTGTCAGAGCGATAGAGGAAAGACTCCCGGCGCTGGTTATGTCCCGGGAAGTTGGTGTGGAGCACCAGACCAGAGCCAGGGGACGCCTGGGGGTCCAAAGGGCTGCAGCTTGCTGATGGGCCATTCTCCACATCAAAACTGTGAACAAAGCAAAGTTTTGGTGGTTAATTTATTTGTCTTTAAATAAATGTCTGTCTCCAAAATCTAACTATTAAACCACCAAAGATTCACCATATATTCTCAGCTCCGGAGTCAAGGCAATATATCCATAAAAGGACATGAGATACCAAACTGTCAATCCACTGAAGGAATTTCTCCTAATTAACTTACAGTGTTTATTACGTAGCATATTATTTGGTTTTATTGACTATGAACTAACAGAAGAGGAGAAATACTTTTATATTCCTACAGATAAGATCCGTTCGCACAATCCTACCTAATTATGTTACTGAATACACAAACTGTGCAATAAAATGACTTGAGATGAACATCCCAGGGAGGGCAAGTTGACATAAAAGAATGTATGATGAATGAGGTAGGTAATGGTGGGACTGGACAAAATAATGTGCTGGGGGAATCCTTTTGAATACGAACCATCTTTGACTTTTTGGATTTCTGTTAGTGTTGCGCTTCGCAATGTCAGTCTTTTCTCTTTGTCTCTCTATTCTGCCCTCATTGCTTCTTTTGTGTAGTAAACTCATCACCAAAAAGGCTGCTGCTTACACAACAAACCCAAAACAAGAACGGGACTAACAGCTCAGATTTATTCACTTGTGCTTTTCCAACAGAAAATACAAAGTCCTTGCTGTGTAGCCCCAGATCAAGTCCATTCATGTATGCAAAACAATTTTCCAGCTGACAGAATGACCAGCATGAAGTTGGAAATTGACTGGTATCACTATTCACTATAAATAGTGACTAGAAAGACTTGTCTTTAATAATAGTATACTGCTTGAGAGAAACTTGGAGCTGAACAGGGAGGGCTTTTTATTTACTTTAATGAATGCCTTCTGGCTGTAGGGAAACAGACTGGATTTCTATACCCACAGCAAGAAAAACAGGAAGTAAACAAGACTCAACAAACAAAAACTTACAGAAAAAATGTACAAATCTTTAATAAGCAGCAGTGCCAAAGGCAAAACACTGATGTACAAGTTCGGTTAGAAGCTGAGCCCAAGAAGAGGAGCGTTTGCAGATATAGAACCAAGTAAAATCCAAATCTTAAACCTAACATTAAAGGGGAGACACAAAAGCTTTAAATGGAGCAAGTGCTGCTTTCTGCTTTATATCAGTAGTTATAAATTTACAAGCATATAGATCTAAAAAGAGAGACGGTACCAGGAGTTATAAAGTGAATGCTTTTCAGATGTACAGCATTTAATTTCCTTGATGTTTATTCACATTACAACCACAAACTACACAACCACAACCTTCTTCCTTTTACTGTTACAAAAAAATAAAATCTAAAAACTTTGGCATGTGTATGTACTTAGCAACTTTTAATCTGATACACCTAAATACAATTTAGTGTCATCAATTCATAAAATTAGTAAACTGTGTCACCTGTATATTCATTTGCTGTATCAAATACATTATATGAATACAGCTGTTCTGTGAAGGCTGTGTTTTGCCAGAGAATAATAATGAACACAGCATATCGTGTTAAAGGTTTGCCACCGCAATCACCTGGAAAATGGTGTTTGGTCAGATGAAACAAAACTGTTGGTCCTACATGTAAAATGTTTTGTAAAATGTTTTGGAAAATGCTGTACATCACCCTGAATACATCATCCCTACTGTGAAGCATGGCGGTGGTAGCATAATAATGTGTGGGATACCTTTAGTCAGCACAGACAGGGAGTCTGGTCAGAGTTGATGAGAAGATGAATGGAAAATGTAATAAATACAGAGTGATAGTGGACAAAACCAGGCGGGAAAAGACTCAACACTGGGGTGGACGTTCACCTTCTAGCGAGATATAGACACTAACACTACAGCCAGAGCTACAATGGAATAGCTTTGTCTTGACAGTTTTTGATGCCTCTCTGCCAGTTCAACTACCCCTTTCGCATCCCAGAGTTCTGCAGAGGCCTGTTAAGGATTCCTCATTTGATTCAGGTGTGTTGAACCTGGGAAAGAACTAAAATATGCAGCACACCGGCCCTTGAGGACTGACTTTGAACACCACTGCCTTAGATTAAAGAGCATTTATGTTTAGAAAGGGCCAGTGTATGTCCACTCCTAAATCCAACTGACAATTCGTGGCAAAATATGAATAATAAGGCTCAGACATCCTCCATATAGTCTGACTGAACTTGACGTAATTTGCGAAGAAGAATGGGCACAAGTTTTCATCTTTAGATGTGCACATCTGGTAGAGATAGATACGAAAAAAGTTGTTGCTATAATTGCAGCAAAACGTGGTTCAACAGTATTTTTAATCAGGGGGTAAAAGGCAAACTTTTATAGAGTTTATTTAAGTTCCAGATTCCTAATATTTTAACATGAGTTAAAACATTTAAATAAAAACAAAGAGATAAACGAACTCTGGAGTTTTATACGTGTTCACAACAATTTAGTTGGTTTCCTTTATCATGTTGCCACCGTCTAAAAGATGCCAATCTAGCACCAACCTCTCTGTTCAAGAGCCAGATTATTTGGTAGTCAAAATAATATGAAATAATGCTATAGGGACAGGTCTCATGTACCACCATTTTTCTAGTTTTGGACTATTTTTTAAATAAATAAATAAATAAATAAATAATGGAAGGCAACCCTGGTTGTTTAAGCAATATCTATTTAGGAATCTCTATTTTTTATTTTTTTAGGATATAGGATAGGGAACAGAGGTGTGTATCCCAAAATTGTGCACAAGTAAGAGTAGCACTACTTCTACATATTTTTACTCAAGTAAAAGTAAAATGTAGCGGTCCAAAAAAATCACTTGAGTAATATTACGAAAGAATTTTGTAAAAAGACTACTTGAGTACTGAGTAACATCTAATTAAATCTTTTTTTATGAATTCATCAGACTGACAAAAATATAGTTATGGATAAATTCTGGTATTTTAAAGACCAAAATGAAAAAAAAATGACACATACATAACATAATTACAAAAAACTCATTTGAAGCAGAAGAAACTGTAGGTGTGTCTGTGTCTAGTGTGTTTTTTGTTAGAACAGGTTTGTTCTTTATTCAGTGAAGTCATTAATGATACTTTATAACAATATTACTCAAGTAAAAGTTAAAAGTATGGTGTAGTAGAACTACTCTTAAAAGTATTCTTTTTCCAAAAAGTTACTCAAGTAAATGCAACTGAGTAAATGTAAATAGTTACTACCCAGCTCTGATGGGGAATAAGTCTGGAAACAGACTGTTTTTTTCCCCATGCTCATCTTTTTCCAAACTTCTGCAAAAAATGCTTAAAGCAATTTCTATACTTTCACACAGTTTCAAGACTCTGTGGGAACCCTGATGAGAAACACCTAAAATAAAAAATACAGGTGCAGTATGGAATTTCAGACTAATGGCAATAAGACATACTGACAGTATCTTATATCCTGAGTGTGTTGCACAATAAATAGTTGGCTCTTCTGCCCTCAGGTCAATTCACTGCTTTGCATTATCACATGTACAGATAACTTAGTCTAAAACGACTGCAGTCCAGACGACTAACACTTCTCAGTTTAGTTTAGTCCCCTTCCCCCGAAGCAAAATAAGAAAAACTTAAAATAATATTTCTTTTAAAAATATTTTTTGGGATACCACTTAATTGGCAGAACAGTACCATACCAAAGCTGGTCTGGGTTCGGTCTGTTTGCCCCAGGGCAGCTGTGGCTACAGTGGAGCTTGCCACATCACCAGTGTGTGAATGGGTGAATGGCAATGCAGTGTGAAGCGCTTTGGGGTCTAAATAAAAAGCGCTATACATGTACAGGGCATTTGCCATTAACCATGATGTGCTGTTAACTTAAGACTGCTGTGTTTTGTATGAAACAGACAGAGAAGAAAAAAGCACATGTTGGTGCCAAAGTGTTCCCTGGACTTTTCCACATTTTGTCACGTTTCAATCCATAAATTAAATGCATTTTAAGGAGATTTTAAGTGGCATACCAATACAATGAAGTGCAAAGCTGATAGGATACATGTTGTTTTTTTTAAAGTAACAACATGCAAGCTGTTCATGTGTTGAGTCCCACCACTCAATATCTTGTAGAACCACCTTTCACTTTATTACAGCTGAAAGTCTTTTGGGGTTCGTCTCTACCAGCTTAGCACATCTAAAGACTGACATTTCAGCCAGTTCTTTGCCAAACAGAGCAAACTCATTCCACCTGGTTTGAAAGCATTTCAAGTTCAATTTATTTATATAGCACATTTCATTACAACATTAGCAATGATGCTGCACAAAAGTAACAAAACGACAATAAAACGGTTCAGTCTCTCCAGCTCCTTCTTCACCTGACCTTTAAAGACAGACAAGTGTGAGTGGGAGGCAAAGGGAGCAGCAGTATATACTGACATGGTTGAATTCAAACTTGTAAAAGCAGAAGAGTCCATGACTGAGGTCATTTTCATCAACTGTAGACACGCACTCTTCGTCTCAAAAAATATTGCAAGAAAAACCAAGCCTCATTTTTGCTGAAATTGGTTTACCAATAGTTTCACTTAAGAAATAAGCTTTTATTTCTTACTGACAAAACAGAAATGTGTTATAGTTCATATGAGTAAGCATGGTAAAAACAAGGCATAGTCATTACCTTTCAAATGAACACCATTTATTCAGTTCGGATCATAAAACAGCCCATCAAAAGTTACCATTTAAGGGCCGTGTGATTTTCTCATAAAAGCAACATTCTGAAATAAATATTATTACTCTCTTGTGAGTAGAAGATGGCAACATTTAGGTCTTACTGCTGCACATTTCACACATGATGTCAAGCCAACGCCTAATAGGGAAATGATTGAGGAAGGCTAAAGTTTAACCTGATCTAGAAGGCTCGATATTTTGGGACAGAAAATGTCAGTTTAGCTCCTCAAAGACAGCAAAACACAGAAATGCCAAAAGTAGACATAAAAAACGTACATATTCTACTGTGGTTGTAAACTCAATGCCCATCTGGCCTTCTACATCATTGTGCGTGTTCATGCACTCAGCAATAAATAGATAACTGATTTATCTATCAGAGTAAAATCGCATTGTAAGTTTTACGACACAGATGCTTTTAGCAGCAAGCATTACTGTTTAGTAAAGTAATCACTAAAACACAAATAATAAGTATGCTCATCTTTCAGCTTTCCTCTTAAGCAAGCCGACTTACTAGGACAAAGGGAGGATATAAAATAATTTGGCCTTGAAAGAGGAACACTAAGAGGTTGGGAACAATGATCCTTTGCTATGTGATAGGATGAGAGCTGTGGTTGTTTGGTGGATTAATGGATTTGTCTGGAGAGCTGGTTTCATACCACAATCATACCACAACCTTATTATCTCTCTTTTGAAAGTTGATGTACTTAAAGAAGTAAACTAAAATAAAGAACAAACACAAAAACATTCCATCTTGGAGTTCATACAGCTTTAAATCCTTTTCATGATGCGAGAGAAGGTGCCAGAGTACCACAGCTCTACTCCGCCCACACCCATTGCTGAGCAATGGCAGTTGATT